>CAWUFW010001798.1:647465-1294931 GCA_963921515.1 Calotriton arnoldi
CCACAGCTACCCACTTTGCAAAAAAGGGTCATATTTCAGTGGAAATATGTGATGTGTCCATCTTGTGTTTTGGGGATATATCCTGTCACAAGCACATGGCCTACCCACACCAGTGAGGTACCATTTTTATCTAAAGACATGTGAAAGCGTAGAATAATTGTTATTGCCAATGATATTTTGCTGCATTTGTGACTTTCAAATGCAATCCAGTGTGTAAGAAAGAAGACATTTTGAAAATACCCTTAAATTCATATGCTCGTATGGGTACCCACAAATTCAGGATGTACAAATAACCACCGCTCCTAAACTCCATATCTTGGGCCCATTTCAGAAAAACATAGGTTTCCTTGATACAAATTTTTCAATCTACATATTCCACCATATGAATTGGTCTATATTCAGTACACAATGAAAAACCATGGTACCATGCAGCTCAGTTGTTGGCTCTGGCAAACTTGGGTTCTTGGAGAAACTACAAACCTTGTAAGTAAAAGTGCCTACCAAATATAACGGTTCATTCCTTTTATGAATCGATCATCGTGACAAAAAGTTACAGATTAAAACATTGTCACAAATGGCTGTTTCTCCTACTCATTTTCAGTATTTCTTTGTTTCAACAGTTTGTTTCTTTGGAAAACCCTGAGGGATCTACACATATGACCCTTGTTAAATTCAGAATTATGTCTACTTTTCTGAAATATATAGCTTTCCTGGATCACCCATGGGTTTCACACTGGTTTCCACCACAAACTGGAAGTAGGTTGCAGCACAAAAAATAGGAAAAATGGGCTACCTCTTTGAAAAATGCCAAAACTGTGGTAAATATTTTTTTTACATTTTTTTTTATTTAGCTCTGCAAGTTCCTGAAAGGTAGGAAGATAGAGACTTAAACCATACGCTTTTATCCGGAGCACTTTTTCCAATTTTTCCCCTAAAACTCAAAATGTAGCTATATCTTGGCTAGTTTTTCAGTTCTTTCCAGAAGAATCTATAATCCCTGGGTATCTTTAGAACCCCCAGGTTTTTGGCAAAAAAGGCACAAATCTGGCATGGATACCTTACAAATCTGGCATGGATACCTTATGTGGACAAAAAGTTATGGAGGCCTAAGCACAAACTACCCTGAGTAGCCAAAAATGAGCTCAGGACTGTGGGGGGAGGGGGCGGGGGGTTGTTGGAGCCACAGCAGTTAAGGGGTTAAAAACAGGGTGAAAAACAGGGATGGGAAGGCTTAGAAAACATGAAAAGGCCTTATGAATCATTAGCTAGAAAAGGACAGTCAATCAGAACTTTATGTGCAAGCTGCTAAGAAATATGCTTCGCATTCTTCAATTACAGGGACATATGGTGTATTTGTCCTAAAAAATGTTCTGGCACACTCGTGCTCAAAGCATATCCTTCATGTTATAAATATAATGGCAACTTAAAGTTGTACTTCAGTAGTACTTAAAATGAGAATGTGTATTAGGTGTCCTGCTAGTCATGGTATTCCCCACACACTGATACTGTCATCTGTGTGAACGATGTGTATAATATAGTATCAAACATCACCATATGTTAGTCACTTAACATTGGTACGTTTCAAACCAGAGAGTGATAGTATGAGGGTAAAACTGTAAAAGCATTTAACCTCTCAAAGTCCACTGTCATGGCCAGTCAACTGCCTGGCACGAGGAGACAGTGCTTCCAAAGGGCAGTTGTCCCCAGTAAAAAGCCGTCTTGGGAACCGTGTCGTGTATGTGCCACGTCTTCAAGTAGAATCATAGGAATTGTAGTCTCATTCAAGCCAAACTAACCAAATTGTTTCCTTGGCATAGCACAGACAATTATCTGTTGTGGAAAAGGAATATAAAGAATAAAGAGGGGGGGTGGTAGTCTGCTAAGGGGCAGTCATAGTGCCATAAAGTCAGTCTCTTAGCGTTATATTATGGTTTCAGAATGTATCTGCACTGGGAACCAAGGGAATATATATTGCTATCAGTGGAAACATAAGATGGTAAGCCATTCTGCTGTATGATGACAGCAATGTGTTCAATGTGACACAGTCCTCCAGGCCGACATACCATCTCAAACAACCGTAATATCATATAACTGAAAAGCCTAGTCAGATTATTGATTGATCACGTCTATTTATCAGATGCAAAAAGGGCGGGGTGAAATGGTGGGAAATAAGGTGGGTTGTCTGAGGTGGGACCCCGGTCCGACTAACAGTCTGGGAAAGTCATATTTTAATACTATTTAACACCATTGTTCTAGCATGACATAGTCACAAAAGGGTTCCGCACACAAAAGAAGGGGGACTAGGAGCAAAAAGGAAAAGAAGGTCCAGAACCCGAGCTCCCAAAGTCTACGTGTCAATCACTGGAAGGTAACTGTTCCTAGAAACAAAGCTGGCCTATTTGATCGCTGAAAGGACAGGTGAAAGGAACTCCTTCAAGGAATATCGGTTGGATAGACAAAGGTCAGAGGGAGAAATTCTTCCTTGTTGAAGAAGTGCCCTCACACACCCAAGCGGGTGTCATGCTTCATCATTAGGCGTTGCTTCTCGTGGGGGTGGCGCTGCTGTCCCCCACAGGCTCCGCAAGACGGCTCTTTGTCGGAGATCTTTTTGAGGAACTCCGCAGTGGTGAGTGCGGGTGTGTGGGGAGTGGTGTGAGTGAGTTAAACGTATCGCACTGTACCCTGAAAAACTTTATTCTGGGGTCCATGCGATGATTACTCTTGATCTGATAGTCAGGGTTGGGAGTATTTTCCTTCTGCGTATCTCAGGGCTTGTGGTGATTGAAAGTAATGGTATCAGGTCGACATGTTTCACGCCTATTGTGGTCCCTAATGGATCCAATGGCGATTCTTCAGGAACGCGCAAAGGTAAAATGTGTGAAGTGAGGTACAGGGGTTTGCGACGGCGACACTCAGTACACCCTGTAGTAATACCTAGATTCAGGTGTGGTCCGGGCAACTCTGCACCCGAATTGATTCGACCACCTAAGTTTCAATATACAACCTATGAAAAGGAAACAAAAGAAAGAGAAAGCAACACTTGTCCTTAAAAGATAATACTTGGTAATGCTGTCAAGATCAGGCGTGTCAGTTCATACACGGCATCCGTACTTAATAAAGACATTATGGTGGGAAGTGAATTGTTCATCTCAGCATGAGCATGGCTTTCAATTAAAAGAAGCATGCCTGCGTACACACAGCATACACGCTGGGTACCGGCTGTGAAGTGATCCAACACACTGCTCATCTGTGTCAAGGATGGAAGGATAGGCAGTGAGTGACAGAGACACACCAACACACACGAGGTGTGGGAGTGCCTATCCGTGTGTGGCGCCTAAGCCGTGATCTAGTGGTGAGGCTTTTAAAAGGGCATGCTCGTCGGAGCACCAATAATTATCCAAAGTAGTGGATTTGTGACACAGATGTAATGGACATACAACACAGAAATAACCCCTACCCCAAAAAGTTGTTTAGGGAACTCTCATCGGCGTGGAGTGTGACTTTGAGAAGTATACCTGAAAGTGACATATTTGCAATAAACACATTGCCGCGGGTTTTTTAAATTCGAGAAAAACACTTACATGGTGTCACTAGCAGGATGAAAATACTCACATTGACTTCCGCAAGAAACAAGTTAGTTACCTGCCCACCGCTGCGTTCCTCGAAAAGATCACCGACAAAGAGCCCTCTCGCGGGGCTTGTGGGGGACAGCAGCGCCACCCCCACGAGGAGCAACGCCCAATGATGAAGCCTGATACCCACTTGGGTGTGTGAGGGCACTTCTTCAACAAGGAGAATTCCCCCCTCTGACCTTTGTCTATCCAATCGATATTCCTTGAAGGAGTTCCTTTCGCCTGTCCTTCCAGCGACCAAATAGGCCAGCTTGTTTTCCAGGAATAGTCACAAAATGGACCTAAATGGCTGTGTTGACAATCATCCAGTAGGGGTGGGCGGAACTAGCGAAATTTCACTCTGTGGAATTCTGCAGAGTTACACAATCAATTTCTCAGGCCTGTATATTTCCATTGATTCAGATTATTCCAGGGAATATCATCATTCAGGCCCACAATATGTGTTTTAAACTTATACGCCCAGCACTGTTCTTCTTTGATAAAGAAAGTCATGCCCATCAGATCCATTGGGTAGGTGTGCAGGTTTATCAATGACAGCCCAAAATACATCATTGTCACTTTGATTCTGGTCAGGAAAATGCTTGGTCATTTTGGTGTTGTTGTACGGTGTTGTCGGTGTTGTCGAGGTGGCACCTAATCGTACTGTGATGATCCGTAACTCAGAACTTAATTTTGTGCATGGTCATGCCTATTTAGAGTAATCCACAAGGGCATGTAATGAAACAGATAGCACCACCACTATTCCAATTGCCATGGTGCCTGAGTTACCATGGGGTTGCTTGACCCAAATCAATCTCCCTGTAATGGCTGGTAAAACATATCCTTTCACTCTAGGGAGGGACCATAGTGTCTCTTAATTTTTCCCTTTCTTGGTTCTGGGCCTTTTATGTACTAAAGTGCCCCTCAAGTTTGGACCACCTTGGAACGCAAACATCAGATAAGCCAAATTAATTGAACCTGTATTCAGAATGCTCCAATTCTTATGGATGGATTTCCTAATGTATGGTCCGAGACTGCAAAAGGTGCTCCCACATATCAATATCTCGCAGGACGAAAGTTGATGGTCCTCTAGTAAGAATCTCTGTGGTTGTTGCGTGCCAGCTTGGCCGCTCTATGAAGCAAATGAGTTGCATAATGTCTCTCAATCAGTTGCTTGCTAAGATCAGGAGCATGTTTTCTGAATTCTGTGAGTTTTTAACAGTTCCGTCCGACTCTTAGAAATTGACCCACGGGTACATTGCCCCATAAAGACCTCGGATGAAAACTGTTGTAGAGGAATAGGGAGTTCTTTACCATGGGTTTCCTGAATAGTTCAGAATGAATGGAATTATCCTATCAAAAGATAACAAGGAACGGTAGTTTCTCAGAAAAGTGCCCCTCATTTTAAACCACTGTAGAAACAATGGAATATTTACTGCCTTACCTGTACAGATTACCAGAATGTTGTGAATGTAACCCTTCCAGAGTCTTACATTCTTTTGATAGGGATTATCCTATGTGTAGATATACGTAAATTCGGATTGTTGCATGCACAGATTTCCTATGCTGGGAGCAAGCGACTGCCACTGAAGTCCTGGAAATCTGAAGGTAAAGTTGATCCTGGGTGCTCATATTGGGAAGATTATCTCGTAGCAAAGTTTCAACAGTTCTTAAGGTGTCATCTTGAGGAAAAAAGGGTGTAGAGAGATTCTACATATGGGCCTACCAGGAGATCCTTATCCTTATCAAATGACAACACCTTCAATATTTCCAGGATGTGTTTCTCCCAATAACATGCATGGCAAATCTGACACTGTTAGTCACCTCAGAGTCACAAGTAGAATTCATGTCATCAATTAACTTACTGGCCAATGGGTAAAGCTTAAACGTCACACAATGATGCCTTTCACAGTTTCAATTTATTAGACCTTTTAAAATGATGGATGTAGTTTCTTTCCAATAAAATTTGATTGTTTTAAGGGGTATAGTGCGCAGCAATAAGTTCTGTCATTTGCAGGATTCTAGAGGCTCTCCAAGGATGAGAGAAGCAGGGCTGACGAACGCCTTCACCCCGAAGTTCACCCTGACGTTCACCCTCAGTGTTCAGCTACTTCTAGGTAACTGAGCACCAAACAAATTATCACAATTCACAAACTCAAGGGGGTAAATTCAAAGCACATTAATATTGTTTCAAAACATAAATATTGGAAGAAATTAGAACAAATTTAGAAAACCAATGTACTCACCCTTTTAGAATTGTACTTAAAAATACTTTAAATGCTTTAAATGTTGTAGAAATGTTTATTTTAGGAAATGACTTGCAATAAAAGGAGAAAATGCATAATGTTCAGCACCTTAGTCAATAAACTGTGAAAATTAATTAGCTAAACACGTCAATTAATGCCTGTTCAAAGAAAAAACTTTTTACACCAGGCAACCATTTCTTAACGTGTATATTAACAATGCCCAAAAAGTCTTTTACTTGACTCTTGCTTACAGTAACATGAATGAGATATTTAGCAAAACTGCTTAGCATTAGTGACATCTTTCAGAAATGTGCTGACTATAACATTGTGGGGAATATTCTCAAGGACTTATCGCCGAGTTAGCTGCACTTTATTGCAGCCAAAGTGGCGATAAATTCATCGCACCATTCACAAGCTGGTGCTAACAGCCGATATCGCCAGTTATCCTGCAATAGCAGCCGCAAAAAACCTCGCCACGGATGACACCGGCAACTAACGCTAATGAGATGCATAGTAGGCGTTCCCGTGCAAAAAACTGCGGAAACATCACTACGCAACATTCCCAATGACCAGCCAGATCGGCGATAAGAATCAAAAACATGCGATAAGGCGCGTTAGCAGCAGGGATTTAACACCTGCTCCTCACCATGAAAGGGAGCCCAGCCCAGAGCCACACCTGAAGAACAACAGATGCCATGGAGCTACTGATCATGCAGCCCGGAGCCCCAAGAGGGCCACAACACCCACCGCCACCACACCCAGGCCCCCCCTCTTACCCCCCGGACCCCCTTTCCTCCGGGTCCCTACCCCGGGCACCCCACCCCGGACAAAGATATTTCACATCTACCTTACAAATTCATGAACACAACAATTCGCCTGATGTCGCACAAGTACAACAACCAACATCCATGTGCGGTCCAAAAAAGGAAAAACATACATACATCTTAGAATTCCAAAAATAATCAATTTATTCCAATTCAACTCAACCTCAATAATTGGAAGAGTCATGGCGGGTCTTCACCGGACAAACCGTAAGTCACAGCCTGCAAGACAAAATTGAAGATAAGAAGGTGTGTCATGCGCTCAACAAAGGACAGAGAGAGAGAGAAAGAGAAAGAAAGGGAGAGAGAGAGAGAGAGTGAAAGAGAGGGAGAGAGAGAAAGAGAGAGAAAGGGGGAGAGGGGGAGAAGGAGAGAGAGAGCAACAGAGGGAGAGAGAGACAGTGAAAGAAAGAGAGGGAGAGGGGGAGAGAGAAAGAGAGAGAAAGATAGAGAAAGAGAAGGAGAGAGAGAAAGAGAGAGAAAGGGGGAGAGAGGGAGAAGGAGAGAGAGAGAGAAACAGAGGAAGAGAGAGAGACAGTGAAAGGAAGAGAGGGAGAGGGAGAGAGAGAAAGAGAGAGAAAGATAGAGAAAGAGAAAGAGAGGGAGAGAGAGAGAGAGAAAGAGAGAGAGAGAAAGATAGAGAAAGAGAGGGAGAGAGAGAGACAGTGAAAGGAAGAGAGGGACAGGGAGAGACAGTGCGGACACTGCGCGCCCAGGCTGCTGCACCCCAGCCCCTCCCGCCGCCCAGCGGGGATTGCCCGCCCCTGCGCACCCAGGCCACACTGCTCACCTGCTGCCACCGGTGTGTCTCCAACCACGTGCCGGTTCACACTGCAGGCCACCAGGTCCCTCATCTGAAACAGAGTCCACAGCTAATGATGGTAGAGTACATATCATTGCACACGGCAACATCGCTTGGCCGCCCCTGCGAACACAGGCTGCTGCACCCCAGCCCCTCCCGCCGCCCAGCGGGGATTGCCCGCCCCTGCGCACCCAGGCCTCACTGCTCACCTTCCGCCACCGGTGTGTCTCCAAGAGGGCCCACCACGTCCCGGTGCAAGCTCCAAGCCCGGGACCCGCGACCTTGGCAGCCGCCACATCACGCATCCCTGCAGCGCGGGCCACCAGGTCGCACACTTGATTCTGGGTCTTGATTTTGCAATGGCAGAGATCATATCAGTGCACACGTCATCATCGCAGGCTGAACACCCGCTCAGCTCTCTAGGTGCCACTAACTCTGTGAAACGCGAGGCAACGCCACGTGGCGGTAGGCCCGCGCTGCCCGCTGGCTCAGGCCTACATTGCGGTCCACCATGCGCACACTTGACTCTGGGTCTTGATATTACAATGGCAGAGACCATATCAGTGCACACGACATCATCGCAGGCTGCACACCCGCTCAGCACTTTAGGTGCCCCTACCTCAGTGCACAGTAAGTCACCGTCCCGTGGCGGTAGGCCCGTGCCGGCCGCAGTGCAACCGGTGCCAGCGACTCCGTGCAACGCAAGTCATGGACCCTAAATGATTGAGTCTCGTCATCTCGTCATCGGCCAGGCGGACGCAGCCATGTCACCTCAAGCAGTGGGGAAGAACTGGGACACGTAGCATCATCGTCCCCCCCTTTATACGTAATCCGAGTGGGCTGGCTCGGCGTACGCCAGGCCAGCGTAGGGGTGTGAACAATTATCCCTGGCCTCTGGGTGTGGTTCATATCTGGGCTGCACAGGAAACCAACTGATGCGTGTGTCTCTGTTGCAGTGTCTGCGCCACACGGCCCGCAATCGACAATGTTGTGTGTGTTCATCGCTTTTGGTGCACCATAAGCCCAAGGCCTAGCCTCAGTTGCAGCGCGATAGCCACATCACATTCTCAGGATACAAGCAGTAGTCTGACTAACATTAGGGATGAAAGCCCCTTTGTCTCAATACAGAAGGCGGAAGGACATCTGCACCCCCGACCTAGGAAATGCATGCGGCAGGCACCCCCTAAGAGAGATACCATGGCAGATGATGACGACTCCACACTACACACGAGCGTCAATGAAAGATCAACGTCTCCACACCCCACACACAGAAGTCCTTGCTCGAGGTACTCCTGCATGGAACGGCCTTGACACTTACGTACAGGACAACCCATAAGTACAAACTTTGCACACTCATACGACTCATTGCTCCAAGCTGTGGCATATCATCCACATAACAGCCGCAGGTCAGAAGAGTGCCGGTTCTACGAGTGCGAACAACGCAATGTCAGACCATCCCGGGCACATGCACAACCCCTGTCACGTGGAACTGTACCGTGACCGAATGCTGCATTTGTTGGGGGCACTGCCACTGGCAGTGTTGCGCATCAGTTACCGTCTGAGCTTCCGTCTTGCGTACGTCACCTGCGTCCAGCCCTGGTACCACTGCCGATCATGCATATTCGAGTGGCCCATGGATGTCTGCCTATCCAACACAACTGTAGATGAACTGGATTATGACATGTGTGTGCGCCCCCTGTTGGCCCACGACCAGGAGTGTAACCGTGATACCCGTTCATGGGATGCCTTGGTATTGGGCGTATGTGCTGGCAGTTGGGCATGTGAGGTTGCACAATTCCTCGTGTGCAGTGACCACATCGAAGCGCTCCCCTATTGGGCTGTGTTGCGGATTGGTGAAGCAGCGTGGACGGAGCACATCTGTCCGGACCAGCTAATGGATTGGCTCGCCCCGTGTTCGTTGAAGTCGACAACGACGTACTCTTGTAACTGATTGCCTATGAAGCTGCGCTCGCTTTCATGGACGAGTAACTACGTTCCTGCAGCCACAAAAGATTGTAACCCATGGCACAGGTCCCAACACCCTTTTGCATACTGGAGAAATGGACACATATCCCACCATGACAGTGGACATGGCTGCATTCGCCTGGACTCAGAATGCATGTGCGTGCAAGACTGCGGGTTGACACACACCTGTGCAAGGTGAGTGGACAGCGGCGCCTGGCAACGTTCCTCAAACTGGCACACCGCTGGAGGGAGAGTACACACATGGCAATGTAGTACTACATGGGACCTTGTTGGACTCCTTCACCTGCTCACTGTCAGCAGAGCCGACAGTCAGTGCTGTCCGGTGGTACAGGTCTATGCAGATCCCATGGGCTGTGAGTGGTGTCCCCTGACACGGTGCAATGAGCATTCGCCAAACACCACATGACTCGTCCAGCAAGGCAAAGTGGGCTGAGACCGTCGGCATCCGTCATGGTTGGTGTTTATTTGTGCCTCCCCATGTCTTGCACCTCTACTTGTTCCTTTGCTGCCTGTTAGTGTATGATGCATTGGTCTGCATGTTGTGGCCCTTGTCTTGCCCGTACTGACATGCACATGCTAATAAAGTGTACGCAGCTTCACTAGTGTTCAACTGTGATGAGTGTTGATTAGCATGTCAAATCGTGTGCCTCAATGTGCATTGTCCATACACAGGGAGAGACTGACTGATGCATTTCACTTAGGGGTGAGTCCCTATTGCCAGCTCCACCTCTGTGAGCCAGACATTGTGGTTGGGAGAGTTGCTGGTAGACCTGTGCACTTACGTGTCTTCAGCAATGTGAGTATGGTGTCCAACTTCTTGCCATGTGGATCAATGTGTTCCATCAAACCAGGCTGTGTCCACACAGTTGAGTGTGTGTACGTATGCGAAGAGATGTTCTGTTGTCACATGTGATGTGGGACACTATTTTAGGCCTCCTACCGACTTTGACATATTTACACACAGCCCTATTTAATACATGGACGTGGGGCTACGTTGTGGGGTTGCGAGATTGTTGTTCATGATCAATGAGACCACAGCTAGTTCACACCTTCACAGTCATCTAATTGGCCATGTGTGTCACGGTCAAACAGGCGCATTGATGTCATTTCCCAGGGTGTACCTTTTTGTGCAATCAATGTCCCTACAGTCATCCATACTGTTATACTTGATTGAACATAGACATGACACATCTGTTTGATTAGGACTGTTTTATTCACATCCTGTGGAGTGTCGGAGCTGGAGCAGTACATGGCCATGCACACCCCACATTACATGGTTGCCCAGTGGAGGGCCAAACAGAGTCCTTTAGGGAATGACAAGTTAATCGGTAGAGGAAGGGTTGAGTCAGCAGCCTGTTTGCTGCATCATTGGTAACCAGAGCAGATATGGCAGTCCATGTCGGAGTCCAGGTGAATGTCGCAGAGTGTTTCGGGGGACAGTGGAAGGTGTTGTACCAGGGCATGATGCAGAGGGTTGTACCAAGCAGAAACAGGCCATATGGCAGGGGATGAATGCTACAACCTGCTTTTTGACACAGAGTCATTACCGTCCACATCTTCGTCCTCTGATATGTCTTCTGTGTCAGGTGTGCCAGGTGTGTGTGGTGGTGTTATGGCTGCATCACTGTGTGCCACTGACACATCAGGGGGCGGAGGTGGTATGGCTGCATCACTGTGTGCCACTGACACATCAGGGGGCGGAGATGTGTGTGTCAAAGTTCCTGCAGCAGTCATCTGGGGCAGGCTCTGTGGCAGCAATGGCAAGATGAGGATCTGCAGGGCATGGTAGATCCCAGCTACATCTCGCTGGTGTTCAGCCATGGCAGCCATCCTTCCTGCCTGCATCCGCTCCATGTTCTCCATTGTCCTCCGCATCTGTGCCAACTCTGTGCTGTCGTCGCTGGAGCCTCTCTGCCTAAGCAGTTCTTGTATCCAAGTAATGGCTCCAGCGAGGTCAGCCAAGGATTGTTGTAGGGCATGGAGCGGACTGTGGGTGTCCGTTAGGGAGTGTAAGTGGTCCCTGATGGGACTTAGTCACCCACGTATGGCATCTAGTTTGGCTGCCATGAGGTCGAAACCCACCCACACCTGTTCAGCCAGCCCCCTCTGGCAGTCTGACACACGGCGTTGGAATGCCATGTGTTCTTCGGTGAGGTGCTGGGAGCCAGCCGTGGTGGTGGGTGCTTCCTGCTGTGTGGTCTGTGCAGGGGGTGGTATCACCTCGATGCAGCTGGGCTGTCCTGCTCCTGGAGGTGGGGTGCGGAGGCTTGTCCACGAGCCGTTGGAGGGTGTCGGAGCAGATGGCCAGGGGTTCCTCCTCCTCATCACTGAAGAGATGTCTGGTCTGCTCTGCAGGATGTGTTGATTGTCCCTCTGCAATGTGAAGGGGAGATGCAGGTTAACAGTGTGTTACATGTATGTGCACGCATTGTACATGTTTACATACTGACTGCATGACAATGTACATTGTGACTGTTTTGGAGGAGCTGGCTATTTGATGGGGGACAGTGGACATTCCGACTACATGACGGATGTGAGGTTGTACTCGTACATTATCATCTGACAGTTTCCTGCTATGCCTGATGTGATTGGCCATTTTCTACGCACATGCGGCACCAGTTGTGTCCTCTGTTCTGTGGTGTTAGTGTGGCACTTTGTCCCACATTGTCGTCAATGTTGATGTGCTGTGATTGCTATGTGTGTGTGCTGCATTGTGGGAGAGTCGCCCCTGCAGCTCTGATTTAGAGGCCCATTATCCCTTTGAGGCGGTGTGCCTTTGACTTGTGTGCTTTTACGGTGCTCAGATGTTGGCGACTTGGGTCATTTGTGCTCTTGGACGGATTTTGTACTCTTGTGCATTGTTTGTCTGCAGATGTGTTGTTGATGTCAGGGGTTGTATGTGCACATGGATGTGTCAGAGTGTGACCTGCTCCTTTGAGTACGTTATCCACACTGGGCCACCTCAGTGTCATGTCGTGCACCATGTCATGTATTTTGACTGCAGACATGCTATTGGTCATCAGTGTCACTTGCATTATCAGTGTGGCTCACAGAGCCGCTGCTTTGCTGGGTTCAGCACATGTGCATGGGTAGGTTGTAAGATTGGTGATGGGGGGGCCTTTTGTGCACATAGTGGACGGGGGCCTACTTGGTGTTTCTATGAGTGCTGCAGTATGCCAAGGCCATCAGGGACATGTTCCACAGTCATTGTGGGTGTGCAGTGTGCTATTCTTGATTGCGCATGCGTGCCATTGTGCCCATCTCCCCCCGTCCCCCCAGTCCCTGGTGGTTACTCACCCTGTTGCTGTTGGGTCAGGTCATATCGAACAGTGTCCGGACCCCCAACTCCTTGCGCCGTCTCCGCACTGATGACTGTGACCACCATTTCCTCCAGCTCATCCAGCTCCTCCTGTGGCGCAGGACTCCCACCTTCAGTGGCCGTTGCTGCCTTCCAGTTGGCAGCGAGTTTCTGCTTGGTTTGGCTTGTCACATCATGCCAGCGCCTCTTGACCTCCTCCATTGACCTCCTCGACACTCTGACTGCATTCACGTTGTTCACGATGGACTGCCATATTTCCGTTTGTGTTGCCGATGACACAGTGGAGGTGACGAACAGTTGTTGGTAGTGTTCGGTCACCTCCGTGACGATGATCCGGTTTTCCTGTGGACTGAACCCCGTCTTCCTCTTCCTCTTCTCCTTGCCCTTCCCCGGCCCAGGGGTTCCAGGCTGGTCGTCTGTGGGGCTTGTGGGGTTCGCGTTGTCCTCTGCACTCGGTCCGGGTGCGTCCATGCTACGCAGTTAAATTTTTTTGTCTTTTTTTTTCTCTGCTTTTATAGTGCATTCTCACGCATGACGCGTGGGACTAGCAGGCCTGTCGCTGGTTTTCGCAGATTTTTGTATCGCCATTGGGGTCATCGCCACTTTTTTTGCGTTCGTCTTTTGCATTTTTTCGGCGTTGCATTGATTTTAACGCGGGCATTTGTCACGTTATCGTGAGGCTATCGCATGGTGCCGCCGGGTTGTGAATACTGCGTTCACACTGTGTTATTTTCCGGCGATAGACTGCGATGTGAGAAGTTGCGTTAAGCGATTTTGGCGATACTTACCACACGTTCTTGAGAATATCCCCCTGTGTTTATCCAACTCCTCACTCCATGTTAGATCATGTGTTAGAATATAAAGAGTTTATTAAAACTGTTTATGCTAAATGATGACTTAGAGACTTTATGAATAATGTTTCCGAATAACATTGATAGAGGCTTTCATATTACTGACTAGGTATTGTTCATGCATCAAGCTCATGGAGCATCCCTTAGCTTAGGTAAGAGGGTTCTCATGAGAACCCTCCCTCGTGTGGCAAATATTGATTCAATTGTATCGACTAATGGCAACGAGGGTACAAACTGTGGGAATCAGAAGAAGCATCATATGACTGACAAAACCACCTTGTGAACTACTCTTATTGGATATCGACAGAGGACAACTATCTAATTGTTACTAAAGTATGAATCTATATTAACAAGTGTTCCTAGGTAGTTACCACCACTTCCTTTACCTCATTCTCTGAGACTTACCCTTACCCATTATTCCAGTGGTCTTGCCACTTGACCTCCCCTTGTCCTGAAACTCTTCTTTATGGAGAGTGGATTTATTTAGCTATTCCCCTGAGGTGATGACTTTTGGATTCTAGTGATCAATGCTACTGCAAGGATTGCACTCTTAAATTACAGTTGTTACTACTGCTGTAGGGAACCCAGCTGAGTTTCCAGAACTACTCTTTAAGAGAAGCTAGTTTCTTATTCGCTCTTCTCCAGAGGAACTCTTCATGGATTCTATTTAGAGTAGGCTCTTTTGTTAGCTTACGGGGTTTCTTTACGGAACACTGTGTATTTTTCTTTAATGCTGACTTCTAACCAAATCTATTTTATATTTTTGTAAACCTACTAATCTGAATAAAGAGATTTAGAGATTCTAATCTTATGGTAAATAATGGTTTTGAAACTTTGCCAACCTCTCATCATTGACTGATTGCAATTTCTAAGTGTGCCAGGACCCCTGCCTGTTTAACAAGAATCACTTACTCCAGATCCCAATTAGCTGATCTAAACAAGGGTAAGTGCATAAACCATGCTTTGCATACTTGAGATCTGAATACTACCTCCATTACATGTCCACTATGCAACTATTATTTTGTTGATCCCAATTGCCAGGCCCCACTATCGCCCACCTCTCTACATGACAAGAACCTGCCACGGGCTAAATCCGGCACTCTCAAGGCCATTCTGCTTAATGCCAGATCAGTCATTAAGCATAAGCTGGAGCTGGAATGCTTGCTGCAGATAACTCATGCTGACCTGATTTTCCTCACGGAAACTTGGGCCATTCCCACCTCAGAGCCGGACTGGGTGGCAGCTTTGCCCCCTGGCTATTCACTAGCGCCCTTGCCCAGACTAGGACAATTGGGTGGAGGTATTGCTATTATATATAGAACCGAATTTAAGATTACTTTTGGTTCAGCACCCTTGTCTGGGGCTGAAGCTATGTCATTTAACATTAAAATTAATAACAAGCTCTCCTTCCCCGGTCTGCTCCTTTATAGACTTACCGGTCCTAACGCCCCTTTCATACAGGGCTTACTCTCTCTGCTGGAGTCCTGCCTAGACACTTCCTCGTTTACTATTTTAGGCGATTTTAATTTTCACTTAGAGCTTCTTACAAACTCTTCGACTAGGACACTACTTGACAACCTGGAAGGTTTTGGCCTGTTACAGATAGTCGAAGGTCCCATACATAAAGCGCTCCATACACTTGATGGTATTTTTACCAACTAGGCCACCATTGTAATTGACAAGATTCTGCCACTTACATGGACAGACCATAGGGCAATATTCTTCACTTTACCCGCTACACAGACTCCATCATTACCGGTAGAGCGCCCACCACCAATTTCCGCTCGATCTTGGCGGAATATCAACTCTGACACCCTAGCTAATCTGTTAGGCAACAATGTACCACTGTTAACATGTGATTCCAATCGGGATGCAGCCAGCTACGACTATTGGATTAGATCCGCTATAGATCAAGTGGCCCCCATGAGATTGATCAACCAAAGAAGGCACAGAGCCACCGCCCCCTGGTATTCTGCAGAGTTAAATACTCTGAAATCTAAGTGCAGACGCCTAGAACGCATTTGGAGGATAGACTACAGCGTAGAAGGTAAAAATCACTATAACCAGGCTCTAACAGAATACAAATCTGCCATTATTAGGGCAAAGAAGGAATTCTACACCAATAAAATAGAAATGTCTAAGAACTCCACTAAAGAGCTCTTTAAGACGGTCTCTGCACTATCTAAATTCCAACAGGAAAATCAGTTCAGTCTTGATCAAACCCTATGTGACAAAATGGTGTCTTTCTTCCAAACCAAAATTCAATCTATTTACACCGTACTAGAGGGGACAGGTTCTGCCCCCCAAACCTTATCCCTTGACAAACTGGAGCAAGGGTCAGCAATTTTCAATCATTTGGTCAGTTTCTCACCTATTACGGTTGATTCTGCGAATAATCTTTTGCTGACCATAAAGTCTGGCTCTCCAGATGATCCATGTCCCCCAGACATTATTCATGGGGTCTCGAACCTAATCAGTCTGACTCTTGCCCCTCTACTAAACACCATCATAAAGTCCGGTGACTTTCCGTCAGCGTGGAAGAAGGCTTGCATTAGGCCTATCATAAAGAAACCCTCCCTGCACTCCCATGACGTCACCAACTACCGCCCTATTTCCTGCCTGCCTTTGGCGGCTAAGGTTCTGGAGAAAGCCTTAAACAAAGAATTAAATGACTGCCTTGACTCTAACAACATACTAGACAGCACTCAACATGGCTTTCGGTCCAACCACTCTACTGAGTCCCCACTAGTCATGGCCATGGAGGAACTTCGATGGCAAGTTGACAGAGGTGGCAGGGTGGTCCTGATCCTGTTGGATGTATCCGCTGCGTTCGATACGGTGAACCATTCCGTTCTCACGGGGCGGCTGGGGGCAATCGGGATTCCGCTCTGGCCCTTCTTACTTCCTTCCTGACAGGGAGAGAACATAAGATCTGCTGGGATAACCTTAAGTCAGACAATTTCCACCTTCCGTGCGGAGGCCCTCAGGGCTCAGCGCTTTCACCCACACTGTTTAATAAATATGTGACTCCACTGGCGAAACTGGTTAAGCACCATGGCTTTTCGCTTGTGTCATACGCCGATGACACACAAATCATAATTTCCATATCCTCTTCAGGAGATGTGCCCTCAGCCAGGTTTCACAACTGTCTGGCCCACATTATTCAATGGATGAACCTCAATTATCTGAAATTGAATACTCAGAAGACGGAGGTGATGGAGTTCGGCCGGTCCTCCCATCTGGAACCCTGACTGGTGGCCGGCAGAGGCAGGAGCATGTCCACTCCCTGTGACCAAAATGAGAAACCTGGGTGTGGTGTTTGACACCCAGCTCAGCTTTATGGGACAGATAAATCAGGTTACCTCCACGTGCTACTTCACTTTAAGAATTTTGCGGAAGATCTTACTGTTTCTCCCGATGGAGTTGAGAAAAACGGTGGTGATAGCACTCGTTCTGTCTAGAATTGATTATTGCAATGCTCTTTATCTTGGGGCGGATAAGAGACAATTGTACAAATTGCAATCCTTACAGAACGCAGCTGCCCAGATTCTACTGAACCTTCCTAAATGTAGCCATATATCTGGGGCCATTAAAAAACTTCACTGGCTCCCTGTCAAGGAGCGAACTGAATTCAAGGCGCTTTGTTTGGTTCATAAAACCTTACATGGTGGAGGACCCACAGAATATCTCAAATTATTCCAATGGTACATTCCGGGTCGCTCCCTGAGGTCAGCAAACCAAGCATTGGCTAAGGTCCCAAGAGTCAAGAAGACAAAATGGGGTGGCAGAAGTCTCTCTCATTTAGCTCCCAAACTATGGAACGAGTTGCCACTTAATATCAGATCCCTATCGGTCCACACACACTTTCGAGCCTGTCTGAAAACTTGGCTCTTCCCTGCTAACTAACAACCTTCTCTTCCTGGGCTTTCCTATATCTCTGCTCTCTTAGCGCCAAGACGCCTTGGCAATCGAGCGCTTTATAAACTTTTACTTACTTATTCGGTAACCAAGTACCATCAAAGTGCACATGTACGAAAACATTACAAGAGATATATCATAAAACCATTTAAAACATATCACAACACAAGTCATTAGAAGAAAAACATCACTATTCAAAATTTCATTTTCTTTGGCCATTAATTATGTGCAAAATGGGGGCAGAAATCAAGCAGAACTGTGTGCAAATTGAGCAATAAATACATAAAAGCACTTAAAAACTATCTTCAGCTATATATAAAATCAATATTGCTAAAATAAAACAGACATTAAAAAAGATTGGCCTAATTGCTTGGGGGCGCAGTCAGTAGTCTACCACGTTTATGCCATACCGCCAGTAAAACTTTGCTCGTAGCAATGGCTATTACTGGAGTTGTGTCACTCCTTAGTATTCTAAGGGCCACTATATATTTTGTTAATTTCAGATTTTTACATGCGGGAATGATCCATTTCCGGCGCAGGCCATGGTAGCTCGGGCAGAAGAATAATATGTGTGCCTCGTCTTCATCTGCCAAGCCTCATGCCGGACAAATGCTAATACCGAGGGCCTTGCTCCATTGACTCGTTATTGATCTCAGGGGCAGAGTGCCAAGTCGGAAACGGATATAAAGACTCTTGGCTAGAGGGGAGGAGATGAAATCTGAGAATTCCTCGTAACGAGAAAACGGCCTAATATCTAAAAATCTGTTTTTTAGTTTGCCAATTAAAGGGTTACCTAAATGAATATCTCGGATATGGGTCCAATAACTAGATTTTAAAAAGTTGAGATCGGTCTTACACATTCTTTCTGGATTAGTCCATAGCCTTGTCAATCCCAACTTGTTAAACCAATCTGAGACAAACTTGACCCAAGGTATTGATTTGGCACCCCTTATACACAACAATTCAACAAGGCAATCCCTAAATTCCTTCAGTTCAGGGGTGACCTATAATCGGATCCAGTAGACAAGTGGTCTAAGGCAGGCTAGACCTGCAATTCTTTTAAGCCCTAGATCATAAAACAAGGGAATTAATGGTGTACTACTGGGGACAGAAACCAGCCTTCTGACAAATCTATTTTCTGCAGCAGTAAGTTGAGAAACATCAGTGCATCCCCAGGTCTCGGCTCCATATAGGGCTGTGCCTTGTACTTTGCTGCGGTAGACTTCCAGAGCTGGCGATACTGCATGGGAACTTGTTTGTCTATGCAGCCTACCAATAGCATTTGCTCTATGCTCTAGTAGTAGTGAACTTTTCTTTAGCTGGTCATTCCACGTCATACTCCCCATTACCTTAACTCCCAAGTAATCGAAGCTCCTGACCCTCTCAACTGCTTCTCCCCCGGCCCGTATGGTTGAATTTTTGGCCGCTCCCTTACCAAATACCATGTACTTGGTTTTGTTGGCATTGAGCTCCAAGCCCCTTGCCGCACAAAAATCGGTAAATTTATCGACAAGGAGCTGAAGACCCATTGGGGTCTTAAAAATGAGAAAGGAGTCGTCTGCAAATAAAAGAATCAATACCTTATTACCATTTTGTAAAGGGGAGTCATTTCTACAGTTTTTCAAGGCATCAACCACATCGTTTATGTAGAGGGTAAGAGCGTAGGAGCAAGGACGCACCCCTGGCGTACACCCCGTTGTATGGGGATACGCTTGGTTAGCTCTCCTGCATGCCCACACCACACCTGGGCAAAGTTATTACTATGTAGCTGGGACATAAGATGGATTAAGATCCCTGGGACCCCCATCACATTTAAAACAGACCACAGATTTGTACGGGGATGAGATCAAATGCGGCTCTAAGATCAACAAATGCCACATAAAGATTCTGTTGTTGTAGTAGAGTGTATTTCCAGTGTAGTGTGGTAAATCTGAAAATGTTATCTATAGTGTTCATCTTAGAGCGAAACCCTGCTTGGAGATCTGACATAATATTATTTGTATCTATCCAGTGATGTAATTTATCAAGGATTTGTTTAGCAAAAATCTTCTGGGCATTGTCGATTAGGCTGATTGGCCTGTAATTCGATGGTACCCTTCTTGTATATGGTGACAATCGCGGCCCCTTTCCAAGAGTCAGGTATCTCCCCCCCTCTCGGTGTAGCATTGGAAAGGAGATTAAAGTAAAGTGACCAAATCTGGGGTTCCGATTTATAGAGGTCCCCAGGGATTTTATCGGGTCCTGGTGCCTTAACTGTTTTTAGCGCCGAGATGGCATTCGTGGTATCTTCCAGGCTGAAATTAACAGCCGGGCCATCAAATTGTAAGGTATCACAGCAGGTCAAACCCCTAGATGGCATTGTGATACTATAGAAGCCCAGTGGGATGTCTTCCTTAGGTTCATAAAGATCAGAGAAATGGGACACCCACCTGTCAGCTGATATAAAATGTTGGTGGTTCTTAATATTCTCCGCTCAGGTTTGTGACACTGTTCGCCAAAATAAGCTGTTATCATTTGTTTTTACCGCGCGTAGCATATCCTCCCAGATTCTGTCATCCCATCGCTTTTTTGCCACTTTTATGGAGGTCTCATACGTGCGCCTTGCTAAGGCTATTTGGTCCCTATCACCTTCCAGGACAGCAAACCTTAGTAGATGTTTGGCTTGCTTACAAGAGGAGTCAAACCAGGTAGTTTTTTTTCACCAAAACTGGTTTCTTGCTGGCCATGTCTTTATAAAAGATCTGTTGAAGCTCTTTAAAGTGTAGATTGTGTATACTCGAAATTGGGATTTCTTGCTCATTCACACCTTCATAATTATCCAGTGAGTTGACATGCAGCCCATATATCTGTGACAGCAGTGTTTGATTCGTCATAATTTTGGGCCAAGAGACATAGCGCCTACAATTAGAAAGTACAGGATCGGGTACCTCTGTATAGCATCTATTCAATACTCTTGTCAATAAGACTCCACTCAGTGAAACCACCAGGGAATCGTGGTCACTGTCAGTTCGCCTATCTACTTTCATGTCATTCAAAAGTGGCCAGAGTCTCACATCCAAAATAACAAAATCAATAACAGTTGCATGATTACCTCTTCTGAAGGTGGGGGCTCAATCAGGGTCAGATCTAGTGCGACCGTTACATGCCCTCAACCCTCTGCCCACTACTATGGAGCCTAGTTTACCACCAGTTTCTGTAAAATTTACTCGGGGTTTCCCTGTTAGTGCTCTAATACCCCACTGTTCATCTTCATCTTCTGTGACTTCATTAATATAGGAAGATGGTTCATAAGATGTATTGATGTCGCCAGCCAGTATTTCTTTTGTGTTCAAATGAAGGGAGTCCAACACTTTTTCAAGGGTAGACAAAATGGGGGATTTAGTACTAGCCGCAATAGATCTTACATATATATTTAAGAGGGCCAAGACAAGTCCTGATGGTAGCAAGACAGTGATCCCCATTAAGTCTAAGCATGATATCTGCAACAACGTGCATGACTTGAATACATTATTCTTAACAAGAATCAGGAGTCCTCCAATTGCCCTCCCATAATGATTGGGGGGTTTAGCTTCGACACTATAACTTGTAAACCCATCAACAAAAAAATGTTCAATTGCCCAAGTCTCTTGAAATATACAAATATCATGCTCTCCGATGTACAATAGCCACTCGGGATAATCCAGCTTAGAATCAATACCTGCCAGGTTCCAGGATATTAGGTTAATACCAGCTTGTGTCTGGGTACCTGCGAAACCCGCTGCATGCAAAAAACATGAACTAACATCCAGAGGTATAGTAGTTATAGCACCTGGCCCACTCCCACCCTCCATGATGTCACTGCCTAGATTTCCGGCTAACCAACTCAGGCAGGTCGGAGCATCAGGTAAAATTTCCCCACTATTTCTATTAGGAGACACACAGTTTGTCATCCTCAGCATCCCTGCGTCTCTCCTCCTGTTGTCAGCAAAATCGATGGCCTCATTAGTAGAGTCGGATATCGTACCAAACATTTCTATACTAGATAAAACACAATTACTCTGTGCGTGCGTTACACTCAGTCAATCGACTGCATTCAGGTTCGAAGTAGAAGCTGGGTGACTAGCTTGTGAGGATGAGTTATCAGAATGCGCTAGAGAAGTTCTCAAAGATCTATTAGTTGGAAGAGACAGCTTAAATCTAATCCCCATCGCATCATTTCTCATAAGGTGGTGATGCAGCGGATACAATGAAAACTATTTCCTCCTAGGTCACTTATTGGTCATCCAGGGGCGACTTATATTTTCTCACATCCACATGACGATGGGGCCCATAACATCGCCTAACAAACACACACACACACACCTGGATTTCCTCTACACCTTTACGAATCTATACTCCTAGGAGAAAGAAAAGCTAAATGAAAATCACCATGATGTACCGCTGGAAGGAGCCGGGATACCTTATTACCTTAACCTATCGCTTTCTTAGTTATTTCTTAAGATATTCCTGCTCATTGTTTGTCGATGGATCATCTAGTAAAGAATCAGTTCATAGTGATCAAGACCAGCTAAATCACAATAACCAATTACTAATTTCACAATCATTTAGTAAATAATCACTGAGTTGTTTGATTTAAGAATCTCAAATTTTATATAATTTTAAAGGCATGGAAAAGAATTTAGAATTTTTATTCAATTATTCATACATTATTAATTCAAATATTTATTAAGCAAAATCAATTTTATTGCAGAAAGGAAATTTTGTCATGAAGAAAATCCTAATTACCTGCCTATCTTCCTAATTTAGCCTAATGATTTCTAACCTAAGTTTAAAATTGAAAAATAACCTGATTCTCATACTCAACTGGAAAAATAAGACAGCAACAGAAACTTCAGCTCGTCAGCATCAGCTACCGCAACCCGTCTCATCTAACAGTCTTTCAGCATCTCCCGCTCAGTAAAATGGATCGATCTGGAGCACCAAGCACTGGAAGCCACCAACTCCAACACCAACTACCCTTCCCACTAAGAGTAGGCCTTCTTATACCCTAATTCTAACTTTGCTAACTAAATTGTTGCAACATTAATAACGCTCTTTTCTTTCATTGGTCCACTCAGTTCATTTATTCATATTTTAATCAAGTTCTCCCGGATCCAGCTTGTTCTTCTGGAATGCATATGTTCATTTCCTTTCTCACAGTTCAAGACATGTTTCCATCCGCTTCGATCAGTACATTTGTAACTTCTTTCGATACATTCGAGAACTCTGCAGGCATTGTCCTTTCTCTTAAAACTGTTTCCCACGATTCTCTGCTGATCACCACGGCACACTATCAGTTCAATTAGGTCACATCAGCCTTGACCATTCTTGCATCCTAGCCTTTCAGCACCATCACGTGGTCAGTCTTTCTCCAACTTTTTCTCCCTTGTCATGCGTTTTCTCAGCGCATGCGTACTCTAATAAACGGCAGCCATTTTATATCGCCACTCGATTAGACTTAGAAGCACTATTTAGAAATAAACAAAACATAATTAAAATAGAGAAACATAGCCTTTTCGTTTCCCTCCCGTCATCTACGTACCCCAATTAGTTATTACCTAGCAGAAAGCAACATTTAAGCTGTTCCTTACTTACCATCACTATTGTTTTTGCAACGTCACGTTTATATTCTATGAAGCACAAATCATGCATTTATTATTTATTTAGTACGCAATTATTTTATGTTATAATTAGACACACAGACATTTGTAAATAGATTATTCAGCACATATACTTGCGTGTTACCCTTCCCTCACGTACATTGTTGATTAATACATTTAAACGAACATATTTATTAATTATTTATAAAATTTGTTAGGGGTTAAATTTTTTTTATTTACTCTGCTCCATCAACTCCCCCCTTTGGTGATTTTTAAATCACCACATAAAACCCAAGTTATACTTCTTTTTCAGGCAGCATATGTCTTTCATCCTTTTGCTTTTTGTTAGTTATACATCTGTTTCCATTTCATCTTGTCTTCTTGTCTCTTTATACATACTTTCTTTCATTTTCTCTAACTCAATTTCACCCATTTCTCTCTCTCTCTCTTTCATTATTCTGTTATTTCTTTTTATCTTATTTTGTCTTATTTTTCTTTTTATACACGTTATTACAATTTTCAACACCATGGCTAACAATATTGCTACAGTTGCTATTATTATAACTTTCCCTATCATTAGTCTACTCATTCTTGTTAACCAATTTGCTACTGAAGAAAACCCTCTACCAAGTTTTCCAAGGACACTTTCAACCTCCAGTGGAACTAGTTCTTTGTGCAAATTTGTAATATTTGTAATATACTTTTGTATATTTTCACTTTTATCAGGAATGTAAGTGCAACAATGTTGGACTTTCAGCATTCCACAAACTCCACCCTCTTTTGCCAAAAGAATATCAAGGGCAAGCCGATTTTGCATCACCATAGCTCTCATGGCAACCATTTCGGTATTTACCATCAAGAACCCTCCCGCAGTATCTGTAGACAAACGATCTACTACTGTGGATAACTTCCGAATTTTAAATGCATTCAAAGATATTCCCACTGCTGGTATTAATGCTCCAAAAATATCACCTACAATTTCTGACAAAACTCTCCCTCTTTCTACGTGTAAAGCTATTAATCATCTTGTATGTTCCTTTTTCTTCTCTGTCCATATGAAAGATTTTTGGAAAGACCAGGCCTACATAACAAGTTCCATACCAATGGTCCGGTAACCTGTAATAAGCTCTATTCCCACAAATATAATAGATACCTGGAAATATTGGATCTTTTCCACCTTTGAATCCCCAACCTCCCAAAATTTGATAATTGTCATGGCAGATACTGGAACCTACAAAATAATTGTCATAGACTGTCTTATTTCTCCTAATACACAACTTTCCTGTTTGCGGCCAATCTAATGTCATTGCTGCATTTATCTTTTTCCCTTCATGATTTTCTTCCTCAAACGTCCATAGATGTGTTCTTTTCTCTTTTATTGCTTCTCTTTGAAATTTCATTCTTCTTTCTTCCACCATTTCTAAAAAATACCTTTTCTTCTTTCTTTAACTCACAGGTAAGGTTGTTTTTAGCTATTTCTTCTAATGTTAAAATTCTATGCTCTAAAAAGAATTCTCCTAAAACCTTTGCTTGTTTTACTTTGTTAAGTTCTGGAACTACAGGAACATTTGCAAAAATCTTATCTATATCAGTGTAATAAAACTCTAATCTACCTGTTTTATAAAATAAACTTGCTATGACACTACATGTTATTCCATAAGTTAGAGGTAGGTGATGATAAGTCACACCTTCTGACACTGATGCAGGCAACTGCATACAAACATAACAATCTCTCACATCCATTGTCTCTACATATTCGTACAACAATTTTGTAAAAACATTTTTAGAAAAGTCTGTTACTGACTTATCCTTATGTAATTCTGCACTACTTCTTAAAATAACTGGTTCTTTAATATTAGTTTCTTTTTCTGGTTTTGTATCATTCTTTGCTTCTACTACAGCTATACTAATAGGAATTGTGATTGCTAAAACTATCCATACTGTCATTAATAATCCTGTACAAAAGCAGCACATTTTACACCATCTTTTTACAAACTCACATTTATCTCTTCTATCTCTAGTATTCTCCATTTTTGTTTTTATCTTTTGTTAAATCTCAGAAAATTGTGTCACTACACCTCAGAAATGACTTAGATGCCACTCTGCATTCAAAAGTCTTTGCTTGGTACTTTCTTTTAATTCTTTTCAGAATTCTTTCGTTGTCACATCCGGTGATTTGTCATATCCAGTAAAATTGTCACATCCGGCAGAAGCACTTTAAGTCTTCACTTCAGGTTTGTTGCATCTCACCTTTACCCATTCGGTTTCTTAGTCTCGGGTTCTCGTGAGTGTTTCTTTCTTCTTTGTAATCAGTTAGAGCGATGTACAACCACTCAGGTGACTTGTATTTCGAATTCACTTTCTTTGTTCTTTTAGACTTTTGCAATCGTTTTC
The DNA here is from genome assembly GCA_963921515.1 of Calotriton arnoldi. Lineage (NCBI taxonomy): Eukaryota > Metazoa > Chordata > Amphibia > Caudata > Salamandridae > Calotriton > Calotriton arnoldi. The sequence goes on from CAWUFW010001798.1 coordinate 673,032, forward strand.
CACTTGGCTTTTCTTGTTCCTTTTGACTTGTTATTTCATTCACCTGTTCAGCACTTTTTTCTCCTGTTCTGATTATTCTGTATCTCAATTTTCTTATATAGTTGCTGGGCCAATTGTCTCCTTTTCTTGGCCTTTTGGCTTCACCTTCTTTTTCTCCTCTTTCTGATTTCCAGTTTCTTTTTCTTGATTCAGTTCTTGTTTTCTCTTCTTCTCCGCTTTCTTCAGATTCTGTTTCAATTTTCTCACAATTGTCTCTTATTTTGAAACTTATGATCTCATTTTCTTTTACTGGTGGATCTATTTTCTCCTTCTTGTGTTCCCTTATTACTGTCCCTCCTCGATGTTCTTCCGAATTGGTATTTATCTCACTCTCTTCTTCTAATTTTCCCTGTTCTTTTGTTTCACTATCTGTCCCTATTGCTCCTCGGGGTTCTTCTCGATTTTCTAGCTTTTTAATTGTCTCTTTCCCTTCTTTGTCTATTAATATTACTTTTGAAGGATTTCCACCATAACTTGTACTTGGTTGCTCATTTAGATCATTTTCTTGTTCATTCTCTTCTCTAATTGGTTTAAATCCCCAAGTTCTCCTTCGAAATTCTTCACAGTTTTCAACTGAATCATCAGATCCTGAACTCGTGTCAGATATTTCCAGATGTCGACTTACAGGTCGATCTTCAAGTTCTGGAATTTCTGTAATTTTTCCTTCTTCTTCTTCTTCTTCCTCTTCCTCTATAGAGGTGCTTGCAGTTGGGGTTTCCAGATGTCGACTTTCAGGTCGATCTTCAAGTTCTGGCACCCTTTCTCTTATTCTTTCTGTCTCAGTCGCTGAACTCTTATCCCACACTTCCAGACGTCGACTCACATGTCGATCTGCAGGTTCTGGAACTCTGATTGTGTGGCTGGCATGGACCCAGTTTTTCACTCCTGCACACTTGACTGCAGTCGTTGTCACTAGGATTACCTGTCGTGGCTCGTCCCAGCGAGGAACTAGACAGTTTCTTCTCCTGTGGATTTTTATGCGGACCCAGTCTCCTGGATTCAAGTCGTGGGCTGGTTTTCTTTCAAGAGTGGTCGCATCCGGTCCAACCTGATGAAACACAGAACGCACCACATCAGCCAGTCCTTTGCAATAATCCAGTACTAGATCATCAGTTATAGTCAGTAACTTGTTGACAGGTACTTGTGCTTGTCTCATTGCTCGTCCCATGATCACTTCATGAGGACTAAGTCCAGTTTTCTTTTCAGGAATACTTCTGATGGTCATCAGGACAAGGGGCAGTGCATCGGGCCATTTGAGTCCTGTAGCTTGACACATTTTTCCTAACCTGTTCTTAATTGTTCCATTTATTTGCTCTACTACCCCAGAAGCCTCTGGTCTGTATGCACAATGCAGTTTTTGTTTAATACTTAATGCTTCACAAATTAATTGAATCAACTCATTTTGAAAATGTGTTCCTCTATCTGTCTCAACCGTGACTGGAAAACCATACCTTGGAATGAACTCTCGCAGCATAAGTTTTGCTACCGTTATTCCATCATTCCTTCTAGTGGGGTATGCCTCCACCCAACGAGAAAACAAACAGACGACCACTAGAACATATTTTAGTCTGTTACAAGGGGGCATTTCAATGAAGTCTAATTGCATTCTAGTGAACGGACCTCCTTCTCGTCCTATTGTTCCTAGACTCACTATTGTCTTTCTTCCTGGATTAAACTGCTGACAAATAAGACATCTTTGACAAAGACTTTCAGCTATGGCTCTGAATTTTGGGTTATACCATGTTTGTCTAAAAAGTCTGATCATTGCATCTCTCCCAATATGAGCTTGTCCATGGTACATCCGTGCCATGTCTGCAATCATGCTATCAGGCATAACTGGTCTTTCATCTCTGTAAACCCACACACCATTGTTTTCTTGTCTTCTACATCCTGCTTTTATCCAGTAATCTTTTTCCTCATCATTTGCAACTTCCTGTAACTGTCTCACCTCATCCCATGTCTCGACAGTGTTAGTAAAAAGCAAAGGAGAAGAGATATGCTCCCTTTCGCGATTCTTATTCAGGGATACCATGTTCTCTGCACAATATTTGGCTATCTCGTCGGCGTAATTATTTCCGACAGCTATGTAATCTTCATTTTTCTTATGTGCTTTGCATTTCACTACAGCTATCTGCCTAGGCAGCTGTATCGCCTCAAGCAGTTTCTTTACAAAATCTCCATTTCTGATAGGTGTTCCTGCAGACGTCAAGAAACCTCTTTGTGACCAAATCTGACCAAAATCATGCACTATACCGAAACCGTACTGGCTATCGGTCACAATCGTAACTCGTACATTTCTTCCCAACTTACATGCTTGAATCAAAGCAATCAGTTCTGCAACTTGGGCAGACCTTATTCCTTTCAGACAAGACGCTTCCATCACAGTTGCCACTGTGCATACTGCGTAAGCTGCGCTTAGAACTCCTTCTTTCGTTCTCAAGCATGAGCCATCCACAAACATGACATAATCTGATTCTTTTAAAGGCTCATCCTTTATGTCAGCTCTTGGTTTTGTGCAATATTCCAGCACATTCAGACAATCATGATCTACTTCATCTTGTTCAATTATATTCTCTTCATCTGGCAATGATGTCGAAGGATTCACATTCATACATCTATCTATGGTCACATTTTCTGCACTCAAGATTACTTTTTCGTACTTAGTCAGCCGACTATGTGTCATGTACTGTGTTTTTGTTCTTGTCAAAAGAATCTCTACTGAATGGGGAACATATACTCTCAGTGGATACCCCATCACTATACCTTCACTTTGTTCCAGACTTACACAAGTAGCAGCAACAGCTTTCAGACATCCAGGCAACGCTTTTGCTATAGGATCTAAAACAGCTGAAAAATAAGCAATTGGTCTCTTCATTGTTCCATGTTTTTGTACCAGTACTGAAAATGCACATCCATCTCTTTCACTGCAGTACAATTCAAAATCCTTTTCATAGTCAGGCATTCCTAAAGCAGGGGCCTCACACAATTTCTTTTTCAACTCTTTGAAAGATTTCATTTCTTCGTCATTCAATTCAAAAGGGTCTTTTACATCCTTCTTGGTCAGTTTTTGTAATGGCTTAGCAATCAAGGAAAAACCACTTATCCATTGTCGGCAATATCCAACCATTCCCAGAAACATTCTTACCTCTCTTTGCGTCATTGGTGCTCTCATTCCTTGAATCATTTTTATTCTCTCTGTCGTTATCTTTCGCACTCCTTTCTCAATTTTATGCCCTAAATATTGGACTTCTTTTTGACAAAACTGCAATTTCGAAGGGGACACTTTATGTCCTCTTTTCTCTAGATGGTTCAGTAAAGCAATTGTATCGCTTACACATGCTTCTTTTGTTTTCGATGCCACCAACAGGTCATCGATATACTGCACCATCACTGACTTTTCTGGCATTTTCAAATCTTCCAGGGACTTCTTTAAAATCTGATTAAAGATTGAGGGGCTTTCTGTATACCCCTGAGGAATTCGGCACCATGCCAAAATACGCTCTCCGAACCGGAACGCAAATAATGGCTGGCTATCTGGATGTAAAGGAATAGAGAAAAATGCGTGACACAAATCTATCACGGTGTACCACTCAGCTTCATGTGGAATTTGGTATAGAATTACTGCAGGGTTTGGCACTATTGGACAACAAGGCACAACTATTTTATTGACCTTTCTCAAATCCTGTACTATTCTATATGTTCCGTTTGGCTTTTTCAGTCCCATTATAGGTGAATTACATGGACTGCTCATTATTTCTTTTAGAATTCCCTGTTCAATCATTTTATTTATTACAGGAGTTATTCCTTCAATTATTTCTGGAGTCAATTTATACTGTGGCGTATTTGGGTAAGTTGTTCCTTCTTTTACTGTTACTTTTACGGGATCTACTTCTTTCATCAATCCAATATCTTCTCCTGTAAAATCCCACACATTCTCTTTCACTGCATTTTTCAGTTCTTTTGGAAGTTTTTCTGCATCAAATGCAGGAAACAAACCATTCATTTCAGGTTCCTGATTCATCAATGTTACTTTATACAATACATCTTCATCTGGGGTCTGAAATCCAATTCCATCTGGCGTACAATAAATTGTGCAATTCATCTTGCACAAAAGGTCACGACCTAAAAGATTTACGGGACTACAATCGCACACTACGAATCTATGCATTTTGCTAAAAGAACCAATCTTTACTTCCACTAATTCAGTAAGTGGTGTTTTAATCTGCTGATTCGCTACTCCAACTACTTGGATGTATTCACCTGAGAGAGGAAGGTTTGGAATTTCCACTGACCTAACAGTAGAACGGGTAGCTCCAGTATCGACAAGGAATGTTACATTTGCACCATTCACTTCTCCATCCACAAAGGGACCAGACTGATCTACCTCTAGAGTTGCGCCAAGTACGCACTCTTTTCCCTCTCCTAGGCACCGTCAGAAACTTTCATCCGACTCATCCTCACTCTGACGCAACCAATACTGAGAAATGTTAGCTGCTCGCGGCAACTGTGTTACCTGCTCTCCTCCGTAGAATCCTGTTTCTGTACTGTATCTTTGCTGGTTAACATTGTTGGGAAGTGGTGGTTGTGGCACCTGACCTTGTTGAACAACTACCTCATTCTGCACCTGTGGAGTTAATGATTGATTTTCCGGATTAGGTTTAGGTGGGAACTTACACTCGTTTCTCCAATGCCCTAATTTTCCGCAATTATGACATGGCCATTTTTTCTTTGCCTCCTCTAGACTCATTTGACCTTTCCCTTTACCTATGTTAGGTCGGGATTTATTCTGTCCTGTTTCATTCCCACTATTATTATCCAATTGAGCTTCTTGTTTCTCTGCCACTTTCACCTGTGCCCACATTGCCTTCTCTTTCAATTTACGCTGTCTACTCTCAATATCATCACTACAATACTTAGCATACCTCAGTACCTCATCTACAGTGCCATTTTGCCAGTTAATCATATGTTGTTTAATCATTTCACTAATCTCTGGTTTCAGTCCAAACACAAATCTATATACAAAATGACTCATATCTTTTTCACTCAACTCCTCATATCCACTATACTGCTTGAAAACCAACAACAACCTCTCATAATAGGCATGTACAGACTCCTTACTTTCCTGTGTAGTTCTATCGATTTTTACCCAATCTGTTTCTTTAGGAGGAATCTTATTTTTCAAAAAGGTAATCACCTTATCATATTTCCTCATCACCTCAGGACCTGGAGCTCCTGTCTTAGGATCTCTTGGATATTCTGTAGTTGGCCAGTCAACTGTAATTTTACATTCAGACCACAAATCAGTTGGCACCACTATGTCAAACAATCCATCTAAATCTATCCACAACACTTTTGAAACCTTCACAAACCTCTCCACTTGTCGGTACCATTCAACTGGTTTCTCTCTCAGCTTTGGGAATTCATTTGTAAATGACAGTATATCCTGTCTAGTCCAGGGAACATGCACATAACTACCACCTGGAGTTTCTCTCATAGGGTATTCTCTTGCAACAGGTTCTTTTTCAGTTATCATAAAAGCCAAAGAAGCTTTGTCTGCAGTTTTCTCATACTTTTTTGTCCATCTAACTTTCCATCTGTCCACATCACCCCATTTTCTCAGTAAAACAATTAACTCTTTTATCTGTGTCAGCCTTCCTGCTGTGTTCAAATTTTCAATATCTTTCTCACAAAAGTCTACTCTGTATGGTTTCTGCAATGTTTTCACTTTCGCAAAATCTACTCCAATTTCACTTGCTATCTCTTCCAGTTTGTCATGTAAATTTTTAGCTCTCCATGTAATACTTTTGCACAAAAACATAATCTCATCATCCTGGTAATTTTTTAGCTTTTCTGTACCAATCGTCCCTAAAATTAATTCTTCCATGTCAATCTTTAACCTAATTACATCTAATGGTTTTTCTTCTGGTTCTTTTATTTTAAATGCCTTCATCCACTCATTTAACTCATCAGGAGTCGGACCTATAGGCGTATTATTTAGTTCTATCCAATTACCACTCTTTTCAGGGGTCACTGTTGCAGATTCTGTTACCATATGCATTTTCCTACCATTACACTCATTCACTGTCAAATTTGTAGGTGGACTTGGTCTGTAGGTACTAGCCAAATTACTTGTACTTGCACTTGGTTCCATCCTTTCTTTTTCTCTCTGAAATTGTGAATTCATAGGAATCACTAAAGACCGTTCATCAATTTTCTGATTCTCAAAAACTGGTATTACTGGACCTATTGTTACGGGTACAGTCACAGCTTCCATGTTTTTCGTTAATTCCCTAATTTTCTCAGTCAGCTCTTTTGTTGTTCTTGCTAATTCAGTTGCATTGTCACTTTCTACTCCTTCATTTTGTGAAGTTCTTATTTGATCTTGTGACCTATTTATTTCAATTCTTTTTACAGGACTTTTATTTCGCACAGTCTCTATTTGCGGCGCATTAGGTGTCACCACTGTAGAACTCTGCTGATACGGAGGGGGATTTCTATTTAGAATATCTTCCAGCAATTCATCATCCGTTTCACTCTCATGCATATATTTTTCCCTCTCCATATGTTTCTTTTTCTCAGTACGTTTTCTCTTAGTCTCTTCCTCAACTGTAAAAGCCGGAAACAAACCTCCTGTCATGTTAGCACATCTCCATCGTTTTATTCTATCCTCATGATTTATTCCCCACATTCTTCCAGGCATAAACTCATGATCCCTTAAACCTCTGAATCTCTCTCGTTCATACATCTCATCTTCCCATTCCGTCAACGCTTCAAATTGTGTCGGTCTAGGTCTAGGTTCTAAATTTGTCATCTTTTCTCTCAAATTTCGCAAAACCGCTACACTAAATGAACCATTCTCAGGGAAAGCTAATGCTCCATCATTCTTCGTATACTTTGCCCAATTTTCTAACCATATGCATGTATGATATCCATATTTCAGCATCATATGTGAAGCTGCTGATTTCGGCGGAGGAATTACTTGTCCCTCTCTAGTCACAACCTTTTTGTCTCTCTTAAAGAAATTCTTAATTTTTGTCGTCCATGACGTTCTCTCCCTTTCATACTCATAATACGGCATGTTTTCGATTGGTTTTTCTCTTCAAAACCAGCACTGTTCCGTGTACGGAACTTCAACCAATCACAGCGCGACTCACACCAACACACCAATCAGAACGATTCCCTTCTTCCGCGGACCAACCAATCCTAGCGCGGCACTTTTCTACGTCACTCCTGTCTTTGCGTTCACATGACTAGCGCACTATCCAATCCTAGCGCGGCACTGTCTATGTCACTCTTACTCTTTTACCCCTCCTTTACAAAAATTATCGGCAACTTTTCTTTTCAATGTTTCTTCGTTAGTTACAACATTTAAAACAATTCCATAGTCTGATTCGCTAAACAAAAGTGACAGCTTTTGTCCTTTTACACAAGAATCCTGTATTTCCAGTAGGCAGCGCTTACCTCTACCCTACCACAGAATTATTAACTTTCGCCGATAAAGTAGCACTTCCCTCTACCTTACCCTTCTTTCAAGCAAACAGTAAACCCGTTTCTCTGGGGATAAGACACATGTGGAGACTATGCTCCTGAGAATTAAGGCCAGAGTTTCACAAGAAGACGTGATTTGCTATCTCAGTTACACACCTTTCGTACAGAAATCCCTAACATAACACAACTTGTGTTATTACCAAAAATTGAATTCAGACCATGTACCAAATTCCATGTGACTTCTCTTGCCACACGTGTTCCACTTCCTACATCCCAGAAGCGTGAAAACTCACATATAACATAACGCGACTCAACATATAGTATTAGTCATCAAAATAATCAATAATCAATAATCAATAATCACCAAACTAATCTATAGAAACCATAACTCTGCTACCAAGAAATCTGATGCAGCGGATACAATGAAAACTATTTCCTCCTAGGTCACTTATCGGTCATCCAGGGGCGACTTATATTTTCTCACATCCACATGAGGATGGGGCCCATAACATCGCCTAACAAACACACACACACACACCTGGATTTCCTCTACACCTTTACGAATCTATACTCCTAGGAGAAAGAAAAGCTAAATGAAAATCACCATGATGTACCGCTGGAAGGAGCCGGGATACCTTATTACCTTAACTTATCGCTTTCTTAGTTATTTCTTAAGATATTCCTGCTCATTGTTTGTCGATGGATCATCTAGTAAAGAATCAGTTCATAGTGATCAAGACCAGCTAAATCACAATAACCAATTACTAATTTCACAATCATTTAGTAAATAATCACTGAGTCGTTTGATTTAAGAATCTCAAATTTTATATAATTTTAAAGGCATGGAAAAGAATTTAGAATTTTTATTCAATTATTCATACATTATTAATTCAAATATTTATTAAGCAAAATCAATTTTATTGCAGAAAGGAAATTTTGTCATGAAGAAAATCCTAATTACCTGCCTATCTTCCTAATTTAGCCTAATGATTTCTAACCTAAGTTTAAAATTGAAAAATAACCTGATTCTCATACTCAACTGGAAAAATAAGACAGCAACAGAAACTTCAGCTCGTCAGCATCAGCTACCGCAACCCGTCTCATCTAACAGTCTTTCAGCATCTCCCGCTCAGTAAAATGGATCGATCTGGAGCACCAAGCACTGGAAGCCACCAACTCCAACACCAACTACCCTTCCCACTAAGAGTAGGCCTTCTTATACCCTAATTCTAACTTTGCTAACTAAATTGTTGCAACATTAATAACGCTCTTTTCTTTCATTGGTCCACTCAGTTCATTTATTCATATTTTAATCAAGTTCTCCCGGATCCAGCTTGTTCTTCTGGAATGCATATGTTCATTTCCTTTCTCACAGTTCAAGACATGTTTCCATCCGCTTCGATCAGTACATTTGTAACTTCTTTCGATACATTCGAGAACTCTGCAGGCATTGTCCTTTCTCTTAAAACTGTTTCCCACGATTCTCTGCTGATCACCACGGCACACTATCAGTTCAATTAGGTCACATCAGCCTTGACCATTCTTGCATCCTAGCCTTTCAGCACCATCACGTGGTCAGTCTTTCTCCAACTTTTTCTCCCTTGTCATGCGTTTTCTCAGCGCATGCGTACTCTAATAAACGGCAGCCATTTTATATCGCCACTCGATTAGACTTAGAAGCACTATTTAGAAATAAACAAAACATAATTAAAATAGAGAAACATAGCCTTTTCGTTTCCCTCCCGTCATCTACGTACCCCAATTAGTTATTACCTAGCAGAAAGCAACATTTAAGCTGTTCCTTACTTACCATCACTATTGTTTTTGCAACGTCACGTTTATATTCTATGAAGCACAAATCATGCATTTATTATTTATTTAGTACGCAATTATTTTATGTTATAATTAGACACACAGACATTTGTAAATAGATTATTCAGCACATATACTTGCGTGTTACCCTTCCCTCACGCACATTGTTGATTAATACATTTAAACGAACATATTTATTAATTATTTATCAAATTTGTTAGGGGTTACATTTTTTTTTTACTCTGCTCCATCAGTGGCAAGTCCGAATTTCAAAATTAATAAGATTCTCAGCTAACTGGTTATCACATAAAGTAACCTGGATGCAATCGAAGGTTGGAGTGTCTGAAGGGCACCATCTAGCACTCAAAATATCTGATCTGATTACAGAGAGGCACTTGCGTTTTACCCTAAGCCAGAATATTACTTTGTTGATTAACCCATCAGTATCTTCATAGGCTCCAGACTTAAGTTTGGGGACTCGCGTCATATAGATTGAATTGTTGAAGTCTTGATTTGTTTTTCTTCGAATGCAATCAATTGAAGTTATTAATGAACGGTCTTTTTGGAGAAGAGAAGTAGGTTCATATGAAGCACCCCGGTGGGGAGGAAGGTTTACATTAGCACCAGCCCTTACTCTCTTGTGCAAGTCACCATCCACTACTATTGTGGTCGTACTATTGATGGCTGTTTGATTATGATGCCTTGCAGACCGTACTGGGTAATTTGCAGAAGAAACACTTGTGAATCGAGGAATTTCTGGCGGCTTTGTAGTGCTTGAGGTGGCAGCAAAGTTTTGAGTCTGATCCAATCTATTTGTGTCTACTGGGGGTTCACTTGGGGGTTTGAGAAAGTTTGAGTTGGATCTTTGTTACAGCAGCAAAACAAACTTCTTTGCTGTAGCAAGGAGACTTGGTCCACCAGGGAAACAATCAAACTACCAAGGTGATCCAATTTTAGTGCTAATATGGACAAAGATGCGGGCTCAGTAGGTGTCACCAGACCTGGTTGGCATCCATTTCCCATTGGATCAACATGGCTGTCTTTAGGTTGCGCTTGGGGTAAGTTTGGCCTCTCGGCATCCCCAGGAGTTTGAAGGGCGGCAAATCGGTTGTGGCAGGGAATGCTCGGGCGATGATGACTTCAGGAAACAGTGAACAAGAGGTTTTAGTAGTCGGTATCGTAGGACCTTTTTCCCTAGCCTTAAGTTTAGATTTGGGCGATAAAGGGATTATATCCTCAACGGATTCCGATATTGCACACTGATGGTCTGAGGCAGCAGGGCTTGTTTGCCGTCTAGTGACTACTTTCTGCAGTTTTTTAGCTTTAACATTTTTGAACATGTCCAGAACCCTTGAAGCATCACCCTTCCTTTTATCAGAGTCTGCTGGCTTTAATAGGGATTCAACTTCTTCAATTAATAAATCAATGTCAGCCAACGTATCGGTATTAGGGCGCAAGTCGACCATTTGCTTTTTATGGCCCGGTTTCCGGGGTTTCTTAGCACTGGTTTCAGCTCTAATTAGGTCGCCAGCTTTCCTTTTGCCCATAATGAGGGTTAACCCAGTCTGCACGCACAACTACACAAGAACAGAATGAAAAGAATGAAAGGAGTGGGACTTACTCGTCTCAATGAGTGAAGATCCTTAACGTCCGCCAGTTCCTTCCAATATGAAGTGCTCCCAACCACAGTCCCTGGCCACACACTACGATATGATCTTGACTTATATTGGAAGGCGTATGGGGCCACAAGCAGCTGAAGATTCCGGATGCCAGATGTTAGAGGGAGAGCCCGGCCCGGCCACCTCCGGTCAGTGACAGTCAAGGACGGGCCTGCCCTTGGCCTGAGCTTCGCCTGGGGGCAGCCTGTGCGCGTCCCGCGCAGTGGGAGCCCTTTGTCTGTTAAATGCGCCTCCGGGCGCTGGATGGCGTGTCAGCGGTGTAAGGGAGCCTGGGTAATGGAGTCAGTTATGGCTCCTGCTGCTGGCTCTCTCCTCGGTACTTGGAAGCACGTCCCGCGCAGCGGGAGCCCTCCGCCCGTTAAATGCGCCACCAGGCGCGGGATGGCGTGTCAGCGGTGTAGGGGAGCCTGAGTAATGGAGTCCGTTATGGCTCCTCCTGGTGGCTCTCTCCCCGGTACTTGGAAGCTCGTCATTAATTAATTTGGGAAAGCTCTAATTCGCCTATGGTGGAAAAGGTCTGTCAACCTCTCCGGAGCCACAAGGATTCTCAACTGCAAGATTCATAAGTGGGTGAATATTAAGATTGAACCATCTTGGTGACTCCTTGGACTCCCGCAATATGTTACAGTGACTGGCTAAAATAGCTAAACCGGGATGGCACAATTTCATACTTTTGCTTTGTAACTCATATCAGCTACACAGAGGTAGAGAACGCTCAAGAAGAACTGTGGCCGGCTTGGTGGCGCCAGGTGCGACAATCTTTCTTGGCCTCCCAGTAACCTCCTTCTCCATGGATTTCCTCATTACCATCCTCCAAGGTGCCCCTCATCTCTCCATTGCCCCTCTCTCACATATATCTAATTTCTTTATGGGTGTGAGAGCACTTCGTATCACACGTTGTACAGAAACAATGAATCATACAACTGTGTAAATCATTGTTTCAATGTATAGGAAATGTTAGACAAGACAATGAGGGCTACAAGGTGTCAGAGTCACATGTCATTCATATTAGTAGGCAGTATATTTTAAGAGTGCTGGGTATGGAGAAGCACAAACTTAAGATTTAAACCTTTACACAGTGGTTGGGTTGGCTTTACTAATAAGAATTGATTTATACCTAAACAAACCCTATTTAGCAATAAAAGGTGGGCGGAGATAAGGTGCTAAACCTATGCCTTGCAGTTTGCATGTAGCTCTTTGATGCCAATAACTCACTGCGCTATATTAGAAGGATTGTAATTTATAAACTGCAAGTAACAAAAGGATTTCTGTGACAAAAGCAGTAACTTACTGATCTAGCTACATAAAGTAAAATTCTGTGATCTGCATGTTACACGTGCTTTGCAGTAAGCACGTTAACCCTCTGCACTACTTTATGATGAGTTAAAACTGCTAGACAAAACTCAGATCTCTCCACTGTGTACATTAATTACCAGAGTTAACTTGACAATTTTCTTACTGCCTGAAATGTGCAGGGTACACCGGGAAATCTCAAGCAGGTGCATTTAATCCTGTAAAATATTCCAAAATGCAGCGCCCCTCGAGCTTGGCGCCCGGTGCGATGGCACCAGTCGCACCATCCCAAAGCCGGCCCTGGATATATCCGGCCAGGTCGAGGCCACTGAAAATCTCTACCGAACCCTACTACCTTCCCAGATGCACAGAACTATATGGACGTTTAGAAATTCGCCTCTAGACCAATCTGCTTCTGCTGCTGTACTGGAGCTGAGGCACGAGCCATCTTCGAGATGGACGTCGTGCCTGCCCGCACGCAGCCTGCCTGTGCTCATTAGCAGTCTCAACACAGCAGACGAGGCACAGCCATTGAAAACCTTTCCCACATTTGTCTATCAAAGCCACGACACTTCTGTGCCTGAAGAGGCCCTCGAAGAAAATAGTACAATTTCCCTTTCCCACCCTGGTCCAACATTTTCCAACGTTTTCAAAGTTTTCAAAGGACGTTTATCAGTGAGGCAAACAGAAATAAAATGCACAAATGGGCTTCTGCGTTGCCATGACAACACAAAGGCGCGCGGTGATGGCCCGGAATACCAACAAGGTGACAGCAGGGTCCATTTAAGGCTTTGGGATAGATTCATGGGAACAAACGCAGACTTTAGGAAGAGGGTGTGTGATAGCTGGCATGGGAGAGCCAGTCTAAAACGAGAAAGCAAAACATTTTTTTTTAAACATGGAACAGACGCAGGGGCTAAATTTGTCAGACGAGAATGTGATGTCTAACATCTCATCAAAGTTCAACAGCCAGCTGTTCGAAGCAATTCACAGACCGCTACCAACAGGACGAGGGGTGGGTAATACCAAGTTCTGTCAGTCTAGGCTTTCATACACATTCCACCAGAGTGCCAAAGGCTGTCCCTAAATACGTAACAGTGCTCCACAGTATGGTGCTGTTTACAGAGGACTGTCTTCTCCTCGCTATTGCTTCTCATCTTTCCACAGCTGTTCACACCTAGGGCTCTGTTCAGGCTGCCAAAATGCTCCTTGCATAAATGGCTTTCCAGCCAGTTGTCAGGCTGCACAGGTGCGCTGGCAGTGCTCACACCGCCCCACATCCAAGACCTTTGTTTAGTTTTGCCCTTTTGGCTTTGTGGCCAGTTATGGTTCAGGCGCTTTTTGGTGCTGAAAGATCTGTGCAACTCAGAACCAGGACGCCCGAGTATGCAACCCCACGAAGCACGTTTAAGGTAATGAAACTCCATTTTCCAGGTGATCAGATTTTGAATACAAAAAACGGGACTTTTCCTACACGTAGAAATAGGACTACAATTTTGAATTTGCCTCAAGGCCACAGAAGGACTTAATAGACAGTGCTCACCAACACAGAAACCACATACCATGAGGTACTAAGGGCAATTAAATGCAACATTTACACACTATCACCGATTTTGGTTAAAAGGCTTTCTGATAATGACTGCTTTCTGGGGCACATTAAAAGTTGCCTATCTGTACTAAAATCATTGAAATTTGATGGGATAGATGGTGATGAACAGGGCCTGTCCCAGCAAATCCGGGTCAGATTACTTAGTTTGTTCCTGGGAGTATGTTTAAATGGCACCCATGTGCAAATCAATCACAATCTTTCATTTTGCATTAAAGAAAAGCACATCCTACACAAACAGTCCGCAAAGAGGAAAAGGTCACAGTTGTTCATCATGAACAAATTAATCACAACCTTAAGCTGAGGTCAGGGTGAACGACAGTGGCGGCTCACAGAGGGAGTGCTGCGGGGTGGTGAGGCGGGGCAGGGAAGGGGCTGGGTGGGGGGGTAGTGAAGTCGGACATACGACGGGCAGGAGTAAGGTAAATAAATAAAACTATTTACCTTGCGCTCGCTGCATCGCCAACTCGGCGAAGCAGCGAGCGCAAGATAAATAGTTTTATTTATTTATTTACTTACCTTACTCCTGCCCGTCGTATGTCTGACTTCACTACCCCCCCGCCCTGCCCCGCAGCACTCCCTCTGCGAGCCACCACTGGTGAACGAGCTGAATGCCACAAAGTGGAATACCAATCGTCAAGTTGATTTTTAGTAAGCATAACCTTATTTTTCATGCTATTCCACTTTTTTATTACCTCCTAAACCTATTGCGAAATGCATGAGAAAATGGTCTGACCAAAGGACTTTAAGAGGGGTTTCGAGAACTTCACAGTTAGAGGTGTAAAAAAGTAAATCCATAGGGTGTCAAACTATAGTCATAAGCTCCCTCACTCCCTTTTCTAGCTTTAAGGCGCCTTTATTGGCCTGACTGGGTGGGAGCCTTAGCAGGGTACTCAGCCCAAAGGTAGAAGTCACCGAAGAAAATTAGCTCATGAACGAAAGAGAGACAATGACGTGTACATATCTCTAACCAGTGTAAATAGTGTGTGAGATAGTGGTTGCAAGGACAAGAAACAACCAGTCAGGTGTTCATTATACCAAATCATTCAGGGAATGGTGGCCAAGGGGGTAGGCACTGATTCCCTGACTAATGGATCTGTGCCTTTCCCACATTGGGGAGAGCAGCTAACACATGAGTGAGTGGCAGCCTTTCCCAACAATTCACATTGAATGTCAGCTAGCCCCTTGATAAACCATCTACATCTTACACTTATTTCATTCGAACTGTGCTGCCTTTTTAATGAATGTGAAGTTTAGTTTGTTGGGGTGTTGCAAGCTACCACGTACTTGCACCCTCCCACAGGCAACATCCTCTGCTACTTCTAAGCACAAATAGAATCAAGTAGGGCCATTCTCTGTACCACTGCCCCCCAAAAGGTCACAGCACTTCCCTGAAGAGATCTGAAAAAAGGACCATGGCTTTCCCTGGCCAACAACACCCAAGGCAACCAAAATGCATTGAAACCTGAAAACATTGTAATCTTCCTAGGTTTTGAAGTTTGAGTTATGTTTTAATTGAAGATTTAATATGTAAATGACTAACACCATCATTGGGAGTTCATTTTTAGAGGGAGGTGTAACAGGGCCCTAACTCTGTGCTGTAGCACAATTGAGGTGTTTAAGATCAATAATCCCAAACAATATTGATTTCCATGATGTCATAGAATATTTTTACTCACCACCTTTATAGTTCGAAATGTAAAATTTAGTGTGTGGATAAGTGTGGTTTGTTGTTGCTTTTTGTCAAGTTTTTTTGTGGTACCTAGACACGTTTGTAAGTAAACAACGTATTTTATGACCATCTAAAAAGTACTCATTTTATTCACCATAGAAGGATGAACTGCTTGTCTGCGGCTGGTCCAGCAATCCACCATACTGTTTTACTAACCTACTTTACGTGCATGTAAACATATAGTCAAAGTTGTACAAGTATTGAATGAACAGTAACAAGATTTGCTGATGAACCAGTGCGACAAAGCAAGGGTTCTAAAGCGATTGAGTCAGTCTGGTTTGAGGCTCTGGGGGTGAGGCTAGGGATAAGTGGAGATTCTGCAGGCAGCAAACACCCCGCTCCACCCCATGGTAAGGAAGAAGGTCTAGCAGGTGCTTGGATCAATGATCAGTTTTTTCAGGGACTAGAACCAAAAGGGGCTGTGAAAAGGAACTCCTCTTGGTATAAGGCAGGACCCCGCTTTTATTAGTCACACGCCCTGACCAAGGGAACCAATAAAGCCCCAGCACTCTGTCCTATTTCCTTACCATTCAAGCTTACTTTTGTGCAAAGGTGCATACCCTGAACCAATGTGGCCTAAGACAGGGCCTAAAGTATTGCATTATATAGCACTGTAGCATTTGTATAGTGTTTCAAGTGTTCCAGACAGTGTGAGAATAGATGCCATCATGGATACTTGCCATCTTTGGATGGACTGTACAATGATAGTTGCTCAATGGGCTCACATGTAATATACTATGTGAGATATACACAGGAGCAACTGAAAGCTCACCTCTCAAGCATCTCGAGAAAGCTATAAAGAGTCCACAGGGAGCGGCAGAAGCTCAACCTCCGGAGGCATTGTTAATCCTCCAGAGAAAGCTATAAGGTGTTCGTCAAGTAGTGACAGACGTGCATCCTCTAAAGGCAAAGTTAATCAAACTGAGACATTGGCAATGAGCTATTCAGAGAATAGCCTCAGAGCACCTAATAAAAAAGCATTAGAAACCTGTCATATTGCCTGTGAAAGCAACTCTGGAGGGTTACTAGCCCAACCCAGTGTTGTGGGTGTGAAACACACCTATGATTTATGATCCCACCCTGGCGGTCTGTATGGATTCCAGACAGTGCTTAATTTGTCAAATATGAAGTGCAGGTGCTCAAATGTTTGTTTGAGGCCACACCTACTTTTCTTCTGCTCCACCCATTTTCTCCACTGGCTCCACCCACTCTTTTAGCTCCACCCACATCCTCAACTGGCACTTCTAAAAGTCAGATGTAATACCCGATCGATCTGAATTTCAGCAAGGGATGGAGTGCGCAGTAGTGTAATTCTTGGTACCTAACCTCTCTCCTTCTGTTACCCCAAAAGCGTTTTTTTATAGTTTTCAAATGATCCGACCCCCCACCATAAAGGTTTGCTAGTGCCCTGCTTCCTCCATCCTGTCAATTCTTGAAACTCCTACCTTCGTTTGCTGATGTAAAATCTTTATTACAACAAATGGGTGTCAGTAGGGAAGGGAACGTCATGAAGCTTGTGGTGCGAGTAGGACTTGTATTATCGTTGGCTGTGCTTCATTTGTCTGCCCCCCCCCTGCCTTTTATTAGTATGCCCTGCTCACTTCTCCTCTTTTCCTATCTTTTTCCACTAATTAGACCCGCTATCCCGCTATTCTGGATTTGATATTTCTGGCTCAGAGTTCCCGGAGAGTGTGTGATTTATTACCATTTTTTGTGTGTCTTCCTAATTAGAGCTAGTCAGTCTCTCTGATCTTTTACTAAAAGTGCATTCAATGTGCCCCTTATGTTCGTGACCACCCTCAAATTAGCAAGTTTCCCGGGCAATGTGTAGTATATCTTCTGCTTCTTTCAACTTTTTGAAAAATATATGTTTTTATTATTTCACAACAAGAAGTGAAGGCTGGCAAATAACATATATTGTGGGTCTTACTCTTCACAGGTGCAGTACATTGGCATAACATTAACCACAGTTATATCATATACGATGATATAAGTATATTCCCCGTAACTTCTTCAGTACAGAGGGTCATGGGGGGGGAGGCAGTGAAATCGTCAGCGAGCATTGCAGGGAACCTAGGAGAAAGCAAACATAACTGCCACATGGACGTTTGGCTGTTACTGCCAGTTCAATCAGGTTGCCCCTTAATGCCACCTTCAGGGCCTACCATAATGTTTAACGTGGACTCGTGAGCAGGACTGGTCGTGAGGGAGCACTTAGGGTAGGCAGTCACAGTAGGAAGAGGATGAAGTGTGGGCAGGCCCGCCGCCAGAGCCTCAAACCTGAGAGTGTGCGTGCAACACTTCACACTTTGCAGCAGAACTGTGAGGTGACGACGTGTGTCCCCTGTCCCGCGCTGCAGGCAGGGCTCGAAAAGGACCACGGCACGGACACAGCAGGAGCAGCAGTCTCTGACACTGATGCATTCATACATTGGCCACCACGCTTATCAAAAAAGACAGTTGGACTTAGGCTGGCAAAGCCAGGCCAGGGCCGGCGGGGCAGCCAGGCAATAATATGATGGCAATGGCATATTGGCAATTAAAATTTGGCATCGCTAGTTGCAGTGTTTAGCAGCGCTGCGCTAGGTAAGTTTATTAATACACTGTCTACTCTACTTAACTTACCGTTACTTGTGGTGGGCGGCCGGCCGGCGCAGGGACTCGGGACACGACGACGCGCACACACAGCCAGCCTGCAGTGCAGTGAGTGCACACTACTCAACACGCCACAGTCCAGTGTCGTCGGGTGTGGGGCCGACTTGGCGATGACTCGTCACTCGTCGTGGTGGCAGTGGCACCATGGCAGGCCGCAGGTGGTGTCGTCGTGCTGCGCGCTGCGGTGGTTATGCTGGGGCGTGGCAAACTGGCAATGTGAAAAAAATCTGCACACGTTGCCGCCCGCAGCGCACAGCCCCCTACCATAACCAAAAATCCAGCCCAAATCTCAGCCCGCCCACCCACAGGCAAGTTAGTGGCACTGTCTGCCTGGCAACACTAAAGCACTAAGGTAGGGCCGCGGCACGTAGCGCAGTGCGCGCACCGCCCCGCCCCGCCATTATTATATTTAAATGTATTTGGAATGAAATGAATGAATCAATGAATAAGGTATATTATTTGAGTATTTTCGGACATTTTTCTTTGCGTGTGTATATGGCAGGCTATAGTGATAGGCTTCTCATGTGTCTGTCACAGTCACTGCTGCACAGGTTCCGATTTTGAATCACGTTTATTTGTGTATATTCGGACGATTGACATTTTTCTTTGCGTGTGTGTGTAATATGGCTATAGTGATGATACTAGTCCTTCTCATGTGTCTGTCAGTGTCACACTGCCGTTTTTGAATCATGTTTGCAGTCCTGCACGTTTGGTTCATGGAATTTTTTAACAAGGCAGCCCGGCGCTGACTACTCTGACTCACTCGAGTTGGGCATCCAAAACACGCCGGCCTGCGGCTGCCGCTGCGGCTGCTCAAAGGAATTGAAAAATGTGATGTGCGTCACTGCGTGTGCGCAGCAGATGCGTGTGTAGACTGAGACTCATAGACCCGGCCCTGTCAATTAAGTGCCGGTGCTAAGCACCGGCAAGCACCGGCACAAATTAAGCCCTGATTCCAGATGCCTTTCTGTGCTCCAGGGCTCATTTGTTGCCCTGCAAGGCATGGCCTGTGCCAAGAGAGGCACTGATATCTAGTGTCTGTTTTTATGATATTCCTCATTTTCATGTTTTCAGCTTAGTACCGACATATATCACAATTTGGAAATACTGTTCTCTTTTCCTGAATACACAAGTGAATATTTTCATCTTAGAACATTTCAAATCCCCCTCTTTTCGGTTATTTATTCAAGTATCCATGATCCAGGCATAACTTGGTATGCTTACTATTTTCTTGTAGGAAATGTGAAAGCTCTTTCTTAGGTGCAGCTGAATTGAAGCATCATTTCAATTGCAATGACCCAGCCCTGTTAAGAAAGGCATGACATAGAAATACTCCTCAGAATCAATGCCAAACTACACAGTTCTTTATAGAGATATTCACTCCTTGGTTAAGGATACAGGAAGAAGTAGCTGGAATGCAAATGTTCACTGGGGAATGTTATAGAATTCTGAATTCCAAGCCATGACATCATGTTGATGACCCACTGGACCAGTCGGCATCTACCCTTATTGAGAATATGTCTTCATTGAATTTGCCTCAATTGTTCAAGGCGATTTGATCTTTTCTAATTGTCTGTGGTCGACCTGGCCTCCTGAGCCCGTCCTCTGGTCTGGCCACTACTTGATCTTTTTCAATTGGAAAACAAACGAATCTTGCCAGCCGGGCAGGATGGTGGGCCGTACTGTTTTTAGGGCTTGGAAGAAGGTGAAGACCTCTGACTGGGTGGAACTCCTTGCTAATACTTGTCCCTTCTTGACCAATGATGTTGACCAAAATTGAGGGCTATCAGTTCCTGGTTAGCAGAGGCAGAGGATGCGCTGACTCTCCTACAAGAGCTGAAGAAGAGAAAGGGCAGACTCCCGGCCCCTTGGTTTTCTGCTTCTTTTGCTGCAGAACTTAAAACTTGCAAAAAGCTAGAAGGAATTTGGCACAAGAACTACTCACCTGACTGTAAATCCAACCACAAATCTGCACTCACAGCCGATCATGTCACCCTTAAAGAGGCTCAAAATTTGTACTTTGCCAACATAGGGCATTGCCAACATAGGACATTGTCTAGCTTCACAAAGGTAAAGCTAGACAAAAGTCTAACTTTACGACTTTCGGTATTCACAAAGGGCATTTGCTACTTGTAAATGCCCATTGTGGGTACCGAAAGTCGAACTTTACGACTTTCAGTATTCACAAAGGGCATTTACGAGTAGTAAATGCCCTTTGTGAATACCGAAAGTCGTAAAGTTACTTTCGTCTCACTTTACCTTTGTGAATCGGTCCCAAAGATAATTTGGCTGATCATAGCTCCTGCTCTATCTTTCAGACTGTGAAATCCTTCCTCTCCCTAAATTCCTGCCACAAGGCTATTGTCCCCTCTCAAGAGCTGTGCAATGGGCTAGCAACGTTTTTTGAGACTAAAATCAACGATATTCAGAGATCACTGCCTGCTTTGCAGGAGAGTCTCCCTCTTGTCGCCATGTGGGACCTGACAGCCATAGTAACAGGCTAAACAAGTTCAGGCCTATTTCACTAAAGCAATCAAGGAAAACCATTCTGAAATGAAAATCTGTCTCCGCTCTGGATGCCTGGCCCCACGCCCTGTTAGCTACGACAGTAGATGTCATCAATCCAGTGCTTAACTCCATCTTCAACCATTCTCTTTCTTCGGGGGTTATGCCTGCTACTTGGAAACTGACTAAAGTGGTTCCTCTTCTCAAGAAGCCAGCATTGGACCCAAGTATCTTCTGCAACTACAGGCCTATTTCTCTAATTCCGGCCTTTACTACAATGCTGGAAAACTGATCAATGCCCAGCTATATGGTTATCTTGAGCAATGCAAGCATTCCTCCCGCCACAGTACGGAATCGGAATTATTGGAGATCGAAAGGGCGCAGACTCCAAATATCTAAATCGGGGACATATGGCATATGTCGGATTACTCGTTGTGCCATCCTGTCCCAAAGTCAACCCATTAGGCGGATCAAGAGTGAAAAATGAACTGGGACATCTCAGCCATATATTAACAGCTCTCTGAGATGGTGCCCATCATGTGTGCCATCAAATAAGGATCTCTTCCAGATAGGGTCACCATCTAGCCAATGCACTTCATGCTGTAGTTGGGCTGCCAAGTAATAGAGCTACAGATCTGAGACAACCATCCCAACCTTGTCCCACTCCCTCTTAAGTGTATTGAGGCCACTCAACATTGCTTACCAGCCCAGAGGAGCTCTGCCAACAGGGAGTCTAGCTACCTCCAGAGGAATACCGTACATAGCCCCCTGCAAGATATACAAACACCTAGGCAGAACCACCATTTTAATTAGTGCAATTTTACCCATCAAAGACAGCATAAGGGCATTCCAGAATGCAATTGAGGTATACAGATTACGAAGTACTCTGCCCATATTCAAGTCAAATGACCGCTGTTCCCCATGTGCAATCTGTATGCTCAAATACTTAACGTTATCCATCTTTCAGGGCAGACCCACCTCAGGCTGCTGGTTAGCAGAACCTTCTTTTAAGAGTCCCTACGGGATCAAAGCTGACTTAGCACCATTAACCCACATTCCTGAGTATTTCCAGAATTCCCGCATTATGTTTAACCCCGGGCGGGTAACTACACTCTGTCAGTGGAGTTTACGTAGTTTTGCCTACTCCGCGTTCCGTTGCGAACACGGAGTTGAGGCAAAACTACGACTCCGTGGCGGAGCGTAGTTAGCCGGCCCCTCCACCCCCCCAAAATAATTAAAAGTAAGTAAAAGGCACTTACCGGCCCCGTGGCTGCCTGCTCCTCGACATCGCCGCTCTCCTGCCTCCTCCTCGCCGTCCTGCTTCACTGATAACCCCTACGTTGTATGTCTTGCGAGTGCAAGTGGAAATGGGCCACTTCAGTGGTGACGTAGCAAGGGTTTTGCAACTCTTAACAATAGCCTTTGAGGCAATGCAAACTGAGTGCTTTGCATGTGGTGCAGCTGGTAACAGTCATGGGAGTGAGGACCGCTCTAGCATCAGTAGTGTGTCCACTACCGATACTACAACCCAAAGACACAGCAGCCGAACACATGCTGCCACGCATGACCAGAGTACCATCAGGCAACAGGGGAAAAAAGCATTAATGTTGGTAAATTAGTGTGTTACTCATTTCTGAAAATGGACATTTCTGGTGGATCAACCAACATTGCATACTTTGCAAATGAGGTGCTTGTTAATGAAATAGTTAACATACATACCAGCCATTAAAGAAATTTGATTTCAAGCATCATCAAATGTCTGCTTTGTGTCCACATGATCTAATGCATCATAACTGTCAACTAACCTTCCAAAATAATTGTTGGCAATGTGGTCCAGTTGCCATCTTCCCTCCACTGGTCTCCTTTCCTCTGCTCGCTGTTGTGTTAGAGGTGCAATATTGTCATCTTCAGACTCAGAGTCTGACACTGTGATGTGTAGTCCTCTTCTGGTGGCAGTGCTGTGGAGCATTGCAAACGTTGCTATGATTTTGAATGATGTTTCTGGTGCATACTGTAGTGCTCCTCCACTCTTGTGTAAACACCGAAATCTGTTCTTTAACAGTGCAAACGCCTGCTCAGTGATCCCTCTGGTGCATTTGTGTGCAACATTATAGCGCTGCTCAATGGGGTTATTTGGTGAAATGTATGGTGTCAGTATCCAGGGTCGTAAGGGATATGGACTGTCACCTGTGGAAGACATGCACATGAGTGTCTGGTCACAACATGATTGTCACAATACTACCCTTCACACATTGCATTACGCTGCATTACCTAATAGATATCCATCTTAAAACTCCCCATGTTCCAGCCTTCTGGAGATGCCACTGTGCCTGAACATTTAGGAATCATGGGTGCTTCCGGGGTACTGGGATACAATGTCAGTGACGATGTAGTGTGCGTTACACACCACTTGTATGTTAAGTGAATGTGTATTTTTGTGGTTTCAGAATATTTATTGCAGAAGTGATCGTGGGCATATGGCCACATGTGTTCCATCCACACACCACCACATGCGGAAATTTTGCAATCCTATAGAAATCAAATTTCGTGGCTTAGAGTTTAGTGGCATTTCTGGGTAGATAGATGTATTGCCTGATATATTTTAACCTGACATTGAAGGAAAGCATGAAAAAACCATGACAATGCACTCTGACACACAACTAGAAACAGCAATGACACCTTGGTAACTACCAGATGCTGACAGGTGTAGTGAGCACAGCACATTCATATGTGTGAGTATGGCATACTGCGCAGTGTGCTGCTTTCAAGATGTGGTCTCAGGAGTGCAATTAGATCTAAAATTACAGCACTACTCAGCCTGTATTTGTCATAGATTTCCTCCTCTGTCTTGTTGAAGATGGTCACCCTGACTCTGTATATCCTCTACTGTCTCCTCCTCCTCGGCTAAGCCAAAATCCTCATTCTACTTGATATAACGTACAATGCAGCCATTTAGGAAACACCCTGATGCATTTTGGGCCTTTAATTATAGGTTGCAGTCAATTGCCACCTGTTTTGACTTGATGCTAATTTGCACATGCTAATTTGCAACTGACTCTCCATTCGCAAATTGCCACTGTATTGAACATAAAATTTGCGACTCGCTTTTTGGCTTTTCCTAGTGAGTTGCAAATTTCAGTTGCAAAACTTAGGGAATCGCAATCCATTCGCTTCGGTATTCCCTGCTTGTGAAAGGGGTTTCGGGCATACCGTTTCAGCAAAATAGCGGTCGCAAAGCACTTAGCGACCGATTTGTGAGTCAGTAATGCTACGTACATTAGGCCCTTGATTTGGAACAAATCATGAGATTGATTGAAAATCTCAAACTTACACCACATGGCTTTTGCCTTGTTCTCGCAGATCTGCCTCGGAGCAAATATGCTGATGCCTCTGGATTCTTTGACATGCTTTCTGAATCTTCAAGATGCACCTGAGTGCGAATCTTGGCAAATCGTTCATCAAATCAGCATCTCTAAGATTTTCCTAATGTCTCTAAATTTCCTACAAGTCAAATTTGTATTAGTAGTTTAACCACAGCCTGAAGTAACCATGGGATTCTCCATCCTACAAAAGATATGGGAAGACATTGAAAGTGGGGAAGTGGGAAGTAAGACCGAAGAAGCACCCAGAATCAAATGTTGCAGCTTATAATGTAGAATATGAAGAAAGTTAGAGGTAGAGGGAACTCCTAGCTCACTCATTTTCACCATCAGTCTGCCTAGAACCCTGAACAATCTCCACATACAGGAGAACAGTAGGTCCTAAGAAAGGATCTGGATAGAGCTGAATCTGCTCCTTTTGTTCATGCCACTAGGTAGTTCACGTGGATGTCCAGTGGATGTACTATAATGGCATTTGCACTGGAAAAAGCAAGATATCCTTGTTTATCCGAGAAACCCACAACACAAATGTAGAAAATACCCTCTTACAGGGCTTAATTTGTGCCGGTGCTTGCCGGTGCTTAGCACCGGCACTTAATTGACAGGGCCGGGTCTATGAGTCTCAGTCTACACACGCATCTGCTGCGCACACGCAGTGACGCACATCACATTTTTCAATTACTTTGAGCAGCCGCAGCCGCAGGCCGGCGTGTTTTGGATGCCCGACTCGAGTGAGTCAGAGTAGTCAGCGCCGGGCTGCCTTGTTAAAAAATTCCATGAACCAAACGTGCAGGACTGCAAACATGATTCAAAAACGGCAGTGTGACACTGACAGACACATGAGAAGGACTAGTATCATCACTATAGCCATATTACACACACACGCAAAGAAAAATGTCCATCGTCCGAATATACACAAATAAACGTGATTCAAAATCGGAACCTGCGCAGCCGTGACTGTGACAGACACATGAGAAGCCTATCACTATAGCCTGCCATATACACACGCAAAGAAAAATGTCCGAAAATACTCAAATAATATACCTTATTCATTGATTCATTCATTTCATTCCAAATACATTTAAATATAATAATGGCGGGGCGGCGCGCGCACTGCGCTACGTGCCGCGGCCCTACCTTAGTGCTTCAGTGTTGCCAGGCAGACAGTGCCACTAACTTGCCTGTGGGTGGGCGGGCTGAGATTTGGGCTGGATTTTTGGTTATGGTAGGGGGCTGTGCGCTGCGGGCGGCAACGTGCGCAGATTTTTTTCACATTGCCAGTTTGCCACGCCCCAGCATAACCACCGCAGCGCGCAGCACGACGACACCACCTGCGGCCTGCCATGGTGCCACTGCCACCACGACGAGTGACGAGTCATCGCCAAGTCGGCCCCACACCCGACGACACTGGACCGTGGCGTGTTGAGTAGTGTGCACTCACTGCACTGCAGGCTGGCTGTGTGTGCGCGTCCTCGTGTCCTGAGTCCCTGTGCCGGCCAGCCGCCCACCACAAGTAATGGTAAGTTAAGTAGAGTAGACAGTGTATTAATAAACTTACCTAGCGCAGCGCTGCTAAACACTGCAACTAGCGATGCCAAATTTTAATTGCCAATATGCCATTGCCATCATATTATTGCCTGGCTGCCCCGCCGGCCCTGGCCTGGCTTTGCCAGCCTAAGTCCAACTGTCTTTTTTGATGAGCGTGGTGGCCAATGTATGAATGCATCAGTGTCAGAGACTGCTGCTCCTGCTGCGTCCGTGCCGTGGTCCTTTCCGAGCCCTGCCTGCAGCGCGGGACAGGGGACACACGTCGTCACCTCACAGTTCTGCTGCAAAGTGTGAAGTGTTGCACGCACACTCTCAGGTTTGAGGCTCTGGCGGCGGGCCTGCCCACACTTCATCCTCTTCCTACTGTGACTGCCTACCCTAAGTGCTCCCTCACGACCAGTCCTGCTCACGAGTCCACGTTAAACATTATGGTAGGCCCTGAAGGTGGCATTAAGGGGCAAGCTGATTGAACTGGCAGTAACAGCCAAACGTCCATGTGGCAGTTATGTTTGCTTTCTCCTAGGTTCCCTGCAATGCTCGCTGACGACTTCACTGCCCCCCCCCCGACCCTCTGTACCGAAGAAGTTACGGGGAATATACTTATATCATCGTATATGATATAACTGTGGTTAATGTTATGCCAATGTACTGCACCTGTGAAGAGTAAGACCCACAATATATGTTATTTGCCAGCCTTCACTTCTTGTTGTGAAATAATAAAAACATATATTTTTCAAAAAGTTGAAAGAATCAGAAGATATACTACACATTGCCCGGGAAACTTGCTAATTTGAGGGTGGTCACGAACATAAGGGGCACATTGAATGCACTTTTAGTAAAAGATCAGAGAGACTGACTAGCTCTAATTAGGAAGACACACAAAAAATGGTAATAAATCACACACTCTCCGGGAACTCTGAGCCAGAAATATCAAATCCAGAATTGCGGGATAGCGGGTCTAATTAGTGGAAAAAGATAGGAAAAGAGGAGAAGTGAGCAGGGCATACTAATAAAAGGCAGGGGGGGCAGACAAATGAAGCACAGACAACGATAATACAAGTCCTACTCGCACCACAAGCTTCATGACGTTCCCATCCCTACTGACACCCATTTGTTGTAATAAAGATTTTACATCAGCAAACGAAGGTAGGAGTTTCAAGAATTGACAGGATGGAGGAAGCAGGGCACTAGCAAACCTTTATGGTGGGGGGTCGGATCATTTGAAAACTATAAAAAAACGCTTTTGGGGTAACAGAAGGAGAGAGGTTAGGTACCAAGAATTACACTACTGCGCACTCCATCCCTTGCTGAAATTCAGATCGATCGGGTATTACATCTGACTTTTAGCAGTGCCAGTTGAGGATGTGGGTGGAGCTAAAAGAGTGGGTGGAGCCAGTGGAGAAAATGGGTGGAGCCGAAGAAAAGTAGGTGTGGCCTCAAACAAACATTTGAGCACCTGCACTTCATATTTTACTAATTAAGCACTGCCCTCTTAAATGCTGCAGCAGAGAAATACCACAGGCACAGGAAATATTCTAGAATGGTCAAGGTGCCCCGCCCCCGCTCCAGAACCAACCTACATTATAAGGGCAAGGACCCTGCGGCAGGTTCTTTGTTAATAAGCTAGCGGTTTTTCATCCTTGTCCTGTTTATATATGCTTTTTCTAAACCGATTCTGTCTCATATTTCATGCATTTCACTCCCAAATGTAATCTGTATGGCTGCATGAAAATGCCATCAGATAAAGCCCTGCAAACTCGTTCCTCATCATTCAGCTTTAATTGGATTTCAAGCAAGAAGAGCTCTGTGCTTTATAGAATGCTGAGACCCCAAACCCAGGAGGCCACATGTTGCGAGTGAGGGCTTTTTATGTAGCATACCCTTTCAACCGAATGCTTCAGAATGGCGAGATTAGAAATGGAGAGGGAGAGAGCATGACAGACAGCGAGAGAAAAGAGGAGAGAAAGAGTGAGTGAGTGAGTGAGTGAGTGAGACAACAGAAAGTAAGAAAGAAAGAGCGAGAGCAGGATAGGGTTCATATTAGGCGCCAAAACAGGGCGAAACTCAATTAAATTGTATTTGCCACATCCTGGTTTATATCAATCATAGTGATTCACATAGCAACTACATTGGTTTAAATATAAAACATATTTGATGTGTCTTTGTGCATACTTTGCTGTTCACACATATTAGTTTACTTGCACTATTCTGGTTGGTATACATACTGTGACATTGGTTTGAGGAATCAATACGTTGGTTAACAAAATGGTAAATGATTGGAACAAATAAACAACTTTGGTTTATATGAGAAAACATACGGTTTCAGGTGTGTATTTTTAAACACAACATATTGGTTTATGTTCTAGTATACTGGTTAATAGCAAAAGAACACTGCATTGATGTATGCAGAGTATGCACAGTAAACACTGGTGTCTGCATAAACCAATGGTATGCTTGCAGGGTGTATTGGTTTGTAGGCATACTCTTTTGTTTTCCCTCATAATGAACTGGTTCATATGAATAACGTGGCTCGCATGCATGCCTACTGCTGTGCATGCATAATACACTGGTCCAGACATATATAATCTACTGATTGAGAAGCATAATATATTGGTTGCCCTCATAAAGTACTGGTGTTATGCAAAGCACACTGATTCATATGAATATCTTAGTGCTTTGAAAGAGTAACACATGTTTGCAGATGTTTAATGTACTGTTCTCATGCATACCATATTGGGCCACTCTTCAAATGTATTGGATTGTATGTATAATATATTGGTTCAAATGTACAACCTATTGGTTTGAAAGCATTAAATGCTGATTTTCACATGTAATGCACCGTTTCTCATAAATATCCTACTGGTTTGCATGAATGCCACATTGATTTTCATGAAAACTGTACTAGTTGCCATACATACTTGCATATTACATGTACCAAATATATCACTTCAGTTTTTGTAATGTACTGGTTTGTGTGTGAAATATATTCGTTTAAATGTATAACACACTAGTTTCAAAGTATTACTTGTTGATTTGCATGCATGATGTACTGGTTCCCATGCATAACCTGGGGTGTTGCATGATGAAGATGCTGATTTGCATACATAATATACTGGTAGACATACATAATTGTATGGTTCCCATGAATAATACTTGGTTTGCAAGCACACACTATGTGCTGTATACAAAATATTAAATAGTCTGTTTTCTAAACATCACTTACTGGTTTGTGTGCAAAATATTCAGGTGCATCCCCTTTGCATACTATTTGTTATTTCCCCAATAACATTGGTTGATGAACAGCAAATACCTTGGTTTGGATGAGCTTTACATTGAAGCCTGTGGTTCATGCATTGGTTTGCTCGCACTACTCAACAGCTTGACTCAGCAACTTTGAGGGGACAGAGACAATCATAAGGGTCAGA
Source organism: Calotriton arnoldi (assembly GCA_963921515.1). Taxonomy (NCBI): domain Eukaryota; kingdom Metazoa; phylum Chordata; class Amphibia; order Caudata; family Salamandridae; genus Calotriton; species Calotriton arnoldi. The sequence goes on from CAWUFW010001798.1 coordinate 702,194, forward strand.
AGGTATCTGGAAGCTAGAGACTGAGTTTTCTCAAGTCCTAGGTGAAGCTACTTCCGTGAAGCTGGAGAAGCACTTGCTCTTACCCTTCAGAGAGCAATGCCTTGGATGTTTTACTCATGTTATCTGTTCACAACTTCATGGTTATGTTTTTGTAAGTAATGGTTTATAGTTTAAGCTGTTTTTGTCCATTTAAGTGTGATTCAGCAAGTTGTAAAATCGTGTGTAAAATATTATTTTAAAGAGTGTGCTGTATGTTACCACTACCTGCAAAAGTGATGATTCCAGGTAGATGGACATTACTTAAAAAGCAGTGTCAGATAGCTTACTCATTCAAAATATTGTATAGAAAACAAATTACATGGATTACTACTGTTCTATTTCAGTTTTGCAGAGGGCATTATGCTATTTTGAGGTCAGTAGCTGTTAGCATATTATGCAAAGCATGAGATTTTTTATATTAGGGGCCCTTGGAAACTCAAGTTTTTGTCAAATAAAGGAATTTTGTTCTAGTGAACTGTCTGAAAATTGCCAAGATGACCCAGAAGCCACTGACAAAATTGCGACAGAAGTGGGGAGGGATTTTGGGTAGGGACATCTCAGACTGGAAAAAAATCCTGGCATAGCCAAAGAAGGTCTTGAGGAACACGAGATTAAAATACACACAATATAATTACTTACAAATGATGTACATGACACCCCATAGATTGCAAGAAGCTTATGGCGGAGACCTACGCTGTTGCCCTAGGTGCCACCACTTGTATGCAGATTTTATACACATGGCGTGGGAATGTACAGTGCTCCGACCTTACTGGGACATGCTCATGACCACCCTGGGGAATGCACTGGGATGCATCCTTGACACGGAAGTGGTGATATGCCTGTTGGGGCTTTACCCGCACCCTCCCAGGCGGAAAGTAGGGACCAAATTCATTGACTTGGCCTTGGCATTAGCCAAGAGATGGGTAGCAATGACTTGGACATCCAACACCGGACCCATGGTAGGGACCTTGGTGAAAGAGGTGACGCACTGGGCTGGAGCGGAAGGGAGGGCTTTGCTTAGGGAGGAGTCTCAGGGACTGAGACAGCGTCCCATTGCGGGATTATGGAAGGAGGTCCTCGATGTCTGGGACCATCCAGAGAGGGAGTTGGGTAGCGTGGAAGACGAGGAAGATACGGGAGCGGAGGGGGAAACGCGGTCTCAAGAGCATTAGCAGGAGGTTGGAGAATCTTGATTAGGTTCCCCAATCTTGAAAACGCACCCCTTAAGAACACAGGGCCTCATTCATGTATTTTTGCTGTAGGGCAGCACAGCTGGCCTGCCCTACGGCAAAAGAAAAGGGCAGGAATTCGCCGTATCTCTGAGATACGGCGAATTCCTGTCCTTTTCCCCTGCACCAGCGCACAATAGGCTGCCGTGCGCCACCGCTGGCACTTTTGTACCATGGTGCAAGGGTGCCTGCGTTGAGGGGATAATTGTTTTTGTGCCGGAAGGGAAACCTTCCGGCACAAAAACAATCACAAGAGGCTTTTTCCTTTTTCTATGTGTGCTGCGGAAGGAAAAACGAGGAGAAAGAAAGATATTTCTCCTCGTTGTGCCTCCCTTACGCTTCCCCTGGGGAAGCATAATTTTTGGCGCTGCCTCAGATTCACGATTTCTCGTAAATCTGGGTCAGTGTCAAAATGCCATGGATGTTGCTGGGAACGCCCCCAGCAACACCCATTGCATGCCCCTTTCAAACAGAAAACTACGTTAAAGGGGACAATATTTACGAGGCAGCATTAAGCCCAAAAAAGTGGCTTAGTGCTGCCTCGTAAATATGGAGCAGGTTCCTGCGCCAAGGAACGTCACAAAAAGTGACGTTCCGATGGTGCAAGGGGCCTCATAAATGAGGCCCACAGTGCCATCTTGGAAGTAGCACTAGACAAAAGAGAGCTGAGTTCCCCCCTGATTCTCACACACCCCCCAGTAGAGCATGGAGAAGAGATTCAGGCATCTGGAAGACGAGGAGACTTTGGGGACTTCCACCCCCCATGCAAGTCCCAATTTACACTTTTCTGGATCGTTACCATATTGAGCTCCCTGCGCTGGTTTTATAAGGTTTATACAGTTGAGAATCATGTTATAGGCTACCCCTCAGACATACTTTACTGCTGAGGCTAGTTCCTCAAAATGAAGCGGATATAGTACAACCAGTTAGTCTCGAAACTGTACACGACTCTAGCTATAATTACATCGAATTGGGCTCAATGAATAATAAACGTGACGAGATTGTTTATATTGATTGATAACTCTGTACCGCTAAGTATTGCTGACTTAATATTAATGCAAGAGATCTCTTATCTGTCAGTTATGGACCAGGTGGGAAGATGATATATGTGATGTTACAGGTGTAATCATCCAACCTTTGAACATGATAAATGCCAATAAAAATGTTTAAAAATAACTGTCTGAAAATTGTCGGTACAACATTCCAAAGTTTAAACAAATGGCTGTTAATTTTAGTTTGGAAAAAGTAGATATTCACAGTTCTCCTGGGTCCTTATTTTAGAAAGTGTCATGGAGTGCAACAAAAGCATGCACCTGCTTTTTGCACCCAGGAGCAGCCTGGTAGCATCCTGTTATTACGGAAGGGCCACAGATGCTTGTGTGGCCCCTACCGTTATACAGATCACGTTGAAAATCACGTTGAAAACAAATGTGCGCCAACATAATCTTAAGGGGGTGTTCTCTTATCTGCCCTGAATGTGTCTCCAAGCAAACGAGGAAATCATTTGTCATTACAACTGCACCTTATTACGCATGCGGTGGAAAGGCAAAGAGGACTGTAGTATCGGCTTCCCAGTTTATTCACTGCTGTCATCATTTGGAATGTGATTATTCATGATGACATATTAGAATGTTGGGTTCTGAGCTTGTCAGTTAGGAGCTTGGGACTGAGCTGAAAGGTGACAGCTCCTGGTGGGGTCTTTATCTTATTCTTATTACCTTAATATCTATGAATTACCACGTTGTACCATCTTACTCAATAAATACCTATTCTTACAAGAACCTACGTGGACTTGATCTTCTTTTACATCACTACAGATTTGGCGACGATTTGGGCACTTCTGCTTACTACTCCAATGGACTTTTGAACTTCAAGGTAAAGAATATTCTCTGATTATTCTACGTATTCTTAAGCATACTGGCACGCTAAAACGCAAAAAAAAAAACACCAGTGACCATTCCACTTCTGGTCGTCCTCTTCTTGACCTGCCAGTCCCTGCTATACTTTCTGCTATTTAAGTACTATTCTTCAAACTAAGGCAGCAATTGATTTCTACGCCTGCAGTGATTCATTCTACTTGCCACTTGACTCCCGTTTCACTGCCAGGAAGCAAATGTCATTTTGCCCGTGTTTTATTATTCCCTGCTTCCTTTTTGCAGCGTTGCACACGAGACTTTCAACGTCTCGGCAGTTGAATCGCCACTTTTTGATTCAAATGAGGCTCGAGATGACATCCAGCGTGATCACTCTGCGCGTGCACCCATACAGATGCCCGACGCTCTTTCGATGTGTCTTCTTTTACTGTGACGCTCCTTCAACGTCAATAAAGCTGTGGCGCAGCTTTGAGTGCATTATTTTGCCTATAACCACCCGGCATGACGTCAATAGCGTGCCGCCATCTTTGATTTGGCACTTTTCCTCAAGCCTTAGTACTTCACGTCACATCTAAAGTTTAAATAAAGTTTTCATATGAGGCTTTCCCCGCACGTTTTTTGACGCGCCTTCTTCATACTAACGCAGCCCCTTCAAATTCAGTGCCTTTTCTCCTCAACTTCAATATCCTTTACTGCGTAGTGCCTCTATTGAACTTCGTATTTCAACGCAGGTACTGTTTCTTTTGTCTTCTCTTCTTATTTTAACAGTGCAATAACAAACGCCGCGCATGTCTTCCTGCTTTCGGTGACATGCACACCATTTATTTATTTATATTACTGCAAGTTCAGTATTTTATAAAGTTACAGCGCCATGTCCCTACTACAAGTTCATTGATAAATGTCATTCTGCTGTGTTTTTGACTGCGAATCACCTGCGCTGATTCGCACAGCCTTTTACATCCTTTAATTCTTATCAAAGCACATTGACAACGGTGACAACTTTATTTATTTTATATTATTGTTTTCTTCTAACAATTGACAACGGTGACCACTTTACTTGTTTTAGTTTATTGTTTTCTACTATCAATTATCTCATATTAGGTGAGAATTCACTCACCAGTTTCTGTTTCAAGTATATTTGCTGTACGTTACGCTGTGATTTGAACTAATGTTTATGGTGTGCACTATATGTTATGCCTTTTATAATTTTATATGCAATATGATTTTTGGGTTGCAGCAGGTATAATTTCCAGTTCTTTAATTACGTTAATTTTTCATGGTATTATTGCTTGATTATAATTTTCTTTTTGATTCAATGCTCATTATATTTCCTTTTATGATTCAATACCATTTATATGATTGCTATATGCATTAGGTATAAATATGTACCAGTTCTTTACTTATGCTTAATTTTAATGATAAATTCTTCGTTTTTATTTCATTTTTATGATGCATCACACAGTTCTGTTATTGAACTTACTTAATGAATTAATTCATATTTCTGCATTCTACATGAGTGGACGTTCTTAGTCTACATTTACCGGTTTCAAATGTTATATGCTGACGTCAACCTTTAAGGTTCAGTACTGCTTACTTATTCTTCATGAGCTCCATGATTGTTATTGTTTTTCCTTTTGCGCAAAAGTTTGATTCTTCTAAACATTTTCTTATGCGTAGACGTACGCTACATGAAATTTAGTTTTAAATGTTCTGTGCATTTAACGCTTTTATGTGATTATTATGCCAGATTCTCACAGCCTTTTTTTAAAAGGTTTCATTCAGAATTAATTATTCTTACTGGCAACTGTGGTTTTCCTCTGGTCGTGCTCCTGTTAGGTGTTAATTTTCACCTTTCTGCTTAATATTTCTGGTGTTACTAATTGTTTTCTCATGTGGAGCACTTCCTTTGTTCTTATATATTCTTTATGTGGTTCTACCTTTCACTTCTTCGTTTGTTGGTTCACAATTCCTCCAGTCTGGCCAATTGGTGTATTTTGCGATACTTTCAACGTTTGTGTTCGGTGTCCACCTTCGTATTATCTCTTTCTCTTTGTCCTTTAAAGAGAGGATGTGTTCTAGTTCTTATTTTCCTTCTTCTCTCCTCTACTCCTTGCTTTGCTTCCTTTTGTTATCTCTACTCCTTGCTTTGCTTCCTTTTGTCTTTTGACTTATTCCTTCCTTTTATTCACCTTCCTTTACTACTTCGCTTGACTCGTTTCTTCTTTCATATGTTCATTGTTATTATTTGTAATTGCTTGGTTCACATCTAAGTTTTAGTTGCAATTGCAAAATGTATAAAAGGGGAAGATGTGTAGTGTTGGCTTTCCAGCTTATTCACTGCTGTCATCATTTGGAATTCCTTTATTTCTTCTCTTGACTCTTCTCATTTTAAATCTTTCTTCATTTATCACCTCTTGTGTTCAACTGTTCTCATATTTATGTTCTCCTTTCTTCATATTATTACTTACCCCGTTTCTACTTTTCTTTCTTATGTTCATTGTTATTATTTGTAATTGCCTTGTTCTCATCTAGTTTTAGTTGCAATTGCAAAATGTATAAAAGGGGAAGATGTGTAGTATCGGCTTCCCAGCTTATTCACTGCTGTCATCATTTGGAATGTGATTATTCATGATGACATATTAGAATGTTGGGTTCTGAGCTTGTCAGTTAGGAGCTTGGGACTGAGCTGAAAGGTGACAGCTCCTGGTGGGGTCTTTATCTTATTCTTATTACCTTAATACAGAGGTCTTCAAACTTTTTTACTCTGAGCCCCCCCCCCTAAGCAAAATCTTTTGAGGTCGGGCCCCCCTCCAAAACTTTATGGCAAGGATTGGGGGAGCGGGAGGGACATGGCTGCATTCAGGGAGCGGGGCTTATGAGATGATTTCACGAATACTTTTTCTATAGCTTATGAACCACACTAAATATGAGACTTATAAAACAGCAAATGCAGCAAACAAAAACAGATATTATCCCAAACAAACTGCTCCCCATAATTGGGGTGTTGTGAGCCCCTCATACTCTTTGACCCCTATCCAACTATACATGCTGCACTAATGATAACTGCAGTCCTGAGTAGCAGGCTGTCTCCTCTGCATCTTTTACCTCTTCGCCACCATGACGGATCACCACCTCGGTCCTAATGCTTAAAAGTAAAATAAGCTCCGATGCCCCTTTTTTAAAGTTAGACAGTCATAATTGTGATGCAGTGGGCCCCTCAAATCCCTGGGCCCCAGTCCTGCTGCATCTGCTTCCTTATTGATAACCAGCAGTGGCCACTTACACACTTGGCAGCAGTCCAGCTTCACTAATGAATGTCCCTTTAAAAAAACTAAAAAACACTTCTATTGTCCCCTTCTTTGTGGTTTCTCTCTGAAGAAGCTGTCTCTGGCCATTTGTAAACACAAAAATGAGTCCCCATACAGTGCTCTCTATTCTGGCCCTTCTCTTTGCAAATATCTATTAATCTCGCTCCTTTCCTCTGTCTTCTGGACCATTACTGTGAGGCCCCCAGGGATCAAGAAGATTGGGGCTCTGCATCTGAATGCAACCCCGCCGGCCTTCTACCTGCCACCCCATGGACTCAGCTTTCACAAAAAAACTGCCCCTGAATGGTTAATACTGACTTTGAGGTGCTTCTGCCTGAAAGCGAAGGGTGTGGTGGTAGTGCAGAAAGTTAAAAAGGAAACCAACCTTCTTACCAGCCATTAATTGATTGAGTCACTTAAAAACAGGGCCACTGGAATTATGGGTTTCTGCCGCAGCAGCGTTTTCCACATAATTATCAGTTTACTGCATTTGCTACATAATCTGCAGATTTCAACCAAAAAAACTTGATTCTAGCTCAAACGGAACAAAAGTTACTTAAAGCGTGACAAAGTGTTCCGGAGCAGTGGAAGGCCCTTTGCAAGGATTGACTGGTAATCTTGTAGTTGCTTACTGCTGTATTTGGGTGTTAAACTGGTACTAATGAGGTGAAATATTTCCCCTGACAGCGTTACCTTGAGTTAAAATGACAAAATAATGAAGTAATGCTAACCACAAAATGTGGCACATTGTGCCACATAATTTAGTCAAACCTGCTGCATAATGTGGTCCTCTTCTGCTGAATAATTCCAGTGGCTCTGCTTGAAGCTTCATGGTGGCAAAGATCTATTCTTTTTGAGAAGTAATGTAAGGGTGAGTGAGCTGAGATCTGGAATAGTGGAGACACTTACAAAAATGTCTGCATTAGATACAGTTTGATTACTTATTACTAAAAAGTATATTTTGTAAGAACTTGTTTTATCTCAATCACTGCATCATTTTGCAGCAGCCTAGCTTAGAGTATGTGAATACTGTTTTAAAATAATGACTTACATATTCACAGTGCTTTCTGCCACAGGCTGGGACCTCATAGCACTATAAACAGGGCCATTGGAATTATGCGGCAAGAGATGGCCAAATTATGCAGCATGGTTGACTAAATTCTGCAGCAAGCAAAGGCTAATTATGCTGCATAATGCTGCATATTTTGTGATAGTATTACTGCATTATTTTCCCATTTTTACACTTGTTAACACTGTCCAGGCCTTTATTGCCCCTAATAAGTACCACATTAATACCCACATATAGCAATAAGCAACAGAAAGGTGACCAGTCAACCTTTAGAGAGGGCCTTCCACTGTGAGGTAACGTGTTGCTGCATTTTTAGTAACTTTAGAACCGTTTGAGCTGGAAACAAGTTTTTTTTTTCTGCAAATTATGCAGCAGATGATGGATTATGTGGCAAATGCGGGAAATCCATAACTATGGGCTGTGAGTGCAGGGTGAGCGTGAAAGTGAAGGGTGCGAATGAGGAGTGAGTTGTCTAAACGCAGGGTGCATTCCCAGACACGAAGTAAATCAGCATGTTATTGACGGTGGCGTAGGGTTTCACATATAAGTTAAATTATTGCTATCATGGCATTAATCAGGGATCGAGGGTGAAGGAAATAAATAATGTGCTGATCCTGCAACAAACTTCCAGTCTTATGATTAGGGTTGCCAGCTCATTATTTTGATGTCGCAGACGGTAAAAAAATAAACCGTCACCTAAAGCCGTATTTTCAGCACTATCCGTGCGTACTTCGAACAGTAAATATAAATAGGAAACACTTTTAATTGTGTTCTAGGGCTGCCTGAATGATCCATGACTAATAATTAAAGGGAACAAAGACAGAGAAGTCACATTACAAATGAATACATACTTTTTTGTTTATAACCCCATTTAGTGTCAAGACAAGGTCTTTGCAGGCTCTTTAAACATACATGGCTTGGATTTTTTCTACTGGCAACCCTACTTTATATTCCTTTTCATGAAATGCATTTTCACATTACAACAGTAAATGTAACATACAAATTTAAGGAATAGACAGAGTTGGGGCCCAGGGGGTACTGGAAACAGAAAAAAAACTTGGTAACCAGTTTACAAAGGTATGCAATTGACTTTAAAGACGTGTGAAAAACTCAGGCGTGCCGGAGATAAGACTCCAGACACTGCCCAGCCGAGCCCACAGCAGCACACTCACTGACCTCCGGCCCCACGTAAATGAAGACAGCCTGGAAATGCAGCAAATAAACATCGCTGCACTTCCAGGCCATCTTCATTTACATGTACATGCAGAGGCCTTGGCGCCCCCCTGGGAACCCATCCACGCCCCCCAAGGGGGGCGCGCCCCACAGTTTGAAGACCTCTTCCTTAATATCTATGAATTACCACCTTGTACCATCTTACTCAATAAATACCTATTCTTACAAGAACCTACGTGGACTTGATCTTCTTTTACATCACTACAAGGACGTTGGCAGGTACATTGACTGTGCGCCTCTTAGAGGTTGTTATGTCCTGGCCTTCAGTTGCATGGCCGGGACTGGAGGGCTTGGTGAGATGCGTAGCGCACTGCGTTGGGGGTGATGCCCTGTGGAGTACGCCGCAGCAATAAACACAGACACACAGAGGGTAGTTATGAACTGCTCGCGTGCCCCGCTCTGGAGCCGAGCGCACGCGCACAGCTATTTATTCCCTACGTTCCGCGCTACGCGGACCGACCCACAAACATAACGTACGCGGGGAGCTCACCGCTCACACCCGCGGATGCATAATAACAGCGGACTGTTCCACTAAATATCGTAACGGGATATAACAGAGGTGGGACATATTCCCCACCCAAAATAGCATGAAAGTCTCTGAAACCTGAGAATGAATAATTGTAAGCCATGCAATTTGTTTTCTATATAATCATTTTGAAATTGTAAGCTATCCAAAGCTGTTTTTTAAGCTATGTCCATTTCTCGCTAGAGATTCGATTCACAGGAAGTGCTTCTCAGCTCCCCAGAAAGTGGCTTCCCTCAGGACTTGAAAAAATGTAGCCTCCAGCATCCAGATACCTTGTGACACCTATCATTGTCTCTGCTCGCTCAAACTGTTGTGTCAAACAATAATATAGTGTGAGCTCCCCAATGCACATTTGACAGACTCCAATTTAAACCTAATTTTTAACCAGTGTGAGTCAGAAAACAATAAATAGTATGCAATAGACATACCAAAATATGTACATATTGTGCTCACAGATCGCTAACGAATGTTTAGGAAACGTATAGTGTGCTTGCAAAACAATGTGTTATTCATGGGAAACACACAGTTATGCATGCCTACCAGTCATTTATGAATGCAAATCATTGTAGTGGACATGTAAACCAGGTTATGCTTATCGGCAAGTAATGCTTACAAATCAAAGGGTTATGCATTAAAATCAATATATTACACATAGAGTGTATTACAAGAATGAAGCAGTATATTATTTGTATGAACCATTCAATTATGTCAACTAGTACAGTATGCATGGCAATCAATATGGTATTCATGCAAACCAGTAGGATATGCATGTGAACCAGTGCATCTTGTATGTAAATAAGCATGTACTGCTTTCAAACTAATAGTTTGTGCATTTACAGCAAATATAATATGCATACAAGCCAGAACATTACTGGAGTGGACCACTACATTATGTATCCGAAATAGGAAGTTATGCTTGTCTTTTAGCACATTATGAATGGAAACCAGTATATAATGCTTACAAACCAATAGGTTGCACATTTCCACCAATCTAATGGTGTGCACAAACCAGTACATTACAAGAGTGGCTAAATACAGTATATATGAGAACCAGTACATTAAATATCTGCACCTGTGTGTTATTCTTTCCCAGTAGTACGATATTCATGTGAATCAGCGTGCTTTGCATAAAACCAGTACATTATGAGGGCAAACTAATATATTATGCATCTCAACAAACACGTTATACATCTGCACCAGTGTGCATGCACAGTAGAAAGGTAAGCATGCAAACCACAAAGTTATGCATAGAACCAATTCATTATGAGTGTAAATCAAGGGAGTAAGTCTACAAACCAATCCATGAGCAAGCGTACCAGTGGATTATTCACACACCAGTATTTACTGTGCATACAACCATTGTTAGAAATGGGGGTCTCTAGTTGGCAATAGTTTGCACCTTTGTCCAAATAGGGACCTTTCCTTCTAGTCAGGATAAGGGGGATACACTACTGAAATAACCCCTGCTCACCCCCTACGTAGTTTGGTACGAGAAGTCAGGCTTATCTCAGAGGCGGTTTGTAAAGCATTTGCACATAAGCAACAGTAATACAGTAAAAACACAACAAAAGTACACCACACCAGTTTTAGGAAAAATAAACAATATTTTATCTGTGCACAAAAGACCAAAAATGATTTTTAAAAATCCACCATACAGTTCTCAATACTCAAAAATAGACTTGAAATACAGTTCCTTAAAGTTGATAGCTTCATCCAGTGCTATCACGGCGTCGTGAACAACAAATCCAAACAGTTCTGGCTGACCGAGGCATCGTGGGCCAGCTACGGCTTCGGGAAGACCCGCAAAACAGTACCATCAGAAATGCAGGGCGTTGGCGACCTCTTGTTGAGCCCCAGAGAGCCGGCGTCCGCAGGCGTCCGTTCTGGAGGTCGGTGCAGGAGTCGTTGGGCCCTTGAAGTCACTCGCGTTGCAGATCGAACTCCTCGCGGTTGAAGTTGGGTGCACCGGCATCGGCAAGCACCAGGGCTGTGGTGCGAAGTGCAGCAGTACGGCATGCGGTGCCCTCAGGTCGCAGTGCAGGCAGCGGCTCGGTGACGGTCCTCCAGCGGCATCGGCGAGACCAGGGCTGAGGTGCAAAGTGATGCGGTGCTTGTCGCGGTGTTGGAAGGTCACGGTGCAAGCAGCGGCAACATCGTTGCGGCAGCACTGTCGTCAGCTGACGAACTGTCGATGGGGCCAGCGTCAGGCCAAGGCTGCGGTGCGGGATGAGGGCGGTGCGTCGTGTAACTTACGAGCAGTGCCCTCGAACCACAGTGTAAGCAGCGGCATCTATGTCAGCGTGGAGCTTCGTCGTCGGTGATATCAGGGCAGTGGCGTGAAGCAAGGTGGTGCGGAGTGCAGTGCCCACAGGCCACGGTTCAAGCAGCGGCTCAGTGGTGGCGTCGGGTGGCGTTGTCGGTGAGACCAGGGTTGCAGTGCGAAGTCCGGCGGTGCCTTCAGGACACGGAGTAGGCAGCGGCGTCATTGACGGCGATGGGTTGCTTTTTCTTCTGTTGCAGCACAAAACACGCAGGGGTAGATTTACATGAAAGTGCCGCAGCACTGCACCACAAGCCCTTTGGCTGTGCCGCGCTGCAGCATTTTCAAAGCACAGGAATGTGACATATTTACAATAATATGTTGCATTCCTGTGCTCTCCCCTGCGCTGGCGCACAAACAGCTGCCATGCGCCGGCGCAGGCACCCTTGTACCATGGTCTTTTTCACACACTGTCTGACATTTGTAAGGCAGAAATACACAGAAAGACAAATGGTAGTAAACCTTGTTTTACTATCTTGTGTTCCCCTAAGTCTCCTGATAAAAATGGTACCTCACTTATGTGGTTAGGCTTAGTGCCCGTGACAGGAAATGGCCCAAAACACAATGTGGACAAATCACATTTTTCCACAGAAAACTGACCTTCTTTTTGCAATATGCTTAGCTGGTGATTTTGGGCCCTTGCTCAGCCGGCACCTAGGGAAACCTAGCAAAACTGTACATGTTTGAAAACTAGACACTCAGGAGAATCCAGGATGGGGTGACTTGTGAGGCTTTTACCAGGTTCTGTGACCCAGAATCCCTTGCAAACCTCAAAATATGTCTAAAATAAAAATTGTCCTCACATTTCTGTTGATGGAAAGCTCTGGATCTGCGGGGAGCCACAAACCTCCACCCACCCACAATTTCCCCAAGTCTCCCAATAAAAAATGGTACCTCACTAGTGTGGGTAGGTCTAGTGCCCGCAATAAGAAACAGCCTAAAACACAACGTTGACACATCACATTTTTCCACTGAGGACCGACCCCTTTTTTGCAATGTGCCTAGCTGTGGATTTTGGGCCCTAGCTCAGCCGGAACCTAGGGAAACCTAGCAAACCTGTACATTTTTAAACCTAGACACCCAGGGAAATCCTGGATGGGGTGACTTGTGTGGCACTCACCAGGTTCTGTTACCCAGAATTCCTTGCCAACCTCAATCTTTGTAAGAAAAGAACAAATTTTCCTCACATTTCAATGATGGAAAGTTCTGGAATCAGTGGGGAGCCACCAACGTCCACCCACTCAGCATTCCCCCATGTCTCCCAATAAAAATGGTACCTCAATTGTGTGGGTAGGCCTAGTGCTCATGACAGGAAATGGCCCAAAACGCAATGTGGCCGCATCAAATTTTTCCACTGAAAACTGACCCTTTTCTTGGAATGTGCCTACCTGTGGATTTTGGGCCCTAACTCAGCTGGCACTTAGGGAAACCTAGCAAACCTGACCATTTTTGAAAACTAGACACCCAGGGGAATCGAGGACAGGGTGACTGGTGTGGCTGGATTTTAGGGTTCAGGGTGGGGGCTGTTATGTAACCTTTACCACACATATCCCTTTACCAATCATGCCTTTACCACGAAATTTGTTGTAAAGGCATTTGTGGTAAAGACGCTGTCGTGTTGTTAAGTCATGCCAAGTAATCGAATGCGTGATTCTGTCATACAACTGTGTATGATGCCTCCTGTATTATAACAAACCTTGTGGCCAGATTTTCAACAGCATCCACGACTCATTTATGTTCCGCCACTGTGGAATCGACAACTGACTTTCACAGGGGGAATTTGGCGATGGTTCCCTACTTGGTAAGAGAATCGCACACTCAATTTGTACATTGGCCAGCACGGTGTGTGTAATGCTACCTAACGATTTTACTTCTCATGCTCTTAAGGTTATAGTGTAAATGCCTTGAGGCCCCGTCTACTCAGGGGCAATACAACTGGGCCCACATGGCAACGCGCTCTATCATTGAGTCGACCTTTGGGATCCTAAAGTCCTGCTTCCGCTGCCCCCACAAAACCAATAGGGCACTGTTGTACAGACAAGATACGTGCTGCAAAATCATCGCCACTTGTGCCATACTACACAATATTGCTATGAGGAAGGGCATGCACAACATTCCCATAGAGCAAGATACCAACATTGATGATGAGTTGCCACATCTACAGGTGCAGCAGGAGGGCACACATGCAACATAGGAACGTGCACGACCCACAGAGATCACCAACAACTATTTCGGAGGTAAGCGAAATTAGATTATCAATTATCGAGACATCACACTTGGGGTAGTGCTTTGTGCACAACTGAGTGACTATCTTTTATTCAGGTGGCTACCCCATCATAGTAAGCAAGGATCGACTGCATCCAATTGGATGAAACAATTTAAGCAAAAGAAGAACAAAGTAATAAGGGTGGTGGATGGACAAATGCAACTCATCTCACTGAGTTACTTGGGAGTCACTTCTTGCATTCTCCTGAGTTGGGTGCTTTCTCTGCAGCACTAAGTCGTGGGACTGATGCTGAGTCTGTTTCTGAGGGATTAGGGCGTGAACGCCTGGTTGGTCATGGCTCCTGGACAGATAAGCCTCTTATGCTGGAGCTCTCCTCACTCTCAGGTGGTGTGGGGATGTTTAGGATGCACAGATTGTGGGTCTAGATATTCTCCAAAGCACTTGTGACCTGCACCAGCCCACAAGCAACATCCTGGCAGCAGAGTGCCATGTCCCTCTGTATGTTTACTGTCCACCTTGCCAGTCTCAATGTTGGGGTGGCCAGCCAGTTGATTGACTTGGTGAAGGTGTCATAGTAGGCTAGGTACTGCCTGTGCCACTGACACTGTACATGCTGCTGCTACTCCATCAATGCTAGCTCCTTTTCTATGTTCTGCCAGGACTTGGCAATGCGCACCAGCTGCCTACTCACTGCAACTATTTGTTTGCTTTGCAGGCGCTGTGTGTGGAGGATGGACCTCTCCAGGCCACCATACATGGGAGGTGAATTGGATATGTCGTACACTGTCTCTGCATGCCTTTGCACTGTCCTGGGTTCCGCTGCTGTGGTGTCCCTGCCATGTGACTGTCTCCTGTCACTGTCCTCAAAATCAGTCAGTGGGGAGCTGGTGGCTCTCTTGCAAGTTGGTGTTGGTGCGATGGGGTGTGGGGATGGTGGTGTCATGGGCTTAGGTACAACCTTACTGCCAGTAGCCCCTTCGGCTGCCATGGATCCTGACACGTCCGGACTGTGACCTGAGGAAATGCATGTATATAGTTATTGTAATGAAATGGTTAATGTTTTGCCACAATATTGTTGCGACTTTGCTGTATGTGTTTGTGTCGTTTGTGTTTTACACATATGTTTTGTGTGGTCATCAGCACTCAGTACTGCATGCTAATGATGTGCACTACAACTCCCATGATGCATTGTCTGGATGGGCCAACACCTCAATGGAGCAAATCATGCTGTGATGTATGATATGTGGATTGGCAAACATTATGTTATGGATGGTACATGAAGGGAAGGTGACTTACCCCTGCTGGTGCCTGCAGAGATGGAGGTGTCGATGTCCCTGTCAGGTTTCGCAGGGACCACACGACTACTGATGTCGGGTAAATGGATTTATTGCAACTCGAAATCCATAAACAACAAACAATTAGTCCCGCGTTTTCTTGGGGAATTCTTTTTTCTTCTCCTTGAGGCGTCGACTTTTCTCCACCGGCTCCCAGTCTGCCCAGTCAGGAGGGAAGGCACCAGAAAAAAATGAAATAAACAAAAGGCCAGCGCGATGCGCCAATACTTAAGTGAGGGAGATGGAGTGGGGGAGACAACACACCCGTTTAATTCACTCGACAGGGTGCAGCAGAGCAAGAGACCGCCACCGTGAATGCACAGACTGAAAATTCTCCGTCATTTAAGGAGTTCCCGAGGGGTTTCCCTTCTCAATACCCTGGGGCGTTACTCCCGCTTTCCAGGAATCTTGCACGTACCTGTGCAAGCCACGTTCCTCCGGGAACAGGGCTGGGCGATTCGTGATGTCGTTGGCCTCCTGGCTCTCCTCTGTGATGTTCACCGCCTGAATCCTGGTTCGTCAGGTCACCTTCACTCCTTGTCCGCCCTCGGAGTTGTTGGGTGTTCTCTCTCGTCCCAGGCGGGTCGATCCCTTCCTTCCGCCTCACTGCTCTCTCTACTCCTTCTCCGGCGTTCTCCTTTTCTTTCAGTGTGGCGCGTTCCCAGCTCCAGGGGGCATGGCTTGTCTCTTCCTCCGCTTCCGGGGGGTTTGGAATTAAAGGGCCCGTAAAACTGAAACAAAGGTGTGGGCCAGTGAGGCAGACTCTCTTCTTCCTCTTTCGGATCAGGGTCAACGGGAGCCAGAGCCTGACACACCCCACCCCTAGAGTCTTCCCGATTGGGGAGATACGGGATGCGAGATAGGAAGTCCGCATTTGCATTGAGGGTGCCTTTCTTATGTCTGACCTCGAAGGCATATGGCTGGAGGGATAGGAACCACTGCATCACCCTAGGGTTGTTTCCTTTGTTCCTGCTCATCCACATTAACGGGGCGTGATCAGTGTAAAGGATGAAAGGTTTTCCCTCTAGATAGTATCTAAGTTTGTCTATCGCCCATTTGACAGCCAGGCACTCTTTCTCAATCACAGGGTAGTTCCTCTCCCTCTGGAAGAGTTTACGACTGATGAATAACACAGGTCGTTCCAAGCCCTCTTTGGATTCTTGTGAATGAACCGCCCCTATGCCTATGTCCGAAGCATCGGTCTGCAAAATAAAGGGTCTAGAATGATCAGGGGAGGCTAGGATCGGACTGCTGGTTATGGCCTCTTTTAGTTGATGGAATGCCCTGAGGACCGAGTCTGAAGGATTCAGGAGGGTTTTCTTGGTTACGTCCTTTTTTAACAGATCGGTAAGACGGCCTGCAATGTCGGAATACCGAGATATAAACCTCCTATAATAACCTCTCTCGTGGTGGTGGGAAGGGAGGTTCTTATGATGGCTTTTACTTTCTCCTCTTGGGGTTCTATACACCCATTGCCTAAGAGGTACCCCAGGTATCGTACCTTCTGGAACCCGACGCAGGACTTCCTGGTGTTTACATGGAGGCCTGTGGTTTGTAGCTCTTGGAGTATTTGGTGACAATGTACGAGATGTGTCTCCCATGTTGGGCTGAATATGACATTGTCATCCAGATAAGCCGAAGAGTACGCTTGATGGGTTCGGAGGACTGAATTCATCAGCCTCTGAAATGTGGCAGGGGCTCCATGTAGACCAAAAGGAAGTACTGTGAACTCAAAAAGACCGTCTTGGGTGGAAAAGGCGGTCTTTTCCTGATCCCTTTTTCGTAAGGGTACTTGCCAGTATCCCTTCGTAAGGTCCAGTGTAGTTATATACATAGCATCACCTAGCTTTTCTATAAGCTCATCAATACGTGGCAATGGATAGGCGTCAAATTTGGATATGACGTTGACTTGCCGGAAGTCGATATAAAACCGGACGGAGCCATCCGGTTTTCGGACCATAACGATGGGGGAGGACCAGTCACTCTGGGAAGGCCTAACAACTCTCATATGTAAAATTTTCCGAATCTCCTCGGAAATGGCCTCTCTACGAGCAGCCGGTATCCCGTAAGGTCTCTGTTTTATCAACCGCCCAGGAACGGTCTCGATGGCATGCTCTACCAAAGTGGTCTTTCCCGGCAGATCGGAAAAGATATCAGAGAAGGGTTCCAGGAGATCTAACAGACCGGTACGTTGCTCCCCTGTCAGCTCCTCATTTACCACCAGATGTTCTAAGGTACAAGGGTCGGCCGGAGGGGCCAGGGCAAGTTGATTGTTCTGGGCTATTGGACCCAACCACTTCTTTAATAGGTTGATGTGGTAGGTCTGCTGTTTCCTAGGGGTGACTTGAATGCGATATGTGGTTTTGCCAATCGTAGCTACCACCTTGAATCGGCCCTTCCACTTAGCTCTAACCTTCGACAGGGAGGTGGGCTGAAGTATGAGTACCCAGTCATTTACCTGCAGGGTTCTCCATTTCTTCCCCTTGTCATAAAAAGCTTTCTGGGTTTTTTGGCTTTTTTCCAGATTGGAATGGGCTAGGTCTCGCAGTTTGCCAATTCTAGATCTGAGGTGTCTGGCGTAGTCAAGGAGTTCACTGGCATCATCCTCCCCTTTCTCCCAAGCCTCCCTCATCATCTCCAACAGGGTCCTTGGCTGTCGGCCGTACAATAGTTCAAAAGAGGAGCAGCCCAGACTGCTTTGGACCTGTCCTCGGATGACGAACAGGGCGAGGGGGAGGAGCCAATCCCAGTTCTTTCCTTCCCCTGTAAGCATCTTTTTCAGGGTCAGCTTGAGGCTCCCATTGTACCTCTCTACGAGCCCGTCTGTTTGGGGATGGTAGACGGGTGTTTTGATGTGCTTTACGTCCAACATCCGGCATACCTGAGACATTAGCTTGGATACGAAGGGGGTTCCCTGATCAGTAAGGATCTGGTGAGGAAACCCAACCTGGGAAAAATACTCAATCAGTTTATCTGCTATGTTGGCGGTATTAGGGGACCATAAGGGAAAAGCCTCTGGGAACCGAGTGGAATAATCCACCAACACAAGAACATATTGGAACCCCTTTGTGGATTTGGGGAAGGGCCCTATTAGGTCCATACCTATCCTTTCAAATGGTTTGCCTATGATGGGCAATGGCTGGAGTGGTACGGGAGGGGGTCTATAAGGGTTCTTCCTTTGACAAACGGGACATTCCTGGCAGTATTTTTTTATGTGGGCATAAATGCCAGGCCAATAGAAGTGTCGCAGAAGGTTTTGGGTGGTTTTTAAAGCCCCTGAGTGACCCGCTAGCAAATGGGAGTGGGCAAAGAACAGTATCTGTTCGCGGAAGTATCTTGGAACCAACAACTGAGGGGCTTCGGTTCATCCACCCACCCGTTACAGAAGCCCGTTGGTCACTCTGAAATAGGGATAAATTGGGGAAGCCCTGTTCTGTGAGTGTCGTGCTTCCTGCGAAGCATTTTACAAGGTTGCGTCGTTGTCTTGGGCCAGCCGGAAGTTTTTATCTATCTGCCAGGGTTCTTGGGTGATGAGAGCAGGAGAGTCCTGGTTTTTGGGGTTTAGCAGTGGGTCCCTTTTCCCCCGTATGTTTCCCATAAATAATGACAAGAAGTTTGGGTTATCAGTCCCGAGTATCAGCTCCTCGGGCAAGTTCGATAGGACCCCCACTGTTACCATGGTTTGGGGCCCATCCAAAGGTTGAAGGGGTATGAGAGCTACAGGATAGGTTTTGATATCCCCATGGACACATCAGATCTGTACCTGTTTCCCCGGGAGGACCTGGGTAGCCACAACCAATTCCTCCCGAACAACGGAACCCGGAATCCAGGAGTTACCTGAATCTGATTGATTAGAACACTCACATAAAAACAAGCGCCCATTTCCTCCGTATACATAAGGGACTTTGAAACGCAGCTGACGTCCATGGGTTCATCACCGGGCTTCTTGTGGGGACAAGTCCGCTCAATATGGCCCCACTCTCCAAAATCGAAGCATTGGGGGCCGCGGTAAGGGGGAGCCTCGGGTTTGGTGAACCGGATTTTTGAAGGCTCGCTGACAGGCCTTATACTCTTCTTTGGCACCGGGTTTCCTCATGTGGCTTTTTCCATCTCCCATGGAGAGACGCAGGGCTGTGCCCGGGAAAAGGAGGTGGTCATTTCCACCGCTTACTCAACTGTGAGGTGGGAGTGTTGACGAAGCCACCTTTGAGTAAGAAATGGTAAGGCTTCCAGGTACTGCTTGAGGTATATGAGGTCCATGACTTCCTCTTTGGTTCTTTCCGTTGGCTTTAACCACTTATCCGCCGCTAGTTTTAATTTGAAAAATAGCGTCTTTGGGTTGTCTCCAGGGGCCCCCTTTTCTTTTCTGAACTTGACCCTGTAAGATTCAGAATCCATACCCAGATGGTCCAGGATGATGGTTTTTCTTCCTCATAAGGGGTTGTACCCCCAGCATTGGCGACCTGGTACTCCGCTTGGGCCTCCCCAGACAGGAGGGGAGCCAGAAAAAATGGCCACTTTCCAACCGGCCATCCCGAGGCCTTGGCCGCCCTTTCAAAATTGAGTAGAAACGCATCCGGGTCTTCACCAGGTATGTATTTCTGTGGAGAAACGTTCGGGTGCGTCGGAGCGCCTACCCGGGCGCCTTGTTGTCCTACTGTGGTCTGTGTCTGTTCTTCAGCCACTCTTTGTAGGGCATCCCCTTGGGACTTAATGATGTCCTTAAACGTATCCCTGTCCGCTTGGGCCGAAGACATCTGGCGTTCAATAGCCCATTCCAGCTTCTTCTGGCCATCCACCAGGTGATGGATTAGAGCTTCCATTTCGTCTCGCCAATGGAATTTAATTTGCCCGCATTCTCCACCATATGTTAGGTTTCGCAGGGACCACACGACTAGTGATGTCAGGTAAATGGATTTATTGCAACTCGAAATCCATAAACAACAAACAATTAGTCCCGCGTTTTCTTGGGGAATTCTTTTTTCTTCTCCTTGAGGCCTCGACTTTTCTCCACTGTCCCCCAAGTCTGCCCAGTCAGGATGGAAGGCACCAGAGAAAAATGAAATAAACAAAAGGTCAGTGCGATGCGCCAATACTTAAGTGAGGGAGAGGGAGTGGGGGAGACAGCACACCCGTTTAATTCACTCAACAGGGTGTAGTAGGGCAAGAGACAGCCACCGTGAATGCAGAGACTGAAAACGCTCCGTCATTTAAGGAGTTCCCGAGGGGTTTCCCTTCTCAATACCCCGGGGCGTTACTCCCGCCCGCCTCCCGCTTCCCAGGAATCTTGCACGTACCTGTGCAAGCCACGTTCCTCCTGGAACGAGGCTGGGCGATTCGTGATGTCGTTGGCCTCCTGGCTCTCCTCCGTGATGTTCACCGCCGGAATCCTGGTTCGTCAGGTCACCTTCACTCCTCGTCCGCCCTCGGAGTTGTTGGGTGTTCTCTCTCATCCCAGGCATGTCGATCCCTTCC
The DNA here is from genome assembly GCA_963921515.1 of Calotriton arnoldi. Taxonomy (NCBI): domain Eukaryota; kingdom Metazoa; phylum Chordata; class Amphibia; order Caudata; family Salamandridae; genus Calotriton; species Calotriton arnoldi. The sequence goes on from CAWUFW010001798.1 coordinate 722,828, forward strand.
TTCCGCCTCACTGCTCTCTCTACTCCTTCTCCGGCGTTCTCCTTTTCTTTCGGCATGGCGCGTTCCCAGGTCCAGGGGGCGTGGCTTGTCTCTTCCTCCGCTTTCGGGGGTTTGGAATTAAAGGGCCCGTAATACTGATCGACAGGATCGACAGGATCAGCGCCAGTTTATTGTACATCGTATAGCGATCCCGCGGGCTGGAAAAAAAACAAAGGTGTGGGCCAGTGAGGCAGAATCTCTTCTGCCTCTTTCGGATCAGGGTCAACGGGAGCCAGAGCCTGACAGTCCCCAACTCCTGCGACACTCTCCGGTTTAAAAGGTCCCCTTACTTAGTCAGAGGGTGTTGTGAGGATCCTCCACCTGTCCCACTTCCCTCTGCCATCTTGCTGGCCAGCCTCTCTTTGGTGCGGGACAGCAGGTCATGTCGCCTCTTTCTGATCTCTGGTATGGTCCTCAGCATCACTCCCAGGGAGTTTACCTTCTCAAGGATCCCATTCCAGTTCCTGGTTTTATGGGCCTCAGGCACTGAGAGGTAGGCCTTCCAAACAGCTGGTCCATGTTCCGTAAGGCCCTACAGCTCCATCTCTGAAAACTTCACCTTGCTCTTCCTGTTAGTTAGTAGTACTAGCAGCTGTGATGATGCAGGGGCACTCCGTGCTTCCAGAAGGTGTATTAGGCCTCTAGCTGGTGGGCACACCCTGTAATTATCCTCCACCCTGGCTTTAACATCATCATCCTGCTTTCCAGCATTTGGGCCTCCATTTTCAAAATTGCGATTTCCTATTAGGAAATCACAATTTTATGATTTCCTAAATTGCGATTTCCTAATAGCGAATGTGAATCTATAGGAATCGCTGGTAGGAAATCGCAATTTACGTACATTCCTTATTGCGACTCCCAAATAGCGATTTCATCAGATTCGCTATTTAGGAATCGCAAAATGGAAATTTCGTACATATGGTCCCTAGTTTCTTCATTCTTGGAGGTAGGAAATTCCTTTTCCCAGATACATATGTAGTAGTTATAGGAGGAGGGATCCTTTGAGCCTTGATGAATGTCCCTGACCAATTTATGACAGAAACTTGAAATGGATGAATGGCCACTATACCCATAACCATCCACTATTTCCTTTTTTACCTATGCCTAGGGTACCTATGAATAATGGTATTTTCTTAAGGTTTATCACACTGTATTTTTATATTCCTCTAGATACCACCTTTAAATAGTTCATTTTCTTATAAAAAAACTCCCTCTTACTGAGGTCGAGTCCACCCTGGTAGTACCATCTTACCAGGGTGGGGTGAGGATGCTGATGATATAGCATGCCTCAGAATTTGCCTGAGGCTTCTTCATCCAATATGATTGGCTTATTAGTAGATCTAAGGGTTTAGGCAGGTGCCCGAAGGGGACACTACTCCCACCAACACTATATTTCTGTGTGTTTATTCTGATAACCTCTCGAGGGTGTGTGGTGACTGTACCTCCATCTGCCTTTCTTTGTGACAGAATAGAAATACTTCTAATGACACTCACTTTTAGGAGATTATATGTGCTGGTCTTGTGGTATGTGCACTTGCAAACAACTATTACAATCTGCACTTATACTGTCTATTTGAGTGCATATACAGACTGCAAAAGCTCCTTCCATACATGCAACAGGCTGCTAATTCTTATATGCAAAACTGAAAATGAAGTAATTCTTTTCTTCATAAATGTTTCTGACAGGTATTTGTTGCAGAACAGGTTTAGGTTGGTTCTCCTTTCAAATGTCCTTGCCAGGCTGCTCTCCAGGCACAGCATTTGTGTATTGTATTGTATTGTATTGTATTGTATTGTATTCAGAATTTATAGAGCGCACTGCGACCCTACGGGTATCCTGGCGCTTGAACACGTAGGATCAATTATCTTAGAGTGTGATGACGGTTGCAAAAATAAGAAGCACTGAATTACACCCTGGGAAAGAGCCAAGTTTTCAGTTTCTTTCTGAATGGCAGTACATCATCTATCTGTCTAAGTTCGGTTGGTAATTTGTTCCACGCCGAAGCTGCTGCAACGCTGAAGGCTCTTCCACCAGATCTAACTCTTCTAAACTTGGGTACTCTCACCAGTTTGGCTGAGGAAGAGCGAAGATTGCGTGAGGGAACATACCATTCAAATCTGCTCTGTAAAGGTTTGGGCCCAATGCCATGTAGAGCTTTAAAAACTATACACATTGATTTGAATTGCACCCTCTGTACAACTGGAAGCCAATGGAGCTCAGCCAAGGCCTGAGATGAAGAGGACTGGCGAGATCTCATAAGTGCCAGCTTGGCTGCCATTGACTGGCATGATGCCCCTCAGAGCAGAGTAGTCTCGGGCCTGGGGCACCTACACCAGAGGCCCAAACAAGAGTGCTGTTTCCGCAACCCCTGACATCAGCTAACCTAGGCCTATTCTGCGGGGTCCCCTGCACCACGTGCATGAAAATCTGAAGTTGCATCCTGATCCCTACCATCTAACAAAGGAAGTCTAATCAGCAGTCCCTTTCTAACAATGTATTCATCAAATTGTATTTGTCTGGATTTTCACCCTCCAGCTACAAGAATGTAGGCAATACACTACCACTGTCCGGAAAACTGTCCTCACCTTCACATCTTGTGCCACGTCAAACCAGAGGTGTAGTAAATGGATCCCATTGTGCTTTTATAATTCTGTGAGCCAAGCTTGAGGATGAAAAGAAGCAGACATCTGCTCCACCGTGTGCAAAACTCCATTCAATGTTTGTGATCTGCTCTCATTGCTGAAGTAGTGGTCTAGTGGCAACCTAGCTATGGACAGACAGTTCACTTGATTCTAATGTCTATCAAACATAATAATATAGCACTATCTTCACATGAAATTAATGTTTTTTCTTGCATCCTCAAATGTATTGCTCTAAAAAATATGCTCTTTAAGTTCTTAAAATCTGGCATTAAAACTGATCTTTAATTTAAACTTCTGATGTTCACCTCTCCATTTTCCTCTCAAATGGCTCTTTCATTCATTTCCATCCTCTGCATGTCTCTTCTCTCTGAGCACAACCCGTCTCTCAGTCTTATGCATGCTTGCCTTAATCTCCATTAATATATTTGGGCAAATTGCCCACAACTCATTTTAAAGGTCACAACATCTCCTTTTCAAGAAAGTGATACCCTAGCAAACTAACACTACCTAATCTCCTCCAGCTCACCTATGAACCACACCAAAAATCTGCATGAACTCACATATTTCCCACTAATGATCACAACCTAACTTCTAATAGTTTAATCTACTACAAAGAAACTGAAATAAATGCATGGAATGGTTTGCTTGAGAGCGCAAGAGTACTCTCTATAACATACAATAACCAATAACACTGGACTAACCACTAACCTTGGGTTCTGAAGCAGCATGCTGCCGACCATAAAGTGCTTCAATACCTTGTCTGGGGTAGTAAGCGCTATATAAATGCAATTGCAATTACATACAACACCACCAAAACACTTACCAGATAGGCAACAGCACACTTCCTAAATAGCTACAGACCAGCTTTTTACACAAAGGTATACCATACATCCCTCCTTTTCGCTTCAGATACACACATAGGTGCTGCAAAAACAAAAAAACACACCAAAAGAGCACAACGTGCCCCTTAATTGCAAGAACTTCCTTAGCACCTTCAGATCAGAAAAGGGCTGAAGATTCATCTCCTCAAAGAACACGACTTCTCAACACCATGAAAGCCCCTTAAACTTTTCGGTACTGCATTTTAATTCCTTATATAGTAATTACTAACATTGTCTACAGTAAATCCAGGGCACAGGTCCTAAACAACAGAAGTGAGGGGACTAACCAAGTTAGGCAGTATGCTTGTGACATCAGGGCACGTGCAATCACAGCGCAGGATGCCACAACCTGTGACATTGCACGTGGCATCACAGGAACTGACCTCACTGGAAGTGAATTCGCAAGAAGAGATATCAGATATTAAGACCTCACACATATGTTTATCAGGTATATCATGAGTACACTTAAGCGCATTGGGGGGCATATTCACAAGGACTTATCTCCGATTTATCTCCACCTTAACTCATCAAAAGTGGAGATAGATTTAACACCCCATTCACAAGCGGGTGCAAACTGCAGACATCGCCAGTATTCCCGCGACAACTGCCCCAAAATTTAACACCACGGTGGACACCACCAACTAACCCTAATGAGATGCAGAGTAGGCGTTCCCGTGCAAAAACACACAAAAAAACCACACCACCACTTTCACAACAAACTGCCAGATCCGCGATGTGAACCAAAAACAGGCGATAAGCCGCGGTAGCACCAGGGATTTAACACCTGCCTTTTGCTGGTGTTAAGCAGGACGACTACCTGCAGCATGAAAGGGAGCCCAGCCAAGAGCCACACCGAAGACCCACAGATGCCATGGAGACAATCATCATGCAGCTCCGAGACCCATGAGAGACAAAACACCCACCCCCACCCCCACCCACCCCAGATCCGCCACCACCCCCAGAACCCGTCCCGCCCCCCCCCCTCCGGGAACACCACAGAGGCAGCGTACACAAAGACAGCGGACCCACCTGAAACGCACCTGCCACCCAGACCCAACGCCAGAGGAGGACATTGCCCACTACAGGCCCAAAAGGACAACCATCCCCCGCATCCTGACCCACATCCCCCACCTGCTGACTGTCCCAACCCAGCGGACTACCAACATCCCTCCGCAGACAAAGCTGCCGGCTGCGCAGCCATGTCGGCCTCTGGTACCATCCAACCCACAACTGCCAGAGTCGGAGGAGTCACACAGCCAGCCCCATACAAGGTCATCACACCTGTCCTGGATGCCAACAACAGCCTGGTACCCCAGCACCTCCACTTCACCCACACTGCGCAGGAGCTGCTGGAGACCAAGCAAGGCCCCTACGCCATAGCTGGATTCCCTCATGTGCCAGGGCCAATCAACTGCACACATGTACCCCTCGTGCCCCCTGCCGACACTGCACACAACTACCACAACAGAAAGCACACGCATATCATGAATGTGCAGGCAACAGTGGACCGCCCGGGACTCCTCAACAATGTTGTGGCCAACTCCCCAGGCCGAGTGCATCATTCTCACATCTCCGGACAGTCCAGCATCACCCAGCGCCCCCAGGATGGCACCCATGGAAATGCAGTGCCCGTTGGTAAGTCCAAAATGAACACACCACACACCTCCAGCCCACAGTCATGCAACTCATGACACTGGCAATGGACACGCAGCACAACTACATTCAACATGACACACAACATGCCAACCGACCAGACACGACAACACTACTCCATTGTGAAGCTGGCCTTGCCATGCACACAACCCAGCCACGGCATGGCACCACAGACACACAATAGCCGGATGCGAGGAGAGGCATGGAGCAGGCAGGTGCAAGAGCGGCAAGTGATCAAGGAATGTGAACACACCCAATGCTAGGTGTGGCGTGGAGGTGCCGGACAGACCACAGAGTGCAAACCACGGAAATGGCCATGTGGAGATCAACTGCTGGTGCATGGAGTGCAGTGGCCAGTGGACGCGACCATGTCCCCACAGGCAGTGGGGCAGAACGCGGAAATGTCGCACGTTACGTCCCCCCCTGCATGCGCGTGCATAGTGGGTTGGACCAGCGTACGCCAGGCCTGCGTAGGGGTGTGAACAAAAAGCCCGTCACTGGGCGTGGTTCTCATTTGGAATGGACAACGCGTCTGCCAGAGCGGCGGCTCTCGGTCTGCCACGAGTCCTGCGCCAAGCACAGCGGGGCCTGCGTCCCTCTGCGCCTGCTGCACCCCGGGCCACTGGTCCCCCGACCCGTCATGCCTACCACAGTGCACCAACGAGGCTCCGCTCACCTGCCTACACCGGCGTGTGTCGATGAGGGCCCACCACGTGCCGGTGCAAGCTCCAAGCACCAGTCCCGTGACCTCTGCAGCCTCCGCAGACCATCGCTGGCCCCCCCCCACGCTGGCCCACATTACTCCTTTCCCATTTACATACTCCACCTGCGTCCTCCTGGGCCCAGTAGGTCCAACATGTGGAACTGTGTCCTGAGTCTTGAATGGCAGTGACCCCAAGTCCGTGGCAGCGGCCACAGCACCAGACTCCCTTCGATCAGTGAGGCAAAGTTCCATATCGCAAGCCGGCGACACGTGGTGCCACTAACCCTGTTCAATACCAGCCAGCGACATGTGGTGCCACTAACCCTGTTCAACGCCAGCCAGCGACACGTGGATGAGGGCTCAGGCCTACCCTGCGGACCAGTAGGTCCCACATCCAGCACCTAGTCGCCAATCATGAATGGCAGAGTCCACACCAGTGAACGCACAGAGAGGAGTAAGAGGAAGATGCGGCTCAGTCTGGAGGAAAGCCGGATCAGAGTCACGGAGGTGATCGAACACTATCAACAACTGACCTGGTGCCATCAACCCTGTTCACCACAAGTCTGCGTCCCGTGGTGCCACAGAACCTGAACTACGCAGGCCGGTGGGACCATCCAACCTAAGCCGGCGACACTCAGTGAATGGCCCGTGCTGACCGCTGCCTCAGGCCAACACTGCATCCCAGTAGGTCACACATGTGGAACTGTGTCTTGGGTAAGATGTGGAGGAGTCCACACCATTGGACACGCCTCATCGCAGGCGGCATCCCCTGACAGCACTGGTTCCACTAACTCAGTGCGCAATGAATCATGGGCACTATCTGGTTGGACCTTGGTGGCGTCTGAGTCCATGGCCTGGTGGTTTTCTGCATCTCCATCTGGCCAGACCGGACTTGGTGTCCGACATGTGTCTGGTCCATTCATCTCCACCATAGTGACTGTTTCAGCGTGGTTCTGCCCTCTGCATCATGCCCTGGGGGCACACCTTCCACTGTCCACCGCGACACTCTGCGACAAGCCCCTTTGTCATCTACGGAAACCTGCTCTGCACTCATGACCCTGCCTCAGTGCCCCGCAAGTCAGCGGCCCGTGGCGGTAGGCCCGTGCAGGACGCTGTGCATCCGGGGCCACTAACTCTGTGCAGCACAAGTCATGGGGCCTTTACGGTTGAATGGTTGTGTCCTTTACGATGTACGGTGTCGATTTCTGACTGCACCAGGCAGCCCTTGCCGGCTGGTGTGCACACACCCCACACACATCCAACACAGGTGTCACTCGATATGTGTGCCTGCTAATAAATGTGGCCGGGCGCACATGCCCGTAGCCATTCACACCATCTGAGCAAGTGTGTCCGTGTGGTCATTGTGTCAGCATGATGGGCACGGCACTGCAACATCACAGTGTGCTATCCTCAGCGGACGATACCATGTCACCTCAGCGTTGGCAGTAACATTGGACATGTATCTTCGCCCGGCCCCCCCTGCATGCACAAGCGGTGTGTGCTGGTCCGGCGTACGTCAGTTCAGCGCAGGGGTGTGCTGAATCGGCAGGGGGAGCAGGGCGTGGCTCGGACCTGGCCTTGGGCAGGATGTGCGGTAAGTGTGTCTCTGTGTTGGGGTGTTGTCGCCACCAGGGCCACAGTAGACGATTATGCAATGTAGCATGCACCAGGAGGGTGGGCCCGCACGGATGGGGAAATGTAGGAGCGCAAGACCGCTCGGGGTCTTGGCACATGCATGCCAAGTGTTATGTGTATCAGTCCTGCAGCTGCATGAGTCAGTTGCCTAGCCTCATTCGCAGCGTGACCACAGCCAGCCATGGACTGTACACTTGTGTCCGCCCTGTCTGGACCATTGGCCTACACTCACTTGGCCGCACACCTTCATAGGCCAGCGTCACGGTGTTGGTGGCATGCCGCTGGACATGCGTGGACAGGCATTACAGTGGTGTTCCGTAGGAGTGCACGTTTCTACAACCGCGCAGGGCACACAAGTGTGGGGGCTCGTGGGAGGGTGGAGCAGCTGTGAGGCAACATAACACACAGTGAGTCCGCACATGTGCCACGTGCTGGGCATATCGTCCATGATTCCCAGGGTCGCAGACATCCCACCACACCCACGGCAGGCCTCTGTACGTCTCCTGAATGCATGCAGATGGTGAAGTTACTGTAGGGATGAATGGTCCTTTGTCTGCACTATCGGGCGGTAGCATATCTGCAGCACCTAGATGTGACTTGCATGTGCCCAGCACCCCCTGACAGATAGGATAGCATTTCCAGGCGACTCCCACACTACGCACGGCCAGACGTGATGGCAACGTGTACACAACCCACACGCAGAAGTCCTTGGTCGGTGTTTGCGTGCGTGAAATGGCCTTCACTCGTACTCCCACCACACCCCAGGCCTGCACCCGTTGCACACAGACACTGCTCATTGCTCCGAGCTGTGGCGTTTCATCCACAGGACTGGCGCAGATGCTCACAGTGCTGCTTCAAGCAGAGCCACTGATGCAATGGCAGACCATCCCGGACACATGCTCTACTCCAGTCACGTGGACCTGTACCGTGCACGTCTGCTGCATGTACTGGGGGCACTGCCATTGGCAGTGCTGCGGATCAGTTACAGGCTGAGCTTCCGCATTGCCAACGCCACCTGCGTTCAGCCTGTGTTGCACTGTCGCTCGTGCATATTCGAGTGGTCCATGGATGTCTGCCTCTCCAACGTAATGGTAGCTGACCTGGATTTCGGCGTGTGTGTGCGCCCCCTGTTGGACCACGACCAGGAGTGTCACCGTGATGCCCGTTTATGGCATGCCTGGATGTTTGGCATGCATGCTGGGAACTGGACCTGGGAGATTGCAGGAGTCGTTGTGTGCAGTGACCACATTGAGCCGCTCCCTGATTGGGCTTTCGTGCATATTGGGGCCAGGGGTTGGAGTGAGCACATCTGTCCAGGACAGCTGATGGGTTACGTCGCCGACATGTCAGATGTGGTGGACAACGATCTCGCATTGGAAATGTTGGCCTATGCTGCTGCACTCGCGTTCATGGACGAGTGACAAGGTACCTGCAGCCAGGACTGCATGTGACCCATTGCACGTGTCCCGACGCCTGGTTGCATGTTGGGGATCTGGTCACATGTCCCTGGGAGACAGTGGACATGGCTGCATTGGCCTGGACTCCTGATCCATAAGCGGACAACATACGCGGGTTGGCAATGGCTTGTGTTGGTGATGGGCTCCCCCGGGGTGGACATGGGCGCTTTCCAACGTTCCTCATTCAGACATGCTGCTGCATTGGTCTGCATGTCGTGGCACTTCCCTTGGCCGTACTGACACGCAATTGTTGATCAACTTTCCGCACGTTCACTTGTCTCCAACTGTGTTGAGTGTTTATTTGTATGCCAATGTGTGTGTCACGGCCTATCTGGGACACTGCATTACATGCATTGCTGCCCCATCAGGGCTGTGGGTTGGTACTTGTGCATTATCATGTCCCTGTTTCGTGGTTTGCCAGATGCGTATGGGCATTTACCGGCCACAAGCGGGTGCACTTGTCTCCTGTGTTCGGTTGTGCAGATGTTGGTGTTTGTTCCACATTGTGTTCGATGTTGGGGTGCTCTGCTTCCTATGTGTGTGTGCTGCATTGTGTGTGAGATGTCCCTTCAGCTCAGATTTGGCTCACCCTTCTCCCTTTCAGGCAGTGTGGTGTTCACTTCTGTGCTTGTTCAGTGGTGTGATATTGCCGACTTGTGTGACTTGTGCTCTTGGTTGGTGTTGTTCCTCTTGGGCATTATTTGTCTGCAGTTGTGCTGTGCTTAATTGTGCATGTGTGCCATTGTGCCCATCTCCCCCCGTCCCCCCAGTCCCTGGTCGTTCCTCTCCCTGTTGCTGTTGTGTCTGTTGATTTTGAGCAGTTTCCGGGCCCCGAGTCCTGCCACCATCTCCAGACTGATGTGGTGGACACCATTTCTTCCATGTCATCCTGCTCCTGGTGTGGCGCTGGACTCCCACCTCCGGTGTGCATTGCTGCCTTGTGGTTGTTGGCTTGTTTGTGGTTGTTTGTGCTTGTTTGTGCGTTTCGCATCATTGCAGCTGTTCTGGTTTTCTGCCATTGTCCTCCTCCGCTCTCGGGCTGCATTCACCTTGTCCACGATGGCCTGCCATGTCTAATGTTTTGTTGCCAATGGTGCTTGTGGGGTTGTGCGCTGGCTCCGACTGCCTCCATTGTGCTTCGCTGTTTTCTGTTTGGTTTGTCTTTCTTTTTCCTGCTTTTGTTGTGCTTATTCCCACATGCCGTATATGTGTTGAGGGCCTTGCGCTGCTTATCGCTGCTTTCCTCCTCGCGAATGGGCTCACTGCATGTTTTTTGGTGTTGGGGTTTGTGTTTTTATCTCCGTCGAGGTGGTTGTATCGCGGACATTGTCCGCGGTTTCAGGAGACTATCGCATGGTACCGCCGTGTTGTGAATTCCACGTTAACACGGGGTTATTTTCCCGCGATGGACTGCGATGTGTAAAGTTGCGTTAACATTTTCTGGTGATATTTAGCACACGTGCTTGTGAATATCCCCCTATGAGATTTAACAAATGAAGTTTTGGCATCAGGGTTGTGCCAAAAAAGTGGCGCAATCCCAACGCAAAATCTGTGCCTCAACTAATAAATAAACATTTAAACACTGCCACAAAGAAATTGGCAACAAGGAGAAGCATGGTAGTAGATCTGTTCTGCTTGATTGGTTGCAAAGTCTGCATTTTAAAATATTTGATGAGGTTAAGGCATCTGCTGCAGAGGTGCCCAGTAAATCTCAGGGAGTAATAGTAATGGTGAGATAACTCTGGAGGTAAATGCATTTGTTGGAGAGCTCTGTGTTTTGTGTAGTCCCAGATTTGAATCAAAGTAGCATAGAAGGTTAATGTGTCTCCTGCAAAGCACATCATGTAACATGAAGATGACATATTTTTATTTTATGTAGATAGGTAAGTGTGTTACTTTGAACAAAGAGACCTTTTGTTACTTGCAGTTCATAAATGTTAATCCTTCTAATATAGCACAGAGAGCTATGAAGGGCATGTGACTCCTCCACCTAGTAGCACTCCCTGGTTCATGTAACACTTCTTGAACATTGATTTACACACTTATATGATTTAGTGTCAATGTATAATGTGTATGGTATGTAAAACACTTTACATTGGGATGAGTAGCACTATAAAAGAAACAAAATAAGTTATTTAAATTGTTATTTATGTAAATACTGGGACAGACCAACACATCTAGCATTCTTACGGTGTATGCACTTATATACAGGGGCTAAACAAAGTCAAAAGCATGCCTCTCTTATGCACCTGTGAAGAGATAACCAGCTGTGTGCTTTTATGTCCTCTTTGTTGCATTTGCATTTAAGTGTGGGGTTCCAGGCCACCTCCAGTCAGGATATTCCATCAAAAGGAGGCCTGATGGCCCCTTAACTTCAGCCTCTATCTTTGGCCCAGCTAGAGGTGAAAATAAAAAAGCTGCTGGGAATGGAAAGCAGACAACCTGCAGGCGCTGCTGAAGGTGTCCCGGTGTCTGAAAATTACACAGGGACAAGTTCAGCATACTTCTGTGGGGCTCAACTTCTTGGCAGGGTGGACGGCGACCACCCTGTGAAAATAGTGGATGGACGCGGTGTACCCGCATGTACCCCAGACTTGTTCCCTGAGTAAATCCCTTCCTATATAACATTCCTAGATCCGAATCTAGCCCTTTGTACAGCATTGCATTGATGCAAGGCTTGGTTTGCCTGCTACAAATACCCACATACATACATTGAACTTTGGTCCTCACCCGTATCATAGACAACCCACCTTACATTCATGGCAGGCAGACATACTTCTCTCCTTAGCAGTCCCATGGAGTAGTATGCTACCTAGCTGCATATACGGAATTATTACAGTTTAATATGGCCGTCATGACTGTACCTCATGCAGGGGGCATTTCCATCCCAGCAGCCACAGCTCGGAGGAATCACCAAGGCGCATAAATTGTCCGGCCCACACCTTAGCACCCCCATGAAGTAGCATGCTATCTGTCTGCATAGACGAAATTATTAAAAAACAATACATCCGAATCTCCTACATCATGGAGTATTATGGAGAAGCTTGAGCGGGGCAAACAGACCCTACATAGGTGTGGTTGACAAGGATACCAAGATCTCTAACTATAAAATTTTAAATTCTAACAACATGAGTGTACCTCAAAAGACAACATAGACAGGAAAAAGCAAAAAAAGTGTCTGTGTGCAAGTATTTAAGGCATCTACAGTTATATCCACTTTACAACATCGGCCCCATGTCTCCTTCTTCTTTGCTGCGGTCATTATTATTGTTCAGTCCGGCTCTCGAACCACCCAGAACCCTTCTTGGCTCCTAGAAGTGTATTTATGCGCTACACTAATACTAAATTGTTTTGCTACCAGTGTTGCCTTTGTGCACATTGCAAATAAGGCTCACGCCACAGCATATGCCCTGGGCCATTTCAAAAGGATTTCAAAGAACAATGGTTGTTAACTCACCTGTCAAATGACTTACCACCACAAACGGGAACGTTGGCAAACAAGAAATTTCATGCCACTGGTTTTTGTTACTTTCTTCATTTGTTACTTTCTGGCTTGGCCTTTCTCGAAAATTTCATTTTTCTTGCCTCTATCGCACAAAATATTTCGTTAAAAATATTCAATTGATTCGTTAAACACAATAGTTCGGCCCTCCACTCTGTGCTGCTTGAGAATTGTAAAAAACACATTGAAAGGCCAGCTAATCTTTTCCTGTGCCTTTCAGCCATTATGCCGAGCCCATTGTGGGCCATCACAGCAGGTTGTTTGAGTCACACTGTGCTCGAATACAGAGCATGTCAGCTGGAAAATGAGGTCCTTTCACAGCAGAGTTCGATCAGAAAGAGAAGGCAAATTAGAAGACCTTAGGCAGCCCTAAGAACTGGAGGTGGTGACCCCACACTAAGCGTGTTCGTGCTACAGGCACAATTGCTGGAGATTGGAACACAATGCATTCCGACCCCATCTTTTCTTTCTATTCTTACGCTGGCGTATTTACGTTTCCACCTCCCAAACCTCTACCTCTCTCATTGACACACAAACACACAATTGTTATTTCTAGGCAATTACTATTAGAATCATTTGCACAAGTGCTAACGATTTTACACCATTAATACAGATTCACGGGCTGAAATATGGAAGAGTCTATACCATACAATTTATAATACCTGCAGAAATACTAAAAGCATTGTTGCTTGCTTAGTACTTAGGCATTTTGGTTAGCACGAGCATAGAGAACGGCTGAAGAGCAATTAGTCGAATTATATTCTAGGGGTGATGCCAGGCAAGGTGTGGGGTTTGCCTAGACGTGGCACTTTCAAGGGATGGCCATTTACCTCAGACGGAAATTTCCGGGAGGGGCGGAAGTAGCCATTAGAGGCCCGCACCACTGCTGGTGCCTCCCTCAATCTTGCCAGCTCCCAAGGTTCATAACACCAGGCACAAGGGGGGCATGAGCAAAGTGAGGGAGAAGGGAACCAGAAACACAGTGGAAGGAAAAGGCCTGATGATAGAGATCAACATAAGAGGGACAGGAGAAAAGGGAGAGAACTGACAGAAAAGGGAGGGTTGAAAGGAGAGACAGGCAGGAAAGGGAGGGATGCTCGAGTGAACATTTTTGCCTGCCAGTCCCACCCTGGGCACATTGGGGCATATTTACGTTCCCTGGCGCATCCCTGCATATCAGCAGGGATGCGCCAGGGAAAATGCGTCACTCAAGTTTACCCTTGCGCCACGTCCGATGCGCCGCATTTACAATGCGGCTCATTGTGGCGCAAGGATAAGCAGATGCGTGACGCATCTGCCGGCGGAAGGTTGGCGCAGTGCTGAAGTCGTGTCGCAAGCGCAACGCAACTCCAGCACTGTTCCAACCTTCCCTATCCCTAACATGGTGCGTCAATCCTTACGCCTGCTTGAAGCAGGCGTAAGGATTTGGCGCACCAGCGTCGGAAAAGTGACTGCGTGAAATCTTGTAGATTTCACTACGTCACTTTTCCGAGGCGTACCTGCGCCGGAACGCCCCCCCCTGCGCCGGTACGCCCACATGAAACCTGACGCAGGTTTCATGTGGCGCAGGGGTTTACTACGTGACGCATCTCCCTAGATGCGTCACGTTGTAAATATAGCGCAACGCGGCGCATGGTTTGCGTCGCCGCTGCGTCACTTGCGTGACGCAACGGCGGCACAAAAGTGGCGCAAGGGGCTTGTAAATATGCCCCATTGTTTCTAGCTAGGCAAACTGGCTTAGGGTTTCAAAATATGTGGCGGATCGTACTAAATTCTGATGCTATCATTGGATTATACCCATTTCTTAATTTGTAAAACAATAAGTGCGAGGGGCCAAAGTTTTACTCAGAACAAGCCCAAGACCAGCGCTGTGGCTGTCGTGGGTACCAAATATCAGGGCTACTTGGGGCCAGATGTACATAGACTTCCGTTTCAATTTCCTAATAGAAAATTTTGACAATTACCTATTAGGAAATAGCAAACAGCTATGTACAGCAGTGTGTTTTACACTGTTTGCTATTCCCAATGGGTCGCAAGGGACCTGCCTCATTAATATTAATGAGGCAGGTCGCAATTTGCGACTCATTGGTAATGGCTAGCACTCACAGGGATGGTGGTCTGCTGGGGTTAGCAGACCACCATGTCTGTGACTGCTTTTTAAATAAAGAAGTTTTTTTATTTTGAAATGCAGCCCGTTTTCCTTAAAGGAAAACGGATGCATTCAAAAAAGAAAAATGAAAAGTTTCCTTTTCATTTTTTAAGAGCAGGCAGTGGTCTGTGGGATCACAGCCTGTTCTTAAAAAATGTTGGCGCCCACATTCACAAACAGAAAGAGGTCGTTTGCGAATGGGTTACCACTTCCTTCATGGAGTCTGCAAAGTATGAATGTTTTGCGACCGCATTCCAGTCGCAAAACATTCATACTTGCCCCTTTAGGAAGGGACGCACTTGGCATGCCCCTTCCTAATAGCGAATCACAAATGCAATTTGCGATTCGGTAATAGCTTACCGAATCGCAAATAGGGCTTTGTACATTGAAAAATGCTTTTTTCTGGTCGCAAATGGCCCAAATCTGCGAATTGTGCAGTTTACAAGCAGAAAAAAGCTTTGCACATCTGGCCCTTGGTCTTGATTCCACCTCATGCCTCTTTCATTCACCACCAGACAGACCCTGCCCCTTTATCTCACTCGTTCAGGTTCTTTTTCATCCCGGTTTTCCCCCTTTGTTACTGTTTTTCCGTCTTTTTCTTACTATTTCTTCCACTATTTTTTGTTTTTTCTCTCTGTTGCTCTGGTTGAAAATCTAGTGAGTAAAAATAAGTGCTGGTCTCTAAAACAGATTTCCGATGGACACCATCTGCAAACACCGGATCAAATTAAGTACGGAGTACCCCTTCATAGCTCGTATTAAATGAATTCAATAAACTGTGTGATGGTTTTGAGAAGAACTTACATGAGAACATTGCCGAACGCTGTGCCTTCATTTTCCACTAGGTGCATTGCCAGTAAAAGTTTTTATAGTGCACAGTGTAATGGAACTAATCCCAGTGGGCTCAGCACATCAGCAGCATTAAATGTCAGATATAAACATGCAGATCACACAGGTTTGAGGTTGGGAAAGTTTGCACAATTGTATTGATCACATTGACACACAAGAAAGGTTAACTAATGGGCAATCCTAAACTCCAGCTGACACCCATCCTGAGTACCAGGCCAGAGCCCTTTGGAATAATTATACTTTTTATGCTACATTGATGTCACGTGCTCAGCATTTCAGCAATTGGCCCCATACCATTCTTGAGATGTTTTACTTATGAAACATGGAATGAATTGAAGCCAAACCCAGCTCTCAGATTAGAAAGGGCCATTGATGGTGAAAAGGGGGCTTGCCCACGCATTCTTGTCAAGGCCCCCAATGGCCAGAGGACAAGTTTCCAGCCCTATCTTGTATTCTTGGGGCGCTTTGCACTTCATGAGTTAGGATCACCCCTTTTAACTTAGACTGAAAATGTAAACATTATTCCCTCCTCGCAAAATAGCTGATGGGAAACATTAAAGGGGATGTCTCCTTTAACGTCACCATGCAGGTAACGTGGCCACCTGATTGTTCTGCGGCTAGTAGGACACTGATACACTTTATGCTTTGTTTAAACAAAGTCCCTGTTAGATTCATAAAATGGTGCATTCCCGTTTTTAAATGTTATGAAATTGTTATCTGTCAAGGAGCTATGATCATATGCTTTAACATTATACCGCCACAAATATAATACTTGCAAGCTGCTTGCATATAGACAGCGTACAGAGAGACCTGCAAAACTGAGGAAAAACATAAGTCTCAGTGACATACTCTAAAAGTGGATAAACTGATGTAATGTGTTTAGAAGCAAGGAAGGTGTGACATAATGGTGAGAATATTTTATATTGCCCTTTTATGGTTCTTATATATATGGCTCCTATATAATTTACTATGGAATATGTTTTGACGCTTAGATTCAAAGCACTAGGTTGGAAATAGGTGCATATGAATTTTTTACCTCTGAGTGTTCTTTTAAAACTGCATTTTTCATTTCTCTGTATTAAGTGACGTAGTATATGAAGCAGAATTGGCGCTGCCGAAGATGAATTGTTGCTTTAGGCTCATTCTTAACTTAAAGTGTTTTATTTGAGGTGTAGTCTAGTACAGGGAGTGTGACTTAATTTTAGGATGAACAATAACGTTTACATTTCAGTCAGGATTGTATCGAGAATACTAACTAGGGTGAGAATCTATCGAATTTTATTTGTGTGTGTTAAAATGGCTGTTGTATTTTGTGTGATTAAAATCTTTATTTCTTATTCTAAATATTTTTATGTAATAATGTTGTATGAATGGTTTATAGTGTCATGGTATATGGTTTAGTACGCATTGACATTGAATTAAAGCTATTGTTGGCACCTCTTGAGCCTGTGGTCAGCCCTGGGTAGCTTCAGAGACAAAGGGGGATATGTACAATAGAAGTGGCGGAGCGTGTCGTTAGCCTCCTGTGCTTAACGACACGCTCCGCCACTCGAAGCGCAAGGCTGCCGTTACGACTCAGCCACCTTCCACGCTCTCAATACCGGTAGACACGCCGACTGCGCAAGATCCTCGCCGACCACCACCCATGGGCAGTTCTCGTGCAGACCCTGCCGCAGATCTTTCACCAGCGACGAAGCTCCCGCAACCGCCGAAGGGCCGCCTGATGCACGCACCACCGAAACCCTGACTTGCATCCTTCTCAACGTGCGCTCCCTGCACCGACACACCATCGAAATCTGGGACCTGATCGACACCGTCGCGCCCGATGTCGCCTTCTTCACGGAAACCTGGACCAACGCCACCTCCGGCCCCGACATCGCCACGACCATCCCCGACGGCTACAAGATCCAGAGAAAGGACCGCCCGCACCGCCCAGGAGGAGGACTCGCCATCGCACACAAGACCCACCTCCGACTCTCCACATCCAGCACGAGTGACCCCCACTCCAACACAGAACACCTCCACTTCCAGATCCAGACCAGCCCCAGGACCACACTACGCGGCACCCTCATCTACAGACCACCAGGACCCCGCACCCAGCCCGCAATTACCATCGCCGAGCACGCCGCACCCCACGCCATCACCTCCTCGAACTACATTCTACTCGGGGACCTGAACTTCCACCTCGACAACAGCAACGACCCCGACTCCACCACTCTCCTCGACAACCTCGCCAACCTAGGACTGAAGCAACTCGTCAACACGCCCACCCACAGAGCGGGCCACACCCTCGACCCCATCTTCGCGGGAGGATCAAACATCCGTTTCAGCCACACCACCCAGCCCATCTGGATGGACCACCACTGCGTCCATTTCACCTTCAACACCACCACCGCACCCAAGCCCGCCCCGCACCCACCATGACGGAACTGGAGCAAGGTCACAGAGGAACACCTCAACACCACCCTCCGGAAAAACTCCCCCAGCGCCACGACCGACACCAACTCCGCAGCCAGGGAATTTCACCGCTGGGTCTCCTGCTGCGCCGACAAGCTGGCACCCCTCCGCCACCCCGCCAAACAACGCCCTCTGAAGGCCACCTGGTTCACCACAGAACTTCAAGAAGCCAGATGCTCCTGCAGACGCCTAGAGAAAACTTGGCGAAACCAGAAAACCACGGAAGCACGGAACAACCACAAAAGCGCCCTGAAGGAATACCACCAGCGCATAAGAGACACCAAACGGACCTTCATAAGAGACAAAGTCCAGACGAACGCGACTAACGTCAAGGAACTGTTAACGTCATACAGCAGTTCACGAAACCCACCTGCGAAGCCATGGACGTCATAACCTCCCAGGAACTCTGCGACAAGCTCAGCTCCTACTCCCATCTGAAGATGAAGGTCCTCTACGACAACTTCAGCGAACCAGCACCGGACAACACCCCCCTACCTACCACCGCTGATAAGCCAACCATCACGTCCTGGGATCCCGCGACCGTCGAACTCATCACCGCGACCATGAAGAAAACTCACTCAGGAGCCCCAACGGACCCCTGCCCACCGCACATCTTCCACAGGGCCGCCGCTGCCATCGCACCCGAACTAGGACGGACGATCAAAACCTCCCTCAGATCCGGCATCTGCCCAGATGATTGGAAACGGGCGGAGGTGAAACCCCTCCTCAAGAAACCAATGGCTGACCCAACGGACCTGAAAAACTACCGGCCCATCTCTCTCCTCCCCTTCGCAGCCAAAGTCACTGAGAGACTCGTGAACGCCCAGCTGACCGCCTTCATCAAAGAGAACTCCATCCTAGACACCTCCCAGTCTGGTTTCCGCAGCAACCACAGCACCGAGACCGCCCTCCTCGCCGCCACTGACGACATCCGCATGCTACTAGACCAGGGACACACCGCGGCCCTCATCCTTCTAGACCTCTCCGCAGCCTTCGACACCGACTCACACCGCACGCTCACAGCCAGACTCCACGACGCGGGGATACAAGGATCTGCCCTCGACTGGATCCAATCCTTCCTCTCCGGCAGAACCCAGAGGATCAGACTCCCTCCCTTCCTCTCCAAACCCACTGACATCAACTGCAGAGTACCCCAAGGATCATCGCTCAGCCCGATGCTCTTCAACATCTACATGGCCCCCCTCGCCGCCATCGTCAGACAGCATGGGCTCAGCATCGTATCCTACGCCGACGACACCCAGCTCATCCTCTCACTCACGAAGAATCCCGAAGACACCAGACTCTGCTTCCAGGAAGGAATGAAGAACGTGGCAGCCTGGATGAAAGACAGCTGCTTGAAGCTCAACTCAGAGAAGACCGAGGTCCTCATCCTTGGACCCTGCACCTCCGCCTGGGGCAACACCTGGTGGCCCTCCCACCCCGACAGACCACGCTCGGAACCTCGGCATCATCCTTGACTCCTCCCTCTCCATGAACCGCCAGATCAACGCCGTCCACCAGTTTCAACTGCCTTCGCATCCTCCGTAAGACCTTCAAATGGATCCCCCCCGACTGCAGAAGGACTGTCACCCACGCACTCATAACCAGCAGACTGGACTACGGCAACTCCCTCAACGCCGGTATCAACAGAACTCTTCTACACAAACTCCAAACCATCCAGACCGCCGCAGCCAGACTCGTACTCGGGACACCGCGTCACGAGCACATGACCCAACACCTATGAGGCCTCCACTGGCTCCTCGTCGAGAAGAGGGTCACTTCCAAACTCCTCACCCACGCCTACAAGTCCCTCAACAACATCGGACCCAAATACCTCAACGAGAGAGTATCCTTCCACGTACCCAAGAGGAACCTCCGCTCCGCCGACCTCGCCCTGGCAGAGGTCCCCCGCATCCGCAGAAACAGAACCGGCGGGAGAGCCTTTTCCTACATCGCAGCCAAGACCTGGAACGAGCTCCCTGTTGACATCAGACGCTCCCCGACCCTGCACACGTTCAGGAAGGATCTCAAGACCTGGCTTTTCGACTGATCCGGAGCCGCTCCCCAGCCCCCCAGCACCTTGAGACCCTCACGGGTGAGTAGCGCGCTTTACAAACCCCTGATTGATTGATATTTACAAGCATGTGGTGCAGCCTTGCGTTTCCCCCTGCGATGGCGCTAAGTTTAACAACTTAGCGCCAACGCAGGCACCCTTGCACCAGTGTGCAAGGGTGTCTGTGTGCAGGGGAGGATTGGTTATGTGTAGGAAGGTGTCCCTTCCTGCACATAAACAATCCTAAAATGCCATTTTGTAACTTTCATGTGTGCTGCTTCATGCAGCACACATGAAAGTTACAAGAAGCAGCACACATGAAAGTTACAAAATGGCATTTTTTAAAAAGGTTTGTTTATGTACAGGAAGGGGACGCCTTCCTGTACATAAACAAACCATGGCATTTTGCTTTTTCCATGTGTGCTGCACAAGGCAGCACACATGGAAAAAGCAAAAACAAGGAGAAATAATGCATTTCTCCTCGTTTGCCACCTTAAGACCAGGGTTTTCCTGGTCTTAATTTTAGCGCTGCCTCCTATGTACGCCACCCTTGTACATAGGGGGCAGCATCAAATACAATGGGTGTTGCGGTGGAACGCCCACCACAACACCCACTGCACGCCCCTTTCACGCTAAACATAGCGTGAAAGGGTGCCTTATGTACAAGGCAGCGTTAAGCCTCGTTAAGTGGCTTAACACTGCCTTGTACATAAGGCAAGGCCCCTATCGCCACTGGAACGTCACAAAAAGTGAAGTTCCCGTGGCGATAGGGGCTTCTACATATGCCCCAAAGACTTTCTAGAACTTTGGATAACAACTCCTTTGTTAAAGCTATGGGTCCACAGCTCAACAATACAACGATGGGTATCATCTATAATACTCCCTTCTATTGTTTTTCCCTCTCGTTTGTTAAACGATAACTAAGCTTAAGGCAGTATGCTTTTTGCTGACTGGTGGTTTCCTAGGCGCCATGCAGACAGGCTGCTGTTCCGTAGTCTACGAAGTTGATACTGGTTGATGTTTTGTATGGAATGGTTCAGCTGGACTTCTGGATTTCAATGCATTAAATGGGTCTAAAAACGGCTGGCAGAAAGTGGCTGTGCAGCCTCTGAAATGTTAAGTCCTAGGCATGTTACAGGAAACGTGATGAGCTGTGTGAGAAAACCAAGGTCCACTTATTTAGTGGCACTAAGACAAAAGTCTCTAAAGGATTCACCTTTATGGGGGTGAGCAGTCAAAACCTATGTCTGTGTTTACAAGAGAGACAGTGCTTCTTGACTCTACTGGATATGTGTGCAGAACTAAGATACAACGAAGAAAGTTGATGAGTGAATATCTAAGGAGGTTCCATCGGTTATCCAGGAAGCAAGGGCCTCCTTTTCATTAGAACTGTTTAGGTTCACTTGGTGCATATTACTTCAACAGTGTTGTATATTTCCACTGTTCATGTGGAGCCCCATTGCTTTCTTCTGTGTGTGCCACTGTACCTCATTAATGCACCCCAGAGACTTGACTTACAGCCGCACACCCCGTCTTGTCCCCTAAAAGAAAGAGCATCATTTACTACTCAAGATCGTTTGAGAGCAGAAAAGAGCTTAGAATCATCATACATTTGTCTCTGAAGCTATATGAGAAGTTATAGCTTGAATGGTCTCCATTGCTACCAAGCAAGAAATCAACATCCCAAAGTCCAGAACATTAGTTGAAGCCAATACAAACACTTTCCATTCCTAGAATATGAACGTCTCTAGGTGGCAGAGGCGAAAGCACTAATGCCTTTTAACAAAGAAGGAATACCATGTACATCTGTGAGGAGCTAAAAAGAAGAGGGAAAGGAATGGACAACAAATGAATAGCCATAAATTTAGGAATGGAGAAATTCTGTGGCCTTTACTGGTGCCCCCTGCCACATCAACAACAGCTCCTGATTACAGCACTCTATGACCATCCTTGAGCCTCGAGAAGCTTAGCAGAGTGACAGTCCCATGACTTCAGCCAAGTATGAAGTGGGGATCGGGTGCCCTGACTGTACAGGTCTGGACCCCAACTTCATTACGGGGGTCAAAGTGTGTGCTGTCAGAAGATAGGTGTGGAGATAGTGTGACGGAAACAAGACAAGATTGAAACACCCACAATGCATTAAGCTATCACACAAAATTGCAGTGGCGGCTGGCATCTATGGGGAGGCAAGGGCATGCGCACGCAAAATAATATTTTTTCAAAATTACCTAACGCAACGTCCTCGTTCCGGACCTCTTCTTTGCAGGAACTGTAACCAGATGCTGGAACTCCCTTGCCCAATCCTGGTGCTGCTCACATGCACCTGATTAGAGGGAGTGGCCTCACTCGGCACTCCACAGAGCACTGGAGGCCTGCACTTACTCTCAACCCAGCTGTATTAAGACAGCTGTGTTGAGAGGTTTAAAGTGCGCATGTGTGGCTGGCTGTCGCAAGACGGCTGGCCAAAAAGACATGCGCACTTTAAACAGTGCATTAAACAGCCCAACCTGCTCCCTGCTGCTGTCAGTCAGCAGTGGCTCTGCCCCCGTCCTGATGCTCGGCTCAGGATGGGGTATAAAAAATAAAATGGTAATGAACTACCATATTATTTTGAATCTCTGGGGCTTTGGGGGGGATTTTAAGTGGGGTGACGCTCCTCTGCTCCAACGGAGGAGCTGCCCCTGCAAAATTGCAGGACTGGTAACAGTGTCCAACCTGGAGGGTGTTGGTCACCCTATGCTTGGGAAATCACAGAAGCACCCCTGAGAAAACATAACTGCTAGCCATGAAGCAGTGCGCAGATGACAATGTGTGGCAAAAGGCAGAAATGACTGCAAGACTCTATGCAGGCTCATGTGGGACCTATGGGGGAGCCTGACTGATTATGAAAGCCACTGGAAGACAGCTGGAAAACTTTAAAAGAGTGGGATCCATAAGACCACTTAAATGTGCCCCACAGCCCCCTTACCACAGATCCATGAATGTGATATCTGGAGAAGGTTTTTATCTTTAGCCCCATTGGAAAAGACTAAAGTGTGTTCTTTAAGGCACTTACCTTTTACTAGGAAAGTACCCTTTGGATGTGCAAATACTTATGGAACGCCCGTCCCCCACCCTCTTTTGTAGGTAGCCACTGTTGTTAGTGGTAGGTTTTAGAACTAAGAAAGCTAAGTTAAAAGATAAGTGCACAAGTTGAATCTAGTCGTAGATCTCAATTCCTTGCTCCTCTGTCCCCTCAATCTACATTGGAAACAATAGGTGTGGCTGACACCTAAAAAACCCTCTAGGCAATTCTACTGGTATAACACAGGACGCTAAGTCAATATGGTCATTGGAATATTCAGTTCAAATTTGGTGGTGTTCCCTGACAGGGGATACATGGTAAAATCACTGATCCTGTTGGCAACAGGCTGATGAATTATTTCAATCTGCTCACATAGTAATCGGATTTCATATCAGTGCAAGTGAAGTACTGCACCTCTAATATTTGAATACCTACTCACAGAGGTAGTCTCGTAAAACTGCTTAGCTCGAACCCTTTATTGGTAATGTCTCTCTTCCTAACAGGTTGGCTTTTGAGGGGACTAAGACAGTAGCTCTCTTCATAACAATAAAAAGGCATGCAAATATGAGGCATAGCAGAAGAAGAGAAGAGGTGTCCTTAAAACCCTCATTACACCCTCAAAGCGGCTATCATGCACAGGCGATGACCTCAAACACAAACACAGACATGATTAGCCTCCTAATCACCCAGAAGGACATGATCATAAATTCCATGGCAGGGAACAAAAGCAACAGCAATTCACCCGTAAACAGCAACAGGCAACCGTGCTCATTCACACTTCATTTACTTGTTTCTCACAAGCATTGTATTCCTAAAGCGGCGCGGAGGGGTCTCCAGATTAGCCAGTGAAGCTGAATTAGGAGGTGCTATCATCACACAATGATCGGTAAACTGAGGCAGACTATATGCAAACAGCCCCCTTTCATCAGAGGAATGTGAATTTTGCTCGTAGCGAGGTTAAAATAAAATAAACGCATTGGCTGACATGCTGCACAGAGAGCATTGCGAATAGACATGAATTTTGTGAATCAAGGAAGGAATGGTGCTGAACACGAAGAGACACATAAGCCAAACCTAAAATCGCTGCTTTACCTGCGAATTGTGAGGCGACAGTTTTGCACGTACATTACAGCTAATGTTCACCAGAGGTTTGTAAAGTACCTTTTGACATTTTAAGGAACCATTATGCAGCACTACATTGTTTCAAAGTCACCAACAATTGTGCAACAATACTATGTGGGAAACGAGCAGGGAGAAGTTGCAAGCGAACGAAAAGCTGGAGTAATAAACAACATTCATTTCTTTTATTAAGACACATTGGAAAAGAAACACATGGTTCGAATGTGAACCAGTTTAAATAGATTTTCTTTTATATACATTTTTATTCAAAGATAAGCGGTTCTCTTTTTGCTGGGTCTTTTGATGCTGGAGAGAAACCAGTCACAAAAACAAGGATTAGCAAAGTCAATAGGTTGGCATGGCAAGCTTGTGTGATAGTTACATTTTTTCATTGAAAGTATATCCAATAAAAGAAAAGAAACAGCTGGTTAACAAGCGCAGTCATATCCTTGCAATATAAAAAAATAATTACACTTAACCAACGTATATAATTTCAGTAGAACAGAGTCGGTGCTTCCTAGCAGGTAGGTGTAATTAGATCAGACATAGAAACTATGGGGGATATTCTCAAGAACGTGTGATAATTACCGCAATATTAGCTTAACGCAACTTTGCACATCGCAGTCCATTGCGGGAAAATAACACTGTGTTAACGTTGTATTCTCAACCCGGCAGCACCATGCGATAGTCTCACGATAACGCGCCAAATGACCGCGTTAAAATTAACGCGACGCCGAAAAAATGCGAAACACGAACGCGAAAAAAGTTGCAATGCCCCAAATCGCGATACAAAAATCAGCGATAACCAGCGACAGGCCTGCAATTCCCACGCGTCATGCGGGAAAATGCACAATAAAAGCAGAAAAAAAAGACAAAAAATAAATAAACTGCGTAGCACCATGGATGCACCCGGACCGAGTGCAGAGGACAACGCGAACCCCACAAGCCCCACAGCCAACCAGCAAGGCACCTCGGGGTCGGGGAAGGCCAAGGCGAAGAGGAAGAGGAAGACGCGGTTCAGTCCGCAGGAAAACAGGATCATCGTTACCGAGATGATAGAACACCACCAACAACTGTTCGTCACCTCCAACGTGTCATTGGCAAAAAAGACGCAAACATGGCAGACTATCTTGGACCATGTGAATGCAGTTGCAGAGTTGAGGAGGACAATGGAAGAGGTCAAGAGGCGCTGGAATGATGTGAAGGGCAAAACCAAGAAGAAACTCGATGCCAACATGAAAGCAGCAACGCAGATTGGAGGTTGGGGTCCAGCGGCACACCAGGAGCTGGATGACATGGAGAAAATGGTGGCCACAATCATCAGTCGGGATACGGTGCCAGGAGTAGTGGATCCGGACACTGCTCAACATGACCTGACACAACATCAACAGGGTGAGTACCGACCAGGGACTGGAGGGACGGGGGGAGATGGGCACAATGGCACACATGCACAATTAAGTAGAGCACACTGCACACCCACAATGACACTGGATCATGTCCCTGATCGCCTTGGCATACTGCAGCACACATAGAAACAGCAAGTAGGCCCCCGTCAACAATGTGCCCGGAGGGGGCCCTCCACACACATCACTAATCTCACAACAAACCCATACACATGTGCTGAACACAGCAAAGCTGCGGATCCGTGAGCCACACTGACAATGCAAGTGACACTGCATGACGATTAGCATGGCTGCAGTCCAATTATCATGACATGGTGCACGCCACGACACTGAGGTGACTGAGTGTGGACCACATCCGGAAAGGAGCAGGTCACACTCTGACACATCCACGTGCACAAACAACCCCTGACGTCAACAACACATCTGCGGACAAACCATGCCCAAGAGTCACAACTCGACCAAGAGCCCAATTTACCTAAGTCAGCAACATCTCAGCACTGTAGAAGCACAGAAGTCAAAGGCACACCGCCTGAAAGGGATAAGGGGCAGCCAAATCAGAGCTGCAGGGGCGACTCACCCACAATGCAGCACACACACATAAGAATAAGAGCACCTCAACATTGACAACAATGTGGTACAAACTGCAACACTTTCACAACAGAACACAGGACACAACTGGTGCCGCATGTGTGTACAAAATGGCCAATCACATCTGGCATAGCAGGAAACTGTGAGATGACAATGTACGAGTACAACCTCACATCCGTGATGTAGTACAAATGTCCACTGTCCCGCATCAAATAGGCATCTCCTCACAAACAGTCACAATGTACATTGTCATGCAGTCTGTATGTAAACTCCGCCAATGCGTCAACATACATGGAACACACTGTGAAACTGCATCTCCCCTTTACATTGCAGAGGGACAATCAACACCTCCTGCAGAGCAGACCCTACATCACGTCAGTGATGATGGAGACGACCCCCAGGACATCGACTACGACGAACTCCAATGGTTCATGGACAACCTCCGCACCCCACCTCCAGTAGCAGGGCAGCCCAGCACCATCGAGGTGATCCCACCCCCTGCACAGACCACACAGCAGGAAGCACCCACCACCACGTCTGGCTCCCAGCACCTCACCGAAGAACACATGGCATTCCAACGCCGTTTGTTAGACTGCCAGAAGGAGCTGGCTGAACAGGTGCGGTGGGGTTCGACCTCATGGCAGCCAAACTAGATGCCATACGTGGGTGTCTAAGTCCCATCAGGGACCACTTACACTCCCTAACGGACACCCACAGTCTGCCCCATGCCCTCCAACAATCCATGGCTGGCGTCGCTGGAGTCATGGCACGGAGACAACAACTGTCTAGTCAGAGTGGCTACAGCGATGTCATCCGTGATTTGGGAAACATAGGGAATGTCATGGAGAACATGGAGCGGATGCAGGCGCAAAGAATGGCTACCACGGCTGCACATGAGAAAGCTGTAGATGGGATCTTCCATGCCCTGCAGATCCTCATCATGGGAGTGATGCCACAAGACATTGCGCAGATGAATGCTGCTGCTACTTCTACATCCACATCTCCGGCCCCTGATGTGTCAGTGTCACACAGTGCTGCAAACCAAACACCACCACCCACATGTGAGGCACATGAAACGTCAGAGGACGAAGATGAGGATGAATCTGCCTTAGTGGTAAGGAGGAAGCAGTAGCATTCATCTCCGCCATATGGCTTGTTTCTGCTTGGGTCTGCCCTCTGCATCATGCCCTGGAATAACACCTTCCACTGTCCCCCGACACACTCTGCGTCACTAACCTTGGATCTCGACATGGACTGCCATATTTTGTATGCTCAACAATGACACAGCAATCAGCCTGCCGACTGGACTCTTCCCCTTCCGAGTAACGTCAATCCCTAAAGGACTCTGGCTGGCCCTCCACGGGGCAACATTGTAAAGTGTTGTCTGCATGGCCCAGTACTAAGACAGCCTCAACACTCCACTGAACATGAATAATACATTCTAATACACACAGATGTGTCATGTCTATGATTAATCAAGTATGAAAGCATGGACGAATGTTGGGGCAGTGATTCCCCCTTACGTCCATGTAGCTCATGTTGTGGGACTTGAGTCACAGGGTGCATCCCTGCATCATGGTGGTACATATTTGACCCCAAAAGAAGCCCTGTTGTCAATTGTAGGTCACAAATGACAGCCTATATGTAATGATTTGGGACACATGTGAAACGCTGATGAGTGGGATTCCGTACTATCTTTGACACACAGAAATGGCATTTCGAATACGTGATACCCTAAACAGCCTCTCTGTACAGAGGTGACACACCCAGCATCTCTTTCCAGTTAGTGAGATTGTTAGCACTACATGTTGCACTTACACTTGTCAGAGTGATGTGCTTGTACAGAGGAGTAACATGCACACAGGGAATGTGTGTTGTAATGAATTTATTTGCACATGCTGTGCCTGTGGTCATTTTGTACTGTCCTTTGATTGCTAAGGACTGTGACAATGTGATGTGCTCATGTGAAGAAATTGTCAATGATGGTGTTCCTACGGGCTATTCCTGCTGCTGCTGCAGTGGTGTGTGGTCCACCTGCCTCATCTTCCTCATCATCGTCCGGTGCATTTGGCACTTGTAGCCATGGGGCATTGGTGCGTACACATATATTGTGCAACACACAACATGCAACGATCATCTTGCACACGATGCCTGGACTGTCCAGGAGCCTTCCACCTGTGATGTCCAGGCACCTGAAACGTGACTTCAACACGCCAAATGTGCGTTCCACGATGCCCCTGGTGCGTTTGTGGGCCGCATTGTGCTGCCTCTGGGGCTGTGTGTTCGGGGCTCGGAGGGGTGTCATCATCCAAGGGCAGAGTGCATATCCTTGATCACCTGTGACAGTGCAGAGAGACATGAGTCAAAAGTTGGTTCTGCATGATGTGTTGGCAGGCTCACTAGTTCATTGGTGTGTGATATGTGTGACTTAGTGATTCCTGTTTGACAGATACTGCTTGTAGCAAATGAGCGGCATCAATGTGTATTACATAGCCTCACTGCTGCTCCTCCCCCCCCGAGCCTATTTACTAGTGTGCGCAGCGCAGTTGCATCACTTGCACTCCTACGGCACACCATTGTCATGCCTGTCTGCGCATGTCCACAAGCCTGACAACGACACTGTGATGTTGTGCGTTGAAGGTGGGCGGCCACGTGTGTGTAGGCCTATGGTAAGGATCGGGCAGACACAGATGTAGAGTTCATGGCTGGCTGAATTCGCGATGCGGTTGAGGGTAGACCTTTGGCCTATGCTGCGGTAATAGCGACACACACAACAGTTGGCATGTATGATCCCGGACCCCGAGCGGGCTTGCGCTCCTTCATTTATCCCTTCAGCCGAGCCCGCACTCCGGGGGCATGCTACATCGCAACATTGTCCATTGCGGGACGGGTGGCGCCGACACTACAACAGAGGCACACGCATTAGTTACTTCCTTGGCAAGGCCAACACTTAGCAACGCCCAGAGCCCCGGGCTGATTATCCACACCCCTACGCTGGACTGTCGTACGCCAGCCCACTCCGCTTATGCTTACAGGGGGGGTACGACACAGCTACATGTCCCAGGTCTTCCCCACTGCCTGAGGTGACATGGTTGCGTCCGCTGTCCACTACACTCCAAACACCAGCAGTATATGTCGACATGGACATGCCTGTGGTCTGCATACTGCAGTCTGGTTAGCACGTCCACGCCACACTTGGCATTGTGTACATTCTCATTCATGGGTCACTTGCCTCCTTCGCACATGCCTGGTTCCCACCTCTCCCCACATTCTGCTATTGTGTGGCTGAGGTGCCATGCAGTTGATGGCTTGTGTACATGGCTAGCCCAGGTTACCACAGTAAGTTGTGCTGTCGTGTCTGGTAGGTGGGCATGTTGTTTGGCATGTTGTATGTGGGTTTGTAACGTGTGCATTCCCAGAGTCGTGAGTTGCATGACTGTGGAGTTGAGGTGTGTGGTGTGTTCATTTGGTACTTACCAACGAGCAATGCATTCCCATAGGTGCCAGCCTCAAAGCGCTGGTTGATGATGGACTGTCGGAAGATGAAGGAATCATGCACACTGCCTGGGTAGTTGGCGACGACATTGGTGAAGAGTCCCAGGTGGTCCACTATTGCCTGCACATTGATGGAATGCGTGTGCTTCCTGTTGCAGTAATTGTGTGCAGTGGCTGCAGGGGGCACGAGGAGTACATGTGTGCAGTCGATTGCCCCCAACACGTGCGGGAAGCCAGCTATGGCGTAGAAGCCTTGCTTAGTCTCCAGCTGTTCCTGCGCAGTGTGTGGGAAGTAAAGGTGCTGGGGTACCAAGCTGATGATGGCATCCAAGACAGGTGTGAGGAACTTGGATAGGGCTGGCTGTGAGACTCCTCCGACTCTGGCAGTTGTTGGTTGGAAGGTTCCAGAGGCCAACAGGTGCAGCACAGCCAGCAGCTTTGTCTGCGGAGGGATGTTGGTTGTCCGCTGTGTTGGTACCGTCAGCCTGTGGGCAACGATGGTCAGGATGCGGAGGATGGTTGTCCTTTTGAGCCTGTAGTGGGCAATGACATCCTCTGGTGTTAAGTCTGTGAGGCTGGTGCGTTTTCTGAAGGTCCGCTGTCTTTGTCTGCGCTGCCTCTGTAGTAGTCCGGGGGAGCGGGGGAGATCCGGGGGGGGGGGGGTGGCGGGCCTGGGTGTGGTGGTGGTGGGTGTTCTGGCCCTCTTGGGGTTCCGAGCTGCATGATCAGTAGTTCCATGGCATCTGTTGTTCTTCAGGTGTGGCTCTGGTCTGGGCTCCCTTTTGTGGTGCAGGTTGTCGTCCGACTTAACACCAGGTAAGAGCAGGTGTTAAATCCCTGCTGCTAATGCACCTTATCGCCTGTTTTGGGATCTTATCGCCGATCTGGCTGGTCGTTGAGAGTATTGCGAAGTGGTGTTATCGCAGCTTTTTGCACAGGAACGCCTACTCTGCATCTCATTAGCGTTAGTTGCCGGTGTCATCCGTGGCGATGTTTTTGCGGCTGCTATCGCAGGATAACTGGCGATATCGGCTGTTAGCACCAGCTTGTGAATAGGGCGATAAATCTATCGCCACTTTGGCTGCGATAAAGTGCCGCGAACTCAGCGATAAGTCCTTGAGAATATGCCCCACTGTTTGTTTATAATGTGCATCACAGGAAATTAAGCTTCTTATTGGTGCAAAGAAAAGGTACAAATAGATTTGAATTACTGTGATCTGAAGCCATAGTTAAACACAAAAGGACGACAAAATATAAAAAGAGGGTAAAGAACCGGAAAAAAAAACATTGGCAAAGAAAAGTATGAGCCCACCAGCCCTGGCCTTGAACTGCAATTCTTTTAGGTGGATGTGCACCGGTAATTAAGAAAAATGTTCTCTCTCACTGGCAGCAGGGCCAATGGCGGACTCATTCCCTATGTCATGCTGTGGCGGGCACATGCAAAATAAGAATGAGAGTTGAACAAACCAATGAATGAAGAGGGCTGATCCAAAGCCACTTATATATGTATGTATGTTTGTATGTATGTATGTATGTATGTATGTATGTATGTAAGGCTTTTTATTTAGTTTTTGTTATTACTTGACTCTGGTCAGAAAGCTAAACTTCTTCTAGGTCTGAGGTGAATATGCTCTCATTTGCATGCTTATATAACCAATGAACCAGTCAACTGACCTTCACTTGGTCTATCCTTAACTGTTCATTAGAAGGCTATTATTTTCCAGAAGAGACATCTTTTATTACTGCTACATACAAAAATAACATTTGTTTGAAAAACACAACAATACATAGCGCTTTGTTTAGCTGTCAATGAAATGCAGATAAATTAAGTTAATGTTTAATCCAGATGTTGGAACCCTGTTTTTCCTTTATGTGGGGCTAGTAACTGAAGTGCCAAAGGCATAGGTAGAAAGGGGTCGATATTTAGAACGAAAAAACAATGATGCTTTTTGTGAGGTATATAAATGATTAGCATTATTGTGTTGCAAATTTTGTTGTAGGTTTCGATGAGAGTTCTTATCACTGGTGGCAATACGGAGGAAACTATTTCACAATAGATATGGTAACTGGTGTTATGCATCAATGGAGGTCCAAATCATGCATCAAAGTTGACCATGGAAAGGCATATTATGTAAAATAGAAACAACATTTTAAGGCACAAAACTCTCTATGAAGCACACTCTGTTGCATTATTATCTAGTTACTTTGACATTACGCATCTTGATGCATCTCAACTCAGGACCGCGCATCACAACTTCTGTTCAGTGGCTTCGCAAACACCAATCCAGCAACGCATCTCGATGCCAGCAAACGCACACAAATTTTGACTCAGCATGATGCATCTCAATGTAATTTCTCGCAGCTCTGGCAGCTACACTGACACAATGCAACACATCTTGATACAGGACCTCACACCGCAAGCTCCTCGACACCCGCACCGTGCAGGCCAACGCAAGGACTTTGCATCTCAGTGCTGCTCAGGATACAAGGTACTTTTAACAGCAGACTGAGCTCAGTCCTGTATCCTGCCCGTGCTCCATCGGCCTGAACTTGTGACTTGGACCCAATAAACACTGACCAGGTAACTGCAACTGGCGCTTCTTGCTTCTAAGCTCTCCATATTTTCAGAACCTTTAAAAGTACTTATCTCTGATTCTACTGATTAGATGTTTGCCATTTTGGTGTCCAGCAATTTGTTTAAATATAATCTATTTTTCTAAACTAGTATTGGATTTTTTTCTTGTATAGTGTTTTCCCTTTATTACTGTTTGACCATTGCATAAACACTTTACACATTGCCTCTAAGTTAAACCTGACTGCTTTTTTCCTAGCTACCAGAGGGTTAAGCACAGGTTAATTTGGGGTCTACTTATGTTCACCCTGATTAGGATTGTGGTTGTTGCTTGGGTAGGGGTTGACTCCTCTCAACCAATAACCCACTTTTGTCACAATGATATACTCCAGCATGTCCCCTGCATTCAACCATGCTTACTTCAAGACTGTACCCAAAATTGGTAAAATTTGCCAACACAGTTGTGCCATTTCCTTCTAGGTGGCCATGCTCTGGAACTCACTGCCTGCTGGTCAGTGTTCCATGACGAGCTACATGTTGTCCAGAAAGTCTCTAAAAAAAAATACTCTTTCAGCTGTGGACATGATGGTCTGTACTCTGATATGTCTTGGCTCCAGACCTCAGGGTGCTAGGGTGCCTCCCGGCAATCACACACTTTATACATTTCTGTAAATAACATCTAAATATATAAAAATCAGAGGGGCCTGTGACAAACACCTGCCTTGAAGAAAACGTCATCCTAGCCTTCACCTCTTATGTGGTTCACTGTCGCAGAGACACATACTACATAGGATCAAACGAGTACTAATTCAACTCTCTCATAAATCTCAACTGCTGTAATGGCATTTACGATGGCTGCCAGACAAGAACTTGCCCAAAACTATGGCAGTTGGCTCAACTTCAGTCTATAATAATTCGACTCCATCTCCATGGCTTGAACTCATTACACTTGCATTTCAGGAGTGAATTTAAGACACTGTGCCTCACACAGAAGCCTCCATTAGCATACACCTCGATAGCTTACTAATTCACTACAACCACACCAGCCGACCAGGTGCTGCACTAGCTGCACTGTGCCACTCTGCACCAAGGTGCACACTCAAGTCTGTGCTCCATGAGCAGCCCTGGATAGTGCACTATATCATTGCAAATGTGCTGTTCCCAATGCAGGCGCGAAGTCACAGAGCATTAAAAGGTGGATCCGCTGATCAAGCCATCGGTCAGCCTTTCACAGTATAAGAAACCCAACCTGTATTTCAAGGGTAGGCAGAGATGCCACTCCAGGTGGGTACAAAGATTTAATGCCACCGTCTGAGGGGGACGCCTATAGCATCTGACTGCTACCCACTCTCTTTGACTCTGCACCTGTGTCTGTAATATGGCAATGCCTCCTTGAGATCGCACTGGTGCACATTTAGCACCTGCGCAATCTGCATTAGAGAATGGGCCACACAAGCATCTACTGGTACTTTCTATAATACAGCCCCAGAAAGCTCTATTCCGCATAAGATACTCATCATCTATCCTGTGAGATAAAAAAATTATGGGGAAGCATATGATAAAGACTTTCTCATTTGATACCATCGCAGTTGATTGAAGAACGGTGTAGGGACTTTCTCTGGAGTGAAACAATCAAGAATTGTAAATCAGGTAGCCTATCAGATCTATTTCTGAATCACAAGATTGTTCCATCTTATGAATCCACATTAGATGTTATTCAGGGTTCTCTCCCTGGACATTTCTACCTAACTTTCAGATATGGAACCTTGACAATGTTTTAGTTCACAGCTGGTTTGGCAAAAACTAGAAACTCTAGTACCGTGGTACTCATAGTACGGCCCGCGGGCCGCCAGCGGCCCGGCTGGCCTTTATTGGCGGCCCCCAGGCCTTGCCTTGCAGTTTCCACGTTTCAAGTGGAGGCCGGCAGTAAACACAGAAAATGACCGCAGGAGCATACGTAGTGAATACCTATTAAATATGAATTCACTACGTATGCTCCTGCAGCCATCTTCTGTGTTTACTGCCAGCCTCTGTGATGTCATACACGGCACCGTCTGAAAGCTTCCCAAAAGGCCCTTTAAAAGTCAGCTGTAAGCGCTTTCACAGCTGACTTTTAAAGGGCCTTTTGGGAAGCTTCCTGTTTCGTGTTGCAGACGATGTACTCTTCTCCCACTGCAGCTTCATCTTCGAGTCACTATCCCTGAACAGTAGATGTAAGCACATTCAGAATTTGGACAATTGCACCTGGAGAGAGAGACAGACAGAGAGAGACACAGAGAGAGAGACAGGCAGACAGAAAGAGACAGAGAGAGGCACAGAGTGAGAGACAGACAGAGACAGACACAGACAGACAGAGACAGACCGACAGAGACACAGAGAGAGAGACAGGCAGAGAGAGAGACAGAGACAGACAGACAGAGAGAGAGACAGAGAGAGACAGAGAGAGAGAGACAGAGACAGCCAGAGAGAGACAGAGACAGCCAGAGAGAGCCAGAGACAGAGAGAGACAGTCAGACACAGACAGAGAGAGACCGAGAGAGACATACAGAGAGAGAGACAGGGAGAGAGAGAGACAGAGAGAGACAGCGAGAGAGACAGATAGAGACAGAGACAGACACAGATAGAGACAGAGACAGATAGAGACAGAGACAGATAGAGATAGATAGACACAGATAGAGATAGAGACAGAGATAAAGATAGAGACAGATAGAGACAGATAGAGATAGATGGAGACAGAGACAGATAGAGATAGAGACAGATAGAGACAGATAGAGATAGAGATAGAGACAGATAGAGATAGAGGCAGATAGAGACAAAGACAGATAGCGACAGAGACAGATAGAGATAGAGACAGATAGAGACAAAAATAGATAGAGACAGAGACAGATAGAGACAGAGACAGATAGAGACAGAGACAGATAGAGATAGATAGATAGATAGAGATAGAGATAGAGACAGAGATAGAGATAGAGACAGATAGAGATAGAGATAGAGATAGAGACAGATAGAGATAGAGATAGAGACAGGTAGAGACAGAGACAGATAGAGATAGAGATAGATGGAGACAGATAGAGATAGAGACAGATAGAGATAGAGACAGATAGAGACAAAGACAGATAGCGACAGAGACAGATAGAGATAGATAGAGACAAAAATAGATAAAGGCAGAGACAGATAGAGACAGAGATAGAGACAGATAGAGATAGATAGAGATAGATAGATAGATAGATAGATAGATAGATAGATAGATAGATAGATAGATAGATAGATAGATAGATAGATAGATAGATAGATAGATAGATAGATAGATAGATAGATGTGTGTATGCCGGGTCGGGTGGCTCAGTGGCCTAATGCGTCCGCTGCAGGGGCCTGTATTCGACCTCATGTTCACAGGTTTGTTTTTTTACTCTAGCCCGCCCCCCACTGACCCCGCCGCCACCAGTGCGGCCTTCGGCCACAAACCACACTGTAAATTTGGCCCCCAAGAGAAAGTTTGTGAGTACCCATGCTCTAGTATTATCTGCCCTACTTGTGGCAGTTCTCCCAAAACAATTGTTCATTTTGTATTATTTTGTATGACATACAGATTCCCAAGGAGGAAGTGTATTATTCCAATGTGTCAACTTTTAGAGATAAGGTCTCTTTGAATAGCCCTTAGGGTACTAAAAACAACACACGGGGTGATTGTTGTTAATTTACCTAAATTCCTGCATGCTGCCTGGATAATTCACAATCAGTGGAAAGATTGTTTTCTGTGAACCCAGTTGCAGTCCACTAGACGTTTTCTGGTATTCTGGGATGAATTATGCAAGAACTGTGTAGCTACCTTGACCACTTAATAATTATATGGGATCTTTCCTCTGCTGATTCTCCAGTTTGTATTCAATGTGATAAGGTATTAGTAAGGATGCTGCTATTTTTTATTCTATTTTAGCCTTATATTCTGTAGAGTGTATTTCCTTAGGAATTCTAATATGGAATGTCATGTACAATAGGGCTGTAGTATCATTAATTCTTCTTATGTTGATTTTGAAAGAATCTGGATTTTATTCTATTAATGTATTCATGACATTGAGTATTTTTATGTACATTTTATGGATTAATAATCCGAAATAAACAAATTACAGAAAACAGAGATAAAGACTTTCTCAAGTTCCATAATAGGCTGAAGACCCACCAGCAATCTACCCTCGTCTGCTGGGTACCTAATGTCTCTTTGTAAAGGCCTACCCACACTGCACCCCTTCACCCCACCAGCAGCTCTGTGAAGCAGTCAAAAGGCAGCTAGAGTGTAGTACAAAAGTAAATTACAAATCTAAATAAAGGCTTTTGTCCCTCTACTTCTTTTTTACCAAATATAGCTCATAATTAAATAACACTTAATACTGAAAGTATGCATTTTAGATTATGGCAATTCTTAATGGGCCTCCTACAATCTTAAAGCTATGGTTATCAAAAGAAGTGCTTTAAATGGGCCAGTACTCATCGGTACTGAGTGCTGGCACTTCTCAGTGTTCTCCCTTGAGTACCAGAACTTCTCCTCCTGCTAGGAGAGTACCAGTACTTCGAGTGGCATCTGGGCTCAGACTCTGAGGTATGGGTATGTGCAGTGCAAGTGCTGCTGAAAACGAGGATTGAGTGAAGAGTATCTATGAGCCTCTCTGACTGTCAAGAGTCAGTGTATTCGGGCGCAGGGTTGCTTCTGCAGCCTTACATTTTTATTGGTAGTGCATCAGCAATGTGCAGATGTGGTCTAATGGCAAGAGCCTCCGACATTCAAACTGTCACGCTGTCAGATAGAGTGTAAGGCTGCAGCTGCAACCCAGCGCTAGAATATACTACTATTGACTGTCAGAGCGTCTAATGTCCTTCGGCCAACCAGTTTGACTCATTAGTGGAGTGCATAATTGGTACTTTTTTGCAGTTTTTATATATAGCACAAACTTGACCTCACGGCATTAAAAAGCATTTACATGAGAAGCACATTTTCTACATGAAAGCATACCTTTTGTTTTTATGGCATGGGGAGGTCAAATTCCAGCGTCAGGTCAGCATCCTATGATTCTGGCCAAATCATTTCATCTCCTAGTGCCATAAAAACAACAAGAATTGGTAAAGCCAATAGGTTTCGCCTATGCGAGATCTATTGACTTTGTTTTTAGAAATGCTGGACAGCAGCGACTGCGCTGATGTGCTAAATGCCTGAAAGCAAAGAAAACAGTGCAATGACGCGCTCAAGGGTGGCTTGGCGCTGGCACGTCCATGTAAATTAAAATGAGGTTAGGTGTTTATGGAAGCAGCTTGCACCAATTTCTGCAGCTGTAGTGTACAAACCAATAAATTAAGCCACCATTGCATCCCCTTCTGCAAGACCAACATGTATTTGCAAAATGAAAGCAAGGCCATGGGGTGACAAGAGGCGAAACACATAAAGGCGTTGAATAAACAAGTCATTCCACTTGTGCATGTATTTGAATGAATGCACGTGCAAGTGGAATGACACCAGTGCCATTTAGTCTACTTTTTTATTTAGCAATCCAAGACGAGGGCTGCCAACTTGGATCAGAAAATTTAAAAACAATATTTGAAAGTAAAAGAGCAAACCTTTTTTCAAAAAGAAGAGAACGCCATTGTCAACAGGGACTCTGTCCTTTTAATTCTATACCAGCACTTCCTAGAAGGACTATGACACTTATGATGGGACACTACCAGCATTAACAGTTTACATATGGTGTGTCAAAACTTAAACAAACATTAAGAAATTCTCACAACCACCTTCCACAACACATCATTTTTACCGCACAATTTAAAACATCAAAACTTACACAGTATTACAAAAAACAGTTCATTTGTTGTATTGTCACAGCAAGACTTGTGTGTTGCTATACCTTTAACAAGATGGCACTCTCAACAGACCCACTCCACTATTAATGGCACTTCAAGGTTGCTGCAATGTAAGGCATTATGTATTGGTAATGCACAGTAAGGCGAGCTCAGCAGACACCTCTATCAGAGCAGCATGCAAAGTGCAGGGGAAACATTTGATGCCAGTGAGAGTACTGAGAAGACACGGGACACTTCCAGAATGCATCGCCATCAGGCAGGAGGTGGAGGGTAGTACAAAGGAGAGAGGGCTGTGTGAACAAGTGAGTAGAGCATGCACAGAGCATGCATAAAGCAGAGCGGGCAGGAAAGCACACAAAGGGAGCATGCACAGGACTGGCTGGGTGCAGTGAGCAACATTTGCACGGAAAACAGCATGTCCAGGGCATGGTCAGCATTCAAATCACATAGTGGGCACACACAGGAGGAGGAGTGTGTCAATGCAAAGGGCACAGCACACAAAAGCAAGACCGGGGCAGTCCAAGGAGGGCATGCCATGCATTGGGACAATAAACATGACATATGGATTGGGAGCATACGAAGGGCATCCCTGGCAAGTGTCACAGAGGATGAGCAACCACATGTCACACTGCAGTGGTTAGAGGCATGGGACATGCATTGGGCAGAGAAAGCACACACACATCAAGGGTCAGGATGCACACAACATTGGTTGTCGAGATCCTACCGAGGACAGGGGCAATGGTATGTGATGGCAGCACACATCAGGTGGAGCATGCATAGAGCGCACATATGGTGGGACAACGATGGGTACCAATCAATCAATCAATCAATCAATCAATCATGTCACTTATAAAGCGCACTACATACCCGCGAGGGTCTCAAGGCGCTGGGGGAAGAGGGGGGTGGTGCTGCTACTGATCGAAGAGCCAGGTCTTGAGGAGTCTTCTGAAGGCCAGTAGGTCTTGGGTCTGTCGGAGGTTGGTGGGGAGGGTGTTCCAGGTCTTGGCGGCGAGGTGGGAGAAGGATCTGCCGCCAGCGGTCGTTTTCCGGATGCGGGGGACTGTGGCGAGGGCGAGGCTGGTCGAGCGGAGCTGGCGGGTGGGGGTGTAGAAGCTGAGTCGTCTGTTGAGGTAGGCTGGTCCGGAGTTGTGGAGTGCTTTGTGTGCGTGGGTGAGGAGCTTGAAGGTTATCCTCTTGTTGACAGGGAGCCAGTGCAGGTCTCTCAGGTGGGGTGTGATGTGGCTGCGTCTGGGGATGTCGAGGATAAGACGTGCAGAGGCGTTCTGGATACGTTGCAGCCGTCTCAGGAGCTTAGCCGTCGTTCCTGCGTAGAGGGCGTTTCCGTAGTCCAGCCTGCTGGTGACGAGGGCCTGGGTGACTGTTTTTCTTGTTTCGGTGGGGATCCACTTGAAGATCCTGCGGAGCATTCGGAGGATGTTGAAGCAGGATGAGGAAACGGCGTTGACCTGCTTAGTCATGGAGAGGGTGGGGTCGAGGATGACCCCTAGGTTGCGTACGTGGTCGGTGGGTGGCGGGGCTGTTCCCAGTGATGTTGGCCACCAGGAGTCGTCCCAGGCTGAAGGGTTGGAACCAAGGATGAGGACCTCCGTCTTGTCCGAGTTCAGCTTCAGGCGGCTGGTCCTCATCCATTCGGCGACGGCCTTCATTCCTTCGTGGAGGTGGGCTTTGGCGGTGTGAGGGTCTTTGGTGAGGGAGAGGATCAGCTGGGTGTCGTCGGCGTAGGAGATGATGTTGAGGTTGTGCTGTCGGGCGACGTGGGCGAGGGGTGCCATGTAGATGTTGAGAACCAGCACAAGTCAGTTCAGAAAGGTCAGCAAGAGACAGAGTGCACAGGGGCAGACCGGCATGCCTGAGGATGCAGGAATATACAAGAGAAAAGGGGCAGAATGCAGACGTTACTGGGGTTCAGGATCTTGCACTGGGCAGAAGCATGCATAAAGCTGATGGATTTGAATACCACCATTTGTCAGTATGCAGATGTAATAGGTACCTGAGGATCACGCTCAGGGTGGTGGTGGCCCTGGGATCAGTCCTCTCTTAGCTTGTAGTTACTGGTTGGTGGACATAACCATACACAGGAGGAAAAGAAAGAGCAGGGTGGGCAATCACCGCAGGTCCTATCTTCGGCATGTTTGGGTGTGAGCTGTCCAGAGCCAGGCTCTCGAATCAGGGTTTTTTGTCCTCTCTAGGGAGTGTTGCAGGACAGGGTGAGCACAGAACAGAGGCTCAGCAACGATGGAAGGAGAGGCTGATAGGGGCTAGCTAGGATGGGAAATTCGGGCAGGGGAAGGGTCTGGCGTGGAGGGAGCAAGGGAGCAACAAAGAGCCCTTAATCACAGATACACAGTCCAGCCCCATCAGTAACCTGCAGACAGCATCTTCCATAAAAGCACAGCTAACAAAACAATTTGCAATAAAGCATAAATACCATAGTGCTCGGATCAAAAGTCCATAAACAGTCATAACAAGCACAGGACAACAAACAACATAGGAGGAGGCATCAAAATAACAGAGGGGGAGAAGGGTGCAGGGCAAACAACAACGCTGCAAGGTGAGACGAATAGCAAACATGTACTCATACGAAGTGCTGGATGTATGAAGTTACAACGCAAACTATTACAACGCATACTTTTACAACACGGTTTTTCCAACGCAACTTCCATTACAACGCATGCCATTACAACGCAAGCCATTACAACACATGTACCATTAAAACGTAAATTACTATTCTAACGCTGCCGGGTGCTCACCTCAGGGTAGGTGCTGGTCAGTGAGGCATATGCGTTGTAATGGCATGCGTTGTATTAGCATGCATTTTAATGGAACTTGCGTTGTATTGGCTGCGTTGTAAAGGCATTGCGTTGTAATGCCTGCATTGTAATGGATGTTTCCCGAAGTGCTAGCAAGAAAGTAACAAGATTGCTACCCAATGCAAGAGAAAAAACTTGTAGTTTTGTAACCCATGGGACGAGGAAGGTAAATGTAGGTGATCAAAGCTGAAGATGTAAATTGTTGCGCAACATAAAGTGCTTCCTTCTTAAAATACACATAGTTGTTGTGGTCTTTGCACAGAAACATACAGTGAATGTAGTGGAGCACTGCTGAACTTCCGCATTCTGTTATTATATGCTGGAGAACTTAAGCTCCTGCATGCCTTGCCACATGATTAAGCAATCTGTTTGTGTTTTGCTTTTGGGCAGAGGTGGTGGCACTGTAACCGCACGTTAGCCCATTCGACGATGGCTGATTTCTTAACTTACTTTTTAGCAAGGCAAAAAATACTAGGAATGCAGAGTCTAATTTCAGTTATTAATGTACAGGAGTAACCCTTATGGCTTTCTACCGGGTTGTGTGCAAACAATTAAAAAAAAAAACATTCCTGTCTTCCAGCGGGAGAGGAGCTGCTGCCACATAAGGGACCCACCGCAGATGGTCATGTAATTGGTGCTTGTGTAAAGCGCTCCGATAGGGATAGTGCTGCACAAATAACATTACCTGTGCGGGACTCAGCGTGTCTCTTTGCTGCGGGTCCCGGGCTCAGGTCCCTGTATGATGGGAAGCTTTGGGGGCCGAGGCACAGGATGGGCTGCATGGTGAGCGCCAAGGATAAAGCTGTGGCTGAGCATCTAAAACGATATGAATCTGTGGGAGATGGGGCATGAGAGGTCAAGCTGCTGAGACTGGTAAGAGATTGGGGGAGGAGGGGTGCTGACACGCTTGCTCAGAAAGAAGAAAAAAGTTCGACAAAAGCAGATGAAAATAAGTACTTGGGCCTTGGGACACTGATATGAAGAACAACAGGAAATGGTATGCTACAACCAATAGAAAGGGAGGAAAAGTAAGTGGTACAGGGCCCTCGCTGGAGGAGGGTGGTACACGCCTGAACTTGGGCCCATGGACATCCCGCTAGCTGTGGGAGTGGATATGTGAGCCACAGCTGGCTTTCTTGTTGTGGAACCGCATGGTCTGCGGCCGGGCCCACCTGGTTGGCCCCACTTACCGCACTGTCTGCGGGGATCCGGGCCCTTTGGGCGGTGCGGCCAGGCCTTGCCGGCCACGAGGATTCCTTGCTGCAAGCCGTCGGCCTCTGCAGCTGCTTGCCACACCTTCCGCCCACGAGCAAAGCACATCCTCCTACAATGAAGGTGGCTGACAGCCTGTGACTGACTGGGCATTGAGCAGCAGAGCCTGGATGGTAGCCCCTCATTGGTGATATTGGCTCCCACATGGTGAGTACCTTCTCATCCTCCCTCAGTATATTATCGCACAAACTGCGCCTAGCACCACCAGTGGGAGCCACCTACTTTCCTCCACCCCACACTTACAGCTCTTCTCAGTCAGCGCACCCCCTCTTCGACCAGCATTGGGGCGCACTCCTCTGGGGGGCCTATGGGTGGCTAATTCTCACATGATGTACAAGCTTAACAAGGTCCCCTGGCGCCTAGGATATCACAGCGGCCACTCACCACATCTGGGACGTGGGTCTGCTCATGCCTCCTGATCAGGAGGTCCAGACAGGGCGTGTCAGGGCTCTATGGATACCGTGATGTCTGCCACGGCCTACAGTTCCCCCCGGCCTCTGTTCCTGGACATTCCGGACTGTCATGTCCATTTTGCTCGCCCGCCGAGACTGTTGCCTGATGCAAACCTGCATTGTGGTGTCACATCTGCCGCTACTTCCGAATACCCTGGCCATGGGAAAGCACATCATTAAACAATCAAAACTCTCATTTGAGGGCTGGCGCCTCACCCGTTAGGTGGATCAGGGTCCACGGTCTGAGGTTTCCCCGGATCGTTTTGGGATAGGTAGGTCAGCAAAACATTGACCTCAAAGAATTCCTAGTGGACGTAAAGACAAGTCTGAAGGCCATAGACGCCAAGCTCGACATCCTCACCAGTTGCCTGGTTCATGACAAAAAATGCTTTGACAACATGAAGATAGACTGGATCATCTGGAAAATCGCATCTCTGATGCGGATGACG
This sequence comes from Calotriton arnoldi, assembly GCA_963921515.1. Taxonomy (NCBI): domain Eukaryota; kingdom Metazoa; phylum Chordata; class Amphibia; order Caudata; family Salamandridae; genus Calotriton; species Calotriton arnoldi. Next base: position 765,940 of record CAWUFW010001798.1, read on the forward strand.
CACAGGCAGACTCTGAAAAACATCTATTGCGGATGGACAAGCTCCTCGTACTTATAAAAGCTAAAAAGGAAGACCTCAAAGTGCACTCCTGCCGCAACAATCTACTTTGTGGACTTTGTGGAATTGATGCTGCATGAGCTATTTCAGGAGGGCCTGTCCACAGTCTTCTTTGTTGAGCATGTTCACTGCTTGCTGGGACTGCTGCCCCCATCAGGCGCACCGGCTCGCCCCAGAGTCACACGCCTTTTGAACTACAGAGATCGTGATGTGGTCCTGTGGCTTGCACGTGCGCGTGGTTCTATCCAATATCAGGGGAACAGCCTTTCATTCCACCCGGATTTCACGTTGTCGGTGCAGGCCACCCACAGTGAACTCCTGGCTGCCAAACTGATACTCCAAAAAACGAAAATCCCTTCTGCATTGTTATACCCGGCCAAGTTGCGGGTCACCCGAGACCATGGGTACTCGCACACATTTGCATAAGGGCCACAAAGTAGGGTCTGTGGTGTGACAGAGGGCTGCACTGATGCCAGCAGGGTGGCGGTAGAGGGCCTAGGTGGGTCAGGGATTGTGAAAGGAGGACTAATAAGATGTTAAATAATCGGGCAAGGATTTATTTGCAGGTTAATAAATGCTTGTCCGTTTATTTTAAAAAAAAATCTGAAAGTTAGTGCTCAGTACTAAACAGCAGCTGGTGCTGCTGTTCACCAGGGGGCCGAATGTAAAGGTCAAGAGGGCCGCATACGGCCCCCGGGCCGTACTTTGAGTATCACTGCCCTAGAGGGTAAACCACACTTTTTCACAGATGCAAAATCCACCCTGAAGTTTGCTAAGCACGCCATCAATGGGAGGTAACTCGACCTGAGCCTCGCCGAACACATCCGAAGAGAACCCACTAAGTGATAATGATTGATGACATGCCGCCCTAAATCTCGTTTGTGTTAGGCCTCCTTCCTTTGATTGCCTTTTTCAGAACTATCCTTGATTATAGCATGCTTATTGCGTGGCGGGATGCCCTGCATGTGTGTAACCTCCCAACTATCTCTGCTTTGCTGCTCATGAAGATGTCATTTGTAATTCACTTACACTGGGTCACCCCTTGTATATCTCTCGGTTCGGCCACACAGCCATTCTTGGCAGGGTTGCAGGCCCAAATACTCTCTGCTTCCAGAGATGATTCCCAGTCGTACCAATAAGCTGATTGGGGAATGTTGGGAATGGGGCGGGTTTGTTCTTCTCAACCAGGTTCTTGGGTTGGAGTGGACGAGGGGGATGTGTGGGATTGTTAGTTTTGACTGTTTGCCTTTGTTATGTTTTTCTCTCCCAGTTAGGATTCAGCCACAGTACACTGATCTACTCTCTCCCATATGCACTTTACATGATTGTTAGAAATGGGGGTCTCTAGTTGGCAGAGGTAGGTATCTTTGTCCAAATAGGGACCCTTGCTTCTAGTCAGGGCAAAGGGGATACACACTTTAGATAACCCCTGCTCACCCCTTTGGTAGCTTGGCCCGAGCAGACAGGCTTATCCCAAAGGCAATGTGTAAAGTATTTGTACCAACACTCACAGTAACACAGTGAAAACACCACAAAAGGACACCACACCAGTTTAGAAAAATAAAATATCTTTATCTAAACTAAACAAGACCAAAACGACAAAATTCCAACATACACAGTTAAAAATATGACTTTCAAAAGGTTTCAAGAACTTGTACCATCGAAAACTATGGATGCGTGACTTTTCACCGAAGTACCTGTAGATGCGCCAAAGTTCACGAGCCAAACAGCTGCAGCGTCGGAAAACAAAGAGATGCGACACTCCTGAGACCTAGGGGAGGCGATGCGACAGTCCCGCTGCACGCAGATGAAGGGTTGCATCGAATCCGGTCTGTACGGGGAGTGATGCGTCGATACTTCATGACGGTTCCGGTCCTCAGGTAAAGCGTCCGACGAACTTGCCGCACAGGTACGATGCATGGAAATCCGGGATGCGTCGGCAATCGATGCTGCGGCGTCGAGCGGCGCTGCGTCGGTCCTCTTCAGCCGCAATCCCTCGATGCGTCGATTCTTGCAGCGGCGCCAGGCGCTGTGGCGGTTTCCACAGCGGTGCGGCGATGCGTGGAAATTCTTCTCACGCCGTGAAGATGCGTCGGGAAAACAGCCGCAAGAAGAGTGAATCGTCAATTTTAGCAGTTCTTCACGTTTCTTCTTTCTTCCAGCTCCCAATCAGCAGCAGCAACCTCCAGAGGCCCAAAACTGGCACAGGCACCTCTTGGCAGGCTGGAACTCACAGCAGCAGAGTTCAGGGGAGCTGGGGGTGACATCTTTGTCTCCCTGAGACTTCAGAACAGGAGGCCAGCACACTTCAGGCCCTTGGATATCTCCTTCAAGCAGGGGACACAGCACACAGCAAAGTCCTTCTCCTTTCCTTGGCAGAAACAGCAACTGCAGGCCAACCCCAGACACACAGCAAGGGCAGTACTTCTCCTCAGTCTCTCCAGCTCTTCTCCTTGGCCAAGGTTCCTCTTGAATTCCAGGAATGATCTAAAGTCTGAAGTTTTGGGTCTGATACTTATACCCCAAAATCTCTTTGTTCTCTTTGTGCAAGGGGCTCTGAGCCCAGTTCAAACCAGTTCTGGGGGGCACTCTGCAAGTGCACAACAACATCCATTGTCAGTGTGAGCCTTGGTTCCAGACACACCACAGGGGCGGAGCCAGCATTGTGGAAGGCAGGCACAGCCCTATTCAGATACAGGTGCTACTCCTCCCACCACTCCAAATGCAGATCAGGCCTATTCAGCCTAGTGCTAACTAGTCCAGACTCCTGGAGCCACTGCACCTCCCCAACCCCTGTCACTCCAAAGCCAGACAGTCAATCCACTAACAGGCAGAGGCGCACAGGATGGTTGAACAAGAAAATAGCCACTTGCTAAAAGTGGTATTTTCAAACACAATTTAAAAACCATCTTTACTAAAAGATGTGTTATTAAATCCTGAGTTCAGGGATACCAAACTCCATTTTCTATCTTATCCCTATGGGAAGATATGCTTGTAAAATGTTTCAAAGCATTCCCCATTCTGTCCTATGGGGCAAGATAGCCTTTCAATAGTGGAAAACGAAATTGGCAGTATTTCACTATCAGGACATGTTACACACACCAGTACATGTCCTACCTTTCACATACACTGCACCCTGTTCAGGGGGGTACCTTGGGCCTACCATAGGGGTACCCTATGTGTAAGAAAAGGGAAGGGTAGGGCCTGGCAAGTAGGTGCACTTGCCAAGTCGACATGGCAGTTAACAAACTGCGCACAGGCACCGCAGTGGAAGGCCTGAGACATCTTTTCAGGACTACTCATGTGGGTGGCACAATCAGTGCTGCAGGCCCACTAGTAGCATTTGATTTACCAGCCCTGGTACACTCAGTGCACTTTACTAGGGACCTACTGGTGAATCAAATACGCCAATCATGGATAACCAATAGCAATAACAATTTAGACAGAGAGCATATGCACTTTAGCACTGATCAGCAGTGGTAAGGTGCCCGGAGTCCTATAGCCAACAAACACAGGTAAGGAAAAAAAATAGGAGGAAGAAGCAAAATGTTTGGGGATAACCCTGCAAAAAGGGCCATTTCCAACAATGATACATTACAGGGACTAGCTCAATGTCTAATTTTCAACCCAGTGATACCATGACCACCACCACATGTATAACGTGGAACGATTGCGGCCTTAACGACTAGACAAAGGCATGTTTGGTCCACATGTATCTCATTAGACACAAAGTAGACATCTGTTTTCTGCAGGAGACCCATCTAATGAGTTTGACAACCTTAGGAATCTGCTCCTGATGGTGTGGGGAATCGCATAATGCATTCTACTCCAACTACATGAAGGGCGTCGCCATTATGCTGCGCAGGGGGCTTCCATGGCATCTGACGCATTGACAGAAAAGGGCACTATATTATTCTAGCTAGCTCACTACACATGCAGCCAGTAATCCTAGCTGCCATCTAAGGCCCTAATACGGATGACCCTGAATTTTTCTCTTGGATCTGGAGGTTGATTTTGAGCCTCGGGCCACGAGCTATAATTTGGGGTGGAGACTTCAATGTAGTGCTAGACGATCAGTTAGACCGATCTGGCACCTCCAGGCATCCGCACCCTAATGCCGCACTAACACTCTACACAATCATCCAAGACAACTGCCTGCAGGACATCTGGATACACACACACGCGAACTCCCTGGAGGGCACACGCGTATCAGCGCACCTTAATGCTTGGTCCAGAATTGACTACTGGCTAACTTTTAAAGATGACCAGACATGGACCTCCAGAGTGGTCCATCTCCCTTGCACCTTATTGGACCACGCCCCATGACTAGAACTGCAGAACTGCTAGAATTGCAGATCGCACAGGTTGCTCCCCATGTGTTCACCTAGTGGTTGCCTCCAAATGCACTGCGTGACGCAGAGTTTTGTGAAGAGATCCACAGAGACATAGTCGATTTTTTCCCAAATAATGTGTGCTCCGTGCAGTCCCCATCCATGCTGTTGGAGGCCTTCACGGTGGTCATCTGTGGGGCTTGCATTGCAAAACAATTGGGAGTCCTGAAGGCCATTCGTGGCTGACTCGCCCGACTCGAGGAAGATATCTGGACTCATGAGATGGAATATTTTCGATCCAAGGATGTCACCATACTGGCCCACATTCGGATAATGCTCTTTACTTACACCGGGGTGCAAAGGCTTGTAGTTTCAGGGAGAGTGAACGCCCAGATAAGACACTTGTGGGAATGATGTGCAGACTGCACGCTTCCACATTTGTGGTGGAACTACTGGACGAGGAGTCCAACCTTGCCACCTCCCCTCCGGAACTATTACGCGTAATGTCCTTCATCTATTCCCAACTATACAAACCCACCCCAGTCCTAGCATTGGCTAATCTGACTACATACTTTGACATAATGCAGCTGCGATGGCTTGATCGGGCTCACTGCGCTTATTTAGATTCGCCCATTACCACAGAGGAAATAGAACAGGTCATTACAAGCTTACCTGGGGAGAAGGCACCCGGGCTCAATGGCCTGACTATTACCTTTTACAAGGAGTTCACCTCCCTGCAAGCCCCACATATGTTGGCTATGTTGAAAGACTCACTAGACACAGGGTCCCAGCCGCCCTCGCTGAGAGAGGCACCAATAATAACGCTTCTTAAACCAAACAAGCCACCCAACCATTGCGATTCCTACAGACCCCTTTCATTAATTGACGTCAATAATAAGATCTATGCCAAGGTCCACACTAACCGATTGCTGCCACTCCTTCCTACCATAGTTCGGCCCTACCAATCGAGGTTTATTCCTGGCCGCTCCACATCGCACAACTTCCGCACCATCTTTCCAATTCTGCCTCCATCTAGACCCCCAGATCTCCTCAATCGCTGCCCTTCTAGACGCCACCAAAACGTTTGATTCCCTGGAATGGGCATATCTATTTCCCCTGCTTGCACGCCTTGGTTTCAGTCTGCAATTCATCAGGTTGATTCAGCTTCCCTATACCCTTCCCTCTGCTCGGTTAGATTGAATGGGCTACTTTCGGACCCTTTCCCGATTACCCGTGACACACGACAGGGATGCCCACTGACGCCGCTCCTTTTTGCGAGCGTGATGGAGCCATTGGCGGCGAGGCTCAGGCAATGTCATACGAACAGGGGCATTGGCTTCACTACCAGAGGACTTGTGGTTGTGATATATGCTGATGATATTACCCTTCACACAAGTGATCCGCAAGAGAACTTGGACCTGCTGATGCACGAGGTGGTGCGGTTTGGTGGATACTTAGGTATCCTAATCAATTGGTCCAAATCTATCCTATTTCCCCTCACTGTCGGGTTGCTGCCATTCCCCATGGAATACACCCCCCTCTCCCGAGTGGGCGATGGAGCCGGTTCGATACATAGGTAAATGGCTCAGCCGAGACCCTACGGAACTTTGGTGTGTAAACTACGGTCGGGCGATCGACTGGCTGGAAGACAGAACTCCTGTCTGGCCTAAACTGCCATTTTCTCTAGCAGGACGCGTTGCGATAGCGAAGATGATTGTCCTTCCTAAAATCTTATACATGTTCCTTAATATTCCTCTCCCGCTGACAGTTTAGTTCTGTAAGCGCATTAAATCCAACCTGATAACATTGATCTGGGCGTATAAATAACTGCGTATCATGGGATCTTCTCACTTTACCGCTCGGGCAGGATGGCTTGGGAGCACCTGACATGACGCTATATGCTCTGTGCGCCCAAGCTCAATTTCTCCACTATTGGCTCCACCAAATCCCATTCTAGCCCCACACAGCCATAGAGATAGACTGTGCATCCTCATGGACACTTTTTTTTTTACCAACTCAGGGCTGCTTGCCGCGCACTTCATGACACGTTTCCATCTTCCCCACCACCCCTCCCAGCACTAAAACTCCTCCACACTTCACCATCCCCGCACAAATTGATTACTCACCTATGCAACAGTATGCAATCCACTGCACCGATCCCCACCCCTACTGAGCTGAAGGCATGGGATGAGGACATAGCCCCCACCCCCTAGTGGATAAGCAGTGGGCGTTTTGCTGCGGACTGCTGGAATCCTTCTCCCCAAACTACAAACTGCGTTTAATACACTTAAAATGTATCCATCATTCTCACTCTGCTCCCACTTTTCAAAATGGAACTTGTCCCTGATCCTCACTGCCTCCACTGCGTCTCCCCTCAAGCTTCCTACATCCATCTAGCATGGCAGTGCCCAAAAGTGGCGTCACTCTGGGAGGAAGTATACACGACCATACACATGATCATTGGGCACTTACTCCTCTACACCCGCTTGGTAGGGCTGTTAGGGTATGTCTCAGACACACCTGCCTCTCACTACCGACTCACTGCCATGCTATTACTATTAGCCAAACATATGGTGGCCATGTTCTGGGATGAAAAACCCACTCCTACCTGCCGAGCATGGCTGAGTGATGTGACTTATTATCAGGAGCAACTATCCAATTACTGGGAATTAATGCCATTACTCTAACGTCCCAAAGACATATAGGAGCCCTTTCTATCCTTTCTTCGACACAGAAATTCAAATATGCCGGCAGCGGGCGTGACTGATCAGGGGGCATAATCTGACCAAGATGGCAATCAGCCGTGCACCCTAGCGCCCCAGGAGTGATATTGTGTGGCAGTCATGCTGTGATGCTCAGATGTCAGTGAGTCAGTGGGAGGGACGTGACCCATACGTTGGTAGCACCCCCTACATGGTAACAAGTTGTAAATATGCGAGGTGTATATGAAATGAGGTCTATATTCTGGCCTGTGTACTTTACTCTCAGTGGCGGTCCATACAGTTAAGCGCGGTGGGGCTGGGCAGGGGTGGGGGGTGAAAGTGGCAAATGATGGTATAGGGAAAATAAAATAAATAAATAAAAACACCTATCATGCGCTTGCGGCATCGCCGAGTCGGCGATGCCGCGAGCTCAAGGTAAATGCTTTTATTTATTTATTCATTTTTTTTTCCCTATTCCGTCGTTTGTCACTTCCCCCCACCCCACCCCACCACGCTTACCTGCATGGGCCACAACTGTTTATTCTTTCTGACTGTCTTGCATTTGGAATTGTTTTGCATAACTCCCAGATTGTGTATCTGTGGCTCACTTCTCCCATACTTCTCCTCCCCCACTCTTGCTTTGCCCTTCCCGTCCTTCCATCGTGATTTCTCTTGTTGTACTCTTCTTTATTGATAAATGGCAATACAAAAAAAGTATGTCCAGATCATATGCGCTGAACTAGGCCGAAGATCACTACAGCGCTTTACATGGTGGAAGAAAATGCTGATATTGTTAAATTTCTGACTCACAGCACTGTCCCCCCACTCCCAGGCAGTCCCCTACCAGACCCTTAAGACCCACCGCAATCAGTTTGGTGAGTACCAGCAGGTCTCTTTTTTCCATTTAAAGCACTGATCAAAAGCACACATTATTTCAAAGCAATGATACTTAATCGGCAGTCACATTACTGACATTTTCAGTGGCATTTTATTCCAATAGAGCTGCATTTCTATAAGTCTCTAAAGCCCCTCCAAAGCAGAGATGGCCACCGGCCTCTTTTGAATACAAGAAGGACTTGGGAAGGAACACGCAGTCCTCGCTCTGACGAGCCGCATTTAACATCCTTTACAAAGGGCCCACCTTCAATTACGGATTGGTCACACACTGCGCACATACCACAGGGAGGTAAAACAAACTGTCCGTCCCCTCGTAAATGTCACGCTGCATGGGACGGGGCTGTGCTCATTTGTTTCCTCAGGTGTGTAATGACAGCTTGGTGACATTTCGGATTGAATGGACACAGGTGTTTCCCAGACAGGAGCAACAGGTTCCAGGCAACAGATCTGCACGACCGGTTCGAGAGCACCCGGGTCACCGACACTATTGTTGTAGCCTCCTCTGTTCCGTATTAGGAAAGAAAAGGCAGAAATTATTCAAACAAGCATTGGCAGCGGTAATCGTTGTGGCTTTTATATATTTAAAAGATGTCCTGAAGCTTGAGTAATGTAAAAGCATAGGTAACATAAGTTCAGTAGTAGCAGATGCATAATCCTTCCCCCACGCGCGAAACCTTACAATGCTGATGCCCGTGTTTCACCTGTGCTCCATGGTAGTTTTATGAAACTAGCTGATTAGCTAGTCGAAAACATTTGCACCAAAAAACAGGCAAAGCGATTGGGACTCACGGATAGAGCAAAGCGTTGATTGGGTGGTGTGTGTGTGTATGTGTATGTGCGTGCACAGCTATGAGACGTTTATAAGGGGGAGTGCATGGTACGGGGAAGTGCAATACATACTAGGGACTGCAAGTTTCCTGTGGACTCATAGAACAGGTGCTCAGCCGTGCCCCCAACACGTAGACACACAGGAAATCGATGCCACATTAACTTTAGGAGTGCAAGCTCCATGGGACATAAGAAACAGAAATAGATTACGCTGCAGCAGTGAATACTTAACACATACACACAGACAGGGTGCCACTTGGGTCTCATTGGTCATAGGTACAAGCTTACCCCATCCACACAGAGCAGGTACCTCGCGTTCATTAGCAGTGCAACACACACGTGCGCACATACACACACACACAAACACACTTGCACACACACACACACACGCACACACCCCTACACCCTATTGGTACAGGATTGACTGTAGAGCATGGCATCATCCCCGAGGACAAGAGGCTATTCCTACTAACTGCACTGGCAGGGCTGGCGCTAGGCATGGGCAGTGTGGGCAGCTGCCCAGGGCCTGGCACTCAGCCCACCAGCATGGGGCCCCGCACCAGTTTAACACACCACAAGCCCTCTTGTACTACTGCCGATTCAATTGAAAGAAAGGCGTCTCTTTGCAATTGGGCCCATGAGAGGGAGGGGAGGGGGCCCTCCCTGGGCCTCTTAGGGACGGTGTCCCAGTTGCAAGGAGATGCATTTTGCAGGTTTGTCCTTCAATTAGACCTCCTGCCTGGCTGCCCATTCAGAGACACTGCGGAACGCCCATTGTCTGCACTTTAGGGCAGGGCTTTAAGTGGGAATAAAAAACTGGGGGTGCTCTAAAAGGGGCGGGGCAAACCTCTTAAAGGGGTGTGGCCTATCCAAGTAGGGGCGTGGTCTAAATAAAGATATGTATGGATAACGCCATACACCCTCACCAGAGGCGCAAGTGGAGCCAAATTTCGAGGGGGGGGGGGCTAATTCTTCAAGCAATAGGCAGAGTGGAGCTGCAGGGGCTCTACAAAGGGGTGAAAAACAACAAAGCCTCATTAACAAGCAGATGGTCTTTTAAAGACCTGTGAAGTACTCGGGTGCAGGTGTGTGTGTTTGGAGGCTGGTTGCAGGATCGCAATCTTGCGCTTACCAAAAATAAGGAGCTAAATCTATGAAATTACAATTTTTTTTATTATCCTTAGTTCTAGGTAACTTACCCAACAAACAAAGCTTTACTCAGAATGACTCGGAGATAGGTGCCTGAAAAGTCATTAATTAAAGAGAGGACTTTCTGTCCTAAACTGTGATACTTCCCCACAGTCCCGCATCATATGATAAAAATCTGCATGAAAGGATCTACAGCGTGCACAAAGGTCAGCGGCCTCAGGATCTTGCCTGGCAATTCCAGCTAGAGCAAAATAAGTTTGGTGCGGAAAAAAAAAGAAAACGGACTACCTCTGCGAGGCCCGAAAATAGAGCCCGATAGAGACCTGTTTCGAGGCTTCCTGAAAATAACTTCCGGTGCTCAGACCCGGGCAGACCCGGCCCACTTAAAGCCCTGCTTTAGGGCCACACAGTTCTAACTCTCAGCCCCCAAGCAATTCTTACACCTTCAGCCCGAAATGGGCTGTAAAAGAGGTGCTTGTAGGTGGCTGAGAGGAGAAGTCTGAACAAAGCAGCTTCTGGAGCCCTGAATATGTCACATATGCAAATTAGTGGGGCCTCGCACATTCCCTTTCGGCCCAGGGCCCCAAAAATCCTAGAACTGGCCCTGTGCACTGGTTTAGGTAAGGGTGCAGTGTCATGGGCCCAAGGAGGGGCTGGGAGAGCAGGGGAGGTACCAGCCAAGCAGGAGCCAGAGGTCGGCCTGAGCCCTGCCCAATGGTGGCGCAGGGTAAAGTTAAGTCTGAGGGGGAGGCCCTGGTTCTTGGGATGACAGCAGTGAGGCTCAGGAGTCTATATGAGGTGACAGTAACAGGCCAGACGTCTCGTAGCAATGACTGTGCCACAGAAGCTGCTGCAAGCAGACCTGTGACCACCAGGACAAGGCCTGTTCACACCGACCGGCAGAGGCAGGCCTCTTGTAAAGAGCCAGCATCTGTTGTCTGTTTGTCACAGATCAGGACGGAACAAACACAGGGGGCTCGAGAGCGCCCAAAAAAGGAAACAAAGTAACGGAACAGAGTCAAGGTGAGACGTCGAAGCACCACGAGAGTAGGGTAAGACTTTGTCCAAGCAGGAAAACCCAATCCAGCACAGTCACGTGCATTGGCATAAAACAAGTCATTATGCCCCGCTCAACTCGATCCATGCAGTATAACTCCACAAGAGAGCAACGGCTGTTTCATCAGTGCCTTGAGGGCAGAAGGACACAGTGCTGAGGGTTTCTTCCATACTGGGGCACTCTCTGCATCATACATCCTGCAACATATCTTCGACGCATAGTGGCAGTGAAACCAAACGTCTAGACGCATATATTTACATGTGTTCGAACTACAGGGTGGAAGGTCATTTGAATGGTAGGGAACTATATCCAACAACCAAAAATAATTCGGTGAACCTTGGGAGTGCAAAGGATGATGGAGGTTCCCCAATGGTAATTGTAATGCACTGGTCACAGTGAAGTCACTGCACCGAATTTTAATGACAAGAGGTTGCAGGGTGGCAGTTGCACTTTCTGTCAGGACGCGAAAAGCTCAAATGCAAGTGCACTGACGGGTGTCCCCAAAATTACCATCACATCGAAAGGATTGGATGACACATCCTTCCGGGGCCGATCTCCCTGTCTCAACCTGCCAGTGCCGTGGGAAGAGTCTGCTAATGCTGTGGTCCGGGACATAGTATTTTTGTGCCAGTCACAGAAGAAAACGGGGCACGGTTTGACTAAAGCAGAGTAGAGATGGTTCATCGGACGCTCCAAATGAGAAGGAATAGAGTATTGTAACACCATTAAATTGAGGGGGGTACAGCAGGGTGATTTATTTGCTCAAATGAAAGTTAAAATCTGCACTTCGTTGTTAGACCATAGCCACTACCAGTGCTTAATCTGTAAAAAACAAAAAAGTGCTGGGGCCCAACGTTTTGCTCAGAAGCCGATGGCTCGCGCTATATGATGTTGTTGTGCCAAATACCAGGGCTTGTACTCTTGATTCACTTCATGCCTCTTTAATTCAGCACCAGACACTCCTGGCCCCCTTATCCCACTTCTGCAGTTTCCTGCATTCTGCTTTTGTCTTGGGGTTTTCTGTGTTCTCTTCCTCCTTCCTTCCCCCTTGTTTTTCACTCTCTTGCTACGGGTCAAAGTCTGATGGGGAAAAATAAGTGTCAGTCCCCAAAAATAAGTGACAGTGGGCCCCACCTGCAAGCAGTAGCTCAAATTAAGCACTAACCACAACCCAGCATGATTCGTTGTTAAACAGTACCAAACGCAAAGTCTCCAGATCAGGGGTGTCTCCTCCATTAGGGCGGAGGAGCGCCGCCCCACGGTTTTTTCGAAGTGCTAGAAGCACAAACATAAAATGGAATTTTAAATACCATTTTATGTTTCTGCTTCTCGTGCGGCGAGAAAGCAGAAGACAGGGGTATGCCTGGTTGGGGGCGGGCGGGAAGGTATGCCTGGTTGGGGGTGGGCAGGTTGGTGGGTCGGGGGGGAGTGGCTTGCACCACTCTGAGTACCCTGACTGTTTGGTCGGCTCTGGGGCCAACCAAAGCAGTCATGCGCACTCTACATTTTCTCTATGTACTAGGCTGCATGAAGCCTACATAGAGAAAATGGCCTCCCTACAGGTGCCCGGCTGGGCGCTGTCCGCGACTCCGCACCAATCACAATGCTGCCATTGCAGCGTTGTGATTGGCTTACAGGAGGGGAGGGAGCATGCCTGTTCCTGTTTCTGTTTAGGAGCAGGAAAACGCGGGAACTCACTCTACCTAAAGCAGTGCTGACTGCTACATGATGCCGAGCACGTAATGCGACAGTAGTTCACCTCCAGCACACAGCAGCAACTCTCACTCGTAAGGTAATTTTCCTTTAACATGGAAACTCCGCTGTGATTTCTTCCAACTCGAACCCATGCCGCTAAGCTTATTTATCAATTTAGAACAGCGCTCTCTCTGCCGGCACCAAATAATGTCCATAAAATGAACTTGGCCAAATTTAGAAAGTCCTACAGCGTAACACTAATTTAAAGCTACGCCGATTGTTACATCGCATTGCAAACGTGACGAAAGTGGGCTACTAGCACACATTACAACTTGTACTCACAAGTTCATTCTCTTTAATTTCCCAGCATTCACTTCAATTAACTCATTGAGTATTTAGCACGACCACAGTGTGCTTTATCAGCACATCCCAATCTACTATAAAACCTACATGCCTACCGGTACAAATCTTCTAGCAAGTCCACTCACCACCAACAGGGATTTTAAGAACTGTACACTAATCTGACACGAAGGCGACACGGGACCCGGTCAGGTAAACTTTATTTTTATTTTAACCCCCCTCCCGTGCACCCCCCTCCCTGCCGCTCCACCTGCGAGTATTGCGAGCCGCGACTGCTCCAGATCACCGTGGTTCCTTTCATCAGAAATCCCAGAACCATAATGAGTGACCAGATTCTAAACCCACTTTGGGGGCACACCAGTTATGGAAGTGTCCTTGTGAATACTCATAACAGACTGTAATATAATGTAACATCTCTTACAAACCTGTTCTGCACTCCAGCCCTCAGATGACAATGAAAACAGTGGGCACACAGTAGAGAGGGCAGGATGGGCTGCTCTCCTCCGTTGCCACACTACTGACTGGGTATCATTGCCTGCAGTCTGCAGATAGGCCAAACTGCACTGTGGATAAAGGTTTAGGATGAAGGAGACGCCCATTGCAGGCACTGCCTCCTCCCTGCACTATCTGCCGCATCCCCCTTCTTTCAGGTGCAGCCAGTGACAGGGGTGCTTGAAGGAGTCTGGGCGCTCATGGAGCTGGCACTGCAGGACCTTCATGAATGCTCTCTGCCCACTGCCAGGCCGAGTGGTGTGGAGAAGGGCCACTGCTGAGAGCTATCGGTTTGGGGAGCTTCTTATTGGTAGGCAGCTGAAAACATATATGAGCCTGCTTCCAAGTACACATCAGCTTGCTGCTGATCAGTCCACAGCAAGGCAGCCATGTACCCCAAACGTGGCCGAACATGAGAGAAACATTAGAGAGTCCTGCTCACAGAGACTCATGGCCCGGCCATATCTGCACGGTACACTCAGGGACTCATTTCTGCAAACACTCACGCACTCGAGACAGTCCTCCAAAACGAAAAGGATAAGTACTGGAATGGGAACAGCCCCAGCACGGTCTGCGTTAAGTAACTGAGAGACTTCTATTCGAAAATGGAAAAGCATAATTTGCATTAAGACAAACAATATGCCACCTTTACATGGATCCGCTGATGCCCATGCAGTGCAATAGAAGCACTCCTTGGCAAATAAAGGATATTTCATGGATCCAGCAACTTTCCTTCTGCAGTTGTCAGAAGTTGTTGTCTGGCCTGAGTCAACAATTTGATGTGGCGTCCACTGAATGCTCCTTTTATTTTTGCCAGGTGCTAAAAGTACTTAATTCTTAGCATAAAAAAACAAGTTCTTTGCGGAAAGAGAAAATACAGCAACCATGTCATCTGGTGTCATCTAGTGGTATGGCCATCTAAGCTACCTCAATATTAATAATGATCGCAGACTTGCTTTAGGATAAAATCTGTTTGCAAATGTTGGTAGCCTGAAATGCTTGGGGTCTGGGGCATAATGCACCCTCTTCTATCACCCCCTTGTGATGGCCCTGTATGATATGATGAAAGATATAGACGCCCCGAAGGTAGCGCACAGAAAAGTGCCGACAATGATGTTTGCCGATGACACTCTTCTGCTTTCTAAGTCTCCAATGGGTATTCAGCGCATTCTTGATGGCTTTGGAACTTTTTGTAGAAACGGGGGGCTGGCGATCAATATACAGAAGACAAAGTACATGGTCTTCAATCCACCTAGTTCGTCCCATCCCAACCCGTACATGAATGGTGTCCAACTGGAGAGGGTATCGGTCTTTGATTACTTAGGTCTTACCCTAACTGAAAAAATGGACTGGGGGTCTCAAATAGATAAATCGAGCCTTAAGCTTATGCAGACAGCAGGTGGGCTGGCCAAGCTATACAGGAATTCATTTCACAAGCCTGTAGGACCAGTCATGGAGGTTTATAAAACCCAACTATGGGGTGCTGTTACGTATGGGCTGAAATGTGGGGTCACTGTCATTCAAAAAACATCATTAAGGCAGAGAACAACTATTTCAGGCACCTTTTCGGCCTCCCATGTAGCTCCCCACTCACCCAACTGCGCTTGGACTTAAGGGTAAGACCGATTGCGGAGGAAATTGGTTGTAGACCCTTAATATTTTGGCAGCGACTGTGGGCGACCCCAGAACTGGCCGAATTCAGGACAGAGTTAAAAGAGGTTCTGGGACTTCTGGGTATAGGAAAAGTGGCATGGTTTGTACACATTAAGGAAGGCTTTTGTAGTATAGGTAGAGAGAGCCTATGGAGCAACCCAGAGATAGCCTGCCCTGCAATATCCCGTAATCAACCAGTCAGGAGCTGTAGGGGGGCAGACCGGCTCACAAACAGTTAACTTCCTAAAAATAAAGGATAACTACAACCTAAAGGCCTGCCTGGATGAAATACAACCAGCATTAGCCCGGAAATTATACATGCAGTTTAGGCATGGGTCTCTTCCTCTGCGTGCATTTTCTAATAAATGGACTGGTAGTTCCATCTTACGGTATCCTGTATGCAGTAGTGAAGAGGAGACTGAACTCCATGTATTTTGTTTCTGCTCTGGATACAAAAAAGCTAGGCAAAGATGGCTGGCACAACTGTGTAGGAGCTTAGGTTCAAGATGGTGGGAAGAGACTTATAGACTACTAAAATATAACATTCAAATCCCAATTGTATTTGCTGTCTCGCGCTTTTTAACCTCTATGTGGTGAGCACACAAGTCGTTTTTAGAAATCAATTAATGGACCTAATATTGATCGACTCTTTTATTGTGTTTTGTCCCACACAAATGTTATATGTTTTTAGATGTTTTTTTTTTTACCTTTTCTTTTTACATGTTATATGTATGGTATGTATATTGTAGATGCACTTTTATGGTCCACGGACCGAAAATAAAGTATACGAATGGATATTATCATATCCTGCTAAAATATAGGTATTCTGACCCCTTCAAGAGCATAAGGTAGCGTGTAGCAAGTAGGCTAGGTGGAAATTACATTTCTGAGGATTAATGTCCATTTTACGGCCCACCCTACAGACAGATATTCCGTTGGGTAACAAATCACACCCAGGTATTACTACCCGGCTGGAATAAATGGCATCCAACTGGAAAGTGAAATTTATCCTGTGATCTGTCCAACATCTCTATTGTGTTTTTGAGACTTGAGATTTGAAATTGTACTTTTTATTTTTGACTCTGTACTTTTGGAAGGCCTCACGTTGAAGGATGCGTAATTTTACCACAGAGAATGGCTTGGATTGTTTCAAAGTTGTGAATGTTTTTCTTATGAAAATGATGCTTGTGCGGGCCTGGGACATACCAATGTACGACTACATCAAAAACATATCTTAGTCACATGACACTGACAAAACCTATAGATGCTAAGAAAACGTGGCAGACTTTACAATTGTGTGTTTACTTTTTGTACAGTTGCGTACTTTGGGGCATATTCTCAAGGAGCTATCGCCGAGTTATCGGCACTTTATCGCACCCAAAGTCGCGATAAATGTATCGCCCCATTCACAAGCTGGCGCTAACAGCCCATAACACCAGTTTTCCTGCGAAAGCAGTCGTAAAAAACATCGCCACAGATGACCCCGGCAACTAACGCTAATGATATGCAGAGTAGGCGTTCCCGTGCAAAAATCCGCGACAACACCATTCCACAACATTCTCAACGACCAGCCAGATCGGCGATAAGATCACAAAACATGCGATAAGGCACGTTAGCAGCAGGAAATTAACACCTGCTCTGATCTCCAAGAGCCCTGGGCCCGCGACCATGGCACCCTCCACATCATGCAGCCCTGCACCGCGGGCCACCAGGTCACACACCTGACTCTGGGTCTTGATTTCGCAATGGCAGAGACCACATCAGTGCACACGGCATCATCGCAGGCTGCACACCCGCTCAGCGCTTGAGGTGTCACTAACTCTGTGAATCGCGAGGCAACGCCCCGTGGCGGGAGGCCCGCACTGCCCGCTGGCTCAGGCCTACACTGCGGTCCAGCAGGGCTCACACTGATCCTTGCCAGTCCGGACCGCCAGGACGGCGCATCATCGCAGGCTGCACACCCGCTCAGCACTTTAGGTGCCCCTATCTCACTGCACCGCAAGACACCGCCCCGTGGCGGTGTGCCTGTGCCTGCTGCAGTGTATCCAGTGCCACCAAGTCTGTGCACCACTAGCCATGGACCCTTAATGATTGAGTTCCGTGGTGCGGATGCCATCATGTCACCCCCGGCACTGGACAATGTGAGGTGGCAGGGCCCTAGGCCCTCATGCATACATGAGAACTACACGGAGACACCCAGTTAGAGAGTGGAAATGGCGTCCAGCACGTGCGCCAGGCCCTTTTTATTGGCAGGGTCACATGTCCTGTGACGCCTGTGCTGGATGGGTGTGGTGTGGGTGTACACCAGCCGTGAGGGAGTGGCTGTGGCATGCTGACAACTAGACCTGTGAGCTGCAGATCCCTACAGTGAAGATCTGGGACATGTGGCGCTGTCGTCCCCCCGTGTGCGTAAGCGGAGTGGGCTGTCCTGGCGTATGCCAGTCCAGCGTAAGGGTGTGAACAATGACCCCGGAGCTCTGGGTGTGGTTCCGTCCTGGACTGGACAAGGAAGTGACTAATGGATGTGTCTCTGTTGTAGTGTTGGCACCACCCGGACCGCAATCGGCAATCTGTCACCCTGTGACAAAAGTCCCACAACATGAGCAACATGGACGTAAGGGGGAATTCACTGACCCTACATTCATCCATACTTCCACACTTGAAAGATCATAGACATGACACATCTGTGTAAATATGAATGTTTATTGCACATTCAGTGGAGTGTTGCAGCTGGAGCAGTACAGGGCCATGCCAACCCCACTTTACATTGTTGGCCCGTGGAGGGCCAGCCAGAGTCCTTCAGGGAATGACAGGTACATCAGGAGAGGAGGAGTTCAGTCCACAGTCTGATAGCTGTGTCATTGGTGACCAAACTGAATATGGCAGTTCATGTCGAGGTCCAAGGTGAGTGTCGCAGAGTGCATCGGGGGACAGTGGAAGGTGATGATGCAGAGGGCAGAACCAAGCAGAAACAGGCCACATGGCGGAGATGAATGCTACTGCGTCCTTCTGACCACGAAGGCAGATTCATCCGCATCTTCCTCCTCTGCTGTTGCATGTGCCTCACATGTGGGTGGTGGTGTTCTGTCTCCAGCACTGTGTGGCACTGACACATCAGGGGCCGGAGATGTGGATGGGGTGGTAGCAGCAGCATGCATCAGCGCCAGGCCTTGTGGCAGCAATGCCATGAGGAGGGTCTTTAGGGCATTGAGGGACCCAACTACCTCTCGCTGGTGTGCAGCCGTGGCAGCCGCTCTTTCCGCCTGCGTCCGCTCCATGTTCTCCATGATCCTCCGCATGTGTCCCAACTCCCGGGCGAGATCACTGGAGGCACTCTGACTAGACAGTCGTTCTTGTTGCAGAGTCAGGACTCTAGTGATGTCAGCCATGGTCCATTGGAGAGCATGGAGTGGACTGTGGGTGTCCGTTAGGGACTGTGAGTGGTCCCTGATGGGACTCAGACACCCACGTATGGCGTCTAGTTTGGCTGCCATGCGGTCGAACCCCACCTGCACCTGTTCAGCCAGCTTCTCCTGGCACCCCAACACATGGCGTTGGAAGGCCATGTGTTCGTCGTGGGGTTCCTGGGAGGCAGCCGTGGTGGTGGGTGCTACCTGCTGTGTGTTCTGTGCAGGGGGTGGGTTCTCCTTGTGGCAGCTGGGCTGCCCTGCTCCTGGAAGTGGGCTGAGGAGGCTGTCCACGAGCTGTTGGAGGGCGTCGGAGTCGAAGGTGTGGTGGTCCTCTTCGTCATCAGAGAAGAGAGGTTCGGACTGCTCCGCAGGAGGTGTTGGATTTCCCCATGCAATGTGAAGGGGAGATGCAGTTTAACATTGTGTACACATGTATGTTGACGCATTGTACATGTTTACATTCAGACTGCATGACAATGTACATTGTGACTGTTTGGGGGGAGCTGCCTATTTGATGCGTGACAGTGGACATTCCGACTACATCACGGATGTGTGTTTGTACTTGTACATTGTCAACTCACATTTCCCTGCAATGCCAAATGTGATTGGCAAGTTTATACGCACATGCGGCATCAGTTGTGTCCTCTGTTCTGTTGTGGACGTGTTGCAGTTTGTACCACATCGTTGTCAATGTTGATGTGCTCTGCATGTAATGTGTGTGTGCCGCATTTTGGGGGAGTTGCCCCTGCAGCTCTGATTTAGCTGCCCCTTATCCCTTACATGCGGTGTGCCTCGGGCTTCTGTGCTTATGCGGTGGTGAGATGTTGCATACCTGTGTGCATTGGTCTCTTGGTGGGAGTTGGGGGTCTGGGGCATGGTTTGTCCGCAGATGTGCTATGCTTAATTGTGCATGTATGCCATTGTGCCCATCTCCCCCCGTCCCCTCAGTCCCTGGTCGTTACTCACCCTGTTGCTGTTGTGTCCGATCATGTTGAGCAGTGACCGGTCCCCCGACTCCTGCCACCGTCTCCCCACTGATGACTGTGGACACCATTTCCTCCATCTCGTCCAGCTCCTCCTGTGGCGCTGTACCCCCACCTCCAGTCTGCATTGCTGCCTTCCGGTTGTTTGCGAGTTTCAGCTTGGTTTTGCGCTTCACATCATTCCAGCGCCTCTTGACCTCGTAAATTGTCCACGATGGTCTGCCATTTTCCATTTTTAGTTGCCAGTGACACAGTGGAGGTGACGAACAGTGGTTGATGGTGTTCTATCACCTCCGTTATCAGGATCCTGTTTTCCTGCGGACTGAACCACTTCTTCCTACTCTTCTTGTCCTTGCCCTTCCCTGACCCCGAGGTCACAGGCTGGTCCTCCGGGGGGCTTGTGGGGTTCTGGTTGTCCTCTGTACTTGCTCCGGATGCCTCCATTGTGCTTCGCTGTTGTTTGGCTTTTGTTTGTATGTTTTTTTTCTACTTTTATAGTGCATTTTCCCGCATGACGCATGGGAATTGCAGGCCTGTGGCTGGTTTTCGCAGATTTTGTATCGCGATTGGCATCATCGCTACTATTTTCGCGTTGGGGTTTCGCGTTTTTGCGGCGTCGCGTTGATTTTTAAGCGTTCATTTGACGCGTTATCGTGTGACTATCGCATGGTACCGCCGTGTTGGGAATACCACGTTAACACGGCGTTATTTTCCCGTGATGGACTGCGATGTGAAGTGTTGCGTTAAGCTGAATTTGCAGTAGTTATCGCACGTTCTTGAGAATATGCCCCTTTGTACTTTAAATAGATGATTGGATGAATCAATGTTTTTTATATTTTTGCATACCTGCCTGATACCTGACGTGAGCTTCATTAAAGGCAGCATTGGGTCATAGATTTATGCATCTCTAGTACAACGAGGGGTGAACCATACCTTCGCTCTTCATCTTGTGCTACAACAAATACAACCCAGAAAATGTGCCTCACACTAATACCACTGTGGTTTTAACCTCCGGAATTGGAGAAAATAGGATAGCAACAATTTTTCAAATTCTTAGGCTGAAAAAATGAAAAAGGCATAGAAATTGGTACCATGGAAAACATACAATGGAAAAAGGGCATTTGCATTTTGACTATTTTAGCTTGGTCTTCCTTATTCATATTTTTTTTTAAATATTACCTCACCATGGTAGTGGTGCAGGGGAAGGTGTGACTGGCAGCAGGTGTGTTTAATGTTGAGGCCCTTCCAAGGGTTGAGTAGGGTCTGAATGAGTGATCAGCACCCTGGAAAGGCCTGAAAGTCAGTGGTTGTACAAGGAGTGCACATATAACTAGGCTGTGATCCTGGGGACCAACTAGCAAGAAATGGAATATCAGAAATTCGGATTCAAAGGATGGGGCCTTATTTAGTGTGGGGTGCATTTTGGGCTATTGGGCTAGTGACCGATGAGGTGGAGGGAGGGCTCATAGATATCAGGAATTGGTCAGTTGGAGAGTTTGGGGATCAGGATATGGCTTGAGGTTGATGCACTCGGCGGGTATTGTGAGAACTGGGGATGGTAAATTTGTGAGAAACATAGAGGAAAAAGAAAGTCCCACAGCAGATGGAAGGTTAAATGGCAGGATAAGGGCAGCAGTAAGGTGAGGTAAGGGACTCTACTAAGTTTGGGAATGGTAAATGGAAGTTGAGTGACTTTCGGGGGAATGGCAACAAGGAATGTAAACTAGAACTTCAAGACTGAGGATTATGAGAAATCTCTGAATAATGACAAGAGAGAGTTGAGTGGAAATAAAGTGAAGTTGGCCCTGGGGAACTTAAGTACAAGTGGATGAGCACTGGCAGCTAAGAAGAAACACAGCAAATGATTCTGCACCTCCTGGTGCCAGTGGGGATCGAGAGCAGGTAATGGGGATGAGGAATAACAGTGGAGCAAGTGGAAATAGAGTCTGAAGCAGTAGTAGCAGGTTCAGGATCTCCCACCCTGTGTAGGGTCAAATGAAGCATTCATGTCTATGCAACTGGGGGCCGGTGCCACCCGAGTGCATTTTCTGGAGGGAGTAGAGAATGACTTGCACACTAGGCTAACAACATCACTGAATGTTAAAGACATGCTTGTCTCGAGGAGCAGAGGGAGAGAGAAAACCAGACAGAACAGGAGACCATAAATTCAAGAGGGTAATCAGGAGAACTAGAAGAGTTCAATAAGTCAAGGGCCTAAGGGTGTGATTGTGTGGCCTTTTCTCTTGGTCCTGGAACAGGACATTTCTCCTGCACAGAACACAAGGAGGTTATAATCGTTTAACACTTGTTTTCTAGATATTGCTGACTCGTATTCGATAAACAAGCTGCTCTCATAGTTCCCCCATCTCTCCAAGGGTAACTAGGATGAGCAGCTGGGCTTACTCCAATAGGTGATGATTGCTTTAGAACTCAGTAACAGTTTAAGAAAATAATCACACTCAACAAAGTCAAGCTCCAGTCACAAATATTATTGTTAAAAATATTAGGGGTCAGATTTATCATAAAGCCACACAACGCAACGCAGTAAGACAACTTGAAGGAGCGTTGTGTGACAGGGAGAGAGCGGAAATGCACCATATCTCCTACGATATGATGCATTCCTGCTCTCTCCCTGCTCTGACGCACTGAGTGCTGCCTCGCAGCAATATATGCACCCTTATGCCATGGTGCAAGGGTGCCTGCGTTACAGGCAGGATTGTTTTTGCACAAAACCAATCCTTTGAGGCATTTTCTTCTTTCTACGGTGCTTCAGAATGCAGCACACGTAGACAGAGGAAATAACGAGGAGAAATATAGATATTTCTTCTCATCATGCCTCTGTTGGTAAGGTGTACTACTTTGACACAATCCCAGGTTTACTAACCTTAGTAAATCTGGGATTGCATCAAAATCCATGAGTGAATGCCTGGGAACGCCCATGCTCCATCCATGGAGTGCCTTCTGTAAGAAATTGGTTTGTTGGTTGACTGGGGTGTGCGACCTGGTCAAGCAACAACCACAATCCTTGTCAGGGTGAGGCACAAGCAAACCCTAAACTAACCTGTGCTCAGCTTCTGGTAGCTTGGCACAGAGCAGTCAGGCTTAACTTGCAGGCAATGTGTGAAGTATTTGTGCAACACTTCACACAGTATTAATATGAAAAACACCACACAAAAAGGATCCCACACCAAGATAGAAAAAATGTTATTTTTAGTAAATAAAACAAGACCCAGATGAAAAAAATCCAAACAGTAGAACTGAAGATATACAATTTTAAAGATTTCAGTGAAAATAGCACCAAAAAGCACAAAGCACCAACTGTGGATATCTGCTCATGCCGGGCGGGGCAAAGTCCCAAGTTCAGGCCAATCAAAATGGAGCGCACACTGGCTACAGGGACCCAGGGTCCGCAGAACCAAGTGCCTTAAATTCTGGTTTGTGGAGCGTTACGAGGGTCCGTGTCAATGATGCGTTGCACAGCCGAAGCACTGCATCGGTTTTGAGATAGGGCAAGGCTACGATATGAGGTCTTGCATCGGCATCGAGGATCCCACTGATGAGGGTTTGCGATGTGAAGTCTGCCGTCGAGGATACATTGCGTTTTTATGATGGTTGTGCCTTCCCTCTGTTGCAGCAGCATGGCTTAGTCAAGCCGCTGGGATATTATCTATCACACTACAAGTCCTAAAGCCCTCCTGAGTGCTATAAAACTGATCTCTTCTATTAGCTCGACTGAACTTGAGTGCAACTCCAACAGAGGTCGAGAATTCTGGGAAGCTGCACCTAAAACGTACCCTTGGAAATGAGGTTAGTACTAATAAATACAGAATACATTTATAGCATGTGTCTCTAGACATCTATAAAACAAGTTATAGAGAAGAGATACAGCACTGCACCCAGAACAACAAAACAACTAAACACTGCACTGGCACCACACGCTCCAACAAGCAACACATCACCAAAGGCGACTCAGATGGCAATGTCATTGCTCTCCAACATCCCTAGACTTATGTCTCAATAAGTACAACGGAACTTGGGGATGCAACATATAGCAGTGAATCTGAACCTTAACTATGGGTTTGCAAAGTTTTGTTTTGACCTCAGAGTTGTGAAGTTCCGTTTTTTAGCTTTCACAAAGATTTGAAGTGTCCTGGTGTTTCTCCTCATTTGCCAGGGCAAATATTTTTTTCACATAGTGAGATAATGTTCATGCTGAAAGAACGCAGTTAATCCAAGGACAACCCTGGGGTCCAAGGCATGCTACAACAGATTTGCAACATTATTTCGTGATGGGAAATGTGTGCAGAACATTTTCTGCGAGGTTACGTTTGCAAAGCTGTTTTAGGCACAATGATGTTGCAGATAAAAAACAGAAGATTTTCTCAGAAATATACCTCTGCAGAGCCACTGTCTTCAAGTGATAGACAAAAACATATGGAACAAAAATTGAGTGAAAGCATGTTCTGAAATGAGAAACTTTGCAAACATCTTGATGACACAAACTTTTCCACAGACCTTTGCGAAGCCTCCCTCATCCCTACCCTTAATATCTTATACTAAAACCAGCATGGCACTCTTATTCAACAACATAGTGCCATTTTGCCACCCAAAATGTCAGTGAGTCCAAAAAGTACACAGTGAGATGACACATTGTCACACAATCATCACTAAACTCACCAACACTACACTTTCCTATCAGCAGCACAAACCGAAAGCCAAACAGAGAGCAATGCAACACAACTGGTCAACAGTGCTAATCACAACTTGATTGTTTGAACACCTACAACATTACTCGAAGACAAGAGAGACACCACTGAAACCAAATCTCAATACCCAGCATAGCCAGTAACAACTGAATGCAGCAGATACACAATACCACACTCTTACAAATACAGTACCAACACCCATATAGATGCAATGTATCACTCACTAACAACACTAAGTGAAACATAAAGTAACACTCCAATAGTTCAGCTTACTATCATAGTATCAATGTGTGTCACTCAATCAATCAATCATTTGTAAAGCGCAGCACTGTCACCCTCGGCGCTTTCCAAACATCATACAGATTACTGAAGATTATTCTCCAACAGCACAACATGTGAACAAAAAGTTTCAATTCTTCAAAAACAATCCAAAACAGACGAGAGACAGCAGAGATTCTATGCTATAACACCCAATGTAGCAAACAAAATATATCACACTAGATGCAGAAGCATAAAACTCTCATTCAACCAATACCCACAACAGCAGTACAATTCAACACTCTATCATGGGTCCATCTCTAAATTCACCAGATTGACACTGTCCTGCAATACACACCAGGCCCAAGAGCGTACACATTGTAATTTATCACTCAGCATGTTCCAAACAGAACACTTTAATATGTAAAAAATAATCTGATAGACACGAGGCATGCATACATGCATGGCTGCCCCAACACCCAATGCAGCAAACACAAAACAACACCCTAGACCCAACACCCACATAATCAATGCAGTAATAAAAGCCCTGAGATTGTCAATGTTTGACTCTCGATTGGCAATAAGCACAAATAGAATGCAATACGTAGACTGTTGGCACGCTGTCAAGCAAACATCATTGAACCGACACCACTCTGACCCAGGTGGTCTGGTCCTCATCTGATTTGACATAATTGAACATACTAAAACATGATGTGCTTACTATATAATAATGTCCATGTTAGAAATGGGGGTCTCTAGTTGGCAGAGGTGGGTACCTTTGTCCAAATAGGGGCCCTTGCTTCTAGTCAGGGTAAGGGGGATACACTTCTAAAATAACCCCTGATCACCCCCTTGGTAGCTTGGCATGAGCAGACAGGCTTATCTCAGAGGCAGTGTGTAAAGCATTTGTGAACACATACAGTAATACAGTGAAAACACTACAAATGGACACCACACCAGTTTAGAAAAATAAGTAATCTTTATCTAAACCAAAACAGACCAAATGACAAAAATCCACAATACAGTTATCAAGATATCCTCAAAAATAGGTTATTTACTCAATTAAAGTTTGTAGAAACAAATAACTCCACCTGGAGTTATTACAACGTCGTGACAGATAAAAATCCCAAAGTATGGAGCCGACCGCTAGGTGCGCGGCATCGGGCTCGGAGTCAAGCAGACCCACAAAGAACAGTACCTTGGAAACGATGAAAGCAAAGAAGTTGTACGGCGTCGGGGAAGTGATGCTTCGTTGGCGCCGATCGGTGTCGGTTCCTTACGACCCTAGGGGAGGTGAATCCTCGGTTCCTTACTGTGGTGCAGGGGAGGTGAGGCATCGGTTCCTTACTGTGTCGGGGAGGTGACGTCACAGTGGCGGCGAGGCGGCAGTTCCTTACAACAGTGCGGTGTCGATGGATTCAGGAGCCACCCAAGTCGAGTATCGGCTCCGCGTTGAAGAAGCACCAGCGTCGGTGAAGTCGGGGCTGCCGAGCGAGTTGGGACATTGCGTCGTGACCGTCACGAGCGGTGTCCTCGGCTCCGGTGCAGGCAGCGGCCTCGGCGGCGGCTTCAGAGGCGATGCAGCACGGCGTCAGCTGGCGTCGGGCATACGGTGCAAGTCGGGGGGTGCGTCGTGCTCTTCACGAGCGGTGCCCATGACTTTGGTGCAGGTTACGGCGTCGCTCGCCGGCATCAGTGTTGCAATTTCCTTCTGTGGCAGCTGAAACAGCAGTTCCAGATGCAGAGAGACAGAAGAAATGAAGTTTTTGTGTCCCTGAGACTTCAGAACAGGAGGCAAGCTCAATTTCAAGCCCTTGGTGATCTTTTCCTCAAGCAGGTGACAAAGCAAACAGCAAAGTCCTTTTCTCCTTTCCTTGGCAGCAAGTAGTCACTGCAGGCCAACCCCGGACAGCAAACAGCACAGGGGCAGTATTCCTCCTCAGCTTCTCCGGCTCTTCTCCTTGGCAAAGGTTCCTCTTGATTCCCAGACGTGATCTAAAAGTCTGGGGTCTGGGCCCCTCTTTTTATACCCAAAATCTTTTGTTCTCTGAAGGCAGAGAGTGTCTGTACCCAGCCAAAACCAGTTCTGTCTTCACTGGTGCAGTTTCCTGGCAGGAGGTGGAGACAGCATTGTTGAAGGCAGACCAGGCCCA
Organism: Calotriton arnoldi; assembly: GCA_963921515.1. NCBI lineage: Eukaryota > Metazoa > Chordata > Amphibia > Caudata > Salamandridae > Calotriton > Calotriton arnoldi. Next base: position 792,671 of record CAWUFW010001798.1, read on the forward strand.
TGCATGTGAAAGGAAATCTCCTCCCCCTACTCTAAATGCAGCCCAGGTCTATTCAGCCCAGCCCTGACTCATCAGACTTCTGGAGCCACTGCCCCTCTCCAGCCCCTGTCATCCAAAAGCCAGACATGCAATACACAAACATAGCAGAGGCACACTGGATGGTTAGGCAAGAAAATACCTACTTTCTAAAAGTGGTATTTTCAAACACAGAATGTATAAATCACCCCCACTAAAAGATGCATCTTAACATTCTGAGTTCAGTCATACTAAACTTTATTTTCCTACCTTGTTCCCAGGGCCAGTTATGTTTATAAGATGTTATAAATAAACTCCCCATTCTGTCCTATGGGAACAGGTAGCCTTGCAATAGTGAAAAACGAATTTGGCAGTAATTCACTATCAGGACATGCCACACACACCAGGGCATGTCCTACCTTTCACATACACTGCACCCTGCCCACAGGGGTACCTTGGGCCTACCTTAGGGGTGACTGACATGCAAGAAAAGGGAAGGTTAGGGCCTGGCAAGTGGATGCACTTGCCAGGTCGACATGGCAGTACCAGGCTGCACACAGGCTCTGCAATGGCAGGCCAGAGTTACATTTTACAGGCTGCTTCTGTGGGTGGCACAATCAGTGCTGCAGCCCACTAGCAGCATTTGATTTACATGCCCTGGGCACCCACAGTGCACTGTACTAGGGTCTGACTAGTAAATCAAATATGCCAATCATGGAATCACTAATCCATAACAACAATTTACACAGGAAGCACTTGCACTTTGGCACTGAACAGCAGTGGCAAAAGTGCCCAAAGCATCTAGACCAGCAAAACGGAGTCCAACACACAGCAAAAACACAGGAGGCAAAGGCAAAAATGCAGGGGAGACCCACGCCAATGGTGCCAGGTCTAACAGTCCACCTCACCACTACTCTCCAAACCAACACGCAAATCTAACTTGCTATATACTGATCAATGGGCAAGTGTAACCCCCTGAAGAACACCAAACGAAAACATCAACCTCTTTGGCGCTTCACTCACTACACTTCTGCAAAAACACAACCACCAGCTGCACAGAGCTTCCAGGCAAGAATCGTTCCAGGACAATCAATGCATAATGTGGCTACTCTTGGTCTACTAGCAAACACATGGTTCACGTCCGACATGCGTGGAACGGAGTGCACAAAACCCCTGCATTGCACACTGAAAGAAAACCACTCACAACACTTTAGTCAGAACATTTTAATACAAACCAGACTCCAGATTTCAAGTCATCCCAGAACCATGCAGAAACACACGTTTCAGAATGCCAGCAAAGATGGTCCCCCCTTGCAAAATGTGATGAGGAGCCCCCAAGTCTCCCATATATCTCACAGATATTCTTTGGTCTTAGGCTTAATGGGGCACCCTTTGAAGGGTTTGTGGCCACCTCGAGGGTTGGGGGCTGCAGGAGTCCGTGTTATGCCCAGTCGCGGCTGACATGACTCGCGGGTGGGGGGCGGAGGGGATCGCGCGGGGGTTCGCGTGGGGGGTTAGTTTAAAAATAAAATACACTTACCTTCCTGGTTCCATTGCAGCCTACAAGGAGGAAGGGCAGAGTGCTCATGACTGCTGGGGCCGACCAAACAGTCAGCGCCCTCAGCAGTGGGCAAGCCACTCCTCCCCTGCCCTAGAGTAGAACCCACCCACCCGCCCGCCCCAAACCAAACACTTCTGCTTTCTCACAGCGCGAGAAGCAGAAACATAAAATGGTAGTTTTACTATTTTATGTTTCTGCTTCTTGCACTGCGAGGAAGCAGTGGGGCGACGCTCCTCCGCTCTAGTGGAGGAGCCCCCCCTGGTTATGCCCATGCAGACAAGGCAAGAGGCCACACCACTGAGAGACGCGCGCTGTACAAATACTCGTAACTCAGATACACTTCACCCTATGTACACTCTTGTTAGTGCATGGAACTCTGTAGTTAGTGTAACATAGAGACCGTCACAGAAAGGCAAGATTTTCATTTGGAAATGTTATAATTGAGATTACTTGAACATTGCTACGACTCTGGAGGCAGAAAAGGAAAAGCTTCCTACATCATAGAAAATCCCCAGCCCAAATGATCTTCGTAGGAGCACTGCCCAGTTCAAAGATGCTCGTCTGGCCCCCAGGCCAGAGATTAATGGAAATAAATGCATCACAAGCAGGCCTGCCAGAGAGCACGACGAGAGAGGTAACAAAGGGCACTGATGAAAGATACACAGAGCACAGGCTATTTTAAGAAGGTTCTCAATAGAGTCCATGATGTTTACGAATGTTTCAAAGAACCGCAAGAGGGTTCTGCAATTACCAGTGTGATTCCATCCCTTCTGATGGTAGGGCCGGTGACATTTTCAAAGAGTTTTTTGGGTGGTGTAATCATGCACACTGAGCAGCACATATTTACCCAGAGAATAGTCTCCTGCAGCCATTCTCTCTTGACGAGTAATACATTGTGTTTCTACAGTGAGCATAGGCTGTAGTCGCCATTCACTGAAATTCAATGCAATTAAAACAATAATAAAGAAAATAACTGTGTACTTTATCTTCAGATTTTATATGAGCCACTAAAATTTCAGTGCATTTAATCGCTTTAACACTATTTCATTTATTGTCAAAATGGATCATTATCTTTTTAATAGTTCCCAACACTTCCAATTATGTGTGAGAATAATAAAAACAATACTAATACTACCAAAAAGAATAATATTTTAAAGAAAGAGAACCTGGTAAGAGCTTTTCTTTCATAGCAGACTTTATATGGAGCACCTCAAACGTCGGTTTTTCTAGCAGACTTTTTAAGCATAGGATAAGCCCAGTGTCATCCACCCTGAGCTAGAAAAGTGTCAAAGCCTTTACCCTTTTTAGCAAAATATTTAAGCATAATATTAGCAAGTGCCACCCACACCAAGCCAAAAAATGGCATCAGTAGAGCTTGTCAAAGAAGCACAGCTCTGTAAAGACAAAACAGGGGACCTAGTATAAGTCTAAACAATGTCCTTCCAGAGTTGGAGTGCTATCTATATTATGCAAAACAGAAGTAGGGAACCCAGGCTTTAAGCGGGGAGCTGCTCCTTTATATGGAGCCCTAAATCTCTAATGCCTATTTTTCTACCAGAATTTTTAAAACATATTATAAACTCAATGCTATCCATGCTAAGTAGAAAAGTGGGCAGGCCTTTTATCATTTTTAGCAAAGTATTGAAGCATAAGATTATCAAGTGCTATCCACTCTGAGTCAGAAAATGACAAAGGCATAATTTTCCATTGCAGGCACACTATTACAGCTTTGGACTGGTGTAGTAAGCTGACTCTTTACATGGTGTACAAAAAAGAGGTATGCTTTTCAAAGACTCCAGGCATTCCCTTACTAGTGGACAGGGGCTTACTCTAGCAATCCCAAGGTGCTCTTCTAGAGGGTAGTATGGTCGAGCAGCCCTAGGCTTATCAGAGAGGAGTGTAAGACATATGCAAATGTACACAATATTCAATAAATGATGCACACGACTCAATAAGGAGATCCACAGCAATTTATAAAAATAACAAGTATCTTTATATATATTTAGGCAACAGAATCAATATGATCAGCTAAGTATGTTTTTGAAGAGAAATACTTTTACATTTAAAAAGTTGACACAGCGCATCTTTCAGAAGCTGCAATGTTATTCTATGGGAGGAAAAACAAGTATGGCATTCAGGTATAGTACAGCGACTTACAAGATCAATCTCCTGGACTCAAGGTGAGTGTAGGGCAAGAACTAAGGCAGCACCAACATGACACCACCAGCGGAACTAGGGTGGCCGGGTGAAGGGGTGCAACACAGCATGGGGTGCCCAATGGAAGTCAATGGAGATCAGTCTTTGTGAAAAGAGGCTGCAGATTTTGACTGGGAGGCCAGTCCGGCTGAACCAACAGGGGGGCTCAGGCCTCACGATGCTCAGGGATGTGGGGACACCTTCGGTCCTCTTCTCCACGGGCCAGGGACGACAGGTATAGAAGTGTCAGGCTGGTACTGTGGCCCACTACAGCTCGGGCAAGGAAGCACGGACGCAGTGGTGTTTTGTGGAGTTGGGTTCTTGCGGTCCGGACCACTCACAGGGTTTGGAGGTGCAACAGCTTGCAGGGTGAGACAACTTTGGCGTAATTGTCGAGAATAGACGAACAGGCCGGCAGGGCTGGTGCCAAGTCAGTTGCTTCATCTGCAGTTCTTGCTTTCGCAGCTCTTCGGCCCTTCTTCTTTTGGTCAGCAGGATCTTCTTTCCTGGCGCCGGGGCTCCCCTAAATACAGAATTTAGGGGTGTTAGGGGAGTATAGGGTATTAGCCAATGGGCTACTTACCCCTGGTGTCACTACACCCCCTATATGACCACTTTCTAGGGGAAGAGGACATAACCCTGTCCCAGAGATCCTAAATTTGCCTTCACCAAGATGGTCACTTCAGAAAAATCACATCCACTTCAGGTAGCCCAGTTCAGGGGTGGTACTCACCTGGGGGTGGGAATGCCTGTCTTGCCTAGCTAATTTTCCCACCTGTCCAGGTGGCAAAGGGTTCTGGACAAAGTGGGGCGGTTTCTTCTCTTCTGAGAGAAGCCCGATTCGCATACCAAAGGCGATTGGCCTCTTTGAGGCTCCCCGGTCCTAGAATGCTAATCCACAGGTCATCCTGTGGGCAGGGGGTGCAAAGCACCCCCTGCTCGAGCAGGCTTGGTTTATGGCCCCCTGACAGCAAAATCCCTCACCCTTGGGGGTCAGAAACAGGTCTCTGGTGGCATGCTGGCAAAAACCAGTCAGTCAGCACACCAGCAACTGATAGGTTTTCAGGGGGCACCTTTAAAGTGACTTCTGGGCGCATGTATTACTAAATCTGACACTGACATCAGTGTGGATTTATTAATACAAGATGGTTGACACCAAACATCCTTATTTTCAGTGAAGCTATCATGTATCTGGGGAACTCGTTTTCACCAGTGTCCAGCACAGGCTTTTAAAATGGCTTCCCTGATCACTTGTACTGGCAGTAATGGAACTGCTCGTGCAGTTATGCCCTCACAGTTAGTATAGTGTACCCTGCTTTAGGATGGTAAGGCCTGCTGTAGCGGTGACTTACTTATACTGCATGCAGTGTCGGCAGGCAGGGCACACAGGTTGTGTGCCATGTCATGTTTTCACTTTTGTCTGCACCAAGACACATAGCCTACAGTGGCAGTTTGCATGAGCTTGGTGAAGGGGCCTTAGGGTGGCACAATTCTTGCTGCAACCCTTGGGGACCCTCTTTAGTACCTCAGGACCTAGGTAACAGGGGCATTTACTAGGGACTTCCAGAGGATACAAAAGGTATCACCAATTGGGGGACACACTTGCACAGTTTTGGGAAAGAGATCTGGTGCTGGGGACCTGGTTAGCAGGAACCCTGTGCACTTCCAGTCAAAATCACATCAAATAGCAGGCAAAAAATGGGGGCTACCATGTTATAAAGGGCACTCTCCTACATCTGGTAAAATACCATGCCAAATTTTGTGCAGATCCATGCAGGGGAAAACAGTGTGGAGATGATGAATCATTTTCTTTCTCATTTTAGCTACTTTTGCTTGCATCAACACCATAAACAGCTTAACCAATGAACACCAAACATGGCTTGAACGTAGAAATTTAGAAAGAAAACTTGCCTTGGTGGTTTGGTCTTAATCGGTTCAGCAGTGTTTGGTATAATAGTGCTTGAAGAAGATGCTGGTGAGCTTGAAAGGGTTAACACTTTTTTTTATCTAGTAGTTTGAAAAGCCACTTTCTGATGTGCTTAGAGATTTGGCCCTGTTTGACAAACATGAATGATATTGGGCAGACATTTGATATATTGAGATCAGTCTTGGTAGTTTTAAATTCAAGAAGATCCATCGAGAGGGGGTCTGGATATAAGGAAGGGTTGTTCATGTAGGAATAAGTTTGGCACTGTGTAATGAATCCGAGCAAATTTTCCAGGCATCTTAAATGTTTCATTTTCTATTGGTGTGTCAACTATTGTGCCAATTCTTCGAGAGAGGGCAAAGTTAGTGGGGGAGGCAATACATTTTTCATTTGTTTATAACTTTGGTGCTGTTTTATGAGAGTAATCTGCACCAAATGTTGCCAGCAGTTAACAACTTACATCCAGAGAAAGTATTTCAGGTTTCGTGAAGCTCCAATGGGGGGTAAAGTTAAATGAGGAAGGCAAAAATATTTTTGATTGATCAATAACTTTGGCACCACTTGATGTGTATGCACAACACTTGAAAGAGACTTAGTCGAGGTAGGGCCATTTGGGTATTTTTATGTTCATGTAAATCTATCTGGGGGAGGGGATGTTACATTGGGGGCATAAACAATTGTTCATTTGCTAATAACATTGACATTGTGTTATGAATATGCACAGAACTTGACAGGTACATGGAAGGACCGATTGCCTGTTGGTATGTCAAGTTTGTGTTAGTCAACCGGGGTTGGGGGCAAAGTTGGAGGGGGACAATATACTTTTCCATTCACTTAGGATTTTAGGGATGTTTGATGAATCTGAATCAGATGTGGCAGACGTTAGCAAGTTGTGCACAGTTCATGTATTTCAGGTTTTATGCGGATTCAATAAGGGAGAGGGGAAGGGGTCCAAACATTTGTTATTTACTAATACATTTGTCAACTTTTGATTGATCTTTGTGATATTTGATAGAGACTTAGCATGTTTAACCCACTCTTGTTTTTTTCATTTCATGCAGATCCATCGGGTGGCCACTGGTTAATTTGTAAAAAAAATAAGTGCTGGGGCTCTCGTCAGGAGGCAGCTTGCACCAGCCTATTTCTCCTGTTGGCGCCACCTAAAACAGAACCAACTATAAAAGTGAGGAGAGGATGTGGCGTAATGGCCAGATCTGCCGACTTTAGAGCTGGGGAATCAGGTTAAAGTCTCGGAGACGACTCAACATCCTGTGATTCTGGTCAAATCTCTTAATCTCATCGTGCCTACCATAAATGAATGTGTCCTTAACTGGTGCTCATGAAAAGCACTGGTGTTGTTGATTTAGTGCTGCATGCTGAGCACCGTAAATCACAGCCTCAAATTAAGCGCTGCAGGTGGCAGATTTCGAGGGGGTGTCAGAGAACTGTTAATTTGCTAATAAATTAGGCACAGTTTAATGAATCCACACAAAGTTCAGCAGTCGTTTATCAGGTTTAGCTTCCTGTTAATTATATCAATGTTGAGTAGATCCATAGGCGGGGCAAAGAAAAATGGGGCTGTAAAAGTTTAATTCCCTAATCACGTTTAAGCCATTTTATGAATATGCCTAACATTTGGCAGCAAAGGAAGCCCATGGAAATTAAATGTTTATTTATAAAGTGCAGACTGCTACCCAGCCAGGCATCCAGGTACTGCTCTCAGAAAACACACTGAATGGATTAAAGGGATATATTTCATCTGAAGAGCCAGGGCCTAAGTAGTTTAGAGAGACTCAGATGACCAGTAGCATTCCTCAACTGATCCACAATAAGATTCCAGAGCCTGTGAGACAAGTAGGAAAAGGATGTACTTCCCACTCAGATTTTTTTGTGCATAGGAATATTCAGCAGGTTCCGTGAGCTAGAGTGAAGTGCTCTAAAAGGAAGACATTAAGTAAGTTTGTTTCTCCTCTGTATAGGTCCTAGGTTTAAAGTTGCATTTTGTGTGAAACACAATATTTGAAGATCTCCCATTTCTGTATTGGAAGCCAGTGTAGGGGGTCTAAATGAGCTTGAACCAGAGTTGCTAATGGAGAGAGGTAAACATTAAACAATGTTTGAGGCCCATAGGACACTGCAGTTAGGGGAAAGGAAGGATCTGAACAGTGTAGGAGAAAAATGTGGTCTTTTATGGAGAAAGGATCATAGCTAGTTATGCACTGGTACACAGATGCCAAGATCATGGAGTCTGGATATGAGCACGGTGTGTGACACTGTGTCAGAAGCTGCTGAGAGATCATGGAAGTCATTTAGGGGCTGCTAGGGGTCGCAACTGTGACCCCTGGCTTGCTCATTGCGACTCCTGGCACTCCATTTGGACCCCTAGTTTCAGAGATCGCAAAGGCAGCGGCACAAACAAAAGGAAAATGGGGATCGAATGAACCCTATTTACTTTCTGTTGTTCGAGCAGAAAAAGGACGATTTAATTCATATTAGTTTGTTTCCCACCTCAGAATATTTTTATTTTACAAAAAGAAAACATTCTGAAGTGTATCTAATACACACTCATAAGAATTAAAACGGTGCTTCCCTGCAGTCTTATTGCAAAAGCCCATTTAATTTCAGGGGTGCCGAAAGCCGCAGAGTTCCTTTCACTTTCTCTGCTGCCTCTGAGCTTTCATTGTTCCTTTCAAGACCTCTCCCTCCAGAAGAAGAGAAGAGAAACTCCCATTGTGCACAGCCAAAGTCCATGCACAGTGGGGTTGGCCTCTCACAGAGGGTTGGGTACAGGACAGTCATGCGATGCGGGGGTGGCTGCCCACAGGGGGTTGGGGCTAGGCCTGGCCTGGCAGAGCCTGGCTACAGGTAGGAGGTGGAAGTCCATGTATGGCGGGAGATGACAACCAGTGGCTGGTTAGGTGGAGGGCCTGACTGGATGCCAGGCCCTTTTGCCAACCTCATGTGGCGTTGTACCAAACCTCTGTTTCAAGAGGTCAGGCCATGTGGTTGGAGGCCAGGTACTACACCCAACCCCTGCTTTTCGTGGGGGTTGGCCACATAAGGAATTTGGTGACAGGGAATGCTTGGATATGGTATATGATCAAAAAAACAAAATGCACTGAAAAAAGTGTTAAAGTATACTTATGTCTGGCTTTGTTATAACATCTTAACATAAGTTTGGAAAAACATCAGAAATTCACCTAAAAAAGCATAGTTAAAATACAGATATGGTTATGAATTAAACCCTCCAAAAAACACTGATGTTCACAGGTTATGTTAAGACCACAATCTTTAATTCATCACAAAAGCTACACAACATACCTAAATATAATTTGCAACTCCATAGGTTACACATTATCAGTGATGTAATATGTGAAGTCATAAGCAATTTGTCACAGCAGTGCAAGTTATCCCTAGGTCAGTTACCTATAACTGGTGAATTTAAGTGTTTTTTGGATTTAATACTGCAGTTTTCTTATTATAAGAGGACCTTTGCATAACGCTATTGTAACCTTTGGATGTTTCAGTGAATGTCTGAGTTTTTTAAACGTATGATAAAATCTTACTATCTTATTTTTGTATAACTCCACTTTAAGCTTTGATTATTAGTGAATCTTAATGGATTTTTTGACGTTAAGTAATATTTTATTATGATATGTCTGCAGCCAACCCCCACCAAATTTGTAACCACCAACATAATGTATTTTAATATTTTCAACATTTGCATGTCACCTTTCTACCATATGTATTGTGATGTAGCCATTTCTGCTGAACAAAGTGCCATCCCACGCAGTTCTGGGCATTACTTGCATTGCACCATTAGGTTTGTCCCTTTGCTCACAGCAGATCTTCCTTATTGACTAAGATATGGAAGCAGCTAGGTTGGTAGGCCCCTGCAATCCCACTGAGCAGACTTCTGAGTACACACCAGCAGAAAGCAGAGAATAGAATGTCACTTGTACAATAGCAGGTGCTGAAGCCCACATGTCCGCCTGTCACAAACAGAAAAGTCACCCCTTACTCAGCTGACTTATTGGTTGCTTAGCTCAGAAATCAAAGCTATGCTTCACCTTTCACAGAAAGCAGAGCTTACTCTTCTGAAGCCACTATCAGTGCAGCTGTCTACCACTTGCCAAATATAGCTGAGCTACGCCTCACTTTTGTTAGATCCAACCCTTGCAGGGCTGGCTGATATTTTAAAGCCAACAAATAAGCTATCCTTCCCTTGGACAGCAGAGCTACCTCTCAACTGTTGCAGACAGCAGAGCTACCCACATGGTCACAGACAGCAGCGCTATGTCTCTGGATAGATGTGTACCTCTCTGATTAATATCTGTCTGTCTACCTGTCTGCTCTGCCTATCTAAAGAAACTAGCGAAACAGAGACCCTTGGTAAAGAACACTCAGATACGACTGCGGGTGGGCAAAGAGAACATCAGTGATGTATCTAATGGGGCAGAAAAAACAGAGAACAGGGAGACACGGGCAGAGGAGAAAAGGACTCTCACAGCTAAGTCACACTGGCCCTGGAAATATTAGACATACAGGGAGGTTGCACACATGAGTAACAGAAACAGTGCAAGATAAGGATAGACCTGCTCCAACTACTAGGAGATTGGGAGACAAGAACCCAGGGTGGTGTAGAGTGCCACCCGGCCTCTACAATACAATGTGTCTGCATGCACCCCGAAGGCGGGCTGGGTCCGAATGTATAAATAAATGGCATGGTGGTCGCTGGTGGCCACTGCCGCGTTATGAGCAGATGAGTGTGCACCTTATTCCGCGCGGCGGCGCAGTGCAACGGGCCTAGCAGTGTTTGTCAGGCCACGAACACGACAGGTGTCATGTTTCCATAGAAACTAGGTCAGGAAGGATACACCCGAGATAAAGATCTACCTAGATGGCTTGCAAAGGTACAAGAGCCATTCACCCTATGCGACTCCTACTGCAACTGCGAACCACCAAGCAGAGGCAACCCATTCCACATTAAAAGTTCAGAGAGGTTAGGCTAGAAGGCAGCAATAGTTACGGGATTCCTCTGCAAGGATAACCAGCACTCTTCAAACCATCAGCCACAGCAAAGTAGCTTGGGTATAAAATCCCGCAGTGGAAACCTTCCACTGAAAGAATCACAACCACAGATTTTCAGACGAATGTCTGCACAAAGTACCAAGAGGCCAAACTCTGCACTGTGCAAATATCCAGTTCCGTAGTGTAACATTCATAAAATAGACATTTGAAATGCATACTGCGTTCAGTGCTCTGCTGACAGAATATCTGAGAGGCAACCTGGAGTGATTATATTTTGTTACTTAATATTTAGATAATTCTTATCCTGGTTCGTGAGACCTGTCTCATGGGTGCTAAATATCACAATGTAAGATGTTGTACATGATGTCTTCTAACAGTAAATGGCACTTAAATTTAGGTGGCACCTTCCGCGTGCATGTCATGACTTTTGGGACCCTAACTGCTTTACTATGCTATTTTAATTAACATATTTTTATATAATTACGTGGTACTTTTATTCTTTAATTGTCTTAGTGTGTCTTGTGTATTTAGGGTTTTTACATATAAATATTGCGGCCTCCCTGACTTTAGTTGTTGCACTCCCAGCCAGAAGAATTTCTACTCGCCTGTCGTGTGTAGGGGAGATGCTACTTCGTGAGTTACCTTCTATCCCCACTCCCTTACTCCCAAGAGGGGCACTATGGCTGACCTCGTGCAGGTTTGATTAGAGCCTAAGCCCCAATGGGAACAACTCCTCCCCAATAGAAGTCCCGCCTCCACCCTTCCCCCCCTCCACACCAAAAATACAGATCCCTCGAATTAGAGAGGTCAACTGCCCTTGCCCTTTACCAGTCACATGCCTCCCACGATATTTTTTTTTACCTCTTTCTGTCTCCACTATGTGTGTGTGTACAAATAGATAGATAGAGAGAGAGAGAGAGAGAGAGAGAGAGAGAGATAGATTAGATAGATAGATAGATAGATAGAGAGAGATGGATGGATGGATGGATAGAGATAGAGAGAGAGAGAGAGAGAGAGAGAGAGAGATAGAGTTAGATAGAGAGAGAGAGAGAGCGAGAGAAAGAGAGAGAGATAGAGAGAGAGAGAGATGGATGGATGGATTTATAGAGATAGATAAGAGAGAGAGAGAGAGAGAGAGAGAGATAGAGAGAGAGAGAGAGAGAGAGAGAGAGAAAGAGAGAGATGGATGGATGGATGGATAGAGATAGATAGAGAGAGAGAGAGAGAGATAGAGATAGAGAGAGAGAGATGGATGGATGGATTTATAGAGATAGATAGAGAGAGAGAGATAGAGATAGATAGATAGAGAGAGAGAGAAAGAGAGAGAGAGAGCGATAGATAGATGGATGGATGGATAGAGAGAGAGAGAGATAGAGAGAGAGAGAGAGAGAGATGGATGGATGGATGGATGGATGGATGGATAGATAGATCTACGTGTCGCTTCCTCTGCCCTTGCTCTACCCTCCAAAATGTTCTCTTCTTCGGTTTGACGAAAAGGAAATAGAAGTGAAAATCTCATTTAAAACAAAAAAAAAGAACGAAGGCCGCATTGAAGTAGCTTAAATGAGACAAGATGACGTCAGGAAAAATTGTTAATTCCTTTACATTGCCTGACAACATCTGTCGAGCCCTTGAATTTGTGGGGAAACCTGGGAACAGCTTGAGCTTTCGGGTTAGAAGGCCATACTGTTCCCACCGGGGAGCCCCCTTTTGATCTTCAGAAACCCGCTTCCTTCGACATTTGAATGAGGAAGAGGGGCCGGAGAGGAGGGGGCGTCGATAAAGGAAAGGGCGAAATCTGCATCTTTTTAATTCCCCTGCAGCCCCTTTCAGACTTTGGCCGCAGTGGCATTGTGCTCCTTGCGCGCGGGAGGGAGGGGGCTGTGAGAATGTCCCTTCAGCAGAGCCCTGCCTGAATGCATCGCCGAGGCTCTTCGGGGCTGTTCTGGAATTATAGATGATTCGGCTTTTATCTGCTTGAAAGCAGAGAACGCCTACATAGCAGCACTTAGAAAAGCGTATGCAATCAAAGGCAAGCGCATCTGGTGTTTTAGCTTCGCATCTTAAAGGAATGCAGGCCCTGATGTGACCCCGATGGTTGATATTAAATAGCAGAAGATTGTCTCCATTATCGGCGCCCTGGAGTAAATGGAACGCATTTCCCGTCCCTTCCTGCTTTCCTCTGATCCAAGTAGGGCATTTCGGTAAAGTTATGGACTCTTTGGAGCCACCGCGACATCTCTCGTTGTCCGTTGTCAGATGTACCTAGTCCCTCGTCTCCCGGTTCTTTTTTTACATACATCGGGTACGTACTTTCCAATGTAAAATGCGGGGCTCCAATAGTATCTGTGGAAAAACACCACACCTACACAACAGTGGCGGCTGGTGACATTTGAAAGTGGTGAGGCGTAAAATTCTTGCTGTAGTGCACAGCGGCGAGCGAGTGTAGCGAGCTTGCCCGAACAACCTACGGCGGGTCTTGGGGGGGTTCTACCCCCGAGAAAATTTTGAAAAAAGAGTGGATAAATGCTGCATTTTCAAGCAAATTTGAGGAAGCAGGAAGGTTAATAAAGCAATACGATTGAATTATTTATCATTTAAGAAATTGCCAATTTTTATGAGCTATAGAGGACAATCTTTGCGTATGCTGATGTTATCATTTGCCCATATTAACTTCTGAACACTGATACACTTGTAATGGTTGTAACTATACAATAAATACATTCATTGACTGTCCGTGCTGTACATCAATATGATGCCATTATTTCCTGAAATTAATTTTCTGTTTTCATGCAAGAAACGCCATTAAAAAAAAGTGCAACAGTGACTTCACTACAACATTCTGAATCTGTTTTAGGTGACACTGTTGCAAAGCAGGAAGTCCACAATACAGACCGTGACTATAGTGAAAGCACAATTAAATGTTTGGAAGATCACCTGTAATCAATCCTATCAGGAAGTGTCAGTTCCACTGCGCCACCCAAACTCCTAAATTGATTACTTAAGGAGCAGGCTGAACTATCACTGACTTGCCAGCGTCCACTATGAGGGGACCCTTGCAGCACAGGAAACGTCCTAAACTAAATATTGTAAAATGGCCGCAAGGGGACAGGTATAGGTAATATACAAAGTTCAGTAAATACATTTTATCAGGCACATAAAAAAATGCTAAATACATTGGAAAGATTTACAGTGGAAGCAGTGGCGGTTCGTCCATTGGGGGCGCTGGGGCGTTGCCCCACTAGCCACATCGCCCTAAATTCGTGCAAGCAAATGAAGCAATTCAGAATTCTCAACTCCTCCACTCTCGCGCTGCTGGGACACGCGCGCGCGGCAATCGGCCGCTGAAGGGGGTGGGGGCGGGGCTGCGGCAGCACTCACGGTTTGAGTGACAGTCAGACTGTCACTGACAGCGGCGCGTAGTGCGCATGTTCGGGTTTGGGCTGGTCATTTTTATGACCAGCCCGTACATGCGCACTGTCAGCCACTACTACACCTTCAGTAGGAGAGCGAGGGAGGGGGGAACCCGAGAGGCCGTCGCAACACCCAGTAAATATGTAAAACTAGATCCTTCACTATATAGACCTGTATGGGACTAAGGGCTATGGTGGTCAGGTAGAGGTTTCACCACCAAACATCTATAACTCTGTCTTGGGTGTGTCTAGTTGTAGACTCCCACAAATGGCTCTACCAAGGCAGGAAGGTGTAGAACTTGGAAAGTCAGTGCAAGTAACTTTGCAAGTGCTAATTACTTTTTACAGGTGTTACAAATTGCAGTGCAAGCATTGCGATCCCTTGTGAACTGCAAGGGAAAGCGGTGGATAGGGGTGTTTCTCAAGCCTTGCGATTTACAAAAGAATGCCCAAAACAACTGCCAAGGGTGTAGGCGGTAACCATTCCCAAAGTGTAAGTTGTCAAAATTCAACAATTAGGCACAGAGAGGTGCGGGATGTGACCGTACAGACCACTGCATGCACTTCCCAGTGTCACATTCACAATGTGATGCTGTGTGTGGCATTGTGACTCCTGCCCCTTTAAGGGTCACAATGCAGGCGCAATGTGAATGCAAATATTGGGTAGGGATGTGCTGTCCCATACAGGGCACTGTGCCATCATTCACTAGTTTTCACAAGAAGTCTCACTCCCGCTCCTGCTTCAATATTCATAAGTTGGGTGGACTGTGGTGTTTTTGCAAAAATACTAATAACTTTGCGCATTAAAGCAGTGTGGCTTTAATTATAGGATAGTGACACTTTCTAAAACTTGTTAATAAATAAATGGCGTAGTGTCCAGCCATATTCAATGCAAAATGTATGTGGTGATGTATTCACCCGACGTAATGAAACTATTCTGAGATTTATCATGAACATTGCCTTTTATATTTATCTTTCCCTGTTTGGTACATACATTGGATAAACAATTTTCGCAAACAGAAGACGGTGTAATATCATACTTATTTTACTCGTGATAAAGCAGTTTGTTCAATAACCTATTACAGTGCAACTTTCGAGCCACGTCTCTTGTCAATGAATAGTGAGGTGTGCATGTAGTTAAACCACATATTTATAAAGTATTTACACATTCATACACTTGTATTACATAGATATAAAATTCATAAATAACAATTTCAAGAATCCACCAGAAGGGCCAGGGAAGACATGCACGTGGCCTCAGAATCAACAGCTTTAAGTAGTAACGTGGTGCTGCCTGGAATTAAAGGTACACAAACAGAGCTGGGACCGATTTAAGGGACATGGGGAAAAACACTCGACCTATTGACTGCATTTGGGGCAGAGAGAATTGGGGGACCAACAGATAAACACCTCGAGTAGCAACCGATAGAAAACACAAACTCTTCTTGTAGACACTTATTTCAGGGGCCTCCCTCAAAAACAGTGGCGACGTAACTCATAGCCCCAATTTCACATCTGCTGTTGAAAATTGTCTCATTCCAGAGGTCAAAAGAAGCAGATTATGCCTGTCTGTAATGAAATAAGGCTTTCACATCGGCACCTATATTGGTCCAATCCATCTGACTTTCATAGTGATGCTTATTTTTGAACGTACAATGTTATATCGAGTCAACTATCGCGTGGGAAGCGGTGCAATTTACTTCAGGGAGCCCGTTGTGCAAATGAACATTCCTCCTGCATTAAGCGACCACCAATTGGAAATATTAAAGGATTTTGTTGGAAAATGCAGCACACGACCATTTACCAGTCTTAAAGAGCTGAGGGGCATATTAGCAAGACCGGCGATAAAATTATCGCCGTTTTAGCGGCAGGAAACTGCCGCTAAAACGGCGATAATGGGCTTGCTAATATGCGTTATAGAATTCCAATAGAAGCCCAGGTTAGATGTCCTGCACATCTAACCTGGGCTTCTATTGAATTCTATAACGCATATTAGCAAGCCCATTATCGCCGTTTTAGCGGCAGTTTCCTGCCGCTAAAACGGCAATAATTTTATCGCCGGTCTTGCTAATATGCCCCTGAATCTGTTCCTCTCACTTCCTAAATAGCTTGGCTCTCTGTACCTCCACCCTGCTCTAGTTCTCTCATTCTTCCATTTGTCTCCCTCATTACCTCTTTCTATATTTGATTTTTTTTCTCTGTTTCTCTCACCTTCCTTCACCCTCTTTTTCCTCTCCATCGTCCTCTTCCATTCCTAACACACTCGTACTTTTCTCTCTAATTGTATCACAAGCCATTCCGTAGTCGTAAAAAACATTGCCTCCGACAGCTGTTCCTTAGATGGCGTGTGTGCACCACTCTCGGCTTGGCAACCTATTCCCTGCTGCACAAAGTGCACACATCTTGTGTGTGCAAGACACACACCTTTCACACCGGTGCGGAGTGCATGCACGGAAGTCGTGTTTTACGTCTTTGTACAGACGTTTCAAGGACTAGGGCTTGAGGGTGTCGCCTTTCATCTTATATATGTACTCCGGACTCACGTTTTACACCCGCATCAGCTTAACTTGGCCTGGGTGTGCATCCCAGTGTCATATTGGACAACTCACAACTGAACAGGGGTGTCATGTGTACGCGACGTGCCCCTCAAGTGTACATTGCACACGTGAATATTAGTGTGACTAGTTCGACTTTTTCATTCTTTTATCTGCTTCCCTTGCTTGTCCTGGCTGGATTTTTGCTGAGGGATTCTGTTCTGCCTTTAATTTTCTGCTTCAAGGAACTTTATGCCAGAGGCAGCGACCGAAGTGGGGTGTTCATCAAGGAGTCTTCTTGCCTAGCCAGTGCACCCCGTTTACGATTGCGCTTCAGCAGTCAACTGAAATGAATTGTCACACAATCCCGTTCCCAACAAAAGCAATGCGCCACTATAAATCTCCAGAACTCAGGCTACTTCCCCAGTCGTGGCTCGCAATTCTCGGGGGCGGGGGTAACATAAAAAGCTTACCTGATCCCGATCCCGGTCCCGCGCCGCCTCTGCGTCCAGTTCCTGGGCCGGTCCGGACTCCGGAGCAGGAACAGGTCTGGGCCGGTCCGGAGCAGGAACAACTTCAGACTGCGCGGCCGGTGTCTCACTCTCAGCCAATCCAGACGCTGCATTAGCAGCGCCAGGATTGGCTAGGGCACGGATACGGCCCGCCCACTAGGAGACCGGGGGGCTGCGACGGCCTCTCGGGTTCCCCCCTCCCTCGCTCTCCTACTGAAGGTATAGTAGTGGCTGACAGTGCGCATGTACGGGCTGGTCATAAAAATGACCAGCCCAAACCCGAACATGCGCACTACGCGCCGCTGTCAGTGACAGTCTGACTGTCACTCAAACCGTGAGTGCTGCCGCATCCCCACCCCCACCCCTTTCAGCAGCCGATTGCCACGCGCGCGTGTCCCAGCAGCACGAGAGTGGAGGAGTTGAGAATTCTGAATTGCTTCATTTGCTTGCACGAATTTAGGTCGATGTGGCTAGTGGGGCAACGCCCCAGCGCCCCCAATGGACGAACCGCCACTGCTACACAAAGGCCTCATAACTGGATTGTGTATTTAGGTATTTAATGTGCTGTTTTCTATAGTACCATTAATTTTGCATTACAGGTATTCGTACAATAACATAGATTGGTTACCTCTATTACTGGATTTATGTGTCTGAGCTTTACATAATTCTAAACACAGCTGATGACTTCTTTTTCAGCTACTTGTGTTGAGGCTAAGGGTGGAGAGGACAAGGGTGAGGGCCTGTTTGAGCCTGTTGAGGGTGGAGAGGACAAGGGTGAGTGCCTGTTTGAGCCTGTTAAGGGTGGAGAGGACAAGGGTGAGTGCCTGTTTGAGCCTGTTCGAGACTGGTCGGGACCTGGGCCAAAAATGCTGCCCATTTTCCTATTCATTAATACCCACCCTATGTATGTGTCCCTCTGTATATAAGCATTAATTTCACTATAGACATGTACCTATCTTTGCGTATTGCTTTGGATAAAATGTAGAATAATTATGTTGTTATAAAAACAAAACAAACAAAAACAAAAAAAAATCATCTTTGGTCTACATGTACTTGCTTCCCTTGTGCATCTATGTACCTTCCATGTACTTGGATCTGTGTGTCTGTTACTGTTCTCCTGAAAAAGCATATCCAATGCACTACCCTATTTCTCATCCGCTACCTCTATCAATATCTTTAATCTGCATATACTTACCTCCTTTATGCATCTATATACTCTCAATGTACTTGTGGATCTATATATTTATCACTTTATTCTAATTTAGCATTTCAAATGCACTACCCTATTTCTCAGCCTATACTTCTCTCAATATATCTTCTAGCCCAACCTTCTGACTCATCTCAAACTTCTTTCTACTACTCTTTCCAATGCACTACCCTATTTCTCACCCTATACATCTATCATTACATCCTCTACACCCACTCTCTCATTTATCCCAAACCCCATACCACTACTATGTTCCCCAAAATAACCCTTTCTTGACTCTCTCCTACTCTACCCCTCCTTGCATCTTCTGACACCTCCTTTACTTTACCGATCCCCCAAAACAAACCTTTCTAAACTCTTCCCTCGGACTCTTCCCCCTCCAAAAACCCTTTTTACTCATCCAAAAGCCTCCTCCTACTGCTGTGACCTAAAAAAAGAAATCCTTCACTCTTCTATCCCTCCACTATCCTTTTCAATCAAAATAACAGACTAGCATGTTCACTTCTCTAATTCCATATTCCACTATGCTAATTCACCACTAATCCTTTATGGGTTCCAGAGTAGCGTGCTACTCGCCAACAAAGCGTTTCAACACCTCATCAGGGTTACAAGCGCTATATAAATGCAAACCTTTTTTCCTTTTTTACCCCTCCGTAACCCTTCTCAATCCAAATAACTGACTAACATGTCCACCACTCAAATTACTTCATATTTCACAATACTAATTTTCAACACTAATCCTTTATGGGTTCCAGAGTAGCCTGCTACTCGCCAGAAAAGCGCTTCAACACCCCTTCAGGGGTAACAGGCGCTCTATGAATGCAAACCTTTCTTTCCCTTCTATCCCTCCGCTATCCTTCTCACTCCAAATAACTGACTAATATCCACCACTCAAATTACTTTCATATTTCACCATACTAATTCACCACTAATCCTTTATGGGCTTCCGGAGTAGCGTGCTACTCGCCAAAAAAAGCGCTTCAACGCCCCATCAGGGGTAAGAAGCGCTATATAAATACAAACCTTTTTTCCTCTTCTATCCTTCTGCTATCCTTCCGAATCCAAATAACTAACATATTCACCACTTAAAATGTACTTGCATGTTTCACTATACTAATTCAACACTAATCCTCTATGGGTCCCGGAGTAGCGTGCTACTCGCCGAAAAGCGCTTCGACGCCTCGTCAGGGGTAGTAAGCGCTATACAAATGCAATTACAATACAATACAATACAATACTTGTGGGAAATACTGCTCAGGTCTTTAGGAGGTCATTGATTGGGAGAGGAAAAGGAGACAACAGAGGGCTGTATAATGCCTGTACAGAGAGTGTGGGCAGTTGTGTTTCACATAAACGCTTGTTGTGCAATTTCTACCTTCAGTTTAGAAGAAAGTGTGTCACTCCGAGACAAGCAGGGCATATGGCAGAGAACATTAACTGCACTCTCAGTAGTGATTAAGTAGGAACATTTCTACTCCAGGAAGCAATAAAATGGGAGTCAAGGTGTGGCAGAGTAAAGGGGGTGGAGTCATGAGGGGTGGAATCATGAAAAGCAGAGTCTGATAGCCAACATATACATTTCTCTTTAAATCTGCTGAATGTGACAGCAAATCTGGTATAACTTAATTAATTGGTCATAAAGATTGTGCATTTTGTGCTAGTTGTAAAGCACATTGTGTAACATGCAGATCACAGATTTGTATTTTATGTAGATAGGTAAGTGGGCTACTGCTTTTGACACAGAGGTCGTTTTGTTACTTCCAGTTAATACGCAGCAATCCTTCGAATATAGCGCAGTGAGCTATGAACCAGAATCAAGGAGTTGTATGCAAACTGCAAATCTTTTGCAAAGAAGGGTTTCTTTGTGCAGTAATAAAGTCTTGTTAGTGTAAACAACCTCAATCACTATGTTACGTTTTAAATCCCCAACTTTGTATTTCTCCAGACAGTGCACTTTTAAGATATAATGTCTAAAAGTATGGGCGATCTGTAACGCCCACACCTTATAATCCTTATTTTATTTCGGAACATTTCTCGTAAAGTGATTTACACACTTGTATGATTTATTGTCTCTCTGTATGTAAAGCGCTCGGACATCCTACACTTGGATGAGTGGCTTTATAAAAGAATTAAGTAAAAAATACATTAGTAGTTGCCATTTAATTCATTAGTTGTGTAATTACTCATACACACAGACACACCTGGCATTCTTTTAGTGAATGCATATCTCTTATGTAGGGGGGTTGAACAAAGTCAGAAACCTGCCTCCAAATCATAATTTCCCTAAAGTACTTGCAAAGTGATAAACTTCCTTTGCGTTAATTTTCTAGGTGTTAGGCTTCAGATGGCTTCTGATGGCTCCCAAACAGGATGATACTTGAAAAAAAGCAGGGTCGGTGGCCCTTTAAATCAGGCCTTTGTTTTGGACTCAGCAGGAAGTGAAAGTAAGAAAGCCCCCTCACTGCCTGCAGATTGCTACTCTGTACAGAAAGCAGACAACGTGTAGGCACTTCTGAATTGTATCCCTGTGTCAGAAAATTACACCAAGACAAATTTAGCATATTTCACTGGGTCGGCCGGATTCCAGATCCGACTGAGAAAAAGCTGCCACAACCAGGATCCGGGGGATCTCCCTCATTTCCTGCACTGATTCTAAGTGACCTACCTCAGTGTCATTTGCAAAGATACTTCTGTTGGTGGATGGTGGATGAAGTGATTAAGCTGAGTATTGTAGTTGCTGCTGGGCGAGGAGCCAACTTCTGTCATACCTCTGATCCTTTTTCTAAAATGCATTATGCAAAATAGAAAACACCCTGTGCTTGATCATGAATTCACCTGGCAGGTAATGAGTGATGTAAGACTGATGATATTGATAGAGCGAAATGTTCTTGTGAATTGTAGGGGTGCATCATAATCACTGATAGTCCGCACCCGCGTGTACTCAGACATATATTCGTATATATTCAGTTGTATATCCATGCATGTTTAGTAAAGAATGAATAGTTCGCTGAGACAAAGTGAATCAGCAGCATAATTGTGTTATGATAATCATGTAATGGAATGCTTATTGAATTGTGTGAACATAATGCATAGAGGAATTAGTTCGTGTGTAATTCAATTGCAGTAGTTTAAACGTGCACCATATTAAAGTTGCACATGTAATTCATTGTTTGCATATGAATTGTAATGAAAATGCTTATAGGGAAAAGTAAGATGTGTGTTTAAAAGTTATATGTAAAGGCCTGACTACATATATGCTTAGGGAAGGCCTGGTTTATTCTTATGTTAGCTTATTTTGTAGGCCGAGAAAAGTTTCTCTTGGTAAGGCTCTCTGGGCACAAACGGTAGATTTAATTTGCACAGTAGAAGGTTTCTGTTGAACGTATCTTTGTTGCAGGTGCAAGGACACATGTCTCGTTAGTAAAGACTAACTCTTTGTTTTCAAAAGTTAGAGAGATGGGAGGCATGGTACGGGAGTGAAATGGAATTTAGGGATGATACTTTCAGCGGAGAAGGTGCCTGGGACTCAAGGTCATCGCAACCGTCCAGGATGAAGTAACCGTTTCGATGGAAAAGTACAAGAAAGAAGACCTGGCCAAGGAGGCGTGATTAAAGCGTGTACAATTGTATTTGAGTTTTGTATTAGGGATAGTGCCCTGAGGGAGGAGGCCAGAGAAGAGGTAGGGGAGACCAGAGAGAAGGACAGAGCTGAGCTTAGGTATTATGTGATTGCACTTCTTAGGAAGTCTTCACAGCTGACACCTTTTATTCACTCTTGCCTGGAACAATCGTTATGCAGGGATGTCACTAAGTGTTAGTGTAGGGACAGCAATTGATTTAAAGCTTGCTTAGATAAATGAAGAGCAACGTAGAAATTGGAGCAATCATAGCTTGGTTGATCCTTCTAGAACTTTCTATTCTCTTTATTCTGAGTCGGATGAGACTCCTGCGTAGGTTATTATTTGTATTAGTGCCCATCTATTTCTTTAACCTCGTGTTGAGGTGCTTGCATGTTCAGTTATTTTTGGCGATAATAAATTCTTAACTTGAATTCGGAGTCAGTGGTCCTTTCAGACAAAATGAATGCTGTTATATAACCAGATGAGATTCTCTCCTTTACACTATTCAACAGGTAAAAAGATCTTGGCGACCAGAAGGTTCTTATAGATAATTAGATAAGAATCGGCGTTATCAGTTGGTAGCAGACCCTATAGTACCGGTATATGACCCAGACCGAGTGAGAGAAGGGAGCTCAGTACAGATGGGAAGGGAAGAAGCAACCAGCGAGAGCGGGAACGGGTTCGGGGTACGAGTGGTTCATTTCCCAAGACCAGTGGAGACAAGTACGCCGTTACCGGCTACGGCAGACTCTTCCTTTAGACAGGAGGAGGAGGAGAGACCAGTCAGACCGAGGTCCTTGCATGAATCCAAGTCAGCTTTGAGGATGTGGACACCAACAGTAACAAACCAAGAGGATAGGATGCCAGGAGATAGGGCACAAAACATCTCGGAAGACAGACCAAGTTCCAGGAATATGATGGAAGGGAATAGGTCACAAGGACAGAATGGTGACTGTGATGAGCGAGATGGTTCAACTTGTCGAGAAGTACTGAGGAGTGCAGTACAGGCAAGGTTGCTAGACGTAGTAAGGTTGAAAGCAGAGGTAGACGAGATGATCAGCGGGGGTCTGCCTCTGGAAAGGATAGAAATTTATGGATCAGATGAGCTGCTGTTTGTAGCAAAAGATGTGACTCGAAAAGCTAGAATGGCACATGATAGATTGAAGGAATTGGCCAAAAGATATGAGGTAGACCTGAACAAAACTAAAGCGTTGCAGGGACCACATAGATTACATTACAGTGACCAGGAGCTGGAGGAGAAAAGAATCACAGGATTAAGGACACACCCCAGAGACCTGATTGTAGGAATGAGAATATGGATTTTGTTGGACAAATGGGAAGAAAGGTGGTCCAAGAAGAAACCAGCAAAGAAAGCTGAGGGGGAAACGCCGCCTCCAGGAGGGGGGCGACGGGTGTTGGAAATTTTCCTTTACGGGAAGTACAGAATGGAGGGTATGTGCATGTGCCGTGGAATAGAGGTGATTTGGCTGCATTTACAAATGATTTTCCTCGGCTGAGGGAGAAACCAGTAGAGTGGTACAAGCAGGTTGAGCGGTTTGTTAAAATTTCAAAAGTACTATGGATTGATTTGAACACCTTGTTTGACATAGTGGTACCGGGAGATTTGTGGACAGCTTGTAAAGTAGCTGTTGAGTGGCCGACTTCGGAACCTGAAAGGGAGCCGGTTACAAATGGTCCATCACCCTTAGTAATGAAGAAGTATGAGCAGGTGATTACATGGCTAAAACTGAAGATTTCACCCCAAGATATAGATTGGGTTAAGATAGATCGGACTGTACAGGAACCCAAAGAAACGGTGCATGAATATTATGAAAGACTTCTGCAAGCTTTTAAACAGTATAGTGGGTTAGATATTTTGGACCCCAAAGATATGGGACAGTTTGTCTCAAAGTTTGTACTGGGTCTGAGAATGGAAATCAGCCTCATGATACAGCACCATTTGATCTGCTGGCAGAACAAGCCACTAGATGAAATATTGAGGTATGCGAGATACTGTAGTGATGAGGTGGAATCGAAACATCGGAAGTTAAAAGACAAATTGATGCTTGTCCAGATGCAGACAGCACAGTGTCAGCCTAGTGGAGGGACTTTAGGAAGAAAACAAGGAAATTTCCAGGGGAATCAGAATGGGCAAGCCCAGGGAAAGGGGAAACCAGTAGACCCCAAGACAGGAGTGGACGTGGCCACATTGAAGAAGACCACGACGTGTCATCTTTGTCGCCAGGTCGGACATTGGAAACGCGAGTGTCCTTTGAACCCAGTTAATCAGTTGCAGGAAGAGGGGGCTCAGGCACCCGCGCAAGAGGTAGTTAACACAGTGACGAGGCCTAGGACGATGAAAGGGGGGGTTTACAGCTCTCACGCCCAGGTTCCCCAGGCTCCAAGGATTACACAAGGAATACGAACGTACCAACAGATGCCCCTGTTCGAAGACTATGACGAGAGTAGCTCAGACCCTTTATCCTGACGGTGCCTGAGGGGGAGGAAGACTGCACGCTTGGAGCGGTCTTGGAGGTAGACCAGAGAGGACCTTTGTGGAGGCAGATATTGAGGGTCATCCTGCCACACTTTTGGTTGATACTGGTGCTACCCGGTCTACTGTAAGATCAGCAGTGGTCCCTAACCTACCCCTCTCGGGACAATCAATCCAGGTTGTTGGAGTAGCGAACAAGAGAATAAGCAGCCCATTGACAGAACCGATCTTAGTAAAGATAGGTTCCTTCCAAACTAGACATCAGTTTGTAGTGTGTGATACGAGTCCAGTTTGCCTTGTGGGAAGAGATCTGTTGTGCAAGTTGAACTGCACGATTTATTGTACGCCTCAGGGAGTGGAGGTCCAGACGAGAGATGACGATGCTGACTTTAAGGTTACCAATCAGCATCTATGTATAGATCTGTACCCAATGGTGACGGTGGAAGAACTTCCACCTGATCTGAGAGACGCAGTGTCATCTGTGGTGTGGGATTTCGCAGGCGATGAAATAGGTCTAATCAGAGGGGTTGAACCAGTGCGGATTGAGGTGAAACAGAATGTTGATTTCCCAAGGACACCTCAATACAACCTGTCGCCAGAAACGATTGCAGGGATCAAACCTGTGATCGAGACTTTCATTGAGAAAGGCATTCTGAAAGAGATCAGAGGTAGCCCCTGTAATTCACCCATTATGGGGCTACAGAAACCGAGCGGGAAATACAGGATCGTGCAAGACCTGCGAAAGGTCAACACAATAGTTGTCCCTTGTTGTCCAGTGGTACCGAATCCTTCAGTAATACTGTTCCAGATCCCATGTGAAGCCGAGTGGTTTACGGTTATCGACTTGTGTCAAGCCTTCTTTTCGATACCGCTCCACGAGGAAAGCCAATTTCTTTTTGCGTTCAGACTGGAAAATCGCGTGTTAACATGGTGTCGTATCCCTCAAGGGTATACGGAAAGTCCATCGATCTTTAACCAGATTTTGAAAAAGAATCTCGAGAGTCTTGTGTTGCCGCAGAACTCAGTCCTCGTGCAATACATAGATGACTTGCTCATTGCCTCAGAAACAGAAGATGCTTGCAGAATTGACACTGTAGCCCTGTTGAACCACTTAGCAGAGAATGGACATAAGGTGTCCCCGAACAAGCTGCAGTACTGTTTGAATGAGGTACAGTACTTGGGACACAGATTAGAAAAAGGCAAGAGGAAGGTGTCACCAGATCGAATTGAGGCAATAATGAGCATGGCAGTACCCACCACACAGAGAGAAGTTAGGATGTTCCTGGGAATGGTTGGCTACTGTCGACAGTGGATTCCTAGTTTCTCCTTGAGAGCAAAGCCTTTGCAGAGGCTTACGCACAAGGATGTGAGTGATCCGGTACCATGGGACGAGGAGTGCTTGATGTCATTCCTGAAACTGAGAGAGGAATTGTGCAGTGCTCCGGCACTGGGAATGCCTGACTACAACAAGGCCTTTTCATTGTTCTGTTATGAGAGGGAAGGATGTGCATTAGCAGTGTTAGCTCAGAACCATGGAGGTGTCCGTAGACCAGTTGCCTATTTCTCAGCTACTCTAGATCCAGTAGCTTCTGCGTTGCCCGGATGTCTAAGATCCGTTGCTGCAACAGGTGTCAGCATTGAAAGATGTGAAAGCATTGTAATGGGACATCCATTGACTGTACATGTGCCACACTCGGTTGAGT
The DNA here is from genome assembly GCA_963921515.1 of Calotriton arnoldi. Classification (NCBI taxonomy): domain Eukaryota; kingdom Metazoa; phylum Chordata; class Amphibia; order Caudata; family Salamandridae; genus Calotriton; species Calotriton arnoldi. The sequence goes on from CAWUFW010001798.1 coordinate 818,884, forward strand.
TATTGATGACCAGGACCAAGACTCAGCACCTAACGAACAATAGGTTAACGAGGTACGAGCAAGTCATACTTGCCGCAGAGAATGTGACTCTGAAAAGGTGCTCTGTCTTGAACCCTGCGACATTAATGCCTACACCGAACACGGATGATGAAGATTGTGCGGACCATGATTGTCTCGATGTGACCGAGCTTTGCACCAAACCGAGACCTGACATTGTCGATGAACCATTGGCTGACCCAGATGAAATTTTCTTTGTCGATGGTTCATGCTTAAGAGACAGTGTGGGGCAATTGAGAGCAGCGTTTGCTGTATGTACCATTTCAGGAGTGGTCGAGGCTGCTTGCCTAGAAGGAGTACGCTCCGCGCAGGTAGCTGAGATCATTGCCTTGACCCGTGCCTGTTTGGCTGCTGATCGAATTCGAATCACGATTTACACAGACAGCCAATATGGGTTTGGCGTGGTGCACGACTTCGGGCAGTTATGGTCTCAGAGGGGATTTTTGACATCATCTGGCTCACCCATTCGGAATGGAGAATATGTAAGACAACTGTTGGATGCACTACAGCATCCGAAAGAAATTGCTGTTGTAAAGTGTTCCGCCCATGGGAAAGGGGAGGACTTTGTGTCATTGGGTAACAATTATGCGGACGAGGTTGCCCGTTTCTGTGCAGAACAAGGATGCATATTCACAGATAGATACGCAGGGGAGAGCCAAGAAAGAACCGAGCTCAGCATAATGTTGGCCATGGCAGACACTTGGGAAGAGCTTAAGCGATTACAGGACGAAGTTTCAGTCCAGGAGAGAGAGGGATGGATCAAAGCTGGTTGTGAGAGAGGAGATGTGGATGTGTGGGTATCCAACGATGGGAGAGCCGTATTACCAGAAGAATTGTTGAGTCCGATGGCAAGGCTGATACATGGACAGGCACACCTTGGTAGAGACGCAATGATGAGAGTGTTTAGACAGACGTGGTACAACCCACGATTTCGAGCAATGGCTGAAACAGTGTGTCAAAGGTGTGTTACGTGTCAGCAGATGAACGCTGGAAAGAAAACTGTAGTTACATTGAGTCACATTGGGAGGTCAGGTGGGCCTTTCAACAGGATACAGCTTGACTTTGTGGAAATGCCTAAGTGTAATGGGTTGAGGTACATTTTAGTGCTGGTATGTGTATTCTCACGGTGGGTGGAGGCTTACCCCACACGCAGGTGTGACACTCTCACAGTGGCTAAGTTATTGTTGAGGGAGCTCATCCCTAGGTTCGGGATCCCAACCTCTTTGGAATCAGATAGAGGAAGGCACTTCCACAGTGAAATCATGAAGTTACTTTGTGCTGCATTGAATATTGACCAGAGACTTCACTGTAGTTACAGACCAGAGGCTTCTGGGATGGTGGAACAAGTTAATGGAACTTTGAAGGCCCGGATGGCAAAAATGTGTTCTTCGACATCCCTGAAATGGCCCGACGCTTTGCCGCTCGTGCTGATGAGCATGCGAAGTGTCCCAGACAGGAAAACCGGGTTGTCCCCCACGAAATTCTAATGGGAAGGGCAATGAGGTTGCCGGCAGTACCAGCTACAGCTTTGATAAGCATCACTGATGACTTGATTCTCGATTATTGTAAAGGACTCTCTGATGTGGTCCGTTCTGTATCCCAGCAGGTGCAAGCAGCAGTGGTCCCAGCCTCGAGTGATCTGTGCCACGACTTGTGTCCCGGAGATTGGGTGCTCGTCCGGAAGCACGTGAGGAAGAGTTGCTTGGATGCCCGCTGGCGTGGCCCGTATCAGGTGATACTCATCACGAACACAGCAGTAAAGTGTGGAGGATTGCCGAACTGGGTGCATGCCTCCCATACCCGCAGAGTTTCAGCACCCTTGGAAGAAACAGCTCCTCTCGTAAATGAAAATCCAGCTGATGTGGAAGGGCCACATGAGAGGACAAGTCAAGCTGTAAGGGTTGCTGACACAGCTGGTGGTGCACTAGAGCAAGCTGAAGGGGGTTTCCACAGTTCGAACCCTGACTCAGACACCGAAGATAGAAGCGGTGCAGTGGGCGGAGAAGAGTCAGATTCAGCAGAAAGAGGAAGTAGTGCACTGGGTATAGCAGGGGAAGGCAGACGAACGAACAGAAGTGCAGAAGGTTGGCCTGAAAGACAGAGGCGACGGAACTTGAAGTTAGCACCTGCAAGAGACCTTGCCCCAGTGTCTGAAGCATCTGAAACAGAGGCAAGCGACGAAGACCAGTCTCAAGATAGCCGGCGAAGGTCGAAAAGAACTAGAGTACCTTGTCGCAGATACTCTACCCCTGAGTGGACTTACATGGTGTTTGATGCAGGGGGTGGTGAGCACGGGAAGGCTGAGGTCAGTGCTGGTGGTCCGTCGGAGCCCGAATGTGGTGGTGAAGGTGGTGCTGCAGTTGCCAGGGCTCGAAATAGAAGGAACACTGACCCTCACGGTTCCGAATCCCCCGCTTCTGAGTGAAGTTCGAAACTTGGTTCTGCATCGACTCGAATTCCCGCCTTTGGAGTTGAGCCGTTTTCACATGAAGTGTTGATTTTGCGTCTTGAACTTTTGTATCACGTTCTGGTATTGCTCAATGAGGATCTTATTGTGGATCAACTATAAACTGTAAATAAAAGTCTAAAAGAAGAAGATAACCTAGGTCCGAGTGGAAGAAGAATAAACTTAGGGACTTTCCACAGAAGAGGAACGAAAACTAGGAAGTCTTTTTCTGGACTGTGTAAATAAAATTGTGATCGAGAAGGGAAAATCCAGAGATTTCATGGTTGCTCGAGCTGGTTAAGCAAGTCACGAGTAAAGGACAGAGACTTTTTCAGGGTTCATTGCTATAACTAAGACTTTTGAGAACTTTCGAAACCATGGAGCCGGGAGATCCCAATCGTAGATCAAAGTGGATTGTAGGCATTCTTATAAGTAGTGTGATAGTTTCTATAATCATAGTAATCATAGTCTCATATACTGGTTCGCATGAGCTAGAAGTGCAGGGGGTGCCAGGGACACCTACACCTACTACACCTAGCCAAAAGGGGGTAAACATGGGAGCTGACAGAGCTTTGCTATTAGAAGAAAGTCGTAGGTTACATATAGATTTATCTAGGAGTGATTTTAAGCTTAATGCATATGCTAAGCTGCTATATGAGTATGTTGATGTGATGGATGCGAAAGATTGTTATGTGTGTATGCAGTTGCCTGCTTCAGTGGACGAGGGTATTAGGTATCACCATCTTCCACTGACTTATGGAATTTCATGTAGTCTTGTGCTTAGTTTATTTTATGAGAGAGATCAGTTTGAGTATTTCTTTTCCAATTTCGACGCAGTGCTTCCTGAAGTCCCAGCTTACAAGCATTTGAATAAGTACGACTATTATAAGACCGAGGATAGACTCAGGAAGTTCTTCATACCGAGTTTGGAATTGGATACAGCATTCGCTCACAGACACAATCTGACCTGTGCGATGTCAGATGTGGAGAAAAAGTTTGTAGATCAGGTAGAGGACAGGTATAGAAAGCTGACCCACTCCCGAGACTTGGGGCATCACAGGCTTGATTGGACCGATGAAGAAAAGTTGCATAGGACCAAGGGAAGCTATGGTCCTATAGCGTTAGACAAAGAGCAGAGGGGTAAGTTGTGTATAAGGCGTTATCAGACTTACTACGAAAAGGTTGCAGTTGGACAAAGCACTTGTGATCACGTTTTCACCATGGCAGATGTGGCAAAAGATTTTCTCCAAGGTCCTGTACAAGTGATACCAACGGTGTATTATGTATGTGGGAAGAATGCTTATGTGAGGTTGCCTGCAAATTGGTATGGAACATGTTATTTGGCAATAATATTTCCAAAGATTTACCATACAGAGGATTTGGATCTTCTAGAAGGTGGGGAGCATTCAAGAGCGAGAAGAGCTGCAAGTGCAGGAATCGTTGTGGGGGATATCTTTGAAGCTATGATACACAGTCTGGGAGTAGTCTTGAATGATGTGAAAATCCGGAGGTTAGCGACTGTGGTGGATGAATTTTCAATGAATACAGCAAAGTCATTGGTGTTGGTGGAAGGAGAGATGTTGTCGATAAGGGGAATGGTTTTGCAGAATCGCCTTGCTTTGGATGTCTTATTGGCAAAAGAGGGCGGAGTCTGTAAAATGTTGAAGGTTCAAGAGTGCTGCACTTATATACCAGACCGTAGCAAGGATCTGGAGAAATATATAAGTAACATCACTACAATCCACACAAAAATAGCGGATTTGACCGAAGAGGGGGCCTGGGAAAAAGTTGGTAAGGGTTTTGGTCAAGTGGGAGGTTGGTTTGCAAATCTAGGAAAGGGATTCCTTGGGTATTTTCTGAGACCCCTCCTTAACTTGGTGGTTTGTGTGGTTGGTTTGTGGATTTTGATCAAGGCCTACAAGTGGTATCGAGCAGGCCGAGTCAAGAGAGCTTTGAGGGAAAATGAGATGAGATTGGCAAGACTGCAGGACAGTCAGTATCAAAGGCTCAAGAGCATGGAGAAACTAAGATCAGGGAAAATGGCAACGAGTTCTGTTTAGGTCGGTTCTTTCTCCAAGGGAGTTGAATGAGATGTGATGACAGGAGTCATCAAAGGGGGAACTGATAGAGCGAAATGTTCTTGTGAATTGTAGGGGTGCATCATAATCACTGATAGTCCGCACCCGCGTGTACTCAGACATATATTCGTATATATTCAGTTGTATATCCATGCATGTTTAGTAAAGAATGAATAGTTCGCTGAGACAAAGTGAATCAGCAGCATAATTGTGTTATGATAATCATGTAATGTAATGCTTATTGAATTGTGTGAACATAATGCATAGAGGAATTAGTTCGTGTGTAATTCAATTGCAGTAGTTTAAACGTGCACCATATTAAAGTTGCACATGTAATTCATTGTTTGCATATGAATTGTAATGAAAATGCTTATAGGGAAAAGTAAGATGTGTGTTTAAAAGTTATATGTAAAGGCCTGACTACATATATGCTTAGGGAAGGCCTGGTTTATTCTTATGTTAGCTTATTTTGTAGGCCGAGAAAAGTTTCTCTTGGTAAGGCTCTCTGGGCACAAACGGTAGATTTAATTTGCACAGTAGAAGGTTTCTGTTGAACGTATCTTTGTTGCAGGTGCAAGGACACATGTCTCGTTAGTAAAGACTAACTCTTTGTTTTCAAAAGTTAGAGAGATGGGAGGCATGGTACGGGAGTGAAATGGAATTTAGGGATGATACTTTCAGCGGAGAAGGTGCCTGGGACTCAAGGTCATCGCAACCGTCCAGGATGAAGTAACCGTTTCGATGGAAAAGTACAAGAAAGAAGACCTGGCCAAGGAGGCGTGATTAAGGTGTGTACAATTGTATTTGAGTTTTGTATTAGGGATAGTGCCCTGAGGGAGGAGGCCAGAGAAGAGGTAGGGGAGACCAGAGAGAAGGACAGAGCTGAGCTTAGGTATTATGTGATTGCACTTCTTAGGAAGGATTCACAGCTGACACCTTTTATTCACTCTTGCCTGGAACAATCATTATGCAGGGATGTCACTAAGTGTTAGTGTAGGGACAGCAATTGATTTAAAGCTTGCTTAGATAAATGAAGAGCAACGTAGAAATTGGAGCAATCATAGCTTGGTTGATCCTTCTAGAACTTTCTATTCTCTTTATTCTGAGTCGGATGAGACTCCTGCGTAGGTTATTATTTGTATTAGTGCCCATCTAATTCTTTAACCTCGTGTTGAGGTGCTTGCATGTTCAGTTATTTTTGGCGATAATAAATTCTTAACTTGAATTCGGAGTCAGTGGTCCTTTCAGACAAAATGAATGCTGTTATATAACCAGATGAGATTCTCTCCTTTACACTATTCAACAGGTAAAAAGATCTTGGCGACCAGAAGGTTCTTATAGATAATTAGATAAGAATCGGCGTTATCAATATGATGATCAGATTCCAGGGAAGCCTGGCTACCTGACTTTCCAACAAAAACTGTTTGCCAGGGAGCCTTCGGGGAAATCAGTGCAAATGCTATGGAACAAATGTAACTTTGCCATGGTGAGGAACCTTGCCGTCCCCCTTATCATTCAAAATCTTGAAATAAAATCTGTCCTTCAAGTTATTATCCTTATGATTATGAGAGCCAGGAGTATCTAAGCCCTCAACCATCTGGAAAGACCCATCAGTAACTGAAGAGTCAGTCATCACAGATGCATTTTGAGGATGAATACATTTACTGTTTATTTTTTATGTGTTTGCATTTTTGCCAAGGACGCATTATACTGGTTCTTTTGAGACCCTGTAGTTCTTTTAGCAATAGACTATTTTAGCAGAGTCACAGAAGTTTCAGGCTTCCAGGCTTCCCTCACAGGTTGGATCAAGGCAACATATTCTGGACAGAGGCCTCATCACTTTTGAAATGTCTTTGATATAAAAAGACATAGTTTATTTCACAGAAAATTGAATAATGGCTTTGAAATTGTCTCTAGGGCACATGCATCAAGCTTTTTTCAGGTCGGAAACGGGGCGATTCACACAATTGGCCCGTTTGCAAATGAAAAAAGGCCTTTTCTGATGCATGTACCTTTTTCCATTCACAATTTAGGTAATCGCAATTTTTTGCGATTACCTAAATTGCAAATGCATTTAGGGAATCGCAATTTGAGATTTCCTAATGCTGATGCATAGCCTTTCCTAAATGCGAATTGTGCATTTAGGAAATGCTAATTACCATCAACTTCAAGTTGATGGTGATTTGTGCATGCTTTGAAAATGCACAAAAATGCATTTTTCAATGTGTCATGTAGAGCCCACATGCCCTTAGGGCATGTGTGTGCTTCACATGTGCACACTTAGGTGGTGCTTCAGGGGAGCCTTAGGCCCCTGGGCACCCTTGGATTTGCATTCGCAATTTGCGATTATCATTTTGGTAATAGCAATTTGTGAATGCATTACCATTCATTCCTATGGGCCTGGAGTCACATTAGCTAATAGCGATTCGCAATTTCTGAATCGCTATTAGCCAATGTTAAGGAATCACAATTTTTATTGCGATTCCTACATGCATAGGCATTTGCGATTACCAAATAGCGATTCCTTAATAATCGCTATTTGGTAATCGCAAATTGTGACCTTGATGCATGTGCCCCTAAGTTCCTAACTTTCATCCTCATTATTAAAGGAAGCTGAAGAGTCTTCAAAAGTTATAATTGTGAGGACTATTAAATTGGAAATGGAATTGAGAAATGTGACAGAACCAATGTGGGAAAAATAAGGATATACCAAATATGCTAAGAAATTGTATGGCGTTGATCAAATGAAACTGATGCAGAATGTCCAACAAATTAATAAACACCACGATTTACACTGTGAAGAAAAAAACTCATAGAAAATGGATAAACTGAATAATTATAAAGTCGCGGCCCACAATGGTGGGTGCGGCCTAGGGAAATGTAGGGAATAGGGTGCGCCCCTGTTCGTTATGCCAGTAGACAGAGCTGTCATTAGAGAGGCAGATCTGCCCAGGCAAGCAGGAGCACGGTATCGAGCCAGCTGGAAACTCTGAAGGCGGAGAAAAGAGCCCCGGTATGCTGCGCCTGAGGGCAATGCAGAGACTCGAGGTAGTAGTGAATGGCGGGCATGAGGAGCTGCTCAAAATGGCATCCACTCCGTGCCTGGTAACAAAGAGGCAGAATAAAAGGCCAGTAGGGTGAGTAGCAAAAGGAAAAAGCAAAGTGTGCAAGCACGCCTCTCTAAATTTATGTACCTGAGAAAATAACATAGGAGTAAAACATGAAGCATATATAATGAAAACAGGGAAGCATACAGTCTATAGTGACTGAAACACAGCACTTAACAGCGAGCTGCAAGAAAAGAGGGCTGCTCGCTCATAGTCAAGCTATTGTTGTGGAAAACATGCTCTGATTACTGTTCAATCTCATGCCTAACAAAAAGTTTAATGGAGTGTAAAGGGGCCTGAATTCAGTAGTCCGTTGAACTCCATCTATTGCGCAGCAAAAATATAAGCGAGAACATTAGGTGCACTAGAGTACATGTCACTTTAGCTCAGGAGCCTCAAAGAAACTTTTCAAGCAGTCTCTAAGCATAATCATAGAGGCCTGCTGCAATTTGAGAACTTTGGCAGACACAATGCTGCAGAATTTAGCAGTTTCCATGGGTTCCCAGAACACCCAGCATTTGCATTCTAATGTGGGTTATAAACCATCATTATTCTTAAAGCATGTTAAACGGTTGTGCTGGGGCTTAAAATAGGATGCATATGGGGACAGAATGTGAAGATTTTATTTGGGCAACAGCGTGCTACATGATAGGGATTTATAGTCTATGTTGTTACTTATTTTGAATACACAGCTTCATGTGAATTGTGTTGAGTTTATCGATACAAGGTAGGTAGACTAGATTAGGGAACTTCAGGTAACATGAGGAGATAGGCTGTTGTCAATGCACACAGGAAAATCATGTCCCCCAGGGGTTTCTTGTTGCTGTTGCTTGGGGTTTTTGATTTCAGTTATTTGCTCAGCTGAACAGCTCTGTTTTCAATAGCTTCTACAGGAGTAAATAGTTTGGCTACACTCTCATGGCTGGTGGGAGGCTGTTAGTAGCTTGGACTCTGGTGTTCCGAGAATATCGTACTGTTTTCAGGCTTTTGAACCTCAGTTGGTATGTGATGATTGCTTTAGCCGAGCAGAGTGTTTAGGTCGAAACAAAAGGTACTTTTACATGTACTCTGCTCCAGAATATTTTAACATTGTGCATAGACCTTTGAAATTGGTTCTGTCCTCCATCAGTAGCCAGTGAGGGGCTTCTAGGGCCCAGTTTGATCTTGTGCTGCTTGTTCCAATTGAAGACTACCCTGGGTTTGTACACATTTCAATTTGTCAATAAGCTTCTTGTATTGACCCCACTGCAGTAGTCTATGCTGCAGTGTTTTCGACAAAAAATGACCAATGATCTCATAATCTTCACATGGTATTCTATTTCAGAAAGTAGTTGGACCTTGTAGAGCAATGCCAAAAGGGATTTTGTATGGTTTTACTGCAGTGTGTGTGTTGGACTTGGCCCTTTTTGGAGTGATTGCTGAGTTAAAAAATACTCCTTGGTTGTGCAAATTTTGCGTTGGAATTTAGGCTGGCCGCACTCTGAATGGCAAGTAAATGGCATGTCTTGAATATGCATTCTTTACGATCTGAGTTTTTGTTAGCTCTACTAAGGCAATAACATTTCCCTCTTCCAATTATTTAGGTAGTCGAAGCAAATTTTGAAAGCAGAGTTTGATCTGATTGTTGTCCCCATACATTTAGATTGTAAGTGGTGGTCATAAGTGATACGTTGAGTCGACGGGAAGCTACAGGTTTAAAACTAGGGATAATGATAAGATAGGCTCTTTGTCTCATTGCATGTAACTTTCATGGGCTTGGTAGACCCTATTAGGATTGTTTGGTTGACTTCAGTTGTCAGGGAATGTTAGAAATGGGATCTCTAGTTGGCAAGGGCTTGCACCTTTGTCCAAGTAGGGACCCTTCTTCCTAGTCAGGGTAAGGGTATTACACTCGTGAAGTAACCCCTGCTCACCCTCGTGGTAACTTGGCACGAGCAGTCAGGCTTAATTCAGAGGCAGTGTGTAAAGCATTTGCACATAACCAACAGTAATACAGTGTAAGCACTACAAACGGACACCACACCAGTTTAGAAAAATAACCAATATTTTTATATACTCAAGACAAGACCAATTACGACAAAAATCCACAATACTATACTTTAAAAACGAATACTTGATAAGGTAACTTCTTCTTTGCAGGAATAGTCCAAAAACAAAGTTCGTACGAGTCGGTAGCTCCGTCCGAGTCTACCGCGATGCTGAAAACCACCTAGTCTAACAGTTCCAGCCGACCGCGTCGATACGGGCCAGCAGAGTCGTGAACAGACTCGGTCACAGTACCTTTCTCGTTGTGGCTGGTACGGAGTGTACGAGCCGGTCGGCGTTCGTCGCGGTTGCGGTGCAAGACGGAGCGATGCAAGGTGCGGTGTCCCTCGATGCGGTGCAGGCAGCGGCTCGATGAGCATCGTGCAGACGGAGTCGGTGAGTCCAAGGCGTGCGATGCAGGGTGAGACGATGCTCGATGCGGTGCTGACAGGTTGCGATGCAGGCGACCAAGCCGGAGTGCGGGAGCTGGCGTCGGACAGCGGTGCGAGTCGGAGCGGTGCGTCGCAGACGTGCGAGCGGTGCCCCAAATGCGATGCGGTCACGACTCTTGAGCCAGTTGCAGCGACCGCGTCGGTCGGTTCCGGCTGGTTCAGTGAAGCGATGCGATGCGAACTGCGGTGCCCACAGGTCACGGTGCAAGCAGCGGCTCGGTGTTGGCGGCGTCGGACGTCGCCCACGGTGAGACCAGGGTTGCGATGCGAAGCGGGGCGATGCGGTCTGCGGTGCAAACAGGTCACCGGCCAGGGATGGATTCGGTTGACGGAGTCGGTTGCGGTTCCCTTCCTCTGTGGCAACTGAAACAGCGTTCCAGAAGCGGTACCCAGAGGCTTGTGAAGTCTTTGCAGTCCCTGAGACTTCTTAACAGGAGGCCAGCTCGGTTTCAGGCCCTTGGAGATACTCAGCACAAGTTTGTAGAAAGTTCAGTCCTTTCACTGCCCAAGGCAGAAGAAGCAGCTGCAGGCCAACCCAACAAAGCAACAACACAGCAAAGGGGCAGTACTCCTCCTGGCAGCTCTTCCAGCTCTTCGTCTTGGCAGGTTCCTTGATTCCAGCGAGATCTAAATTCATGGGGTCAGGGCCCCAATATTTATATCCCAAATTCCTTTGTTCTCTGAAGGCAGAGAGGCCTTTGCCTAGTCCAAACCAGTTCTGGAGCACTTTGTTGACAAGTCTCCGTCCCTTCTTTCAGTGAGTAGGCCAGGGACATCAGACGCACCACAGGAGGTGGAGCCAGCATTGTGGAGGGAAGGCACTGTCCTATTCAGGGCCCAGGTGCAACTCCTTCCACCCATCTACATGTAGATCTTGCTATTCAGCCCTGCGCTGACTCACCCTGTCTCCTGGCATCCCCCAGCCCCTGTCACTCACACTCCAGACAAGGAATACACAACCTCGCAGAGGCAGGCTTGGATGGTTAGACAAGAAAATACCCACTTTCTAAAAGTGGTATTTTCAAACACAGAATGTTAAAACCAACTTCACTAAAAGATGCATTTTATCATTCTGAGTCCAGGCATACTAAACTCGAATTTCTACCATGTTCCCGGGGTCAGTTAGGATTATAAGCTGTAATAATCAAAACTGCCCGTTCTGGCCTATGGGGAACAGGTAGCCTTGCAATAGTGAAAAACGAACTAGGCTGTAATTCACTATCAGGACATGCCACACACACCAGGGCATGTGGGCATACAACGCACCCTGCCCACAGGGGTACCTTGGGCCTACCTTAGGGGTGACTAACATGTAGCAAAGGGAAGGTTTAGGGACTTGCAAGGGTGTGCACTTGCCAAGTCGACATGGCAGCCCCAGGCTGCGCACAGGCTCTGCGATGGCAGGCCTGAGTTACACTTTACGGGCTGTTTGCGTGGGTGGCACAATTCAGTGCTGCAGCCCACCAACAGCATTTGGTCTATAGGCCCTGGCACTCGCAGTGCACTTTACAAGGGACTGACACATAAACCAAATAGGCTAATCATGGAAACACCAATCCATAACACATTTTTTACAGGAGCACTTGCACTTTCCCACTGGACAGCAGTGAGGAAAGTGCGCAGAATCATTACACCAGCAAAAACAGAGTCAAAACCGGGAGGTCAGAAAATAAAAAGTCAGGGGAAACACGCCAAAAGATGCCAAGTCTAACACATGTCCCCTCCAGCTGAAAGTAGGGAGAACTACCCAACCCCATTGGAGTTCTCTTCACTAAGGCGGAAGAACCTGGACAGACCATCTGCGTTGGCGTGTTCTGTACCAGGACGGTGTTCCACCGTAAAGTCCATTCCCTGTAGGGAGATGGACCACCTCAGCAGTTTTGGATTCTCACCCCTCATTTGCATCAACCATCTGAGGGGCCTGTGGTCTGTCTGAACCCGTAAAATGAGTCCCAAACAGGTATGGTCTCAACTTCTTCAGCGCCCAGACCACAGCAAAAGCTTCCCTTTCTATGGCACTCCACCTCTGTTCCCTGGGAAGTAGTCTCCTGCTAATGAAGACTACAGGCTGATCCAGGCCCTCTTCGTTCGGTTGTGAGAGCACCGCTCCCACACCATGCTCTGAAGCGTCAGTCTGCACGACGAATTCCTTGGAGAAGTCAGGTGCCTTGAGCACGGGCGCCGTGCACATGGCTGCCTTCAGGGCATCAAAAGCTTTCTGGCAGGACTCAGTCCAGATCACTTTCCTCGGCTGCCTCTTAGAGGTCAGCTCTGTTAAGGGGCAACGATGGTGCCATAGCCCTTAACAAATCTCCTATAGTAACCGGTGAGACCTAAGAAGGCTCTCACCTCTGTCTGGGTCTTGGGGGCTCCCAAGCCAGAATTGTGTCAATCTTGGGTTGTAGGGGCGCCACCTGGCCGCTTCCTACCTGGTGTCCCAAGTACACCACAGAACCCTGCCCGATCTGGCACTTACTGGCCTTGATCGTGAGGCCTGCACCTTGCAGAGCCCTCAACACTTTCTCAAGGTGCTGTAAATGTTCTTCCCAGCTGGAACTGAACACAGCAATGTCATCCAGGTAGGCAGCACTGAAATCCTCCAGCCCAGCCAACACCTGATTGACCAACCTCTGAAAGGTGGCAGGGGCATTCTTCAACCCAAAGGGCATCACCCGGAATTGGTAATGACCTTCTGGGGTTGAGAATGCTGATCTCTCCTGGGCCCCATCGGTTAAGGCAATCTGCCAGTACCCAGACGTCAAATCAAACGTGCTGAGGAACCGGGCAGCTCCCAACCGATCAATGAGCTCATCAGCTCTGGGGATGGGGTGCGCGTCAGTCCTGGTGACGGCATTGAGCCCACGGTAGTCCACACAAAACCGGAGTTCTGGAGTGGCAGCGGGCGCAGCAGCCTTTGGGACCAAGACCACTGGGCTGGCCCAAGGACTGTGGGAGGGCTCAATCACCCCTAACGCCAACATCTTAGAGACCTCCTCCTTGATGCTGGCTCTGACCCGGTCAGTCAACCTGTAAATCGTGTGCTTCACAGGAGGGCTGTCACCAGTGTCCACGTCATGGGTACACCAGTGAGTAACACCGGGGGTCAGAGAGAACAGTGGGGCGAACTGTCCCAACAACTGGTGACAGTCCCCCTGCTGCTCCTGAGTCAGAGTAGGGGAGAGGATCACACCCTCTACTGACCCATCATGCTCCTTGGTAGACAGGAGGTCAGGGAGAGGCTCACTCTCCTCTTCCACCCCATCATCTGTCGCCAAGAGCATACTCACTTCGGACCTCTCGAAGTGGGGCTTGAGGCGGTTCACGTGAAGGACCCTCAAAGGGTTCCTTGGAGCTTGCAAATCCACCAGGTAGGTGACGTCACTTTTGCGCTCCTTTACCTCATATGGCCCAGTCCACTTGTCCTGCAAGGCACAAGGTGCCACTGGGGCCATGACCCACACTTTTTGCCCAGGTTGAAATTCGACCAGAGTGGCATTCTGGTCATACCATCTCTTCATTTCTTCCTGGCTTGCTTCTAGGTTCGCCTGAGCGAGTTTCCTGAAGCGGGCAGTTTGGTTTCTAAAGGCCAGCATGTAGCTAAATACATCCTGGGGAGTTTTCCTGGGAGCTGCCTCCCAGCCTTCCTTTACCAAACTCAGAGGTCCTCTGACAGGGTGGCCATACAGGAGCTCAAAGGGGCTGTACCCAAGAGACTTCTGAGGCACCTCCCTGTATGCAAAGAGTAGGCATGGCAAGAGGACGTCCCACTTACGCCTCATGGGTTCTGTTAGACCCTTGATCATGCCTTTCAAGGTCTGGTTGAATCTCTCCACCAGACCGTTTCCTTGGGGGTGGTAAGGAGTGGTTGTGAGAAGTTGGCCTGGCATATGCTGTCCACTAATTATAGTGGGCACCTTGCACCAGTCCAAATCGACTCTTATGGTAGGTAGGTTAAAGACAACCTTATTGAAAGCTATCCTAGTGGTAGCTGTGGAGAGCAGCCTTCAGGCTAAGTCTTGAAGGAATGTAAAGCAGCTTGTTTTACCAGTCTATAATCTCTTGAGTGACCAAATGAAAGAGCACCACACCAGGTATATATTCAAAATATATGTATTTATTACTAAACACACCCCTCTAGTCTCTTTATGAGGCTAGAGTTCGAAGTACATAGGTTATAAGATCTTAAATCACAGTAATAGCACAAATACACGTTTGGGCCCTAGGGGCGTACCAAACCATATACCAATAAAGTGGTATGCGAACCACGACTGAACTAGACACTAGGCCTAGAGCCTCTAGAAGTGCTTGGACCACAAGGAACCACCCAAGGTAGTGACACAGGGGACCCACGGGAGACGCGTGCAGTGTAAATACACAACCGCGATACGCCGTTAACTTCTATGGAGAAAGTCGGGATCGGGAAAATAGAGGAAAGGGACACTTAAAAGAGGACTAGGACAAAACCCTTTGAGATCTAGGACTTTGAAGAGTCTCTACCCACGGGAGCACCGGAGTACTCGTGTTACCTCACCCAGGAAGCCGGGTGCATAGGTGCCTTTCGGGGTCGGGTTTCGTCGTCGGTTCTTATGGCGATCTGCTGCAAAGTGCTGCTGGCGACCAGGAGAAAAGTGTCCGGGTGGATCCAAGAGTGGATCGGAGTTCTGAAGAACCTGAAAGCAGAGGGGACAGAGTCTGGGTCACTAGCCAGTGACCAGGGTGGCGATGGACAGATGCCCACCGATGTCGAGTGCTTCAGATTCGATGACGGTCGTCTTGACTCTTCAGCCACGAGGTCCGGGAGGCGTTGTCGGCAACCAGGAGCAGGCTTCGGGCTGTTGCTCAATGTCTGTCGAGTGCAGAGGTGTCGGCGACCAGATTGGACCCAACAAGCCTTGGCAACGGCAAGTCTTGAGTAAGATGTAGATCGTCGATGATGCAGACCAGCAAGGTCTGGGGAACTCACCCAGCGAGGGTAAGTGAGGGCAGGCCTGGAGCAACCAGACTGCCAAGTAAAGAAAAGATTGGCCTTCGTTAAGGGCTACTAGCCAACAGGCTAGCGACCGCGAAGGAGCCTCGTGACGTCGCACGTGGAGCTGGCTTACAGGACACTCATGGAGTGGGGGCCAGTGATCTTCGGTGCAGGTGGTGCTGGAGGCTAGGGCTACTCGGAGCCCAAAGCACGACTTCTTGGGAGACCCAGAAGATGGTGCACTTGCAAATGTGCTTGGTGTCCAGGGGTCACGGTCTCAAGTTACCCACGATAGCCACGGGCCTCAGCTTTGCTGGGGACTCAGGGTAGCCTCGGTGAAGTCTGAGAATCCACCTCTGGTGATGCGATGACTTCGGCGTCCGGCAGGAGCTTCAGTGATGCGAACCGGACAGATGCTTCTTTGGTGCCTGCCAAGCAGGGAGTCACTCCTTGACCCCAAGGGAGATTCTTCAGTCCTCTAATCGTGAGTAGAGCGTCGAAGGTCAGGATTCTGTTTCAGAGTTTCGTCCAGGTATAATCTAAAGTCCTAGGGACTGGGTTCCTACCTTTATTCTAAAAATAGGGGATGGACTACTCTGTGGCCCCACCTATGGGTGGGTCAGGGCAGAGGGGTGGCTACACCCCTTTCCCTTTGTCCAGTTTGCGCCAAAGCAGGGGCTGCAAGCCCCTGATCCGGTTTGAACTGGGGTATGCACAGGGACACCAAATGTGCCCCCAGTGCAGGACTTCAAAGCACCCGAAAGTGCTCCCGCCCAGCCCCAATACACATTGTCCTGTCTGGGGAGGTGGTCACACCTCCCTGGGACAGGAAACCTATTGTCCAGGCCTCCCCTGCCGGAGTTTCGTCCAGCAGCAGGAGGCCAGACTCGTGTCTGTGGCAGCAGCATCCATTTTGTGATGCCAGGCTCTGGAAAGAAGTTACCGGACCAGGATTGGCGGGGGGGTAGTATTCCAAGATGTTTGACACCAAACACAACATGTTTAGGTGCAGCCATTCCATAGTTAGCATTTTACCGCGAGGATATAATGCGTTTAAGAGTATATGGTCAGGCTGCACTACAAACAGCATCAGAGATGGTCTCCGAACGCTGCAGAGGGGCCCTGCTCATGCAGGGGCACCCTCTCACATAGGAACCATGCACTCTGCCTTTAGGATTGATAAGGCCTGCCTTAGGAGTGACTTATAGGTTTATATGTGTGTATGCATTTAGTGATATAGGTAACCTATACCACAGCAAGGGGTGCATGCACCACCTTACCCAGGCTGCAGTAGCAGACCTGTGGTGCCAGTTTGGATGGCCTACCAGGGGTGGCATAATACATGCTGCAGCCCCTGGCAGGCCTCTGAGGTACCTATGCCCTTGGTACATAGTATACCATATACTAGGGACTTACAAGGGCACTCCAGATCCCAATCAGTGATGTGCCTAAGGCACATGGAGACCCTTTTAAAGAGGAAACAGCTAGGCTGGGGTTCTGAATAGCAGGGCCCCAGCCAGACTAATGTCGAAAACCAGTGAAGTATCAGCAAAAAGTGGGGGTACCCCTGTGAAGCAGATCCTACTCTCCTACAGTGGTGAACTTGTAGGTTACACCGCACTCCTTCCATAGGGATGTCATATACTTGGATATGAAATTGGTCCCCCTATCAGAACCACCTCTCTGGGGAATCCCACACGGGAAAAGATCCCCATTAACGCCCGGCCCACCACTGGCGCCGTCGTTGTCCTGAGAGGGATTGCCTCCGGGTACCGGGTGGCATGGTCCACCAAGACCAGGATGTACCTGTTGCCCATGGCTGTCTTGGGATCCAGTGGCCCCACAATATCCATCCCTACCCTTTCAAAGGGTGTACCAACAACAGGAAAAGGTTGGTGAGGAGCTTTGACCTTCCTCCCACTCTTACCACTTGCCTGGCAAGTTTGGCAAGACCTACAGTGTGCATCTGACTGCCTTCGCATTTGGGGCCAAAAGAAGTGGGTGACAAGCCTGTCAAAGGTCTTGTCCTGCCCCAAATGTCCTGCCAAAGGCACGTCATGAGCCAGACCCAGTAGGAAGGTCCTGAAGCGCTGGGGTACCACCAGCACACGGGCTGACCCAGGCTCAGCAACCTTAGGCTCACTGTATAGGAGACCACTCTCCCAGTAGATCAGATGTGACCCGGACTGATTACCAGCTGCCTGGTCTGCAGCCTGCCGCCGCAGACCCTCCAGAGTAGGGCACTCGTTCTGCTCCCTGCAGAACTCCTCCCTGGTGGGACCCCCTTCTTGCTGCCAATGGGTCAGCTCAGAGATGTCTCCCAGTTCGGCTACCTGCTCCCCTGTAGGCACCGGGCGTCCCCCTCGAGGTCCGCCTCCTCCCGGTCCGTGGGAACTTCGGGGGCCGGTTTCCCGCGCCCCCTGCCCTTTCTCTTGGCAGGAACTTGGGCCACTGTTTCAGGCTCCAAGTCCTCTTGATCACCCTTTCTGGCTGCCATTGACCGAGTGGACACGCATGCCCACTCTGGCAACCCAAGCATCTCCAAGTGAGACCTGAGCTCAACATCCTTCCATAAGGACTGCTCCAGGTCGTTACCTAGCAGACAATCTACAGGCATGGTAGGGCTCACAACCACCCTCAAGGGACCTGAGACCCCCCCCATTCAAAGGGAACCTGCGCCACCATACATTGGCGCTCTGAGTTGTCTACAGCAACTACTTGGTGGAATGCCCCGGGGACTACTTGCTTCTCAGACACCAGGTGACACCGGACTGAGGTCACACTGGCTCCAGTGTCTCTGAGAGCCTCTACCCTGTTCCCATTAATGGTCACCCAGGTGCTATATTTCTTTGTGTTAGGGGGCACCTGGTTTCCTGGACCATCTCACTGTCCCCTAGTGAGACAAGGGTCATTTCTGCGGGATCCCCACCCTCCTGTGGGCACCCCTCCTCCCCAAGCGCTACACTAGCCAACACTTTGGACTGTCCACCGGTGGGTGGCTGTGTCCCCTTTGGGCACTTGGGGTCCCCCTTAAAGTGACCTACCTGGTCACATGCATAACACTTGCGGGGGCCGGTCTCAACAGGCTTCCCTGTAGAGACCCCTTTCTTCTTATCACCGGGGGCTGGGAACCTTTACCCTGGGTACTAGTTTGGGGCCCTTTAGAGAACTCCTGTGCTTTACCCTTGTCCCCCACCTTTCTGCTGGGGACCCTGCCCACCTTTGGCTGGAGTCTCCCCCAAACGCTTTCTTGTGGACCCTGGTACTCACCCAGCAATCCGCTTCCATAGCAAGCTTCCTGGGGTCAGTTAGCTTACTATCAACTAGGTGCTGGCGCAGATCTGCAAAACATAGACTAGACAAGTGCTCCCATGCAATCAGGTTGTAGAGCCCCTGAAAATCTGTTACACTACTGCCCTTTACCCAACCATCCAGAGACCTGCAGAACACATCCACACATTCCAACCAAGTGTTGGCATCAGACTTCTTACTGGACCTGAACTGATCCCTGTACTTTTCAGGAGTAAGACCATACTTCGTGAGAAGGGCATCCTTCATGTCAGCATAGGTGAGGTGATACCCCTTACCCAAAGCTATCAGAGCATCCCTTGCTTCTTCCGGGAAAAGTGGCCACAATCCTGCTCCCCAATTCTCCTCAGGGACCCCATTCATGTGTATGGCTGCCTCATAACCCTGAAACCACCTTTGTATGTCATCCCCCTTCTTGAACTCCTTGCCTACATTCTTGGGAATGTGCACAATCCTGTCTGCCTTTCTGGACGAATTGCTGCCACCATCTGAGCCTGACTTACTCCTAAGTTCTAGCTCCTTCAGTTCTCTCTCATGCTCTAAGAGCATCTTCCTCTCCTCTATGGCCAATCTCTTCTCCTCCCGCTCACTCTCCAGCCTGAGCTTCTGCAGCTCAAACTGCCTTGCCTCCCGCCTGTCCTCCAGCTCCTCTGGGGACAGACTGCTGCTGCCTGACCTGGCGGGTTCCCCCTACCCAAAAGCATATCCACCCTGGAAATAGGCTCCTCCACCTCCTCACTGAGATTACCAGGCTGCCCACTGGCATGTCTGGCTGCTACCCAGGCCCTCAGCGCCTTCTGTAGCTCCTCCTTCCTTGTGAGGCCTTTAATTTTGACTTTCAGGTTTTTACAAATTGCTCGTAGTTCCTTTACGGCGTAGGTTTCCAACCTATCCTCCTCAAAGATAATTTCCAGAGATGCAACGGATGATGCAGCTGTGTCAGGCATGACAAAAGTAGTGAGTTGAAAACTGGCAAGATCAAAAATAGGCCAAAAGAAAAAGAACCAGTATGTGGTACGTAATGGTCTGCGATATGGTAGTAGTGCACACCAATCACTGTAAGTCAAGTGCAATCACAAGTCCTATCCTCACCGCTGACAACCAATGTTAGAAATGGGATCTCTAGTTGGCAAGGGCTTGCACCTTTGTCCAAGTAGGGACCCTTCTTCCTAGTCAGGGTAAGGGTGTTACACTCGTGAAGTAACCCCTGCTCACCCTCGTGGTAGCTTGGCACGAGCAGGCTTAATTCAGAGGCAGTGTGTAAAGCATTTGCACATAACCAACAGTAATACAGTGTAAGCACTACAAACGGACACCACACCAGTTTAGAAAAATAACCAATATTTTTATATACTCAAGACAAGACCAATTACGACAAAAATCCACAATACTATACTTTAAAAACGAATACTTGATAAGGTAACTTCTTCTTTGCAGGAATAGTCCAAAAACAAAGTTCGTACGAGTCGGTAGCTCCGTCCGAGTCTACCGCGATGCTGAAAACCACCGAGTCTAACAGTTCCAGCCGACCGCGTCGATACGGGTCAGCAGAGTCGTGAACAGACTCGGTCACAGTACCTTTCTCATTGTGGCTGGTACGGAGTGTACGAGCCGGTCGGCGTTCGTCGCGGTTGCGGTGCAAGACGGAGCGATGCAAGGTGCGGTGTCCCTCGATGCGGTGCAGGCAGCGGCTCGATGAGCGTCGTGCAGACGGAGTCGGTGAGTCCAAGGCGTGCGATGCAGGGTGAGACGATGCTCGATGCGGTGCTGACAGGTTGCGATGCAGGCGACCAAGCCGGAGTGCGGGAGCTGGCGTCGGACAGCGGTGCGAGTCGGAGCGGTGCGTCGCAGACGTGCGAGCGGTGCCCCAAATGCGATGCGGTCACGACTCTTGAGCCAGTTGCAGCGACCGCGTCGGTCGGGTCCGGCTTGTTCAGTGAAGCGATGCGATGCGAACTGCGGTGCCCACAGGTCACGGTGCAAGCAGCGGCTCGGTGTTGGCGGCGTCGGACGTCGCCCACGGTGAGACCAGGGTTGCGATGCGAAGCGGGGGCGATGCGGTCTGCGGTGCAAACAGGTCACCGGCCAGGGATGGATTCGGTTGACGGAGTCGGTTGCGGTTCCCTTCCTCTGTGGCAACTGAAACAGCGTTCCAGAAGCGGTACCCAGAGTCTTGTGAAGTCTTTGCAGTCCCTGAGACTTCTTAACAGGAGGCCAGCTCGGTTTCAGGCCCTTGTAGATACTCAGCACAAGTTTGTAGAAAGTTCAGTCCTTTCACTGCCCAAGGCAGAAGCAGCAGCTGCAGGCCAACCCAACAAAGCAACAACACAGCAAAGGGGCAGTACTCCTCCTGGCAGCTCTTCGTCTTGGCAGGTTCCTTGATTCCAGCGAGATCTAAATTCATGGGGTCAGGGCCCCAATATTTATATCCCAAATTCCTTTGTTCTCTGAAGGCAGAGAGGCCTTTGCCTAGTCCAAACCAGTTCTGGAGCACTTTGTTGACAAGTCTCCGTCCCTTCTTTCAGTGAGTAGGCCAGGGACATCAGACGCACCACAGGAGGTGGAGCCAGCATTGTGGAGGGAAGGCACTGTCCTATTCATGGCCCAGGTGCAACTCCTCCCACCCATCTACATGTAGATCTTGCTATTCAGCCCTGCGCTGACTCACCCTGTCTCCTGGCATCCCCCAGCCCCTGTCACTCACACTCAGACAAGGAATACACAACCTCGCAGAGGCAGGCTTGGATGGTTAGACAAGAAAATACCCACTTTCTAAAAGTGGTATTTTCAAACACAGAATGTTAAAACCAACCTCACTAAAAGATGCATTTTATCATTCTGAGTCCAGGCATACTAAACTCGAATTTCTACCATGTTCCCGGGGTCAGTTAGGATTATAAGCTGTAATAATCAAAACTGCCCGTTCTGAGCCTATGGGGAACAGGTAGCCTTGCAATAGTGAAAAACGAACTAGGCTGTAATTCACTATCAGGACATGCCACACACACCAGGGCATGTCCTACCTTTCGCATACAACGCACCCTGCCCACAGGGGTACCTTGGGCCTACCTTAGGGGTGACTAACATGTAGCAAAGGGAAGGTTTAGGGACTTGCAAGGGTGTGCACTTGCCAAGTCGACATGGCAGCCCCAGGCTGCGCACAGGCTCTGCGATGGCAGGCCTGAGTTACACTTTACGGGCTGTTTGCGTGGGTGGCACAATTCAGTGCTGCAGCCCACCAACAGCATTTGGTCTATAGGCCCTGGCACTCGCAGTGCACTTTACAAGGGACTGACACATAAACCAAATAGGCTAATCATGGAAACACCAATCCATAACACATTTTTTACAGGAGCACTTGCACTTTCCCACTGGACAGCAGTGAGGAAAGTGCGCAGAATCATTACACCAGCAAAAACAGAGTCAAAACCGGGAGGTCAGAAAGCAAAAAGTCAGGGGAAACACGCCAAAAGATTCCAAGTCTAACAGGGAACAATTGGAAACACCCAAACAGGGCACAAGGCACCTGTATCATAATCAAAAAAAGAGTTTATTTTAGGTACTTAAACCCATATAAAAGAAGACAAATTAAACAAATAAGCATTAAAATTACGAAAGGAATTCTAAAAAGAAAATGATGCAATATTTATGGAACCGTTTCCTTAACCAGGGGATCAAAGTTACTACTTACCAAGGGGCAGATTTACAAGCCCCCTGCGCCACCAGTACGTCACTTTTCGTGACGTACTGGTGGCGCAGGGGGCTCCTCGATATTTACAAGGAGAGGAAAAGCCACCATGCGTGACTTTTCCTCTCCTTGTAAATACCGTCCCTTCACACGCAGCACTTTGCGTTGAAGGGGCGTTCCATGGGTGTTGCTGTGGGTGTTCCCACGCAACACCCATGGAACTAAGACACATCTCCAGATTTACGAGAAATCGTAAATCTGGAGATGCGTCTGAAGCTACGCCACCCTAGAGGTGGCGTAGCGAGGCGCACCGTCCTCGTTTTTCCTCTTTCAATGCGTGCTGCATTCTACAGCATGCATTGAAAGAGGAAAAGCCTGTACTGATTGTTTTTGTGCAGAAAGGTGCCCCTTCCTGCACAAACACAATCTCCCCCATGGCGCAGGCATCCTTGCACCATGGTGCAAGGGTGCCTGCGCCGGCGCTGGCAGCTGTTTGTGCGCCAGCGCAGGAGAGAGCACAGGAATGCGACATATTCTTGTAAATATGTCGCATTCCTGTGCTCTGAAAGTGCTGCAGCGTGGCGCAGCCAAAGGGCTTGCAGCGCCACGCTGCGGCACTTTCTTGTAGATCTGCCCCCAAGTGTTTGGCTTTATTATGTATAATAATCCAAAATTGCTTTTCACATTAAATATTCCTAAGAGAGGTGATCAGATCTAGAGAAGAAATTAACTTTTACCACTTATTCTTGGCCTGCTAAGCCTCACCATTCTAGTCCCTGTAAGGGTCTATGAAACCTATTATTTGGGCTGGTATTTGTCTTGCTCTCCGTCTCTGTAATAATGTCATGTTTACTTTTGTTTTGTGTTATCTTCTGTTTGGTCAAGAGCGCTGAAGCCACTAATACGTTAAACTCCTGCAATTGCAGTATGTGTAAACATAATTGTGGGCCCGCATATTATAGAAGCTTATAACAAAATGAGTAAGATCTGCTGGACATAAAAGAAGTCACCATACGAATATGGGTGAGGAGGCTTTTTCTTTACTTTCATGCACCTATAATAGCACATTATAGAAGTCATAGGACAAGCAGATCTAGGCCAGACAACATCAATAATACCCACACCTGTACTGTGTGCAGTATGTCAGCCAAGAAAACAGGGCTGTATTTCAAGCAGCCAGTCTGTTAACTTGGCCAATCCAGATTAATAAAATTGCAGTCGAAATGGTGCTCCGCTGTATCTTATTTTTACTACACATAGGCCAGCAGGAAGTTTGATCAAGCTAGCAGAATTCCTGAAGCACAAAGCTACCGTGATGTAGAGAAAAGAGGAAACATTCTCGCACCCCATTTGTGCCCAAGGAAAGAATGGAGGCCATTCCGTTTAAAAAAAAAATGTAATGATATTAATTTTGTCCATGCATTTATTGGGTGTTTATTATTGGGGTATCTCCTTCTTGAGCAGTAGTGAGTGTAGAGGAACTTGTGTGTTGAGAATCAGATTTGAGCTAAATAATTTATATATTTATTCCACTTTTTTCTAGTTCAAGGAGTCACTTTAATTCACCTTAAATGCGTCCACAAGAGAAGAGAATAACACACAGCCCTGCTCTCCCTGTGGATACAGAAGGAAACCATCATCTCATAGGGTACCACTTAATAGCCCTTACCGAAGCACAAACACTGGCAGCAGGTCTATAAACTCCCAAAGTTCTTGATACTGAGGTTCCTGAGCACGGGCATGAAAACCGAGGGCTTCACCAAGTTGTCAAACCTCTGGGGTCAGGGAATCACAGGGGTCCCTCAATATGCTTTGCTAGGGGGGAGAAATAATTTCGTGTTTCGCGCTGAGATGAAACGGATCATTTTGAAGTACCAGTTTAGACCTCCCTAGTCTCTCCCTTTGAGAGTAATCTATCAGGAGCTGGGTAGAGGAAACAAACCACACAATATGTGTGATCTAGTTTTCTGACCGCACAAGTAGAAGCCTCTTTAAAAGAATTAGGAGCCGGATCTGTACAGGCATGTAAAAAAGAAAAAAGAAAAGAAAAGCAATCGCGCATCCTCAAACCTGAAAAGATACGCAGAAAAAAATTCTACTAATTCCTGGCCTAGCATCTCGTCCTACATCTCAGATTTTGAACACCCCCCTGGGGCCCGCTGCAGCAGGTGAGCGAGTGCAGGTGCATGCGCGTTCCTCATTAGACTTCTTGCTGCGCTGATTTCTCATTTGGATGCACAGCAGGAAGGCCTCTCCTCCCCCAGGAAAAGAGGCCTTCTGGAGGAACAAATCTACCAAGACACACACACACCACAGCGTGGCCTGAATAAATATTAGCGTCTATCTTAGACAAACATTTATTTAGGAGTGTTTCTGTTCAGCCAACTGAATTTCAATATTCATGGTTAGAGGGTCTGGTGTCTCGGCTCCTGAGACAACTGTGTCAAGAAGTGCCGGCTGCTGCGGCTCCCCCGCTTCTGAAAGGAATAGGCTACAAAACACTAGGGCCGAGTCAGAAAGATTTGTGTGGGCTCCAGTCAGATTTGCCTCTGGAAAAAGACATAACGCATGCATGCACATATCCTAACACTCTTTTGCAACATCTCATTCCTATCAGCCGCATGATGTTTAGACACGTCTCAGAACCTCGCACACCTCACCCAACTCCCACACAGGTCGAACTCAAGTTCCAGGGGCGGCTCCTCCGCAATGGCGGAGGAGCGTCGCCCTACTGCCTGGCTCAGAGACAGTAAATAAAATAAAAAATAAAACAATGTCATTGTTTTATTTTTCATTTTCCGGCTCTGAGCCAGCTTGTGGGGCACGGGGAGGTGGAGTGCTATGTGCACTCCTTAAGTGCGCATATGTGTTTGGCCGGCCGTCTCAGGCCGACCAAAACACACATGCACACTTAGGTTTCTCCAGCCCGGCTGAATTCAGCAGCCGGACTGGAGAAACCCCCACAGACTCCCTGGTCTGCGCAGGGCGTCTTTCCTGCCTGCTCAGACCAATCCCCCCGCTGCTGTCACATGAGAGCAGCGCAGGGATTGCAGGTTGTCCGTGACGTTGCCACTGTGTTTTCAGGGACCAGGAAGAATGAGCACGGCGCAGGTAAGTTTTTCATTTTTTTGTGACACCTCCCCGCACGCTCCCCTGTGCCCCCTCTACCCCCCCCTCCACCTCTTTATTGTGGCAGCCACCAATGACTACAACCAATACCGTCGGCCACTCTGAAAGGGTGCCCTGAAACCTAAAGTGTATCTGAGCGCTTTACAGCCTCTTAGTACATTTGTGAAAAATGCACTTCAAGATTCCAAAGGTTCAAAAGACAAATCGCATGCATAACCCGTATGTAATTTATGTAATATTAGTATGTGTAATTCACATATTTTCTGAAGGGGTATTCAAAAGTGGGCGCACTCCAGTACACTCATTTGTGGAGACCAGCACTTATTTTTTCTTGTAAGAGCAAAAGAGGGAACACACAAAGGAGAAAGAAGAAGGAACAGAAAGATGGAAAAACTGTAAACAAAAGGAGAAAGCAGGAACCTGCACAAGTGAGATAAAGGAGTAGGGAGTGTCTGGTAGTGGAATATATAGGCATGAGAAAGATTAAAAACTATGCAGCCTTGATGTTCGGCCTTCTCAATCAAACAGGATTTGTATAGCGCGGCTGCTTCACCCATGAAGGTCTTGAGGCATTGTGGGGTTCTGCTGCGGGATCAGGCTGCCTGTTCCTATTGTTTGAACACCCAGGTGCTTCCTGAACTGTTGGAGCGGCAGTGATGCTCTGAGGTGCAGGGGGAGGGTGTTCCATGCCTTAGCCACCTAGTGGGAGAAGGAGCAGCCTCCACTATTAGCTGGGTAGATGTGTTGGGTAGCTGCTAGAGGGAAGGATCGGGAACGGAGTTCCCTGGTAGGTTGGTGGGTATTCACTCGTTTTCGTTGTGTAGTGTTCTGAAATGTAATAGCATTGGCCACGTGATTCTGAGCAGAGCTTTGGGCTCCTGCACTCATTAAGTACAAAGTAAATGCTGGCATACTCCTGGGAGGGTCAGAGGAGTGCCTGAGAGGTCAGAGAAGGACCAAGGACATTCAGCGTATTATTGGTGCACATCCAAAAGTAGTACAATTTTTAATATTCCTAAACCTTTACAAATTTGTTTACAGCATTTATCAAGGACTCTATGGTAAGATTTACTAACCTTTCCCTCAACTGAGCAAGGAAACTTCCTTAGCTGTGTTGCATTAAAGGTAGAAATCAGAAATCCACCATATTTCCTAGGATATGGTGCATTTATGCTCTTTCATAGCACTGGCTTATTTCAAGCAGCCTAGCGCCAATGCAGGCACAATTGCAATGTGGTGCATGTTTTTGTGCAGGAAAAGGTTACCTTCCTGCACAAAAACAATCCTCAGAGGCATATTCTTCGAGACATGCTGTCTTCTGGATATGGGCTTGAAGCTCCACCCATTGCACGCCCATGTTTTCAATAAGCTCTTATGACTGTTCTTTGTAAATGCTTTATTCTGTTTGGTTACTTTTCTTACTAGTCCCTCCTTTTCTATTATTGTAACCTCCCATAAGGACTGCTCCTATTACATGTGTTGTTACTCAGGATGTTTAATTTATGTTTTGTGGGCACTCTATTGTTAATGGCTTTTTCGACGTGGCTGCCGGAGCAGGTGCAACAGCTACACACTGCCCGAACCGCACTTCTCCGACATGCAAGGTAACATTTTATTTATTTATTTTTGTTCCTGTGTGGCACACACAACGTTTTAAAAATATTGCAGGCGTGCGGATGGGGCATTTGTTTTCCATTTATTTACTTTTTTAGCAATGGCGGCACTCTTGCTTTACTTTTAAACATATTAAGGTAAAGCGCAGCGTGCCGCCATTGCTACAAAAGGCAATACATTTAAAAAAAGGCAGTTAGGCGCTGCATTTCTTTACATTTTCATGCAACAGCTCTGCATGTAACTAATGCGAGGCCTATCTTTCTTAATGACAAGTGAATTTGGGGTGACATATACTCTAATTGGTGATCGTAACAAACACTAAACCACCAGGCTTGAAAAGAAATGTGTGAGGATTGCTTCCAATTCTTAGTAATCTGTTGAAAGGTATCTGCAATTAATAAATCCAGTATGACAGTTTTGTATGAATTGTTTTGCCAAATCTCCGAAAGCCTTCCAAGAAAAATAATTGAAGGCGAAAATGGAATGAAAAATAGCATTAGTTTGAGACCATACTTTCCTCCAAAATTGATGGATACACGGACATGAAAAAAGAGTATGTTATAAATCTGCAGAGGTAGCGTTGCATGACCACTATTTGGGCAAATTTATGCAGAGTAGCTGGGGTAATCATAAGTCTGTTATATATAAAAAAACGAAGTTTGGGTGGCGTTGGCAGCTCTTGATATTTTAAGTACTATTTTCAGCCAAATTGTAGCCCAAATTTAGGTGGGCCATGAAGTCTAGAAATCTCGTTTCCATTGTAATTCGACTTCTGATTTATCTCTGTATTCTAGACTTTTGGTAAGTATTTTGTATAAGGAGGAGGCTTTTGGGTGAGTAGATAATATTGGAAGAAGTTGATTATGTTGTGTTGAAGCAGGGGCATGTGATGTTAATGATGTCAAGTTGGAAATAATGCTTTGAATTAAAGTATTGAATTTATTACAGTATGATTTTTGGACATTGTACAATAATTGTGTTAGTGAAAAAGTAATAAAAGAATCATTTGGTCGTAGCTGATGAACCTAAAGTAAGCCTTTGTCTCTCCATGACTTCCCATTAATAGGTCTGTTGTTGATTTCTAGAAGTTTGTTGTGACAAATAGAAGAGTGAAGACATTTCTCCTTACCTGAGAGATGTGAGAAAGGTATTGGCTTTAAAAGTTTGAAGTAGTTTTATTAATAGGGGATGTTAGAAAGCGTGTTTTTAAGAAAATGAAAGAAATTCTTTGAATGAAAAGGGAGATAAGAAAGATAATTCAAAATCTTTCCAAAGGGGAGATAATTCTATAGGGCACTCTGATAAACATTTTGAAGCTTGTTTAAGTAGAAATGCAGTATGATAACATTGGAAATCAGGGAAATTCACCCCTCCCCGATATTTACTGCATTTAAGTTTGAGAAGGGACCTGTAGGGTTTTTTATGATTATATAGAAAGGAGGAAAGTGTAGAGAAAATCTTTTTAAAAAGTAAGCAGGAATAGTAAGAGAAATGGCAGATATGGTATAAAAACCAATGGGTGCAAGCATCATTTTAATAGTATCAAGTCATCCCCATCATGATGGATAAAGAGGGTGCCATTTAGCAGTTGAGTTGGATAAGGTGGTGATAACTATGTTCAGGTTTAAAGATATAGGGGCATATTTGCAAGGGAATGTGACTTTAAGTTGCTTAACGCTGCTTTGTAAATAAGGTGAAGCCCCTATCACCACAGGACCGTAATTAAAAGTGACGTTCCTGTGGCAATAGAGACTTGTGAATATGCCCTTAGTATGTTTAATAGAGGGTGAAAACCAAAGTCCTAGATGTTTGATTTTGTGAGGGCTCCAGGCAAAGTTAGATGGAGAAAAATCCTATTTAAAACATAGAATATTGAGGGAAAAAGATTCAACGTCTGTAAGGAAAGCTGGGAGAGTGTAGTCAGGTTAGGACAGGAACAAAAGGATGTCGTCAGCATGGACACACAGTTTAGTGTGGTTATTTCCATGTTGAAAATCAAGTATATTTGAATTTTGTCTAATTTTTGCAAGAAAAGGTTCCAATGAGAGAATAAAACAAGCATTTGCAATGCAATAGGTCTCGCATTTACGCAAGTTTGAGCTATTGGTATTGTAAATGACAATGCCTTTTATTTATGTTTTGGTTTTTAAAACATAAATAAAAGACATTGTCATTTACAATGCCAATAGCTTCAATTCGCGTAAATGAGAGACCTATTGCATTGCAAATGCTTGTTTCATCCCAGCTACTTGGTGCTGCCCTGCATGGGAATTCCTACCTGGAGAATGACAATGCTGTCCAGAACTGCCCATTCCTTCCTGACTACAGTGCCCTTGCATGGCCTCCACTTTTACCCTTTCTTTATCAGTACCACAGAATCAGTACTTCGAGGTTATTTTTTGCCCAAATATTCTTCTGGGGGACAGTTCCATGGATTTACAACACAGTCAGTAAATCAAGGCCATTACACTACAAGTCTTTGCTCATAGGCAGGACCACTGGAATAACGCAATATTGTGGCCGCCGCGTTCTTGGAGTATTTGCATATTTTCCACACTTGCCGGATGATTCAGATCTTCTGTATCAGTTGCAAACATTGATTCTAGCTCAGATGGATCAAAAGAGGCTTTAAAAAGCATCAGCCGTGGTCCCCCGGGGGGACAGACGCTTTGCAAAGATTAACTGTCACCATTTCGTTGCTGACGGCTGTATTCGGGTGTTAGAGTGCTGCTAATGAGGAGAAACATTTGCCCAGACAGTACTACTGTGTAGTAAAATGACAAAATAGCAAAATATTGCGACAGAATGTGCCATATTACGCTGCATCATTGCACCTCTTCTGTGTCTGATTACGTTTGTACCTCTCCAGTCCCTGCAGCACCTGTTCTGACCTGGGTCTCAGGCTCTACAATAGCTCTGCTGACCTGGTTCTCTGGCTCTAGAGCGGCTCTGCTGACCTGGTTCTCTGTCTCTAGAGTGGCTCTGCTGGCCTGGTTCTCTGGCTCTAGAGCGGCTCTGCTGACCTGGTTCTCTGGCTCTAGAGCGGCTCTGCTGACCTGGTTCTCTGGCTCTAGAGCGGCTCTGCTGACCCGGTTCTCTGGCTCTAGAGCGGCTCTGCTGACCTGGTTCTATGGCTCTACAGCGACTCTGCTGACCTGGTTCTCCGGCTCTAGAGCGGCTCTGCTGACCTGGTTCTATGGCTCTACAGCGGCTCTGCTGACCTGGTTCTCTGGCTCTAGAGCAGCTCTGATGACCTGGTTCTAAGGCTCTACAACGGCTCTGCTGACCTGGTTCTCTTGCTCTACAGCAGGACTGCTGACCTGGTTCTCTGGCTCTGCTGACCTGGTTCTCTGGCTCTACAGAAGCTCTGCTGACCTGGTTCTCTGGCTCTACAGCAGCTCTGCTGACCTGGTTCTCTGGCTCTACAGCAGCTCTGCTGACCTGGTTCCCTGGCTCTAGAGCAGCTCTGCTGACCTGGTTCTCTGGCTCTAGAGCAGCTCTGCTGACCTGGTTCTCCGGCTCTAGAGCAGCTTTGCTGACCTGGTTCTCTGGCTCTAGAGCAGCTCTGCTGACCTGGTTCTCTGGCTCTAGAGCAGCTCTGTTGACCTGGTTCTCAGGCTTCACAACAGCTCTGCTGTCCCAGTTCTCTGGCTCTACAGCGGCTCTGCTTACTTGGTTCTCTGGCTCTAGAGCGGCTCTGCTGGCCTGGTTCTCTGGCTCTACAACAGCTCTGCTGACCTGGTTCTCTGGCTCTACAACGGCTCTGCTGACCTGGTTCTCAGGCTCTACAGCAGCTTGCTGACCTGGTTCTCTGGTTCTAGAGCGGCTCTGCAGGCCTGGTTCTCTGGCTCTAGAGTGGCTCTGCTGACCTGGTTCTCTGGCTCTAGAGCAGCTCTGCTGACCTGGTTCTCTGGCTCTAGAGCGGCTCTACTGACCTGGTCCCATGCTCTAGAGCGGCTCTGCCTAACTGGTTCTCTAGCTCTAGAGCGTGTCTGTTGACCTGGTTCTATGGCTCTACAGCAGCTCTGCTGACCTGCTTCTATGGCTCTACAATGGCTCTGCTAACCTGGTTCTATGGCTCTAGAGCAGCTCTGCTGACCTGGTTCTCTGGCTCTAGAGCGGCTCTGCTGACCTGGTTCTCTGGCTCTACAGGAGCTCTGCTGACCTGGGTCTCAGGCTCTACAACGTCTCTGCTGACCTAGTTCTCTGGCTCTACAATGGCTCTGCTGACCTGGTTCTCTGGCTCTACAGCAGCTCTGCTGACCTGGTTCTATGGCTCTACAGCAGCTTGCTGACCAGGTTCTCTGGCTCTACAGCAGCTTGCTGCCCTGGTTCTCTGGCTCTACAACACCTCTGCTGACCTGGTTCTCTGGCCCAGTTCTCCGGCCATAGAGCAGCTCTGCTGACCTCGTTCTCTGGCTCTGCAGCAGCTCTGCTGACCTGGTTCTCAAGCTCTATAGCGACTCTGCTGACCTTGTTCTCTGGCTCTACAGCGGCTCTGCTGACTTGGTTCTCTGGCTCTACAGCAGCTCTGCGGACCTGGTTCTCTGGCTCTAGAGCGGCTCTGCTGACCTGGTTCTCTGGCTCTACAGCAGCTCTGCTGACCTGGTTCTCTGGCTCTAGAGCGGCTCTGCCGACCTGGTTCTCTGGCTCTACAGTAGCTCTACTGACCTGGTTCTCTGGCTCTACAATGGATCAGCTGACCTGGTTCTCTGGCTCTACAGCAACTCTGCTGACCTGGTTCTCTGGCTCTAGAGCGGCTCTGCTGACCTGGTTCTCTGGCTCTACAGCAGCTCTGCTGACCTGGTTCTCTGGCTCTAGAGCAGCTCTGCTGACCTGTTTCTCAGGCTCTAGAGCATCTCTGCTGACCTGGTTCTCTGGCTCTACAGCAGCTCTGCTGACCTGGTTCTCTGGCTCTAGAGCAGCTCTGCTGAACTGGTTCTCTGGCTCTACAATGGCTCTGCTGACCTGGTTCTCAGGCTCTACAGCCGCTCTGCTGACCTGGTTCTCTGGCTCTAGAGCAGCTCTGCTGACCTGGTTCTCTGGCTCTACAACAGCTCTGCTGACCTGGTTCTCTGGCTCTACAACAGCTCTGCTGACCTGGTTCTCAGGCTCTACAGCCACTCTGCTGACCTGGTTCTCTGGCTCTAGAGCGGCTCTGCTGACCTGGTTCTCTGGCTTTACAGCAGCTCTGCTGACCTGGTTCTCTGGCTCTACAGCAGCTCTGCTGACCTGGTTCTCTGGCTCTAGAGCAGCTCTGCTGACTTGGTTTTCTGGCTCTAGAACGGCTCTGCTGACCTGGTTCTCTGGCTCTACAGCAGCTCTGCTGACCTGGTTCTTTGGCTCTACAGCAGCTCTGCTGACCTTTTTTCTGGCTCTACAACGGCTCTGTTGACCTGGTTCTCTGGCTCTACAGCAGCTCTGCTGACCTGGTTCTCTGGCTCTAGAGCGGCTCTGCTGACCTGGTTCTCTGGCTCTACAGAGGCTTTGCTGACCTGCTTCTCTGGCTCTACAGCGGCTCTGCTGACCTGGTTCTCTGGCTCTAGAGCAGCTCTGCTGACCTGGTTCTGTGGCTCTACAGCGGCTCTGTTGACCTGGTTCTCTGGCTCTACAGCAGCTCTGCTGACCTGGTTCTTTGGCTCTACAACAGCTCTGCTGACCTGGTTCTCTGGCTCTAGAGCAGCTCTGCTGACCTGGTTATCTGGCTCTAGAGCAGCTCTGCTGACCTGGTTCTCTGGCTCTACAACGTCTCTGCTGACCTGGTTCTCAGGTTCTACAGCCGCACACTAAAACCCTGAATACAAATACCAGACAAGCTGTCTCCATTGTGAAAAAAATATAGAGACAGTGTAACGCCACAAGTAAAAGATCCAGTCCTGATGGGCGGTCCCAAAAGGAGACAGGGCGGTAACAAGGAGGGACTAAGAAGCCTCATTATCAATCGGAAGCCAGCATTTACCATGGACGATGACGCCAGCCAATGAAAAATATGGGCGGGGCTTCCACACCACTTCTAAAATATACCCTAATACAGCATGCCTCCCAAAGCAAGCAGCACATGCGCTGCAACGCTAGGCTCGACCTAAAAAGTGGGGAAATAGGACATCCTTGTCTTACACCTCTCTTTAAAGAAAAAGGAGAGATGAGACCATTTGCAAAAATGAAAGCTGTTGGCGCAGAGTACAACAAGGATGTGTAGGAAATAAATTTGGGGCCAAAACTGAACCACGGAAGTGTATGAAAAGTAAATGTCCAATCAATGCGATCAAGGCTTTTTCAGTGTCAAGTAAAACAGCTGCCTGTGAATGGATATATTTGCTTGACTTACTTAATATATTAAAGAAAACCCTAGTATTATCTGAAGCGCATCTGCGTTTGATGAAACCTGATTGCTCTTTACCAATGAGAAGCGAAAAAAAGTGATTCAGCCAAAGAGCAAGAATTTTAGCAAATAATTTATAATCAGAATTGTCTAAGGAAATTGGTCTATCATTTTTACACAGATGTGGGTTTCGTCCATCTTTAGGAATGAGGCAAATAAGTGCCTCTTGAAAGCTACAGCTGGATGTTTTGGATGAAATAAAGTGGGTGAAGAGACAATGAAGTTTTGGAAGTAAAAATTTGGAAAAATGTGAATAGAATTCAACAGTCACATCAAGTCAAGTCAGTTTTATTGTTTTAGTTAATTAAAACCATAACAATATATACAAAACACAATATATGTTGTTCTACCAGTCCTCTAAGGTCGGACTGAATTTGACTTTCCACATGCGAGCTATATTTCGCTTGACCACCATCAATCCCAAGGTGACCCAAAGCCGGTCTATACAAGTGAGGTCTGATTCGTCCCACACATTGAGAAGGCACCATTTGGCAGACAGTGCCAGGTTACTTCCCACTACCTCGTTGAGACTGGCGAGTACCTCCTCCCAATAATTATGAAGCATGGGACAGCTCCACAGCACATGGAAAAAGGAACCATCCTGACCACACCTCCTTGACCACCCAGCATGGTCATATTTGCCCATTTTAACCAGGGTAGTACATGCATATTAACTACGATGGAGTATTTTCAATTGTACCAATCGAAAACTGGAGCGTTTGGCCACCTCTCTAGGGAAGCCAAGGCATCCAGCCACTCCTCGTCCTCCAAATCCCCTAGATCTCTATCCCAACTTGCCTGCAGTTTGGTCAAGGGATCAGGGGAGTTATTAATCAATTTGCGGTAGGTAACGAGATTGCCTGTTTTGGCATGTGTTCATCTAACAACCGATCCTCAAGTGGAAAGGACTCTGGGAGATCCATCCCCCTGGGAATTGCCCTCTGAAGAGGGCACTCCTGACCTGTAGGTAGCAGAAGGTTTCGGTTGGGGCCAATTGGTATTCTTCCTGCTGCTCAGGAAAGGAAAGCACGTCTCCCAGTTTCCACAAATCACCCACCTTTGACAGACCTATCAAGTCCCATTTATCAAACCCACCACACGTGGCCATGGTGCCCAACCTCACTACTTCCCACAAGAGGGTGGCCTGTGTGATTTTGACACTGCACCCCAGGTTGTGAAGTGCGGTATGCCAAACTGCAACCGTGGTAGCAAAAGGGCTAAGTGTAGGCGCAGCCCCAGGGCCCCCGTAAATGGCTCTAAGATGGCCACCAGGTCTCATGTTATCCCTGTCCAT
Source organism: Calotriton arnoldi (assembly GCA_963921515.1). Taxonomy (NCBI): domain Eukaryota; kingdom Metazoa; phylum Chordata; class Amphibia; order Caudata; family Salamandridae; genus Calotriton; species Calotriton arnoldi. Next base: position 853,434 of record CAWUFW010001798.1, read on the forward strand.
CCTGTATACCGGTTCCCCAGCCCGGGAGATGAACCCAGTGATTTATGGTCGTTATCTGTGCCGCCCAATAGTATTTTTTTAATAGCAGGAAGGGTTATACCACCCTCAAACCAGCACCGAGTCAGTTTTTGCAGGGCAATGCGTGGGAGAACCTCATCCCAAAGAAGGCTGCACACCTCATTATCGATGGCCTGGAAGTAGGTTGCAGGAGCCAGGTATGGTGTGTTGTAGAGCACAGAAAAGAAGCGAGGCAGGGCCATCATCTTGAAGAGAGCCGCCCTCCCCAAAAGAGACAGAAGGAGGGCCCTCCAATGTCAGACATCCACTCTCAGCCTACACAATGACGGCTCCAGATTACGGGTGTGAAAAACCCCAGGATCACGCATAACAAAAAACCCCAGTTTATCTGAATCCTCCCGCCACCAACTGGGCCTCACAGGCAGTCAACAATATCAGGGTTTCACCATTGAGAACATATATCAGTGATTTATACCAATTGATGGTATGGCCTGAATACCTCTGGTATATTGTTACTTGCATGAGTCTCTCAAGGGACTCCGTGGGTTCTGCCTCATACAGCAGAATATCATTCGCATGGAGGGAAAATCTATCTTCCCACTTCGCACTCCATCTCAGGCCTCTAATCATCACATCTAATCTTACCAATGCCTCCAATGATTCCAGCACCAAGGTAAAGATTAAGGGGGAAGAGGACAGCCGTGTCTCGTACCCCGTTGTAACGGAAACAATGCAGACGTGGTCCCATTCACCGCCACCTGGGCGAGTGGATCAGAGTATAGGAGCCAAATCCAGGACATAAAACCTGGACCAAATCCAAGCTTTTCATGCGTAAATAAAGGGCCACTCTACTGTGTCGAAGGCTATACACACATCCAGGGACAGTATGATTGCATCCTCTCGGATCCGGTCTACTCGACCCAAAAAATCCTGTAAGCGACGCAGGTTGAACACTTTGCTTCGTCCTGGCATGAAGTGGACTGGTCTGGATGGACTAGTTGGCTAATCACCTGAATCAGACGTGTGGCCAAAAGTTTGCTAATATTTTAACTTCCACATTCAACAGCAAAAAGGCCTGTAAGAGGCACATTCCTCAGGCGGCTTGTCGTCCTTATGGATCACAACTATAGATGCTACTCTTTGATTTCGTGGCAGTATCCCGGCCTCTCGCATTTCCAGGAACATATACAGAAGACGGGGCACCAGCTCTGTAGCTGCAAGTTTGTACAACTCTATGGGGAGTCTATTGGGGCCCGCCGCCTTACCAAAGTTGAGAGCATTAATGACATACGCCACTTCCTCCTTTGTCAGATCTCTATCCATCGTTTCCTTCTCTGTCTGCGACAGGCACAGCATTTAGATATCTGCCAGAAGCTCTTGAGATTCCTCAAGAGTAGCCATCTCTGCAGAGGCATAAGGCGAGTATAATAACCTGCAAACACCACGGTCACCCCAGTCTATCTCGCACATAGTTCCCTGCATCATTTAAGATTTCCAGAACCTAATGGGGCCTCACCTCCCTTCTATCCAACCAAGCGAGGAGTTTCCCGGCTCAATCGCACACTCACTTCGTACAGGTGATGTTGGTTAGCCTGGTAGCAGTTTCTAGCCTCCTCCGTTGCCACATCCCTATATTCCCCCTGCTTCAAGACCTGGGGACTCCAGCCCCTCAATTTCTCCCTTGAGTTCTCAAGACTGGCCCTCTTCTCTTTCTTGTATCCCGCAATCAGGGCTATACCCTGACCTCTGATCACTGTTTTGTAAGCCTTCCACAGCATCTCGGAAAAGGTCACAGAACCCTCATTCTCCCCAAAGTAAGACTTCATAGTTTTGTGAAGACTGTCACGGATACGAGTTAACTTAAGGTACCAAGGGTCTACCACGACCCGCCGATTATCACCGCCAATTGTTTGTCCATAAGTTGCAAGTATTGGGGAGTGATCTGAAATGCCCCTTGCCAGCTTTCTTTGAAACGGGAGTTGACGGGCCGTGGTCAGGATGTAGTCAATGTGTGGAAGACACCACGTTGGCCCCCGAGTGGAACGTATACTGCCGTGTTGTGGGACTAAGGGCTTGCCATACATCAATAAGTCCTTGGGCCTCCATAAAATCCACTAAGGGCCTATGTTGAAATGTCGACTGGCGAGGAGGTCAGCAGTCTGCTACCTCATCATGGACGTTGTTAAAGTCTCCCCCCCCAAAAAAAACACCCTCAGGGAGAATGTGCAATAGTGTACCAAAATCCGATAAGGCACCATCATGTAGTCGTGGAGGGGGACATAAATTGAAGCAATATTAATCATGGTGTCATATCATTGTCCAGTCACAGCTACATATCTCCCATGGGTATCAGGCTATGTCTTCTGTATGGTAGGTGGGAGGCTTTTACATAGGAGGATGCCCACACCCTTCGACCCCCTCGTATATCCTGCGTGAGCAACCATCTTTTAGCCTCCTCTGTCTAATGCATGGTAAGTGCTCCCTTGTAGGTGTGTCTCCTGGAGGAGAACTATATCAGGGGAATGTCTCCTAAACTATTGTAGCACTACCCCCCATTTAATTTTGTCCCCCAGACCATTGACATTCCATGAAAGGATCTTAAAGGCAGGGGGCTTCAGCAAATAAAGGGCATCACCTCTTTAAAAACACAACACAGCAGTGAAAACATCACAATGAAGACCCCAGCGAAACCCCCCTCCGTGCCTCCCCACATAATGGACTTAGAAACTGCCTGCCCCACCCCAACTGTGCAGAGCACCTGTCGCCCCAAAACATTAGACAAACTCAGGGGAACTGGGATTCCCACCGTACCTGCACATAGCCATTCCCCACATAAACTTAAACAATAATTTTACCCTAGGTGAGATAAATGTTCGAAGTGTCCCAGTAGCCATATTCAACGTGTCCCACAAGAAAACCCAAAGTATCAGATTCCCCTAAGCCCAGACAGCTAGCAGAGGGGGTCAGCAGGGCTACCCAAGCTTTTAGACCTGTTGATCTATTGTCTGGCGCGGAGGGTCAGCATCAGAGTGCCGCCTTCCTCTCCGCCCACGGGGTCCCGATCCTCCAATCTTTCTCCAGCTCTCCAACCAGTCCCAGCCCTCTGCCGGTGTCACGAAGCAGAATGTCTTTCACTCCACCACCATGCATAGTTTTTCTGGAAACAACATGGAGTATTTCACTTCCCTTTCCCTGAGTGTCCTTTTGACCTCCAAAAAAGGAGCGATGCTGTTGTTGAACCTTGAGAGGGAAGAAGGTGGTAGTGTTTGTCGTACTTGACTGGCGGGGCACTACGAGACGGTCTGCAGGATGACTTCCCTGTCCCTTATAGCTACAAATGGGCGATATGATCAGGCGCGGCGGGGGCTCCTGGTTTTGGTGGGCACCAGGGACTCTGCACGCCCTCTCAATGGAGAAGTAGTTCAAGAAGCCACTGGCCTGGAGTTGTTTAAGTATGAGATCCTCAACAAACAGGTCAACCGCAGGCCACTCCGCAGGTTCTGGCACCCGAGCGGCCTGTCGGTATTTCCCTCCCGACCCCTGCAACCTCTGATAAAGTCCGTAGTCTCCATGCCTCTAAGGAGAAGCTCTGCCCCTAGCATTGGTCTGGCCTGAGGAATGGCTCCCATGCCCTCAACGGCCCACAGCATCCTTCCTGGCCCTGAGGGTCCTCCCGGAACAACTCCTCAGCAACGGGAGGTCTCAGAGCACAGGCAATAACTTGGTTAGAGGTCAATTGAAAGAGATGCTGGCAACCAACACCCTTTAGCGGCACCTCCTCCCACAATCTGTGGCGGTATTTCTGGCATGGCAAGTTAATGGCCCGGGGGGCCTGGCAGTGTTATGTGCATGCTGATGGGGGCCATCAACGTTGGGTTGCTGCAAGTTAGTGGAGTGCTGGGATGGAGATTTTCCCTTATCGCTCCTTCAGCTGCATCCAATTATGCCTCCCCGGGGCCACCACAAATTGTGGCAGTACAGCACAGTGTGGCAGCACTTTCCATTTACGCTCGCTGCACAGCACCAGTTTGTTAGACCTCCCTAGGGGCAGGGAACGCCACAATTGCCCACGGCTGCCCTCCCCAACTGGTATGGGGCAGAGCGATACAGACTCACAGGCTTAATCTGATGAGAGGCGGCAGCATTTCTTCCCTCTCTGGCCCCACTATAGGTCCAGCAGCAGGCAAGAGAGTCTCATCAAATCCCAGCACAGATCCCTCACCGGAGGTATGCACCTCTCCCTTTCGGCGGTCCCTGGCAATCAGCTCCTCACCCGGCACTCAGCGTCAGTAGTTCCGGTGTATAGATTAGGGTAGTAGCGGCTTGCTGATTGTTCCGCTATGTGGGAGTGCCGTTCACATTTTCACGCTGACCCTTGTCACTCCAGAGCACCGCCGCTGTCCAAGGAGTAGGCCGCACCGCTTATCTTGCCAGATGATCAGAAATGAAGACAGACCCTAAAAAACATAGAAAAAGAAAAGCATTTGTTATTTATAACATGTTATGAACAGATTTAGCATTAATGAGAAAAGAGCTTTGCTTAGTATTTTTAAAGGGTAATCAAGCAGTAGCGGACTTACAACTTCCATTGCTTCCTCTCTGCAATTGTCTAAAAATAAAGCAGGATCCTCATAGGTCATAGTCCTATTTTTATGGGTCATTTTGAAAAAACAGGAATGGAAGAGTCCAAATCTGACATTGAGATTCCGCAGTGCTGATCGCATGTCCAGAAATGTCTTTCTTGTATCCGCCGTAGCTTTGGCATGGGCTTGGGAAAAGAACAATGCAAATCCTTGCCTTGAAATTTGGTCTTTAAATTTAGCTGCATGTAATACTTTCAATATGTCAGTATACTCCAGAAAGTAAATGATGATACCTCTTGGTTTTTGAGAAGAAGATGCAAAACGTGGACTGTGGCCTGGTCTGTGTGCCCTTTGAATATTTAATGCTGGCATTTCAGGAAAATCAAGAGCCTTTGGAACAAAGGATTGAAAAAAAGGAGATAGGATTAGATCCTTCTAACCCTTCTGCCAGACCATAAATACGCAGATTATTGTGTCTGTTGTGGTTTTCAAGGTCCTCAACTTGCTTTTCAAGAAAATACATTTCAATTTGTATAGGAGGAATTTGTTGAGCAATAACCTGAATTGCCTCCACCCATTGTTCCATTTGAGCAACTTTGTTATCAATAGTGGACCATTTGTCATCAAGATTTTGAAGACGTTTATTAGTTTCTTCCACATATGGTCTGAGAGCTCATATTTCTTCTAGAAGTAATTCCACAGATATTGGAGGGGGAGATTTAGCAGGTGAAGGGGGGTGTAATTTAACCCGTTTGTTTGAAGAGAGTACTGAGAAAGCAACCAATTTAAATGTATGTTTGGTAGAAGGAAGCAATGCATTTGATATTGGTGCTCCTGATGAGGAAGGAGAAGATCCATTTTCTGAGTTCTCCGTGTCTTCCTATAATGTAGAAAATGGATTGTAGTCCAACAAAATGGGAGATTTAGCTGTAGTAGTGAAATTGCATCGGAAAGATCTTGTTTTCCCCATAAACACAAATGACAGGATGGTAATAGAATCTTGTGTAATGAGGGAATGTTGGCACAAGAAAAATGATTGTTGTTAACAAGCTGATATGAGGCAGATATTAAACAGTTGCACAGAAATTGCACTATAAAAGGCAGCGTCTAAGGGTAAAAACAGTAGCAAAGTTCTAAGTCTCTCAACACCACTCATAAAAATATATGTGTTGCAGTGCTCAAAGAGAATATGAGTCAAATAGAAGAGCAGAGGAAGGTGTCGATGATAGACAGCGTTGCAAAGTTCAGAGAAGAAATAATTTGGAGGTGGAGCTGAATTATGCCGTTATTAAAACTGATTTGGTATTTTTTATGTATTTATTTTTATTTAGAGAGTTTTCTATAGCGCTGGCAAGACCCAGGGGTATCAGAGCGCTTTACAGACATATATAGAGACAATGCTGTATCGAAGAACATAGATTACAGAATACAGACTCGTTGAGCATCAGGTCAACAGTAGGTCATGGCAACAAAACATATAAAAGTAAATATTATGAGGAGAATAGATCAGTGGAGAGATAGCTGTTAGAGTCCGAAGGGTTGAGGGTGTCGGTTGAGGAGAAGATCTTTTAATTGTCTTTTGAAGCTCATAAAGAAGGGGTTCATCCTAATATGAACTGGTATGCAGTTCCAGATTTTAGGGGCATTACCCGAAAAGGAGTGAGTAAGGGCTTTTTTGGTGTTTTTTGGTGGGATGCGAAGCGAGTGTTGGTGCTCCTTAGATTTCCTGTCTGTCCTGCCTTTGGCAGTTTGGACACAAGGTAGACTGGCTTGTGTGGAGGACTTTGTGAGTGAGGCAGGCCATTTTGAAGCAGCAACGGAGCCATTTCAGATTTTTCAGGGAGGGAAAGATGTGAGCATGTCTTTTTGCTCCGTGACCATCCTTACTGCTGCATTTAGTATGGCTCTTAAGGAGGCTAGGTGCGACTTCGTGGTGCCTGTGAGGGTGGCGGTTTTTAGATAATTTGGGGGGAGGAAGGGCTTGATTTTGTGCAGGAGTTTTAAGTTGTAGAATGCACTCTTAGCTGTATTCTTTATGTGTTGGCTCATGCGCAGGCTTGGGTCGAGGGAGATTACCAAAGAGTTGACGGATTCAGATAGTGTCAGTTTGCAGTTTAAAGCATTGATTGTGTTTATCCACTCTTGGACCAAGGTGATTTGCTTCTTGTTGGATAGGATTAGGATTTCCATTTTATCTTGGTTGAGAGTCAGGTGGTTGTGTAAGAGACAGTTTTGAACTTTAATAAGGGTGAAGTTTAATCGCTGTAGGCCTTCTAGTGAGGATACTTCTAGGTAAATGTGGGTGTTGTCCGCATAGAGGTGGTAGAGGATGTTTGCTTGTTTGAGTATAGTGGTGAGGGGTTCCATGTAAATATTGAAGAGTTTAGGAGAGAGGACTGAGACTTGGGGGACACCCCTGGTTATGGTGAACACGTCTGAGGTCCAGGTGTTGATTTTTATTAGTTGGGAGTGGTTCTGAAGAAAGGAGGTGAGCTGTTTCAAGACCAGGCTGTCAGCTCCAATCCGGTTTTGGAGGGATTTAAGAAGTAGCTTGTGATCAAGCGTGTCGAAAGCTGCTGATAGGTCTAGGAGGATGAGTAGGCAGCATCTGTCCTGTGTAGAGACTTGTGAATGTCGTCAACTATGTTCAGTAGGGCTGTTTCTATGCTACTTCCTTTTCTGAAGACTGATTGTAGTGGGTCGAGGAGATTGTTGGAGTCGACGTATTGGTTGTGTTAGGAGAGAATGCATTTTAGCCAGGAAGGGCAAGTTGGAGATGGGCCTGAAGTTGTTGAGGTCATTTGGGTCAGCGACTGCTTTTTTTTATTGGGGAGTGACTTGTCCTAGTTTGAGGCAATTGGGCATCAACCTATTACTCAGGGAGCTATTTATTATCTTGGTCCAGAGCGGTGTTAGGGGTCAGGTTGAGGCTCTTTGCAAGGTAGACGGGAAGAGGATCTGGTAGGTGAGAGGAGGGCTTGGAGTTCTCAATCATCTTTGCCATGTCATTCTCTGTGAACAAGCTAAACATACTCCAACTCTTATGCGTTGAGGGGATCCTGGGTTAGAGTTACATCCAGAGGGCTCAAGGTGAATGCTCACCCCTTTTGAGTTCTGTAAGGGTGAAAGTATGGTGGTTTCCTCCATTCTGGAGAGAAGGATATTGGTGGATGGTGGAATGTGAAGGCTTATGGAGATAGTTTGATCTTGTGATTTTATCATTGAAAAATATCGTGAGGGTGTCATAGTGCTCTTTGGAGAAATGGGGATTTTGTTTTGCTGGTTTAGAAGTTTGTTGTTTAATAATGCTGAACAGTTCTTTGGTGTGGTTTTTTGCTTTGTCAAGGGCTCTTCGGAAGAAAGTGGCTTTTTCTTTTACGATGTGGTTTTTATATCTTCTGCACTCAACTCTGAGCTGCTGGAGGTGGGTTGAGGAGAGGTTATGTTGTCTTCTTTCTGGCTTTTGGTCTTTGTTGAACCAGGCTCTCAAGGGAGTATCTCTTATTTTTTTAAGTTTCTGGGGGGCCAGATGGTCTAGGATGGATGACATAGTTGAGTTATAGTGGGATGTAAGAACGTCTGTTGAGAGGTTGCTGGTTGGGGGGAGTAGAGACATCATTCTAAAATCTAGATCGTTCAAGGGAATCTGGCTTATGTTGTGGGACCATTGCAAAGTTTTCTGAGTGCGAATAGGGGGTATTTCTGTCTGGTTAATATGGAACCAAATGATGTGGTGGCCCAACAAGTCAACTGGAAGGATACTATCAATAGTTACAGTTTCTATTTGGGCAATGAGGGCGTCCACGACAGCGCCTCTGGTATATGTTTGTCGTTTGCAGTGCTGGGTAAGGTTTTGCTGAGAAGGAGATCGCTTAGGGATTGTATAAGAGTGTCTTTCTCATCATTCCAATGTAGATTGAAGTCACCTAGGAATCAGTTATTTAAGTTCGAGAGTGAGCTGTGCATTGTCAGTTCTGAAAAATGTTCCCCGAAGGCGAGTGCATTGCCTGGTGGGTGATAAAGGAGGTGGAATTTTGTTGATTTATTGTCCTTCGTCATTAAGTTTGTGCTGATATGTTCAAATGTGGGGTAGGTAGAGGGGCCTGTTTCTGTCATGTGGATGTTGTTCTTGTGGATAATGGCTAAGCCACCCCGGTGCAATTCTCCCTGTCTTTCTTGATGATGGAGAAGCGAGGGGGGACTAGTAAGTCAAGGATGGGATAGAAGGTGTCATTATGCCATGTTTCTGTGATAAATGTCATGTCAGTGTCATGGTATAGGATAGTTTCAGTTAGATCTGTTGCATGTTTAGTTGCTGATCTGCAGTTATTAGCATGCAGTTGATATTACTGCTGCTATTGGGCTTCTGGAGAAATAATGACCGCTGCAAAGCCGTTGATTGAGAGAGCAATTGTGCAACTCAGTAGCATTAAAAATCCCTCACAAAACGTGAAACAAATATTTTGAGCAGGTCAAAGGTATAAAGTGGAGAAATTGTTGCATAGAGTCTTGTTATTGAAGCTGTGTGGCAATGAAATGTAGAAGACATTATATCTGCATCACAGAATCTGTTATCTCCTCTATATTTCACATGAGCAAGGTTGCATACAGTGAGTTGAGGCATTGGAATGAAGACAACAAACACAACGTCAGGCATGATTCCAGTTAGGAAAACGTGCCGGCCGTAACAAAGAGAAACACGGTATTTACCGCTTACCATGTGAAGCAGAGGCCATGTTCATGGTCAGGGGGTGTTCATGAGGCAGATAAACCCGACGTAGAGGGTGCTGGAAAGCGTAGTCCGTAAGGAGGTGTACAGCTCTCCAGAACCATCACGGAGCTGCATTAGCAGGTGGCCATCTTCGTCAACGTCAGGCCACGCCCCCCAGAATTAGAAGTTCTTGGTAACAAAACCCTGGCAGAAGCCCTCCTTCACTCCAAAGCCTATGAGCATAGCACCAGTCAGCCACTCACCTGCTGACTTTCTATTTCATAGAATTGAAAACAATTCATGTTTTTCCAGGGAGAGATTTACACAAGACTGTATTTTGAGGGCTATGTTTTTGTAAAAGAGATTTTTGCAATCAATTGTTTTCACATGGAACTGATGTAAAAGATGTAACATGCTGAGAAGCAACTTAGCGGTGGCACCTGCAGTTTACCTTGGCTAAGTTAAACTATGTTGGGTTTAAGCAAGGGCTGCAATAGAATGTTCCATTCGCCTATTCTAGTCCCTTATAGTGATTGGAAGCATGAGTCAGAATCCTCAGCCAGTGAGGTGAATTGTGTGCAGAGGAGGAAAAAGTGAGCCCCAATGAGGTGATCTTCTGAGGATCTGCTGAGCAGTCCATTTGTTATGAAGGTAGTGGCTTGGCCACCGTCAAAACAGCAGGTAGCACCAGGTCAATAAAGCAGTGCTTCTGAAAAGACTTCAGAATATCAGAATCTGTGAAAATATCAGAATCTGTGCGTCATATTTCACGGATGGACAAAGTGTAGTCTACCTACCCCCTTTCACATCACCTCTTTACACACAACACTGTGGTGTTCCTCAGGGGTCCATCATATCCCCTCTATTATTCAACATCGACCTAACCCCCTTACAAAATCTGAATAAATCATACAACTTCACCTTTTACAACTATGCAAATGATACCCAAATCATTTTACAAATGGATAGTCCCTAAGACCTCTACAACTCAAACCTATATGATTGCCTTCATACCATTAACACATGGATGATAAATAACCATCTAAAGCTCAATACCGCAGCAAAGACAGAGATTATTACTTGCCGACAATCGCAAAACCACCAGCATAGGACCATATGGTCTAAGGATGCCCCTAATACAACATCCAGAGAAGTAAGAAACCTACGAGTAACCATAGATTCAGGCATACCCTTGATACCTCAGATAATAACGTAACAAAGTGTGTCTTCTACACAAAATGAAAACACTAAGTCGCATCTTCCCATACTTTGCATAGCAACATAAACTGCATGCCATCCTCATGCTGGTAATCTCCAAGCTTAACTATGCCAACAGCCTATGCCTTAGCCCACTCTCAATAATTATACACAAAATACAAGTCATCCAAGAGAACGCATGACTCCACTCCTACAATCACTCCACTGGCTACCTATAGCTAGAAGGGCAATGTTCAAGGCACTCTGCATTGTCCACAGAGCCCCCAAAGGAAAAGGACCACTATATCTACAAGTTAAATTTGAGTAATACAAACTAAATAGTACACTGAGCTCCAGACTTGTAGCACTTATCATTATACCACTTTACCATAAGAAATCTGTAGAAGGCACCGCTTCCTCAGTACAATGCCACCAAGCTCTGGAACTACCCACATGCCAACATTAGAAGCACCTAGGAGCATATATATTTACAAAGATGGTTGAAAATTGGCTATTTCCTATATAACTGCACCACCTGCATATCGGCAACAGATAAAGCAGAAAACAGTCACACCCTCAAGTGCAATCTTCAGCTTACAGCTGCAAATTGCAAATCACTCAACCATCAAACTGCTTTCTTTATGAAGGTAAGCTGACTTATGGTTATATAGTTTATGCACTTCGATATATAATAGTTATGGCCCACAAAAATACTAAAACCATAATATGCAGTGGTCAGCAACAAATTGTAACTTATACCTATCAAATTCTCATATTACATATCTGCTATGAGGGTTGTCCATCATCAGCACTGTACAGCCCAAAAACAAACATCACCAAATGAACAGGCATAGAATAGCTGAAGAGATCTGTCACACATTGGTGGAAACTTTGGAGGACTTTAATATGTCTCAAATATCTATACGATCTGACCGCTTCCCTTACATCTCATATAGACACTCGGATATGGCATGATAATAAAAATGCCCATTCCCAACACATACCTACACATCTCTCTCCCTCCAACCATGCCAGCTCAGGACAGCAATGATACATAAAAGCTGAAATTGGAAAACCCAGTGCAGTAAATAGCTAAGCAGACTATATCAAATGAAATACCATAAAGGATCTGCAGAGCTGTTCAAAGCTAATAATATACTGAAAACCATAAAACTGCACTTATGTCTCTTACACTTCATCATCCAATACACTGCTATGCGCTGCATCCCATATCACGATAACCGCACCTTGGTGTCTATCTCGCATGACATGGAAACACTTCCCACATAGGTTTATAACAAAAACAACATTATTCCAACCACATAGTAAGCTGTATATAAATGCTGCAATCCAATACAATACAATCATATGATTATCTAGCATTTGAAACTTTCATCACTACACTGGAGTAGACAGACACAACTGTATGGGGTAAACAATTGGAGAGTTTTCCATACAAGGGTAGTAGTCTGGACAAAGACTGCACCCTCCCCGTGTAATGGAGTGTCTCATAACAGCAACCAACTACTGCAGATCGTAAAAGAACAGAATAGGCAGTAATTGAAGATCTCCCACAGAAAACAGATTCTACATCAGCTCCTTCAGCAGCTTATCTATAGCAATAGCTTTGCACTGACCTAGGTATGCTTTATGTGTTTGAATTGTGTTGTATTTTTAGCATTTCTATAGCTCTTCATATCTTATTTCGGGGCACTGAAGTGCATTTCTGGACACACATCACCAATCCTGTGGGGGAGTGTGGTTAGAAAGAGTACTGTATATGTGGTGAACTTATGTGTGAAGTATGTTGGTGTCATTGGAAAGTAACCAGAGAGGTCCTGCCTACCATTTCACAGTTTATATTATGGTTTCAATCCTTTTCACTCGTTGACTGCACCAACTGGATCAACCACTTTGAAGGTTTTGATGGACTGGGAGGAATACAGGCAGAGGATGGAGGAAAGGAAAGAGATAGAGATTGTAGGAAGGCATGGTTACCCCTTCTTTTTGCCTGGTGCTAGGCTGTTTTGGGGCTAGTCTGACTGGGATCCTGCTAATCAGGACCCCAGTCTCCCTGCTTTCTCCCTTAAATTGTTGTGACAAGTACTTAGGTACATCCCAGATTGGATACTGGGGTACCCTTATAAGTCCCTAGTATATGGTACTAAGGTACCCAGGGCATCGGTACCCCAGTGGTCCCCCATGGGCTGAAGCATTCATTATGCCACCCATGGGAGACCATTCAAAATGGAACTACAGGCCTACCATTGCAGCCTGTGTAAGCTGGTGCTAGCACCACTTACTAAAGATATAGGTTTCCTATATCTAGAGTCACTGCACTTAAAACCTATGTCACCCCTATAGCAGGCCTTTGCAATCCTGAAGGCAGGGTGCTTGGTTCTAAGTGAGAGGGTGCCCCTGCATGAGCAGGACACCCCTACAGCCTACGGAGTCCATTCTCCCGGGTTGTCAGTGAATCAGCCATATACCATATAGAGGGGCACCGCATGATTACGCGATGACCATCTCGAAACTGGCTGCAACGAATCCTATCATGTTTGGAATCAAACATCTTGGAATCAGACCCCCACACCGTAAACAGTGTGGGAGGTATGATTCCAAGTACTGGAAGAGCCCTCTGTTAGGCTCTCAGTGTTCCCGGTGCCAACCTTCTAGACCTGGACAGCACAAAATGGTTGCTGCCAACCAGAGTCACACTTCTGCCCTCCTGCTGCTGAGCCAAGCTCGAGCAGGGGAAGGCAGAACAATAGGCATCCTGTCACAGGGAGGTGTGACCACCTCCCAGACAGGATTTACTGTATTGGGACCGGGTGGGTGTGCTTGCCAGTGCCACTAAGTCTGCATGAGGGGCACATTTGGTGTCCCTGTGCATAGTCCAGTTCAAACCAGTCCTGGGAGCCATTGGCTCCTGCTCTGGAGCAAAACTGAACAAAGGACATGGAGTAACCTCCCCCCTGTCCAGACCCTCCCCTGGGAGGGTCCCCTGAATCATCCCAACCCTTCCCTAAGGGTACTTAAGGGCTTACCTGTAGGTGGGTCCCTACATTCGTCGTGGGACAAGATTCAGATCAGACACCACTTCTTCTTCTACCGTCTGGGCACTCTGGACTTTACTGGACTTCGTTTGGGCTTGACTTTGTCCCCCTTCCAGCCTGCTGCACCATCTGTGCATGTGCACCATACAGTAACCTTCCAAGGCCTGTGGGCATCCAAGACACCTGAAGGAATCTCCCTTGGAGTGAAGGAGTCACACCTCTGCATTCACAGGCACTGCAACTAAGTCGACGGGTCTGCTGATCCTGAGCTCCTCCGTAAGGTTCTGCAACACAGGTGGTGCTTCTTCACAACTCCCGAGGCCTGCCCTGCCCTCTCACCAAGTTTGAGGCCAGTATCCCTTGTGGGGGTTGCAATAACCGAAACCCTGTGCACCGCATCAACTTGCAGTTGCACAGGCTTGTTGGCTTCCTTTGAAGAAGATCTTTGGGCTCCAACTTCGAGCACCTCCAGTGACCAGAATCTTTGGCCATACCGCATCCTTGTGCATCGTGGCCTGTATCTTTTGGTGAGCTGCTTGAGGTCCTTTCGCTACTCCAGTGCCTCCGGCCTGTGTGTCCATTTGAGGGTCATCTTTGTTTCTTTTGGGCTCCCTGATTTCTTGGGCCCTGCCCTGACTCCCCAGCTTGTGGTGAGTCCCCTGGACCTTGCTGGTCCCGACGTTGCTCCTTCTTCAACTACTGCATTGGTTGCATTTGCCAAGGCTTGTTGGTGCTCCCACCGGACACCAACCCCTCAGCACTCAAAATCCTTCGTGGGACAGCTCATGCACTGCTCCTATTCTTCCTCAGTGTCGCCTGGTCCTTACAGCTGCAGAGTCAAGGTCATCGTCATCACTTCTGCAACACCCGACATTGGAGGGCATTCGTCTTCCAAGTCTCCTGGTCACTCCTGAGTGACATAGACTCTGTCCCCTCTGCTTGCAGGTACCTCTCATCTAGAATCCACCTTCGGATTCCACCGGACACTTTCTCCTTCTTCTGCAGCGGCACTTTCCTGAAGTCCTCCATTGGGTTCGACGGCAGTTTCCGACACCACTTCAAACCTATGCACCCAGCTTCCCTGGTGTAGGTAATGTGGGTACTAGGGTATCCACGGGTGGGGTGGCTCTCCAACCTTCTATCTTCCATGGAGTTTCTTCAGGGTCCACCAGGAAGTGTCCTTAATCTTTAAAAATCCAACTGCGACTTACACATAGACTTGTACGGAGCACGCTGTCTTGTTCCCACACTGCACACTCTCTCCGTGGGGCTCCTAGTCACTCACCTTGGGTCGTTCCTTGGGTCCCCGGCACTTCTACATCCTATCGATATTGTCTTGAGCTGAGTCGGGGTTCCTATACCACTTTCTTAGTATATGGTTTGGTCCCCCCCTGGGGTCCACTGTGTATTTCGTGCTATTTACTGTGTTTCTATGCAAAGTATTGTGTACATTGTGTTTATCTCTATGTAGGGGGATACCTAAACGTATTAGAGAGTATTATATAATAAATACATATTTTTATAAATACCTTGTGTGGTTCTTTTTCACTTAATCTATACTATAAGATTGTATTCTGGTAAAACAAGCTGCTTTACACTCCTTCTGGACTAAGCGTGAAGGCGGCTCTCCACAGCTACAGCTTAGAGTGCTTTCTAAGGTTGTCTAAGACCTCTTAAATCACCATAAGGGTTGTCTGGCCTGGTGCAAGGTGCCCACTTACATAAGTGGACATCATATATCAGGCCAGCTTCTCACAGAGATCTACCTGGATAGTTTGTAATACACTCACCCTTCATGTGACTAAGTGATATCCATATTTGGTTGAGAACACTATGTTGATATTGACCTGCAAGGATAAACTATTTTAGAGGTCTCCGTGGTGCCAGTTTTAGGTAGCAGATCTCTTCAGTCATTGGCTTGTCTTAGCCTTTAGGTATTGAGTGGTTGCTAAGGTGAATTGCTATAATAAGATAACTTATAACACAGCATTGTCCTGAAAGCTGTTCTGGTCTGATAAGTGTCCTTTATCAGGACTGCTATGGTGTATAGGCTCTAATAAATACAGGTGGTTGTGTAAACTCCAGAGTCCAACACTTTCCCTACTATTGCTTATGCTGGAGTGAGACTACTAAATCTGACCCATCCAAAGACTAACACGTCCCCCTACTTTAGCTCAGGTTGCAATAGAAATGGTAAATATGACCCCTGCAAAGTCCAACACTTTCCCTACTGTTGCTCATGTTGAGTATGAATAGAAAATCTAACACTCCAAAGTCCATCACTTTCCCTATTGTCACTTACGTTGAAGTGGGAATAGTAAACCTCACCCCTCCAAAGTCCAACACTTTCAATGCTGTAGCTTAATGTAATGTATGTTTTTATTAATAAATTTTTTATGTTTTTAAATGTTTTTTAAAAGTGTGTGTATAGGTATTTGTTTATGTTTAAATAATATTTTCTTTTAAAAATATTGCTTTTTGCAATTGTGATCTTATATATTTTTGTTGTTGATATTTTTGATTTTACATACAAAGGGGCTTATTTATGGGAATCTAACGCAGTGTGGTGCCGCAAGTTAATTTGCTGCGCCACTCTGCGTTAGTTTCGAGGCACATGGATGCGACATATTTACAGCAACATGTCCCATCTCGGTACCTTTTCCTGCGCTAGCGCACAAACTGCTGCCATGCGCCGGCGCAGGAACCCTTGCACCATGGTGCAAGTATGCCTGCGTCGTGGGGATATTGTTTTTGTGCAGGAAGGGGCACCTTCCTGAACAAAAACAATCACTTGAGGTGATTTCCTCTTCCAATGCGTGCTGTAGAATGCAGCACGCGTTGAAGGAGGAAAAAACGGGATGGAATGAAAACATTTCTCCTCGTTGCACCTCACCACCCCAGGGGGTGGCGTAGCATTCTTACGCATTTCCAGGTTTACGATTGCTCATAAATCTGGAAATGCATCAGTGGACATGGGTGTTGCGTGGGAACACCCACAGCAACACCCATGTCACACCCCTAACACGCAACATGTTGCGTGTAAGGGGGCTATATTTACAAACACACGTAAAGTCACTCAGGGTGGTGTTACATCCTTATCTCTTCTTCCCTCCCCTTTTTTCCCTTCTTTCCTCTCGTGCTTTGTCCCTTCTTAGAACTTGGAACTGTGTACCTGCGTGTACGTCTTTCATTCGATGTTCCAGAGCCCTGATTTTGACAGTTACTGCCTTTGCCTTGTTTGTATGCATGTACTGTGCCGCGCTCGTAATAAGCTTATATTTACTTACCACACCGGATCCTTGCGTCTTCACAAGTGGTGACGACTGGAAGAAGAATTCGCCTGCTGCATGTTTCCTGTGGCACAGGTGCAGCGACGTCTTCCGGACCTTATCTTCGTGATCCTGATGTATTCTGCCTACCGGAACGTCTACAATCATTTCTCGTGAACTTTCCTGGCAGTTTGATGAAAACCTCGTTTTTTTCGCAGTTCCGATATCCTTTTGGTGGATTTTCGTTTATTTTGGCTTTTCTTCCTCACCAATGGCCATTTAATGTGCAACCCATTGTGACGTCTTCAACAGCTGTTGCCTGGATACCATCTCTACTACTTCTTTCCTGGCTGCGCGTCATTCCGTGTCTACTGTTGCTTAGATACGTCCTTGAGGCTCACCTCGCCCTGCGTCTACTGTTGCCTGGATACGTCACGCTCACTTCGCCCTGCGCGTCCTCTATGAAGTTTCTCCTTCACATTGGCCACGTCGTGCATCATCACGCCGGCGGCCATTTTGATTAAGGAAACAACATCCTATGCCGGAAGACTTGCATATGGGTTGTTCACTGTGCTGAGCAATTTCTTTTACAAAGCGTTTTCCTCTGGAACTTATTTCCTTGTACTGCTCTCACAGTCAACAGCAATCAACAACAGCGTCTGTCCTGGAAGCTAAGTGTATCTCTTCTACACTGTTGTTTTTTTTTTGTATTGCACCGTGATGATTTCTCTTTTGCTGTTATACAGGTAGGATGCCTGTTCACACTACGGTGACAGGCACACCATACTCTAACGCTTTACTTTAACCACTGGATATCTTCTATTTCAGCCTGTTGCTTTACGGTGACAGGCACACCATACTTTAACTCTTTACTTTAACCCCTGGATACCTTCCATTTCAGCCTGTTTCTTTACGGTGACAGGCACACCTTGACTATTTATACATTTGTTATACAACTTCATTGTTTTATAGCTGTTTTAACTATTATCTACTACTACTAACTATTTATTACTATGCAGTTATTTTAGATATATTGTGTCTACTATTTTATTACCATGCAATTTGACCCACCAAGTAAGTTTCTGCAAAACAAAGGGGAACCACCAATTTCATGGACAAGGTGGAAAGAGAAGTTTATCACTTATTTAAAGGCAATTGATGGCGAACGCATGTCGGCTGAGAGAAAGAAGAACATTTTCCTTCATTGTTTAGGTTCTGAGGAACAAGTAGTTTATAGAACTCTCCCTCCTGTCAGGTCTGGAGGTGATTATAATGTCTACGATGAAGCTATTTTGCGCATTGAGAACAATCAATCAATCAATCAGGGGGTTTGTAAAGCGCGCTACTCACCCGTGAGGGTCTCAAGGCGCTGGGGGGGCGGCGGGGGAGCAGCTCCGGATCAGTCGAAGAGCCAGGTCTTGAGGTTCTTCCTGAACGTGTGCAGGGTCGGGGAGCGTCTGATGTTCACAGGGAGATTGTTCCAGGTCTTGGCCGCGATGTAGGAGAAGGCTCTTCCCCCAGTTCTGTTTCTGCGGATGCGTGGGACCTCTGCCAGGGCGAGTTTGGCGGAGCGGAGGTTCCTCTTGGGTACGTGGAAGGATACTCTCTCGTTGAGGTATTTGGGCCCGATGTTGTTGAGGGATTTGTAGGCGTGGGTGAGTAGTTTGAAGGTGACCCGATCTCCACGGGGAGCCAGTGGAGGTCTCGTAGGTGTTGGGTGATGCGTTCGTGGCACGGAGTCCCGAGGATGAGTCTGGCTGCGGCGTTCTGGATGGTTTGGAGTCTGTGTAGAAGGGTTCTGTTGATTCCGGCGTATAGGGCGTTGCCGTAGTCGAGTCTGCTGGTTATGAGTGCGTGGGTGACGGTCCTTCTGCAGTCGGGGGGGATCCATTTGAAGGTCTTGTGGAGGATGCGTAGGCAGTTGAAACTGGTGGAGGCGACGGCGTTGATCTGGCGGTTCATAGAGAGGGTGGATTTGAGGATGATGCCGAGGTTTCGTGCGTGGTCTGTAGGGGTGGGTGGGTTGCCGAGGGCAGAGGGCCACCAGGTGTTGTCCCAGGCGGATGTGCAGGGTCCGAGGATGAGGACTTCGGTCTTCTCTGAGTTGAGCTTCAAACAGCTGTCTTTCATCCAGGCTGCAACGTTCTTCATTCCTTCCTGGAAACAGAGTCTGGTGTCTTCGGGGTTCTTCGTGAGTGAGAGGATGAGCTGGGTGTCGTCGACGTAGGATACACTGCTGAGCCCATGCTGTCTGACGATGGCGGCGAGGGGGGCCATGTAGATGTTGAAGAGCGTGGGGCTGAGCGATGATCCTTGGGGTACTCCGCAGTTGATATCGGTGGGTTCGGAGAGGAAGGGAGGGAGTCTGATCCTCTGGGTTCGGCCGGAGAGGAAGGATTGGATCCAGTCTAGGGCGGTTCCTTGTATCCCTGCATCGTGAAGTCTGGCTGTGAGTGTGCGATGTGAGACGGTGTCGAAGGCTGCGGAGAGGTCTAGCAGGATGAGGGCCGCAGTGTGTCCCTGGTCGAGTAGCATGCGGATGTCATCGGTGGCTGCGAGGAGGGCAGTCTCGGTGCTGTGGTTGCTGCGGAATCCAGACTGGGAGGCATCCAGGATGGATTTCTCTTCGATGAAGGCGGTCAGTTGGGCGTTTACGAGTCTCTCGGTGACTTTGGACGGGAAGGGGAGGAGAGAGATGGGCCGGTAGTTTTTCAGGTCTGTTGGGTCAGCCGTTGGCTTCTTGAGGAGGGGTTTAACCTCCACCCGCTTCCAGTCATCTGGGAAGATGCCAGACATGAAGGAGGCGTTGATGGTCCGTCCTAGTTCGGGTGCGATGGTGGCGGCAGCCCTGTGGAATATGTGCAGAGGGCAGGGGTCTGTAGGGGCTCCTGAGTGGGTTTTCTTCATGGTCGCAGTGATGTGTTCTACAGTGGCGGGATTCCAGGTCTTGAAGGATGGCTTATCGTCGGCGTAGGGGGGGGTGGTGTCCGGCGTCTGTTCGCTGAAGTTGTCGTAGAGGGCCTTGATCTTCAGATGGAAGTAGGAGCTGAGTTTGTCGCAGAGTTCCTGGGAAGGAGGGACCTCCGTGGCTTCGCTGGGGGGTTTCGCGAACTGCTGTATGACGTTGAACAGTTCCTTGGCGTTGGTCGTGTTGGTCTGGACTTTGTTTCTTATGAAGGGCTGTTTGGTGTCTCTTATGCGCTGGTGGTATTCCTTAAGGGCGATCCTGTGGTTGTTCCGATGCTTCAGTGGTTTTCTGGTTTCGCCAGGTTCTCTCTAGGCATCTGCAGGAGCGTCTGGCTTCTTTGAGTTCGGTGGTGAACCAGGCGGCCTTCAGAGGGTGTTGTTTGGCAGGGTGGCGGATGGGTGCGAGCTTGTCGGCGCAGCCGGAGATCCAGCAGTGAAGTTCTTTGGCTGCGGAGTTGGTGTCGGTCGTGGCGCTGGGGGGGTCTTGGAGGAGGGTGGTGTTGAGGTGTTCCTCTGTTACCTTGCTCCAGTTCCTTCGTGGCGGGCACGGGGGGGCTTGGGTGCGGTGGTGGTGTTGAAAGTGAAATGGACGCAGTGGTGGTCCGTCCAGAGGGGCTGGGTGGTGTGGCTGAAGCAGATGTTTTTCCCTCCCGCGAAGATAGGGTTGAGGGTGTGTCCAGCTTTGTGCGTGGGCGTGTTGACCAGCTGCTTCAGTCCGAGGTTGTCGAGGAGAGTGGTGGAGTCGGGGTCGTTGCAGTTGCCGAGGTGGAAGTTCAGGTCCCCGAGTAGGATGTAGGCCGTGGAGGTGATGGCGTGGGGTGCGGCGAGCTCGGCGATGGTAGTTGCGGACTGGGTGCGGGTCCCGGCGGTCTGTAGATGAGGGTGCCGCGTAGTGTGGTTCTGGGGCTGGTCTGGATCTGGAAGTGGAGGTGTTCTGTGTTAGAGTGGGGGTCACTCGTGCTGGATGTGGAGAGTCGGAGGGGGGTCTTGTGTGCAATGTCGAGTCCTCCTCCTGGGCAGTGGGGGCGGTCCTTTCTCTGGATCTTGTAGCCATCGGGGATGGCAGTGGCGATGTCGGGGCCGGAGGTGGCGTTGGTCCAGGTTTCCGTGAAGAATGCGACGTCGGGCGAGAGGGTGTCGATCAGATCCCAGATCTCTACGGTGTGTCGGTGCAGGGAGCGCACGCTGAGGAGAATGCATGTCAGGGTTTCGGCGGCGGGTGCGTCAGGCGGGCCTTCGGCGGTTGTGGTGGTTTTGTTGATGGTGAAGGATTTTCGGCAGTGTCTGCACGAGAACTATCCATGGGTGTTTTTAGGTGAGGATCTTTGGCAGTCGGTGTGTCTTCCGGGGTTGAGTGCGTGGAGTTCGGCGGAGTTGTATCGGCGGGGTCCCGGAGATCCAGGGTTCCTAGCGCTGGCCGCGGACGGGTCGCGGACTGGCGCAGGCGGGCTTGCCTTAGGTGCGCCTTTGGCGCGCCAGTGGCGTGACCGCGCAGCGGTCGCCATAAGTAGGGGAGGGACAAGCAGCTGGGAGGCGGGGGCGGGACACAGCGGGAAAAACAGTGATGAGGGGACAGTGTGGGGGGGCTGAGAGGGGAGATGGGCCCAAGCGGCGAGGGGAAAAAAACAGATTTAAACCTACTACTAGTGTTGCCCTTAATAGGTTTAAATTTTACACTAGAGCCCAAGAAGAGGGAGAAAGTTTTGATGAGTTCCTTACTGCCCTCCGTGCATTGTCTTTACATTGTAATTTTGGTCTGATCACTGATGAGATGATCAGGGACCAAATCATTGTTCACGTGAGAAGTAAAAAAGTTCAGGAGCAGCTTTGGATAATGGGCGATCCTAACTTGGAGGCTGCCATCAGCACTGCCAAGGCTTTGGAACAATCGGAAAAGTGGATGAAGTCCCTCAACAAAGAAGTTAAGCCTTCTATTTCGAGTGAAGTGAGCAGTGTCACTGCTAGCACTTCTAAAGGCCCATACAATCCCAATTTCAAGAATAACTCTAATCCCAAAAGTTTTTACTGCTACAGGTGTGGTAATCCTGGCCACATATCCTCTTTTCCACGTTGTCCTGCCATTGGGAAAGAATGTAGTAAGTGTGGACGTTTGGGCCATTTCTCCAAAATGTGCAAGGATACGAATACGAAGAAAAGTGCCTCTTCTTTTCTTCTTCCAATTACTCCAAAGGAAAAATTTCTTGTGTTTCTCGTGATCCGTCATTTGGAGATGATGTCCAATGTGATTTAGAGACTGGAATTGTAGTTTCTATTCGAGACTCATTTGATGATTCCAAAGCTGACAAGATTGGTCCACCTAATGTCTTGTTTGTATTCTTGGAAGGAATCTTGAGCTTATGGCGGACTCTGGACCATTATCACAAAACAATATTGTTCGGAGTCTTTTGGGAACTTACTTGATTTGAGCTCCTTATGTAAACCTGATATTGTAGCATAGAACTTCGATGGCTCCAATATTGACTTTATAGGTTTCAAAGAAGTGTTCATTGAATTTAAAGAAAGCAGTGCTTTTATTAAGCTTTATGTGGCCCTCAAAGGTGTAAATGTATTAGGGTGGCGTGAACAGGCCAAGCTTGGTATTGTGTTAAATCCCAGGGAGAAAGAACCTGTGTCTGTTCTTACTATAACTTCTTCCTGTGCTAATGATTTTACAAAATTGTTTCCAGATGTATTTTCTGAGGAACTTGGTAAGCTTAAAGGTTTCAGCCATAGGATAAAAGTTAGAGAAGGATCTGTACCAGTCAAGCAAAAGCTTAGAGGTGTCCCCATCAGTGTTAGGGCCGAGTTAAAAATAATGTTGGATGATATGGTTAAAGGTGGTATAATTGAAGAAATTGAGTCATCCGAATGGGTCTCTCCAATTGTTTTGGCCCAGAAACCTGACAAAATCCTTAGGGTGTGTGTGGATATGAGGGCGCTGAATGCCAATTTGGTTGCTGATTGCCACCCTCTTCCAAATATCAACGAGATGGTGTGCATGTTGGATGGTGCCTGTATTTTTTCCACTCTTGACCTTCGCTCTGCGTACCACCAAATTGAGCTCACTGGGGACTCCAAACACTTCACTTCTTTTATCACTCCCCATGGATTATTTCAGTTCAAGAGGATGCCTTTCGGCCTAGCATCGGCTGCATCCGTTTTTCAAAGGGCCATGTACCACATTTTTAAGGATGTAGGTAATTCCAGGACGATATCCTCATTTTTTCCATGAATGAAGATGATCATTTCCAACATGTCAAGGAGTTTTGCCTAAGGTTGAGAAAGAGCGGTTTGACACTTAAGGCTGGGAAATGCAAATTTTTCCGCAAGTCTGTGGAGTATCTTGGTCCCACTCTCTCGGGTGAGGGTGTTGTGCCAAAAAAGTCATTGGTTGATGATGTCATCAATGCACCTTCTCCTGACAACAGAGAGAAACTTCTCTCTTTTGCGGGTCTGTGTGAATATTATAGTAAGTTCATACAGAATTTTGCCACCAAGATGGAGCCCCTCAGAGAATTGACCAGGAAGTCCACTGAGTTTGTAAGGTCAGATAGACAGGAAACAGCTTTTAAACAAATCAAAAGTGAGATTGTGAATGCCCCCACTCTCAAGTCTTTTTCCCTTAATAAAAGATGCATCATTACTGTTGATGCCAGCCTTTACGGTCTGGGGGGGGTACTTAGCCAGTGCTGTGGGAAGGAAGAGTGGTGTGTAGCTTTCGCATCTAGGACTCTCTCGGCTACTGAGAGAAGGTATGCTGTGATCGAGAGGGAGTTATTAGCATGCATATGGGCCATTGAACATTTCCGCAACTATGTGTGGGGAAACAGATTTCTTCTTAGGACTGATCATAAGCCCCTCATTGGTATCTTATCTCCGGGGAGGCTGGAACTCTACTGCTCGCATTGCTCGGCTCACGTCCAGACTACAAGAGTATGATTTTGAGGTTGTGTATGTCCCTGGCAAATGCAATGTTACTGCTGATTTCCTCTCCAGACTGCCTTGTTCCGATGATTGTGTTCTTTCTGATGAACAAGATGTAGACATAGTTGCCACTGATGGATTTTGTCTCTGAAGAGTTTTTGAGTCTGTCTGAGTCTGAATGGATGACTGAAATGAATAATGACGTTGTGTGTCAACGTGTGGTTGACTGTTTGAAAAAGGGCTGGCCTAAAGAAAAATCCGCCACTGCCGATATTGCCTCTTTTTGTCAAGTCTCTGGCGAGATTGAAGAAGATGACGGTCTACTCTTCAAAGGGGGAAAGATCATCCCTCCTGTCTCCATGCAGAGTAAAATCTTGCTACTTGCCCACCAGGGACATCTTGGTATGTCTTCAATGAAACGCCTTATAAGGGCCAATTTTTGGTGGCCTGGACTCGACAAAATGGTCGATAGAGCTGTTAGGGAATGTCCCGAGTGCATCAGTAGTGACAAGATGCTCAAGGTTTCTTCTGCTCCTCTCAAACCTGTCTCTTGGCCTGAGTTTCCTTAGCAAAAGGTGGCCTTCGATATTTCAGGCCCTTTCAATCACCTACCTTATAATGCTCGTTTTGCTCTTGTTATGGTGGATTACCATTCTAAATGACCAGAGGTAAAGTTTGTAGCAAGTGCAACTACTCCTGTCATTATTACCTTCTTCAAAGAAGTATTTGCGCGTGAGTGGTCCCCCGAAGTCCTTGTAACGGACAACGGGGTACAACTCACGTCACAGGAGATGGAAAGTTTTCTACGCTTTTGTGGTATTAAGCACATGACCACATCTCTTTATGAACCAAGGAAGAATGGCCAAGTGGTAGATTCAATCGGGTTCTAAAGGATGGAATTGATTTGGCTTGTAAGTCCAGTGAGCCCTGGAGAGATGTGGTAAGAAAGAAGTTATGGATGTACCATATCACCCCCACTCAGTTACTGGAGTAAGTCCTTTCAGACTTTTGAAGGGCAGAGAACCTATTTCTGATATCTGCCCGTGGTGGATCAAGAGAGTTAACAAGGCTGTCGACTGTGTTGATTTGGATCTTGTCGCTAAGCGTGTGGAAGTTAAGCAGGATAAGATGAAAGCGTTGTTTGACTCTAATATGAATGTAAGAGTTCCTGACTTTACTGTTGGTGAGTGGGTTAGGATTAAAAAACCTGGTTTCTTGGCTAAAGGTGTTTCCAAGTTCGGTCATCCTATTAAAATTGTTAAAGTTTGCAAGAACAGTGTTATTACTCAGGATGGAAAAGTGTGGAATGTGAGGAGAGTTGCTAAGTGCAAATCTCATGAGATCTCCACGGACAGAGAAAATGTTTTTCCGTTGCGTCCTCATTCTACCCAATCTGTAGCTTACAGAGTTAAGAGGAACAACAGACCCAGTTTGTTACCTGCTAGATATTTGTCTTGATTTCTTGTTTTTGCGCTTTTTCTTCTTTTGTTTTTCTTTGTTTTTTTATTTTGTTTTCTTGTTAGGGGTGAGATGTGTTACATTCTTATCTCTTCTTCCCTCCCCTTTTCCCCTTCTTTCCTCTTGTGCTTTGTCCCTTCTTAGAACTTGGAACCGTGTACCTGCATGTACGTCTTTCATTCGATGTTCCAGAGCCCTGATTTTGACAGTTACTGCCTTTGCCTTGTTTGTACGCATGTACTGTGCCGCGCTCGTAATAAACTTATATTTACTTACCACACCGGATCCTTGCGTCTTCACAGGTGGCTTTACGTGTGCTTGTAAATTTCACACAGCAGGTTGTGCCACTGGTGCGTCACGCAACGTGACGCACCGACGCTCACAAGGGGCTCATAAATAAGCCCCAAAGTATATAAAGTCAATATTTGTGTCCTTGATCATTTTTGGCTACATCTTTGTTAGCAATATTTTGGCTGACAACCATTCTGTAATGTTCATGTCTATTGATATTATGCAGTTCAGTTGTCCAGGAATTTTCAGGAATAGCCGAGTTTTCACTTTCTGCTTGAATTTTAGTTGTTCCTGTATGCCAGGCAAATAGTTCAGACTTTCACTTTTTACTGAGAACAAGAATCCGTCAACTGGCTTTTTATAATGAGCAGGGCTGACCAATCGAGGAGCTAATTTTGAGCATAAAGTCCTGTTTTGCTAAGAAAGCTCCCTCAAGGCCTATATTTCTATCATCCTAAAAACTGTACCACACCTGGGCTCAATAATCAGTTGAATCACATCAATAACAATTTGATTCTCATTTTCTTTATTATTTCATTTCATTATCTATTTTATATTCTTTCATTTCTCTTTTTTCATTTTTAAAACTTTTTTTGTTGAAGACATATATATAACAATAAAAAACAAATCTTGTTATCACATCAATACATCAAATACAGAGAAACATATATAATATGTAGCTTAACAAAGAGACCTCTGGACACAACATATCAATACATCACTTTAAAAAACAACCTCATTCAAACACATTCAAACTCACACAACCTTCATACAAACTGTATCCGAACAAAGGAGACTATAGATAACAAAAAACCTCCACGACCAGATTGAAACAATATGTTCAAAGGGTCTGACCATAGGGTCGACGCGCGTTTCGATGGTATATGGACGATAGTCAAACCACCTTCATCAGGACCTTTTCAGATACCCACATAACTATCACAACACCCAGAGGACCTGAAACGACATTAAAAAAATAACTGTTATGAGCCCATGACTTATCCTTTAATTTATTGATTGGACCAAGATTTTATAAACCTACAAATATAATTTTATACAAAAAAGAAACACATGACAAAACTAACATTTAATAGATCCCACACCACCAAGTTCTCTTACTCCCACTACTCACCAATAGGAGTATCGAGATCAATTCCAACAATACATAAATATGAAAAAGACAACACAATAAAACATCCACAAGTGCATAAAAGAATAATCCCTTAAATCCCATTCACCATTATATGAGAAATCACTAAAACCCAAAGTGGTGTAACAGACCCTACTACTAAGTTAACCAAATGTACCCTGTAAAGCGTGACAAAAAGACTATATACATTATAGTACTTACAAAGATGAACGGTTAACAGACAGTCACTCCACTTAAAGATTCAGCCAATGGTCTATTTCTAGAGGGACGATGTATACTCTACACAAACAAAACATTAAATTGGCATAAATACCAAATCACTGACTATCCTTATTGCTATATTCTCGAATCCTGGTTTAGAAATGCCTTACCTAAACGTACTCTTCTTTTGGCCCTCAAATCATTAGACAGCCATGTCTTTCTTATGAAGAAACCCTCCTATCAAAGACAGAAGAATTCTATACAAGAAAAAAACATATATAGATAAGACTCAGAGGAAAATATAAAATAATTTCTTCCCCCAACTCCATACCAAGGAGTTGGAATTTCCAAGTAAATAGTAGGTCGAATACAAACCGAAAAATGCGTTGATATAGTTTGAAGAGAAGCCTTCGTTTCGCTCTCCTCAATGTTTCAGTAGATCAAGTTGATTTTTCTTTACAAACTGGTTTACTTCTCACCACATTTCTAACTTTAATGAAACCCCAATATGAACACATAGAAGTATCTCTCAAAAGAAAAGGGAAATGACTCCACACGTTCCACAGCCTCGACACATTTATGAAGAGGCTATTAACAAAATTACGGTGCCCTTGTCATTCAATTACTGTGACAAGACACAAAACACGATCTAATGAAGTCAATAATAATCTTATAACAAACGTACTATAAGTCAGTGTTATAAAATATTCCGTAACTCGGAGCCCACTCACCTTTTGAAAAAGACTCTGCATACATACAACGGACGCCCAACGTCTACCCAGCAGGTCCCTTTTCTTTTGAGAGATACTTCTATGTGTTCATATTGGGGTTTCATTAAAGTTAGAAATGTGGTGAGAAGTACTGGATTAGTACCGATATGCTTGCAAATATGACCATGGTTGTTCCTTCTGGACGTATTGGGTCATGAGATTATATTTGCCAGCTATAATAATAACTTACTTATATCGTTAAGCAGATTAGTCACTTGCGATCTGCACTAGCTTTGATGTTAGCTTCGTGAAGAACTTAGGATTGAGTATGGTCTAGGAGTGTATTGCCTATAGAAGATTGAGGTGTAGGTGTACCTACTCATCGGGTGTATATAAAGGAATTTTTTTTCCCTCGATTCTATAGACCCCCATCAAGTAACTATTATTGTGAGGAGGTTGCTCTGCTCGGTAAACCAGTTTGTAAAGAAAAATCAACTTGATCTACTGAAACATTGAGGAGAGCGAAACGAAGGCTTCTCTTCAAACTATATCAACGCATTTTTCGGTTTGTATTCGACCTACTATTTACTTGGAAATTCCAACTCCTTGGTATGGAGTTGGGGGAAGAAATTATTTTATATTTTCCTCTGAGTCTTATCTATATATGTTTTTTTCTTGTATAGAATTCTTCTGTCTTTGATAGGAGGGTTTCTTCATAAGAAAGACATGGCTGTCTAATGATTTGAGGGCCAAAAGAAGAGTACGTTTAGGTAAGGCATTTCTAAACCAGGATTCGAGAATATAGCAATAAGGATAGTCAGTGATTTGGTATTTATGCCAATTTAATGTTTTGTTTGTGTAGAGTATACATCGTCCCTCTAGAAATAGACCATTGGCTGAATCTTTAAGTGGAGTGACTGTCTGTTAACCGTTCATCTTTGTAAGTACTATAATGTATATAGTCTTTTTGTCACGCTTTACAGGGTACATTTGGTTAACTTAGTAGTAGGGTCTGTTACACCACTTTGGGTTTTAGTGATTTCTCATATAATGGTGAATGGGATTTAGGGATTATTCTTTTATGCACTTGTGGATGTTTTATTGTGTTGTCTTTTTCATATTTATGTATTGTTGGAATTGATCTCGATACTCCTATTGGTGAGTAGTGGGAGTAAGAGAACTTGGTGGTGTGGGATCTATTAAATGTTAGTTTTGTCATGTGTTTCTTTTTTGTATAAAATTATATTTGTAGGTTTATAAAATCTTGGTCCAATCAATAAATTAAAGGATAAGTCATGGGCTCATAACAGTTATTTTTTTAATGTTGTTTCAGGTCCTCTGGGTGTTGTGATAGTTATGTGGGTATCTGAAAGGTCCTGATGAAGGTGGTTTGACTATCGTCCATATACCATCGAAACGCGCGTCGACCCTATGTTCAGACCCTTTTGAACATATTGTTTCAATCTGGTCGTGGAGGTTTTTGTTATCTATAGTCTCCTTTGTTCGGATACAGTTTGTATGAAGGTTGTGTGAGTTTGAATGTGTTTGAATGAGGTTGGTTTTTAAAGTGATGTATTGATATGTTGTGTCCAGAGGTCTCTTTGTTAAGCTACATATTATATATGTTTCTCTGAATTTGATGTATTGATGTGATAACAAGATTTGTTTTTTATTGTTATATATATGTCTTCAACAAAAAAGTTTTAAAAATGAAAAAGAGAAATGAAAGAATATAAAATAGATAATGAAATGAAATAATAAAGAAAATGAGAATCAAATTGTTATTGATGTGATTCAACTGATTATTGAGCCCAGGTGTGATACAGTTTTTAGGATGATAGAAATATAGGCCTTGAGGGAGCTTTCTTAGTGTATGTTGGTGGCTTTCCCCTCTTCTCCCTGGCCTTAAAGTAAACTCTCGAGAGGGGGTCCCTATTTATGCAGTAAAGTCCTGTTTTGTGAATAAGCTAGGAATTTTAATTGTATGGACCATGTTTTTTCCTGTGCAAGCTCTGCATTGGATTCTTTAAATGGCAAGAGTCTTGAAATATGTAGCCAATGTAGTGAGTGGTGTACTGGAATCATATGCTCCCTTGGGTGAAGATGACGTAACAATTTTGTCAATGAATTTTAGATCTTTTCTAATTTTTGTAATCTAAAGAACTGGACTCCCAGGAACAGGCTATTAGTGTAGTCTTCTTTTGAAATTAAAAGAATGAAGCCGGCCTGGAATTTTCTGAGGAAGGATTCATTTTAGTGCTTTCATGGTATATGTGTTGGTTTTAATAACTTTGTTAACGAATGCAATCACGAAAAGTTTTGAGTCTATGAGTGCTCCAAGATTTCGTACTCATCTTGATGTTGCTAGTAGGAGCTCCCTCTCTTTGGGACATATTGAGGTAGGCTGTTGGTTGCTACATTGAAGAAAGGTCATGAAGTCAATTTTTGCATTGTTGAGTTTAAGATGGTGGCAATCATTCTTACAACAATTGCGAGGAGGCACTTCCCAAGTCTGTATATATTTATGTCAATGGGTTTCTCAAGTTTTAAGATGCATATTCTGTGGAGAATCTGATCCGGTCTGGTAAGGGGCTGAAACAGAGGTGACATAGCAGTGGTAAGATGATCAAGCCTTCTGAAACCCTGTAGTGTTAGATGTGGGAAGCAGAGATGAAAGGAGGCATGGTTACTAGTCTTTGTTTGTCTTTGAGAAAAGAAGAAATACATTTTAGTGTATTTGCTCATATGTTTAGTTCTAGTTGCTGTTGGAGTGTCTGATGAGGAATGGTGTCAAAGGCTGTAGATAAGTCCAGCAGTAACAGTGCTGCCATTACATTTGTGTCCACTGACAGTGTCAGATCATCCCAAATGGCTACCAAATGACTTATAGTGGAGTTATATGTAGGTCTTGTAATAAAAAACATTAAAAAATACAACAAAAAAACTGAAATTTACCAGTTATATGTAATGGACCTAAGTATAACATGCAATGCCCTATATTTCAGATGTCATAAGTGATGTAACATAAAGTAAGACCTAAAAACTATACGTCTGAGGCAAACCCCGCTACACATGGTCTTTAGCTTTCCTACTAAAAGTTGACGGCTACACTGGTACCTCGTCTGATGGCTATCCGACCTCGTGGAGCCCTTCTCAACCACAGCCTGCTACCTTGCCCCACTGAAGATTTTGGACTGTCCTTTAAGTGACTGAGCCAGAAGGCGAAACTTCTGACCAGGTCGAACCTGGTATCTGTAGCTGACCCGTTCTTCATCACAGTCAGCTTCAAATCGCCCCTAGGTCCTGGTCTACTGCATCCAGTCGAATGGGGTTTGTGCTTAATGCTTTTTGGCGTTATTTTTATTCACAACTTTTATATTCATATCTCCCATTCCCCTTTTTGGCTTTTTGTTTATTTTTATGTCATTTCATTTATTAAAATTTACTCAATTTGTTTAAATTAGTTTGGGAGTTTCTTTTGTTGTGTTTTGACTTTATTACTCTTTTGGTACTACATAAATAGTTTACACATTGCCTCTAAGTTAAGCCTGTTTGCTCTGTGCCATAGCTACCAGGGAGTTGAGCTCAAGTTTATTGAGCGACTTTTGTACTTCATGCTGACAAGGACTTTGGTTATTGCTTAATGTAAGTCATCACCCCCCTTAACTCATACCCCCATTTTCACTGCCAAATACCACCTGCTGTTCATTGTTTTTTTTTGGGTGTGCGGTTACTGGAAGTGGATCTTGGGAAAGGCAGATTTGTGCTGCCATTTTCTAAAATGTATCACAAACTAAAATAAAAAAAATCACCCAATTCTAGTTACAGTAAACATGTCCAGGCACCTAAAGTAGCGAATATGGCAAACAAAAATGGTAAAGGGTGATGTCACTTACACGTACCATGAACAAGGATGACTTTCAGTCATTGTTGTCAGACACACTCTGACGTGTCCCTCAAGCTCCAAGGAAACTAGCTTATTCAATATGGTGTCCTTGCTCCTTTATGTTATGTTGCCACAGATGTTAGCCTAAATGCTGTTCACAAATGCCATATGGCCCTTCTTCATGGGTTCCACTCCTGCTACTTAAACACATTGGTGAAACAACTGCCGGTGAGGGGGGCTTTGACCGCTGCTCTGTTATTGTCAGCCAACCACTGCAGAGCGTAAATGAAAAAGTGAGCAGTATAAATCTGTGATCTAGAGCCAAGTGATCCTTCTGTACTGGGAAACCTGGTTGGTCATTGCATCCGAAATTAAATATTTGTCCTGATTCTGTTATGTAGACGAGCACATTATAGTCCCCAAAACAGAATTTCCTGTATGCCCTACTGCAAAATACTTGTGTGCAGAGCCTGTGTGCTCACCCCAAAGGTGTGGCTAGGGAAATGAGCAACTCATTCTATGTGGTCACTACAAACCAGTCCTGGGGCACCTCCCTCCCCACAGTGATTAGAGTCTGGCTGGCTGGTGGAACAAAGAAGGGGCCTGGAAAGTGTCACCTGACACCTGCATTTCACAAGGGAGGCCCCTTTGAAGATAATTAAGTTCTCAGCACTGCCAAAATGGCCTTCCTGACAGAGGAACAGAGCCAGCTCCCCACACCCAACTTTTGTCTCCTGCTCTGGGAGCAGTGTTCACAGCACTTAGAGATGGCTGCAGCTGGAGGCTAATGCAAACTAGCCTCTAGAGGCGTTCCTTAATATTTATTAAAATATTCCAAAGAGTACACAAATGAAATGCCTAGGTCCTTCCTAACCAGAGATAGCATTATTACATTTAATATTGCATCCCAGTGTTTTTCCTTTTGAATAGCCAGCCTTACTACAATGAAAATAGACTTTTTGGCTTTTTCATTGTAAGGACCTGTAACATTAAAGTTCTACATGTCCTACTTTTAAATGCCATGTACCCTGCCTTATGGGCATTAAGGCCTACTTAGCAGTGACTCATTAATATTTCAAAGAAAGGTTTAAACCTGTCAAAAAGGTATTTTGACAGGTTGAATTGCATTTTAAAATCTGCTTTAGTCAGGCTACAGTAGTAGGCCTGAAGCAATGTTTTACACTGTCACTGTAGAATGTGGCACACTGGGTGCTGCAGCCCACTGGTGACAATTAACTTAAATGCCCTGGGTACATTTTGTGCCATATACTACGAACTTATAGGTAAGGAAAGTATGACAATTATGGGTATACCAATTTCATCATGTTGAAAGGAGGAGCAGGTGCACTTTACCAGTGGTTAGCTACAGTCAGCAAAAACAGATAGGGCAATAATCTGTGGGTACACCACCAAAACGTTGGTCATTTCCTACAAATTTCAAACGCAAATAAGAAACATGTTGACAAAACATGCTGTTTCAGCAATCTGGTTGGGAACCCTTACAACCAACAAGAACAGGTCTTTGCGTTAGGTTGGTTTAGGACCATTGTAACTGGCTGCAGAATAGCAGTTGAACGATCACACTTGATTGGACAGTCGACAACCCTAACACCTCTTTTTTCAGTGTTCGGGGACCAAGTCTGCCTATTTCACTAGTGTTTCTGACGTTACAGGTTTCTTCAGGAAAACTAAACAAGCATTGGCATCGCCAATAGGTCTCACCTTTTGGACCTTATAAGTGTTTAGACATGTAGCATATCATCCTGGGTCTCTTGCTTCCCTCAACTAACTGATGCTGGATGACGAAGGCGAATAGACAGACGTAATGTCAAATGACGCTAAAAGTGTTGGAACTCACCTATGAAAGGTTGCCTGATTTCAACAATTACTGTTCTTGATGTCACGGTCCAGGTGGAAGAACCGGTATGTATAATCTGCACTTTTAACTGACATCTCCTAATGAGACACAGTCATGTCAATGTATCAGTAAATGGAAAAAAGAACTATAGCTCATAGGGCTGATCTAAAGACTTTCTTTAGCATCTAAGAGGAGTAGAGCCTGACAGAGGCTCACAGTCTGGGCAGACTCAGAATGCAAAATACCCACCATAAAGCACAATGCACAGAGGGTGATTCTCATGACACCAGCTATGTAACAAGTGATGTTTGTGTAATGTTCGGCACAGGAAGCAAAGATGATGGGGGGAAGCAAAAGAATGAAATAAAATACTGGGAATACAGGTTCAAGTCTTGGCATCGGCTCAATAGCCCGTGATTCTGGGCAAAGTACTTAATCTCCCTGTGCTTTAAAAAATTAATGTGACCTTGTGTAATGTAAACAGTGTTCAAGTAAAGCATTCCAATTACCTTGGTCAAGTTTGTGTTATATAAAACTGCAAAAATGGAACTGTCAACAAAGCGAGTTTCTCTAATAAAGATACAGCACCCTGCAACACATGAATACCAATTATTGCCAAATGTGTTTTTATGCAGGCTTTAAGTAAATAAAAAAGTGCTATGATGCGGTCACCGTTGACAGTGTCATGGTGCTTTTTTGAAATATGCGCTGCTGTGGAATGTAACAATAGCTGGGGTGAGACACATGCTGATGAACACATGGCAAACATGAGCAGGAAACAAAGAACGGGCATGCTGCGACATGAGAGGTGGTGGGAGGGACAAATGCTGCAATAAACCGCTCCCACTCTGTGAACATGTCCCCAAAGAGAGTCGGAATGGATCCCGGGGGCCGGCCTATTCAAAATACTGATGAGAACAATTCACAGGACATCAAAGGCCAACGGGGTATGCAAAGCCCAAAAAAATGCAAGCAGCAATGGGCGTCACAAAGGAGATTCACAATGCTTTTAAGCGGACATGAGGTAGATCTTCTCCCTGCCCGACCACCGGAGGCACGGGGCTGGCCTGTCCTAGAGAGAAGCTATGAGGCGGGTCTAACTCGCGGGAAAAGGCGTGGTGGGCGATGAAATCAATGGAGTATGATACACTTCAGTGAACAGGAGTCGCTTTGTAACACTGGAAAACATGTTATGCCATAGAATGTGTACTAAATGACAATTTTCCATCATTAGTTTTGTGTAGAATGGAAGTAGCAGCTACTGTTGCACTGTTAAAGCGATCTTCACTTGAAAAAAGAAACACCCCTCACTTTTCTGAATATTATGGTACAGTTCACTCTACTTCATGTCGTTGTTTCAGACGGCTCAGGAAAAGACGAAGTGCTAGCTAATAAAAATAACAAGTGGCGATGAGAGGGACGTGGTGGTAGGGGGACAGCACGAGGAGATTAAGTGAACTATGCAATAAAATGTACGCAGTGATGGGGTCCAAAAAGGAGATTTACAATGCCTTTAAGCTGCCATGAGGAACCCACCAAAAGGGAAGCTTCAACCAAGGTGAGCAGGAAAATAAGAAAAAATAGTCGCAGACAAAAACAGATAATCACCAGTAGTTAGGCGCTGCTCCGTGGGAAGAAACAAATGACAACAAGGAGGGATAAAGAGGAAAGATTAACTACTAGCAAGCAAGCCTTTTTAAAGGACAATCAAAGCAACAAATAAAAAGGCAATGGGCAGGCTGTAGGCCCACAGAGTGAATACAGCATGTCTCGAAGCGACAGTGCATGCGCTGCCTAGGCTTGACCTAAAAAGGGTGGATTTTGCATTATTTGCATATTGGCTAACAATTTCCCCCACCTCTAGCTGTAACAAGAAAGAGAATATATGTTTAGTTTAAAAGGACGTTTCACCTGCAAATAAAATACAATACATGAAATGTGCAAAGATACCAATTCAAAGGGGGAATTTAAGGGCATGGTTCTGAAAAAGCAGAGTCATATTGAATAATCATGTGCGGATTTCTTCCATAAGGGCAGTGCATCCTTAATTCAAGTATGTCGTGTGCTGCAACTGTGCCTGCTAGGGGCTGTCTTCAAAACCAAAATGTTATGTATTGTCCTCTTGCATTAACAACACTTAAATCTGTGACCAACTGGGACCACCCCTGAAGTAGTCCTAAGATTAGCTATGTATGCAAGGCTTTTGGTAAGGGCGGGCGGAGAATTCCACTCCGCCAGCGGAGTGTGTGGAGATTTGCCTTCTCCGCGTTCCACGGAGAATGCGGAGTATGGGGCAAAACTCCCACTCCGCAGCGGAGCAGAGTCGCCAGCCCCCACCTCCAACCCCCTAAGAAAAATATGTACACATTAATGTAAAAAGAAATAAAAACACACTTACCTGTACTGCGGCGTCCCCGGGCTGCCCCCCTCCTCCTCCTCGACATCTGACGTACATCTTGCGAGAACTGCGCATGCGCGCTCGCACACGCATGCGCATTTCTCGAAAGACGTCTTGCGAGAACTGCACATGCGTGAGCGCGCATGCACAGTTTTTGCAAGATGTACGTCTGACGTCGGCGAGGAGGAGGAGGGCAGCCTGGGAACGCCGCAGTACAGGTATGTGTGTTTTTAATACGATAGGCTCCCTCAGGAATCCGCAAACATTGCTAACGCCACGCTTCTCCATTCTGAATATGCAGGGATGTGCCATATTCACATGAATGCGACGCACCCCTGCGTTTCCCCTACTGCTGAAATCAGCTGTCTAGCGCCAATACAGGCACCCTTGCACGATAGTGCAAGGATGTCTGCGTTGGGGGAAAGATTGTTTATGTGCAGGAAGGTCACCCTTCCTGCACATAAACAATCTTTAAATGCCCTTTTGTAACTTTTATGTGTGCTGCTTAATGCAGCACACATAGAAGTTGCAAAACAGCATTTTAAAAAAATGATTGTTTATGTGCAGGAAGGGGGATCTTCCTGCACATAAACAAACATAGGCAATTTGCTGTTTCTATGTGTGCTGCACATGGAAACAGCAAAAACAAGGAGAAATAAAGCATTTCTCCTCGTTTTGCCTGTTGAAGACCAGATTTTTCCGTGGTCTTAATTTTGGCGCTGCCTCCTATTTATGCTACCCTTGTAAATAGGGGGCAGCATAAAAATCAATGGGTGTTGCGGTGGAACGCCCACCGCAACACCCATTGCCCTCCCCTTTCACGCTAAACACAGCGTGAAAGGGTGCCTTATTTACAAGGCAGCGTTAAGCCACGTTCAGTGGCTTAACGCTGCCTTGTAAATAAGGCGAGGCCCCTGTCACCATCACAACGTCACTGAAAGTGATGTTGTGGTGGCAATCGGGGCACGTAAATATGCCCCTGAGTTGGCTCCAAGGCACTGCCTGCAATCCACTTGCTTTGCATAGCTTAGAAAAATGTATCCTCTCGTTTGACTGAGCTCTAAACTCTATCACTCATCTTACACTTTCCATTTATCAGACCGCAGCCAGACATTCTAATTTCAAAAGCTTCTACTTCACGAGAAAAGGCCCTGCCCATAGCCTAACAAATACTTTTGGTAAAATTTGATGTCCTACCAATTTCAAACTGCAAGTTGCAGAACTACATCCTTGGTGTATTGATGTAGGTGTTTACATTGTCACTAGGTGTTTGAGTTTTAAGTGATAATGGCCTGATAGGATGTCAATAGCGTGGGCATTTATCTCATTGCCAATAGTTCTATGTATTTTATTCTAAACAAGTGACTTTGTTAAGACAATGTATTTTAAAGCCATTACATATCTTGCATAAACAATGTCCCATGGCAATAATCAGCTAATGAAGTTAGAAGCAACATTAAAAACTTGTTTGCAGCAGTAAGATGTGAATTTTATAAAAGACTTAGGGGTCGATTCCGATTCGGGCCGGAAAAAGCACCGACCGACTCGGAGCCGGAATTTATTCCGACCGACACGTACCTGTGGCGCCCGACACGCCAAGTACGATGCAAGGCGTGCAAAATCCGACCGACACGTACCGAACCCAAGCCGAACGACCGAGCCGCACGGAAAACAGCAATCCGGCCGGAAAAACACGCGAATCGAACCGACCGACACGCACCCGGAACAAATCCAACCGAAACGTACACGCGAACTCCAAACCGCTAAGTACGATGCAAGGCGCGAAAACCACGACCGAGTCGAACGGAGGACAAGCCGTACGACCGACACGCATACCAAACCGAGCCGAAGTAACACAAAACACCGCGACCGACGCGTACACAGCATAGAAAACTGCACAAACACAGCGTGAACGAAACGGAGAAGACCGTACGAGACAAATGCAGGGTCCGACTCGGTCACAAGAACGTTTCCAACATGCACAAAAAAGTACTAAGGAAAAATACACAAAAAAGGCCAAACAAGCAATTACAAAGCCAATAAATACTGGGGGGGGTGGGGACAGAGAACAAAGACACACCCACAACTCCACCCATATAAAGGACACAAATCCCAACCATGATCCTTTGCAAATGCCATTCTACTGCCAGCACTCAACAGACAGCAACCACACACCCACAGCTCATCCCTCACACAAGCCACACACCATCAGCACACCAACAAATAGCTACCTCACATACACCCAGCAAAACACACACCCACACACCCTCACCTGCACACCAACACACACATCACTCACCATCACCACCCATCACCATGCCCCCAAGAAGAATCACAAGTTCCTAGATTGTGAATTGGAAGTCCTGGTAGAGCGAGATCCTCAGGGTAGAGCCACAGCTGTTTGGCACACTGGTCCAACAGACCCCCATCTCCCAGAAAACCAAGATGTGGGAGAGGATCATCAACAGGGTGAACGCACAATCACCATGTCTGCGCACAAAGACTGACATCCAGAACAGGTGGTATGACGTGCACAGGAGGGTACGGGAGCTGCTCAAGAAAGACTACCTCCTCAGCCAATACACCAGCAGTGGCCCTCCTGCCAAGCCAGTATACCTCAGGCCCTGGGAGGAGAAGGTACGGGCCATCCTTCCGCCAGTGAGCATCTATGGACTAGAGAACATCCCAGAGCCTGGTGAGTACACAACAAATGTACACAATATTCTGCCACAATACACACACACATCACTGTCAAGGGGAGAGTCAAACCATGCACTCATAGCAATTACACAGCAACCAGAACAGAATCATCCCAAAATGTGTATGTCAGTCAGATAAACACAACACATGCCATCTCAAAGTTACATTTAACCGTGTCATCACATGTACAAACACAACTACAACTACAGCTAGGCAGTGGCACAAATAGAACTAACAAACACATCCAGACATGTAGCCACCACTACAACACCAACACACAGTGAAGACCACTCAAAGGAAGGAATTCTGTGTATGCTGGGCAAGTCAGTGTAGCCAATAGCATCATGGGAGTCGTAGTCACACATATTGCTCACCCCCACAACTGTCCCATCAACACAACCATCCTCACATCACAGGGAGTGGATAAGGACTGACAAGATGGCTGACACTGGCCACTGCTGTGGGGAGCACAAGGCCCTGCTGGGAACTGTGCACCAACAAACAGCACAACACCACTGCCTGACATCCTGAGAGACAACTTCCACTCCCTGCAATGGAAGCACGTTCCATGGTGGGATATCTGGCTGGGTGGGAAGGAGGACTCGCAGCACTAACCATAGTC
The DNA here is from genome assembly GCA_963921515.1 of Calotriton arnoldi. Classification (NCBI taxonomy): domain Eukaryota; kingdom Metazoa; phylum Chordata; class Amphibia; order Caudata; family Salamandridae; genus Calotriton; species Calotriton arnoldi. The sequence continues at coordinate 892,433 of CAWUFW010001798.1, forward strand.
ATAAGCACCTCCCCTCACACCCCCTTAACACAAACTCCACAGAACCCACCTGGGAGAATGCAATGCCTCACATCCTAACTCAAGATCCCACAAAGAACCTCCACCCTGGGTAATGTAGTGTGAAGCACAGGGACACTCTTGGGACTTTTAGCCAAACAACTGCCAGGACAACACTCCCAGACATCCTGTCAGCACAGGCAGCCCACCCCACAGGGAAGCAGAGTCAAAGGAAGGAAGCATGGGCATGCTGGGAAGGGGGTGGAGGCAATAGCATGATGGGTGTAGTAGGCACAGATATCGCTCAGCCTCACAACTGGCCCATCAACACCACCCTGAACCATGCTCACATCACAGGGAGTGGATAAGGGCTCACAAGATGGCTGACACTGGCTACTGCTGTGGGGAGCACAAGGCCCTGCTGGGAACTGTGCACCAACAAACAGCACAACACCACTGCCTGACATCCTGAGAGACAACTTCCACTCCCTGCAATGGAAGCACGTTCCATGGCGGGATATCTGGCTGGGTGGGAAGGAGGACTCGCAGCACTGACCATAGTCACAAGCACCTCCCCTCACACCCCCCCCCTCAACACAAACTCCACAGAACCCACCTGGGAGAATGCAATGCCTCACATCCTAACTCAAGATCCCACAAAGAACCACCACCCTGGGTTATGTTGTGTGAAGCACAGGGACACTCCTGGGACTTTTAGCCAAACAACTGCCAGGACAACACTCCCAGCCATCCTGTCAGCACAGGCAGCCCACCCCACAGGGAAGCAGAGTCAAAAGGAAGGAAGCATGGGCATGCTGGGAAGGGGGTGGAGGCAATAGCATGATGGGAGTCGTAGGCACAGCTCTACATCCCCCACCACATGGCCCAGCAAGCTCACACTCACGCATGCACATCCCACAGAGAGTGGAAAGGCCCATCAAAGATGTCTGACACTGTTGCTGTGTCGTGGGGAGCACAAGGGCATGCTGGGAACTGCACACCAACCAACAGCAGGACACCACTGTCAGCCATCTTGCCATTGCTCTCACACCCACACACACTGAACTCCCCACAAAAGCAAGTAAGTATGGGAATGCTGGCAAGTGGGGTGGAGGCAATAGCATGATGGGAGTCATAGTCACAGACATAGCTCACCCCCACAACTGTCCCATCAACACCACCCTGAACCATGCTCACATCACAGGGAGTGGATAAGGACTGACAAGATGGCTGACACTGGCTACTGCTGTGGGGAGCACAAGGGCATGCTGGGAACTGCACACCAACCAACAGCAGGACACCACTGTCAGCCATCTTGCCATTTCTCTCACACCCACACACACTGAACTCCCCACAAAAGCAAGTAAGTATGGGAATGCTGGGAAGTGGGGTGGAGGCAATAGCATGATGGGAGTCATAGTCACAGACATAGCTCACCCCCACAACTGTCCCATCAACACCACCCTGAACCATGCTCACATCACAGGGAGTGGATAAGGACTGACAAGATGGCTGACACTGGCTACTGCTGTGGGGAGCACAAGGGCATGCTGGGAACTGCACACCAACCAACAGCAGGACACCAATGTCAGCCATCTTGCCATTGCTCTCACACCCACACACACTGAACTCCCCACAAAAGCAAGTAAGTATGGGAATGCTGGGAAGGGGGTGGAGGCAATAGCATGATGGGAGTCATAGTCACAGACATAGCTCACCCCCACAACTGTCCCATCAACACCACCCTGAACCATGCTCACATCACAGGGAGTGGATAAGGACTGACAAGATGGCTGACACTGGCTACTGCTGTGGGGAGCACAAGGGCATGCTGGGAACTGCACACCAACGAACAGCAGGACACCAATGTCAGCCATCTTGCCATTGCTCTCACACCCACACACACTGAACTCCCCACAAAAGCAAGTAAGTATGGGAATGCTGGGAAGTGGGGTGGAGGCAATAGCATGATGGGAGTCATAGTCACAGACATAGCTCACCCCCACAACTGTCCCATCAACACCACCCTGAACCATGCTCACATCACAGGGAGTGGATAAGGACTGACAAGATGGCTGACACTGGCTACTGCTGTGGGGAGCACAAGGCCCTGCTGGCAACTGTGCAACAACCAACAGCAGGACACCACTGACTGACATCCTGAAAGACAACTTCCACTCCCTGCAATGCAAGCACAGTCCATGGTGGGATAACTGACTGGCTGGGTGGGAAGGAGGGCCGGCTGTCAACCAAATACAACCAATGCAGACCATGTTCACACCCCAACAAATACATAGAAATGCCCAAATAATGCAGGACAATGTGCTACACCAATATCAACCCCTGACTGTGACGACTTAGGACAATGCAATGTACAGGCCCGCACCCAGAGGCACAGTCACAACTGTCAGGTGTGTCAACCATTGATGCCTGCAGAAACATAACATACATTGTGAGTGTCTCCCAAAAACAGGTGATGATGGGGACACAGCAGCAGACGCTGAGGAGTCCCAGTCCCAGACTCAAGAGGATGCGGAGCTCACTGGTGTCGTACAGCCTCTGCCCTCCTCGGACGAAGAAGACCAACCTGGCACATCCGGTGCAAGTCAACATGCAGCACCAGCAGGACCACCAGCTGCAGCACCAGCAGGACCACCAGCTGCACCCCCTGCACCCACCCCTCCAACGACTGTCACCACAAATACCATCCCTGCCGACATGGACAGAACAAGGAGCAACACCAGCACAGGGACCCTGGACCAACGTGGGGCCATGGACACCACCACCACCACCAACCCCCAAGGGGGACCAGGGTCATCTGTGCATGCCACTGCACGCACTGCACATGTCAGCAGGGGTGGTGGGAGGGGTGGGAGACAGAGGTCGCTGCTTGCAGAGGTTGCTGGTGTGCATGATGACCCACAACTGGTACGCATAGCCGATGCATACCAGTCCAGCACCGGAGATCTCAGCCAGGTAGTGGGGCTCCTCAGAGACATGAAACAGCAGCAGGCTGCCCATCATGCCCGCTTGGACTCACACATGTCCCGCGTGGAGTCCAAGTGGGACGCACTGCAAGAGATGACGGCGGTGCACAGGGACATTTACAATGCCTCCGCCAGATGAACAACAACCAGTCTACACCTCCTTGTGTGCCAACAACATCTGGTGCTGAACAAACTGCAACTGCCACAGGGAGGGAGGATGACTCTGGCGGAGAGTCCCCTGCACCGCAGCAGCCTGTACTTGAGGGGCCCCCAAAGAAGAGGGGTCGTCCGAGGAGGGGCAAGTGAGAGGCCGATGGCCAAGTGCAACTCCCAGGAAGCCTGAACCTGTTCTGGATGTTCACCTTTGTGCACAAACTGTTCACCCTGTTGACGGCAACACAACTCCCACACATTACATGGGGAGTACAAGTTGGACCAATGTCTCAGACAACTGTGGCCCCGATACTGGGTATTTTGTCTACCAGGACTTTCAATTCACCTAGGAACTTCTGATTGCAAGATATATGTCCAGCACTAACCATCCTATGCACTATTCACACAAATGTATCACAATAAACACACTAATACACCATACTTGCCTCTGTTGTGATTCCAACGTGGGTGCTGTCATGGGGATGATGAACTGCAAAATTACACTGTGTATGCAAACTGCAACAGCAAGTACAACACAGGCATTTGAGTAAAGGCAACGTGACACATATGAGGGAGACACACCACCAGGGCTACACAACACATACACACCTAGGCCATCTGACTCATTGCCTACACTGATGTTGCCAGGGAAGACGGTGCAATGCACAGACACCACACCTATTCCCAGTTGTAGTCAAGTAGCCCACAGGTGCAGTAAGCAAATGGCAGTCAAATGTGTGACCACAGACAACGCACATCACAAAGTGAAGCACAGGTTTATTACACAGTTGCAACATGTCGTAACCACTACAGATGCAAGGTAATCCCACCTGGCAGCGGGCACACAGTCAACAACTGTAGAAGGAAGGAAGTCCATGGGTGTTGCGCACATCACCTGTAGGGACACAACAGCTACCACCTGGAAGTGCAATCACGTCGTCGGTGGACACAGTTGAATCATGGTGTCGGGGGATCACAGTTGACCAAACAAATCTGAAAGTACCCTGTGAAGGACAGAAATGACAACCAGTCAAAAGCAATGGAGAACAGGACAGAACAGCAAAACTCATGCACAATACATGTTACAAGATACCCACCCAGAACCAAATTAGCATGTCAACACTGTTGGAGAGTACAGACCACCTGTAAGCACACATCGCTACACACATCCAGTCAAGTCCTCTGCACTGTCCAACTACTGTGTAGTTGGTGCATGTGTCCACACTGGGGTGTTGCTATCCAACAGACACCAGACAGATGGGTGCAAGGCCATGTGGGATGTGAGTGCCATGGTTGGCATCAGACTGACAATTGGCTTCTCCTGTTCAGTTAGGGCACTTTTAGCAATGTACAACTAATGATGCCAGGGCATGCTCTGTAATGTGCTGTGCTCACAGTGGTGTGTGCGTTTGGTGCAGGTGACTGATGTCTGTCTGTTTCCCCATTGTTTGCAGATACATCCACGGCCACGGAAGGGGACAGCTCCATGGACCAGGAGGAGCCGGAGAGCCAGACTGGGTCAGCAGCCGAGGAGTGGTCGGAGGGACCCAGTGGCACGGAGGGCGAGGGAGCCACACCGAGGAGTCCTCAGCACCATCCACCTCAGCTGAGGACCAGAGCAACTCGGAGGATGACTCCCTTATGGAGGAGGGTGTCAGCAGCCACCACACCCCAGCTAGTGTTGCTGTCCCCGCCACCACCAGCACCACCACCGCCCTCCCATCGGCTCCCATTCCCCAGGTCTGTGGAGGCTCCCATGTTCGGGAGCGTGTCTCCTTTGGGCCAGGCACCGCACCCCCTGCCCCTGTGTCCCCTGCTGCCCTGAGGGAGGAGTCTGTGTACCTCCTTCGCCAGCTCCATGTAGGGCAGACAGCCATGCTGAGTGTCCTCCATGCGCACACCGCTCTGTTGACTCAGCTGGTGTCGTTCATGGAGGGCATCTCATCGGGCATGTCTGACCTACAGAGGGGCAATAGGTCCATGGACTCCTCCCTGACGGCAGCAGTGTCCCTCCTCAGACAGTCCCTCACCCCTCCTGCCTCTGCTCCATCCACACTCCCCAGCACCTTACCCGTCCCAAGCACACACACACCGGCACAGGCACACACCAGCACACACACATCCAGCACACAGACACACACGCCACAAACAAAACGCACACGCACGCACAGTCAGGGGACTGAAACCAGACTCACAGGGGATGGGGCCCTGGAACACACACACGCATCCACGAGCACTGTGCAGTCCTCAGTTGCCTCTCCCTCCAAAGCACCCTCCCTTGCCTCACCTGCAACCCCAAAGACCCAGCGGCTCTTCCTCAGTGACCTCGGCCTCTTCCCCTCTGATCCAGCTGATACAGCATTCAGGGGGAAGAGGAAGCCCACCCACACGGAGCAGAGTGCCCCTCGCCCCCGGACACCCTCCCCCTGGTGCAGACAGACTGAGGCCCCCACCCGCAAGTCTCCCCGGAGTCGTAAGAGCAAGACCCCGCCGCCGCCCTGCAGCTCAGGCACCAGGTCTCCTTCCTCCATCCCTCAGGCCCCCACTCCACAGGTGCCCCCACCACACACTGCCCCAGGTTCCCCCACCCACAGATATACCATCCCCAAGAGGATCCGGCCTTCTCCCCCTGCCACTTGCTCTCCCGGCACCACACCCCCCGCTGCGCTTGTCTGTGCCACTGATGTGGTGAGGGTGTCCTCCCCCTCTGTCCAGCCCACCTTGCCTGTTCCCCATTCTCCTCCCCTGGTGGTAGGCACTGCAGTGGAGTCCACTACCACCCTGTCTGACTTGGGCACTGCAGTGGCGGACCTGTCCACTCCATCTGCAGGGTCCACTGCAGTCGTGCCGGCACCCACAACATCTGAGTCATGCCCCCAGTTGTGCCGGCACACACCATGTCAGACACCTCCACTGCAGTTGTCAGTGGCTCTCCAGCACCCACCACCCCTTCCGTGCTTCCTCCTGGTGAGCCCTGATCCTGTCCCTGCGGTGCCTGGCCTGCCCCCGGTTGCCCCTCCTAGTGGATTGTCCCTGGTTTTGTGCAGGCATGCGTAGGGTGACATCTGCCACTGTCACCCTGTTTGGACTTTGACAATGGACTGGCCATTGGCCTTTGTGTTTTTCTGGACTTTCAGTTTTCATTACACACATATGCTGAATAAAGCAACTTTCTGTTCTCTAGTGCTTATGCTTCTGATGTACATGTTGTTGATTATGCTAACCATGCCCTTGCTGCAGTGATGGTGATATTTGGTCTCATGATAATGAAGTGTTACTGTGCAGGAACCCATGTGGTCCAGGGGGAATGTGTCCTATCCTGTGGTGTATCCATGTCATCCATAGCAGCATCTGAGGGTGTCATGTGTTCAGTATTTGGCAATGGGATTTCCTACTTACATTAGCAATTTCACATCTGTGGCTTCCACCCCTGCACATCTGTTGTGCCTGCCATTGTTCAATTCGTCTACTTCCCTGACCGTGTGGCCATCTCCACTGGACATGCAGGTTTGGGCATCAATGGGGAAGGACTCATCTGTGTTGTCAGTGCAACATTGCTATACAAGTGTGTTGGATCTGTGCTGATGATTTCGTTGGCACTTCCATGACCAGGCTGATGTGACGGGAGCCCTCATTTGGTGCTAATTGTTGATTGTGTGACCAAGTGCTCAGCTGACATGATGGGGCCCTACTGAGGCAACATATGGCACAGCTTTCCTCACACAGGAGTGGAGTCCCCTCATGGCAGTGTACTCCTGTGACATTGCCTACGCCCAAGGTGTGTGTTGTATGAGCATGTCTGTGTGTTCACTTCCGTTTTGCTGTGCATGCTGGGATCCCTAGTGTTGTACCTGTTTGTGATGCTTGCTGAGTTGACCTATGTTCCCCAAAGTCTTCTCCCTGGGTTCTCTGTGATGTGGGTGCATGGCACATTACTGGTCATCAGGGTGTCACCCATAGGTGTGTTTGCTGTCAGGGCTGAGTTTGTGTGCAGACGCAGATGGGTCACAGTCAGGTTTCCCCTTGGCACTTGTTGTTTGCCCCTGTCATGTGATTTCCAGTTTGTGTTATCTTTCAGTGATTGTGACACGTTGTGTGTGTGACTTCTGGCACTCCTCAGGGTCCGGGCTGCAATGTTGGTTGTTGTCTATGTGTGTTCTTTGTGGGTGACCTTGGCTTCTTCATTGGTGTGTGACTGTGGCTGGGATCCCATTGGTTGGTGTGGTATTGCCGTCATGTCCATGTACAGCGTAGTGTGCAGTGTGTCAGACATTCAGGAGTCTTGTTGAGTGGCCATGTGTGATGTGTTTCTGCACCTTGGTTCCCACCCACCAGCCTGGAATAGTCATGGGTGCATGTGCAATGTCACCAGTGCATGTGTGCTTCACTGCTGCACATTGTTGGAGGTCGAGGGGTGTGGTGTTGAGTGTGTGCAGATGAGAGTTGTTGCCCGGCTAGGCCCCTGCCTCCATGTTGGCCTTGGCTTACTGGCCGTGCTGATTGATTTGTGCTTGTGTAGGTGTGATGGTAGTTTGTTGCTCAGGACACATGACTGTGGTTCACAGTGTGAACGACATTTAGCTTTGTCATCACAGTGGGATTGTAATGCAGCCCAGGGTCACCACATTGTGGGGGCCCTGGGGGTAGTGCTGTGGTGTGTCTGTGTCTTGCTGTGTCAGTTGCTGTTCCTACGTGCCTGTGTGACATGTGTGATTTGTGCTTCCTCTCATCTGACAATGCCTGCTTGCCCACATAGGGGATTTGGATCCATGAGTTACCTTTGTGTGGCACTGTATGCACATCTGTATGATTGGTATTCAGGTCTCCTCATGTGTTGTGTGGTTGCCTGGGGACACTGGCACCCCCTCACCTGTTATGTATGATGTGCAGTGTGGGTCTGCCTGTTTGTGTTTGTGCATCTGCACCACTGCATTGGCATATCTTGGGTGTGCCATTGGCTGTATGTAGTTTGGTGGGTTTCCCCTGCTGTCCCTGGGACTCCTAGGTCATCGGTCAGCACAATGATCATGGTTTGTGTGTCCCATTGCTGCCATGGTATGGTATCTGTTCACCTCACATCTACAGTCTCCACAGTGGAGAAGTGTGGCTCAATGGTTAGAGCGGCAGACCCTGATGCAGAGATCTGGCCCGGGACCAGGGTTCAATTCCCACCTCGGCGGGTCTTGGGCTCAATTTCCTCGGACCTGATAATTCTCGCCTCGGTGCCTATTCTAATCATGGGTCCCACTCTGCAAGTCTGGGCAATAGTTTGCTTAATCTCCACAACGGCCCCAACAGCGCTGGGATGCCTGGCTTCACCCTGGGGGTGCCCAGGAGTGGACATTTCACAGGGAAAAGCCAGGAAGGGTTCCACAGCGGTATGCGTTCAGCGCCAGGACACCTCTTTGGGGGTATAAGTGCGCTTTACAAGTACAAATTTCATTTCATTTATCTGCATTTGTGTGCCCATTGGTGCAAATATGGGGGTCTGCATTCTGATGTTCACTTCTGTCATTGTGTCATTGATGAATGTTGACAGTGTCAGCCCCCATGGGTGTTGTTTGTCTGCACATGGCCAAAGGTATGTATTATTTGCACTGCAGTATTTGCCTCCCCCAATTTATGTTGCAATGGGATACATGCACTACTTTGCCACTGATGTGTTTTATGTTCTGTGACCAGGAATCATCCATGCAGTTTGGCAGTTGCAGCTCTTTCTTTGTCAACACTTACATTTTGGTCACTGTGATGATGGGGGTTTGGACCCTATTGCCACAATGTTCAAAATGTGCTTCAGCTATGGACCCCACACTTACATTTTGGTCACTGTGATGATGGGGGTTTGGACCCCATTGCCACACTGTTCAAAATGTGCTTCAGCTATGGACCCCACACTTACATTTTGGTCACTGTGATGATGGGGGTTTGGACCCCATTGCCACAATGTTCAAAATGTGCTTCAGCTTTGGACCCCACACTTGCATTGTGGGGGCCACACACATATATGTGTGGCACATGTGATAGGGGGTCACATTGTATGTTCAAAGTCATGTTCAGTGTTGCAGGCATTTGACACAGTCTACACACGCTTGTCATGGTGTTGGGGGGATGTCTTTTTCTTGCATTCCCTAGGTTGTGGTGTGCTGGTTGTGTCATGCATTGTCCATCCTATGAGTGGGGGTGGTGTTGGTGGTAGGCATCCAGCCCCCCATGGGTAGAGGTGGTAGTAGTGACAGGCATCCAGCCCCCCTGGGTAAGGGTGGTAGTAGTGGTAGGCATCTGGCACCCCCTGGGTAAGGGTGCTAGTAGTGGTAGGCATCCAGCCCCCCCTGGGTAAGGGTCGTAGTGGTGGTAGGCATCTGGCACCCCCCTGGCTAAGGGTGGTAGTAGTGGTAGCCATCCAGCCCCCTGGGTAAGGGTGGTAGTAGTGGTAGGCATCCAGCCCCCCTGGGTAAGGGTGGTAGTGGTGGTAGGCATCTGGCACCCCCTGGCTAAGGGTGGTAGTAGTGGTAGGCATCCAGCCCCCTGGGTAAGGGTGATAGTAGTGGTAGGCATCTGGCACCCCTGGGTAAGGGTGGTAGTAGTGGTAGGCATCTGGCACCCCCTGGGTAAGGGTGGTAGTAGTGGTAGGCATCCAGCCCCCTGGGTAAGGGTGGTAGTAGTGGTAGGCATCCAGCCCCCCATGGGTAAGGGTGGTAGTGGTGGGAGGCATCTGGCACCCCCCTGGCTAAGGGTGGTAGTAGTGGTAGGCATCCAGCCCCCTGGGTAAGGGTGGTAGTAGTGGTAGGCATCCAGCCCCCCTGGGTAAGGGTGGTAGTAGTGGTAGGCATCCAGCCCCCTGGGTAAGTGTGGTAGTGGTGGTAGGCATCTGGCACCCCCTGGCTAAGGGTGGTAGTAGTGGTAGGCATCCAGCCCCCTGGGTAAGGGTGGTAGTAGTGGTAGGCATCTGGCACCCCCTGGGTAAGGGTGGTAGTGGTGGTAGGCATCTGGCACCCCCTGGCTAAGGGTGGTAGTAGTGGTAGGCATCCAGCCCCCCTGGGTAAGGGTGGTAGTGGTGGTAGGCATCTGGCACCCCCTGGGTAAGGGTGGTAGTAGTGGTAGGCATCCAGCTTCCCCTGGGTAAGGGTGGTAGTGGTGGTAGGCATCTGGCACCACCCTGGCTAAGGGTGGTAGTAGTGGTAGGCATCCAGCCCCCTGGGTAAGGGTGGTAGTAGTGGTAGGCATCTGGCACCCCCTGGGTAAGGGTGGTAGTAGTGGTAGGCATCCAGCCCCCCCTGGGTAAGGGTGGTAGTTATGGTAGGCATCCAGCCCCCCCTGGCTAAGGGTGGTAGTAGTGGTAGGCATCTGGCACCCCCATGGCTAAGGGTGGTAGTAGTGGTAGGCATCCAGCCCCCTGGCTTAGGGTGGTAGTAGTGGTAGGCATCTGGCACCCCCGTGGCTAAGGGTGGTAGTAGTGGTAGGCATCCAGCCCCCTTGGGTAAGGGTGGTAGTGGTGGTGGGCATCTGGCACCCCCCTGGCTAAGGGTGGTAGTGGTGGTTGGCATCCAGCCCCTCTGGCTTAGCGTGGTAGTAGTGGTAGGCATCTGGCACCCCTGGCTAAGGGTGGTAGTAGTGGTAGGCATCCAGCCCCCTGGGTAAGGGTGGTAGTGGTGGTGGGCATCTGGCACCCCCTGGCTAAGGGTGGTAGTGGTGGTTGGCATCCGGCCCCCTGGGTAGGGGTGGTGGTGCGCATTCAGGCCCTTGTGTGCATATGTGGCATTGGTGATGGGCATCCCGCCCCTATGGTGCTGCTGTTGCTGGTGTAAGTAAATTCTGCATCCCTCTGTGTGTGTGTGATGTGTCGTGTACGTGTTGTATGTGTTTTGTGGTTGGTGTCTGACTTACCTTCTGCGCCGTACGCGTCCGTGCCTGTTCCGGTAGTAAATGTAGAATATTGGTATGATCGGGACGAAGGGATTCATGGTTGGTTCGTGTCGTTCGTCTTTCTCGTTGCTTCGCGTCGTCCTCGTCGCTTCACGTCGTCCTCGTCGCTGGCGTGTTCGCCTCGTAGCCGTGGATCGTGTTGTGGCGCGAATCGGAGCTTATGTGCGCCTCTCCCGGATGCTTTGACGTGCCGTGCGTAGCGACGGGTACGGCGCGTACGGAAAGCGCATCGTACTTGTTCGGCCAAACGGAGCTGCATTTTCCCTTCCGTGCGACTCGATTCTGCGTTTCCGGATTCGCCTCGGTCGGAGAACAGGACCTGGATTGGGTGAGTACGACTCGGCCGGATTCTGTGCTGTTGTGCGCATCGTACTTACTCGTTCGGTATGCTGTACGGATCGGTCGGGAAACAGGCATTCGCATGGCTTTTTTCCCGACCGAATGGTATTGGGTGCGCCTCCGACCGAGATCGGAGTCGGCCCCCAAGTCATGCCTTACCTAAAGATAAAAATATTAACCAGACTAATAATATATGACAAACATCAGCTTAAACATGCAATCCACAAATATGCAGATTCCTTTCAGCTTTTTCATGAGTAGCTATATTCAGCAGATAGTAAAAGGAATTCACACTAAGCTACATTTTAAAAATTTCATTCCACAATATAGGATCTGCCAATTTTTGAACATAAGTCTATGAGTCGGCAAATAAATATTATCCATTGCCAAAGACTGGCAGTTTGCCAACTTTGTTTAATGTTCTAAGTGGCAGTAAGACACCAATCTAATTTCAGTCGATTAAAAATAGATTCCACAGCTGTGCAGATCATCTTTTGAGGACAAAAAAGAGGGAGGAACCCTATATTTGTAATAATCGGGACGGGGTAACTAGAAGAAACAAAGACAGTCCCTAATGTCGTCCGGATCATGTGTTGCGCCAAAAATCTATAACAGTGTAACAATTTACATATATACACATTAAATCAATCAAAAATAAACACAGATAAAATTCAAAATATCAAATTTATTCAAAATCGTTATTTAAAAATAAAAAACTGGGCATGACTTGAATATACAAAGAATAAAAGCAGTACATTAGATACATTAATCATTGTTAAAGTACAAAATCATGACGAAAACTACAAAAAAAGGGTCGACGCGGCGTTTCGGTGTAACTTGATACAAACACCTTCTTCAGGACAGAGTTTTCTGAAACAATTTTAACAATATATTAATACTTTACATATATCAAGGTGTATATAGTTTTGTTAACATTCATTAAAAAAGGATATTGTACTAACTAACAATCAAGGTAAAGTTACACTGTATTCTAGCAATTATAAAAATCTAAAAACACGATTGTTCTTTACAAGAATTTTTACTCTAATGTGTATCTAAAAACATTTTTGACAACTTAATCTCCTAACCGGTTTTTGTTACAACACATAATCCGAATACTAATTAAAACATACCTATAACTGTTAGGCGATTCCTTGGTAAATTACTAGGCATGGAACCTTCTTCGTAATATGAATAAAATAGGAAGGATACCTATAATTGAAACATAGTGTCATTCAAAATGGTACATATTCAAAGACACACAGAGTGGCAAAATTAGATCAATATCCCTGGTTTTAAACGTACGCGTACCTTTTTATATGGTATTCAACATTGATAATTGCGTTGTGTGGAGCCACCGATGAAGGAAAGAAATTATGTTTTCTTCCACCTTTATTAAAACAAATAAAAACCACATAACATATCTCTTTCTATTAGGGGTTTAGGTTATACTTCATGATAATACATAATTATTCTGAGCTTACCATCAAAAGGTGTTTAACAGCTGCATAAAATATAAGTGCCACTCATTGTCATTCTACCGAATTTTTTACAGAATTAGACGGAGAAAAAACTGAAAGAGAAATGGTTTCAAAGAAAGAAATGTTAGAGTCAACATGGAGCTCCTGTGGCATCTCAATTTAAACAAAGTCCTCTATAAGAACCATAGTATACCTGATATTGTTGCATTAGTAGTTTTTGCAATTTGAAAGGTAAAATCTGTAAACAACAACAAACAATAATATGTTTTAATATTTGGGTTTTATTAAATATGTTAAGTTTTATCTATTTCAATTTTATATTAAAAATTCTTAGGAGTATTACTAGTTTACCGCGTTTTGTGTAGGAACCAGCGAGCTACACTCATAAATAAATTAATATGGTGACTGGTTGTTACTTGTTATAAAAACAAGCGGGCTACACTCACAAATAAATTATTATAGTTACTGGTTATTACTTGTTTCAGAAACAAGCAGGCTACACTCACAAATAAATTATTATAATTACTGGTTATTACTTGTTGTGAGATTACTAGCTCATATAATTCCCCACAACGAGAGGGACTGAGTCTATCGGTCATTACATGTTTCTAAACAGAACCGGGCGACGAATAAAGCATATAGATTATATATGCGTTCATCCGTCAAAACGGAGTTACTAATTTCTATATAGATTGCTCCATTTTAAACTAATTTGCAACTCGCGGTTAGAACATGAAAGAGACCCGCATTATATATCGGAGCAAGGAGGTACATCAATACAAAAATATCTCGGTTACTGGTTGTTACTAATTGTGCGCCAAGATGAAATTCAGCGACGGACTAAGCTTATAAAAAGTCAAGTATTCTTTAGCGGGGCCGGACAACGAGCTAAAAATCTAAATTGTTAAGTGATCATAAGCAGAACCGGAGTTACTACTTTCTATTATGCCTGATCCATTTTTAACTTATTTGTAACACGCGACATATCATTAGACCTCCAGACCCCCAGTATGTTGTGCTCCACTTACCTCATGTAGTTCCTACGGCCTCCCTGCTCCGACACCAACGACTTCCGGGTTAAAATGCTCAGAGACAGAACCCAAGGTGTGCTATTTATTTACCACATTCCGGTCATGTGATGTACCGAACCTGAGTCAAGCTCGCTTATTTTTGAATATAACATTTTTTGAAACGCGCAATGCAAATTCTTTAATAAAGACTTTACCGATATATAAAACTAAAATAAACATAATAGTCTCTATTTAGTGCTCATTTCCTATTCGTTCTCATGATAGTCAAAAGAAAAAATGCAGCTGCCATCTTGGAACAGTGTTTGAGAAAAAAGATCATCCATCTCTCAAACGAAAATACGGGCAGCAGCCCTACTAATGAAGCGTTAATCATGCACAAAAATACTCTGTGGTCCCTTGCGGTTATCACTAAGAAGGAAAATCAATAAAAGAAGAATCAGTAAAATACTAAAGAAACTCCAGCGATATAAGCATGGAAGCAGTAATTAATATAGATAGTATTTATGGGTTATATTTTGCTTCAATAAAACAGTACTCTGCCCTGACAATCTCACCAATCTTCATGATGATCCCGCGGAAGTAACAGATGCCGAATATACTATGGGTTGTGTTGTCCTAACAACAGAACCCAGAAAATTAAATGACTTTCTCCCAATCTTCTTTACTATTAAGACCTTGTCTAAAAGTCTTGAATTTTGACATAAAAAATTGCTCACGTCTTTTACGTTTAATGTCTACATTACCTCCTCTTATATTCATCTGGATAACTTCCATGACACACCAGTGCAAATGGTCAACTTTGTGACCTTTCTCATTCCAATGATCAACTAATGGGGCATTTTTCTTATTGGTCCGTATCGCCGATTTATGCTCATTAAGCCTAGTTCTAATCTCCCTAGAGGTTTCTCCAATATAACCCAAACCGCAAGGCATAGAATTAAATAAATAAAGTTCTTTGTACGGCAATTCGCCATTGTTCTAAACGTGTGGGTTACTTTATTATGGGTGATCTGCTGCCCTTTGATTATGTTATTACAGTTCTGACAGGAACTGCAGGGAAAAGTTCCTGTAGGTAACGGGGTATTGGTTAAACTCATTTGTTTATTTTGGTTTGGGTTCCTATGGGCCTGCACCAAGAAATTTCTAATTGTTCTGTTGCGACGAAATGAAAACATTGGTTTTGCTAATTTTGATGTGCCTAAAGTATCAATGAGATGCCAATTCCTATTGATGATATTTTTCACTTGATTGCTAATATTACTAAAATTTGTTACAAAAATTGATGGCAGGCTCTTTGCATCTTCATTGTCAGGTTTGGACTCGAAGAAGAAATCTCTATTGTAATACTTGGCGTGTTTGTAGGCCCTTTTCACTAATCTTCTTGGATAACCCCTATCTTGGAGTTTCTTACTCAATTTGTCAGCATGTCTCTCAAAATGTTGAATACTCGTACAGTTACGCCTCACTCTCAAGAATTGTCTGTAAGGAATATTATCCTTCTGGCAAGCTGGATGATTGCTCTCGTAGTGCAATATGGTGTTCCTATCAGTCGGTTTAGTGAACAGTTCAACAGTCAGCAGGCCGTTAACATTTTGGATCCTGATATCCAGAAAATCACAATACTGTTTGCTCAATATAATTTCCTCAATAACATACATCCAGTAATTCCCGCCCTTTACGGTCTACCCAAAGTACATAAAAATATGAACGATCCACCTATGAGACCGATTGTGTCAAGCATAGATTCACTTACAGAGCCTCTGAGCAAATATGTAGATATATTTCTTCAACCGATAGTTATCCAACAAAAAGCATACATCAAAGACACAACCGCAATGATTAGAAAAATAGAGTACCTCAGTTTTGATCAAGATTCACAATGGCTTGTAACACTAGACATTGAAGCCTTATATTCTAATATCCCTCAAGACGACACAATCTTAATGATTAAAGACTTGTTGAGTGATGGTGAAGGTGATCTTTCTCCTCATGCCACCTTCATCATAGACTTCGTAGATATTATCCTTAAAAATAACATATTTTTATTCACAACAGAATTTTTTAAACAAACTAAAGGGACCAGCATGGGAGCAACCTGCGCTCCTAGCCTGGCTTGTCTGTATGTTGCCAGCTTTGAGGACAGACATATCTTCAATACAGCAGCCCCTTTTTATGAGAATATAACTGCATGGTCACGATATATTGATGACATTTTTTTCCTCTGGACAGGTAGCCAAGATACCCTTGTAGAATTCATAAATTGGCTCAATCTTGGCGATATGAATTTACGATTCACATCGTCCATGAGCAAACAGTATTGTGATTTTCTGGATATCAGGATCCAAAATGTTAACGGCCTGCTGACTGTTGAACTGTTCACTAAACCGACTGATAGGAACACCATATTGCACTACGAGAGCAATCATCCAGCTTGCCAGAAGGATAATATTCCTTACGGACAATTCTTGAGAGTGAGGCGTAACTGTACGAGTATTCAACATTTTGAGAGACATGCTGACAAATTGAGTAAGAAACTCCAAGATAGGGGTTATCCAAGAAGATTAGTGAAAAGGGCCTACAACCGCGCCAAGTATTACAATAGAGATTTCTTCTTCGAGTCCAAACCTGACAACGAAGATGCAAAGAGCCTGCCATTAATTTTTGTAACAAATTTTAGTAATATTAGCAATCAAGTGAAAAATATCATCAATAGGAATTGGCATCACATTGATACTTTAGGCACATCGAAATTAGCAAAACCAATGTTTTCATTTCGTCGCAACAGAACAATTAGAAATTTCTTGGTGCAGACCCATAGGAACCCAAACCAAAATAAACAAATGAGTTTAACCAATACCCCGTTACCTACAGGAACTTTTCCCTGCCGTTCCTGTCAGAACTGTAATAACATAATCAAAGGGCAGCAGATCACCCATAATAAAGTAACCCACACGTTTAGCACAATGGCGAATTGCCGTACAAAGAACTTTATTTATTTAATTCTATGCCCATGCGGTTTGGGTTATATTGTTGAAACCTCTAGGGTGATTAGAATTTCGGCTTAATGAGCATAAATCGGCGATACGGACCAATAAGAAAAATGATCATTGGAATGAGAAAGGTCACAAAGTTGACCATTTGCGCTGGTGTGTCATGGAAGTTATCCAGATGAATATAAGAGGAGGTAATGTAGATATTAAACGTAAAAGACGTGAGCAATTTTTTATGTCAAAATTCAAGACTTTTAGACAAGGTCTTAATAGTAAAGAAGATTGGGAGAAAGTCATTTAATTTTCTGGGTTCTGTTGTTAGGACAACACAACCCACAGTATATTCGGCATCTGTTACTTCCGCGGGATCATCATGAAGATTGGTGAGATTGTCAGGGCAGAGTACTGTTTTATTGAAGCAAAATATAACCCATAAATACTATCTATATTAATTAATGCTTCCATGCTTATATCGCTGGAGTTTCTTTAGTATTTTACTGATTCTTCTTTTTATTGATTTTCCTTCTTAGTGATAACCGCAAGGGACCACAGAGTATTTTTGTGCATGATTAACGCTTCATTAGTAGGGCTGCTGCCCGTATTTTCGTTTGAGAGATGGACGCTCTTTTTTCTCAAACACTGTTCCAAGATGGCAGCTGCATTTTTTCTTTTGACTATCATGAGAACGAATAGGAAATGAGCACTAAATAGAGCCTATTATGTTTATTTTAGTTTTCTATATCGGTAAAGTCTTTATTAAAGAATTTGCATTGCGCGTTTCAAAAAAATTTTATATTCAAAAATAAGCGAGCTTGACTCAGGTTCGGTACATCACATGACCGGAATGTGGTAAATAAAGAGCACACCTTGGGTTCTGTCTCTGAGCATTTTAACCCGGAAGTCGTTGGTGTCGGAGCAGGGAGGCCGTAGGAACTACATGAGGTAAGTGGAGCACAACATACTGGGGTTCTGGAGGTCTAATGATATGTCGCATGTTACAAATAAGTTAAAAATGGATCAGGCATAATAGAGAGTAGTAACTCCAGTTCTGCTTATGATCGCTTAACAATTTAGATTTTTAGCTCGTTTTCCGGCTCCGCTAAAGAATACTTAACTTTTTATAAGCTTAGTCCGTCGCTGAATTTCATCGTGGCGCACAATTAGTAACAACCAGTAATCGAGATATTTTTGTATTGATGTACCTCCTTGCTCCGATATATAATGCGGGTCTCTTTCATGTTCTAACCGCGAGTTGCAAATTAGTTTAAAATGGAGCAATCTATATAGAAATTAGTAACTCCGTTTTGACGGATGAACGCGTATATAATCTATATGGTTTATTCGTCGCCCGGATCCGTTTAGAAACATGTAATGACCGATAGACTCAGTCCCTCTCGTTGTGGGGAATTATATGAGCTAGTAATCTCACAACAAGTAATAACCAGTAACTATAATAATTTATTTATGAGTGTAGCCCGCTTGTTTCTACAACAAGTAATAACCAGTAACTATAATAATTTATTAGTGAGTGTAGCCCGCTTGTTTTTATAACAAGTAACAACCAGTCACCATATTAATTTATTTATGAGTGTAGCTCGCTGGTTCCTACACAAAACGCGGTAAACTAGTAATACTCCTAAGAATTTTTAATACAAAATTAAAATAGATAAAACTTTACATATTTAATAAAACCCAAATATTAAAACATATTATTGTTTGTTGTTGTTTACAGATTTTACCTTTCAAATTGCAAAAACTACTAATGCAACAATATTAGGTATACTATGGTTTTTATAGAGGACTTTGTTTAAATTGAGATGCCACAGGAGCTCCACGTTGACTCTAACATTTCTTTCTTTGAAACCATTTCTCTTTCAGTTTTTTCTCCGTCTAATTCTGTAAAAAATTCGGTAGAAAGACAATCAGTGGCACTTATATTTTATGCCGCTGTGAAACACCTTTTGATGGTAAGCTCAGAATAATTATGTATTATCATGAAGTATAACCTAAACCCCTAATAGAAAGAGATATGTTATGTGGTTTTATTTGTTTTAATAAAGGTGGAAGAAAACATAATTTCTTTCCTTCATCGGTGGCTCCACACAACGCAATTATCAATGTTGAATACCATATAAAAAGGTACGCGTACGCTTAAAACCAGGGATATTGATCTAATTTTGCCACTCTGTGTGTCTTTGAATAACTACCATTTTGAATGACACTATGTTTCAATTATAGGTATCCTTCCTATTTTATTCATATTACGAAGAAGGTTCCATGCCTAGTAATTTACCAAGGAATCGCCTAACAGTTGTTAGGTACGTTTTAATTAGTATTCGGATTATGTGTTGTAACAAAAACCGGTTAGGAGATTAAGTTGTCAAAAATGTTTTTAGATACACATTAGAGTAAAAATTCTTGTAAAGAACAAACATGTGTTTTTAGATTTTTATAATTGCTAGAATACAGTGTAACTTTACCTTGATTGTTAGTTAGTACAATATCCTTTTTTTAATGAATGTTAACAAAACTGTATACACCATGATATATGTAAAGTATTAATATATTGTTAAAATTGTTTCAGAAAACTCTGTCCTGAAGAAAGTGTTTGTATCAAGTTACACCGAAACGCCGCGTCGACCCTTTTTTTGTAGTTTTCTTCATGATTTTGTACTTTAACACTGATTAATGTATCTAATGTACTGCTTTTATTCTTTGTATATTCAATTCATGCCCAGTTTTTTATTTTTAACAAAAACCTTTTTAAATAACGATTTTGAATAAGTTTGATATTTGAATTTTAATAATTTTATCTGTGTTTATTTTTGATTGATTTAATGTGTATATATGTAAATTATTACACTGTTATAGATTTTTGGCGCAACACATGATCCGGACAACGACATTAGGGACTGTCTTTGTTTCTTCAGATCATCTTTTGAACCAACAGGAAACTTCACTACTCCTATGTAATAAATACTGTATGCATTTTCTCCGAGTTGATCTCTGGAAAGAGTAAAAACATTTTTAAAAACTATCTTTATCCGGCCTATTCTATACAAATATAGCCAGCAGCATTCTTAGCGCTTGGAGCATTGTATTGGCTAGGAGTTTTAAGGCCTTTTTTTTTTAGCGACCTATCTAGCCCTTCCCAATCAACTGAAGACTTTATACTGAGCAGTTCTGCCTTCTATAGTGCCCAAGGAGTCACTTTAAACTGAACGTCCTTCAACAGGGGCTCCCAAGATAGCCCACATAACTTTAAATTAAAGAGGACAAGATCATTGGCTGGCTCTTGTTCAGCTATTTTAGATGCTGTCAGATGATTTTGCCAAAACATTCAAAACGAAGTAATACTTACAAAGGCGGAAATAGGGGCAGTATTCGCGGAAAAAACCGCAGCCAAGTGGGCGGCAATGCGCGAAAAAAACTATGAGTGTAGCGACTGCATCGGTCATCATCTTGCTATTAAAACCAGGCAGCAGGCCACAAGCAGCGAAATATCTGTAATCCAATTGTCAACAGGGATAGAGACCAGTGATCCTATTAAAATACAAGAGGGTTTTCGAGAATTCTACGCTAAGTTATATGCAGAAGAGAATAGTAGGTCAGCCGACTTAGGAGAAATCGTGATCACCAACTATATAAAAGAGGTAGATCTAAGGCAGCTCAGCCAGGATAACTGCGAGCAGTTGGATGTTACCCCGACCTGGGATGACATCATAGAAGCCTTAGCCAGCCTGTCAGATGGGAAAGCCGCAGGAATGAATGGCATTCCTGTGGAATTTTATAAAATCTTCGCTCCCCAAATAAAATCCATCTTTCTTGCTGTAGTAACCGCCATATTTAATGGGGCCTCCCCTCCTGCCTCTTGGTCCAATGCTAAAATCTCTATATTTCCCAAAAAAGACAAATCACCCTTAGAGATGGGCTCATACAGGCCAATTACACTCATAAACTGCGACTCCAAAGTTTTTTCCAAAATCCTCGCAACAAAAATGTCCTCAGTAGTTGAGTCCCTGGTGTCAGAATGGCAACACTGATTCATCCCAAATAAAAGCACCACCGAACACATTAGGCGGGCTATCACTTTGTTTGACGCAGCACAGGTAGCAGGAGACCCGATGTCACTGATATTATTAGACGCTGAAAAAGCATTTGATCGGGTCTCCTGGCGGTTCCTGTGGTGTGTCATGAGGAGGATGGGCTTCGGGCCAAAACTAACGCAAGCTGTACAAGCTCTGTATCAGAGCCCGACGGCCTGTGTATCGATTAATGGGAGGCTAACTGAGCAGTTTAACATCTCTCGGGGCACCAGGCAGGGCTGCCCTTGCTCCCCTTTGCTTTTTGCCCTTTACATAGATCCCCTAATTAAGAAAATCGAAAAGAATCCAGCAATCTTGGCAGTAAGCAGGCAGGGAAGTGACACTAAAATTATGGCCTACGCTGATGATCTGGCCATAACCACCCCTGAACCCGAGAGTGCTATTTTGGCATTGGAATTGGAGGCACAAAAATTTGGAAAAATCTCGGGTACGCATTGAATAAAAGAAAACCCAAATAATAATCAATAAAGAAATTAATTGGATTGATAGCCGGATTGTCCCGAAGGCCAAATATTTGGGGGTAACTATAACCGCTAATATAGATGAAATTGTAATCGAGAACCTATCCCCTCTGGCCACTGAAACAAAGAGAGCCCTCAAACAAATTGACAACTTACACCTGACTCTTGTGGGTAGAAGCAATGTAATCAAAATGACCTACTTCCCGAAACTGCTTTATCTTTTCCGTGCTATTCCACTGGAATTCAGCAAAACTAAGTTGCAGAAATTTCAGCAACTCTTTATGCAATTTATCTGGGCTTATTCACAACCTAGGCGGGCTCTAAAGCAACTGTCTCTCCCCAGGGAGCGGGGTGGTTGGGCTTTTCCTAATATAGTGCTTTATTACTGGGCTTCAGTTTTGCAATACAGTACTGAACTGGTGAAGGAACACTCCTTCTCTCTTTCAATCGGGCTTCCTTCGCCATTTCAGCTCTTACTGGGAGAGGAGACCCGCGGCTGTCTTCTCAGACAGGTATCCTTCGGATACTACAAACATGTCAGATTCAAGACACTGATGACCTCCTTTAAGGTTTTTTGTAATATCCGCAGAATATACGGGCTGGGAAGACTTAACTACTATTCCCCTATCAGTGCAAACAGCAACCTGCCTGCTATCTTTGGCAAGTCCTTTCTACTAGATTGGTATAAAGCTGGTATCACAAAGCTAGGAGACCTAATCTCCAGCGAAGGAGTTAAATCCTTTGCAGACTTACAAAGCAAATATGGTTTGAAAAACCAAGACGCCTTTAAATATTTTACTATACGTGACTTTCTTTCTCGAAAGGCCGGGGGACCCGTAGGGTTTTCAGAGATTGAATTCATCAAAATACTACGGGCCCCAGTGATTCCTCGGATAGGTCTTATATACTCTGCACTAAATAGCCAAACCCCAGATGATCTACCTAGAATAGCAGACAAATGGCTCGCAAAACTGGAGGCCCCACATAGCACGTTCTATAACTCACTGGAACTTTCCCAAAGCGACTTGTTGTCAGCTAAATTGCAGGCGCAACACTTTAAAACCATCTTTTCTTTATATATTACCCCTAGTAAAATTGCCAAATGGGGAGTAGGCAAAGGAACGCTGTGCCCTCGATGCTCGGAGTTTGGCGCTGATGCAGTACACATGTTCGCTACCTGCCCAAAACTCACTCCAGTCCTTCTTAAAGTACAGGATTTTCTGGGGAGGGTTATTTCTCAGGCTATAGTGCTGACCCCCATAACTATCCTGTTGGGGACACAAGAGGAGGCCAACAGGAAAAAAGGTGGAGCGCTTATCTTCGTTGCTATGACAGTGTGGAGGATCTGTGTTGCTTCAGCATGGATAGAGACCGACCCCCCTCCTTTCTCCCAATGGTTGGCTAGGCTGGTTGCGACCTACCACCTGGAAAAGGCTGTATATGCTAAAAAAGGTTGTAAAGGCCGAAAGAAGGGGCTAGAGATCTGGGGACTTCTCACCACCTGGCTGGAACAGCCTGGCTCAAACGGCTAATCCGTCTTCTTTTATTCGAGAGACACCTTGTCTCGAAAGGGGCAGTTCATGGTCAGCCAAAGGCCTGATGGCGCTCTCTCCTCTTTTTTTTTCTTCCTACGGTTTTTACTATTTTTTTCCTTCTTTTATCCTGTATCTTTCCTTGTCATTTCTTCTTTTTTACCGTTTGTTTCTTCATTTGGTGACCAAGAATTCAATTCTTTTAATGGTATATATTTTTGTGTCCTTGAAACGTAGTAACTTCGTAGTTGTAGGGGGTGGGGGTGGGGGGTGGGAGTTGAAAATGTCATATCTCTGTATTTACTGCTTTAGAAAAAAAAAAAAAAAATTAAAAAAAAAAAAAAAAGATGATTTTGCCAAATAATTTTAGAGGAATATTTAACACAAATATATGATTAATAATAGACTTGCTCTAGTTTGGAACAACAAAGCCAGAGGGAAAGTTTAGTAGTCCTTGAAATAAACATCATAATCTTGATCTTAACTGAATTGATGGTTAATTTTCTCAGCTGGCAGTAGTTCTGTGGGGCCCCCCTTCCCTTGATCCTTTTGGGCCCCAAGGACCCCTTACCCCGGGCCCTGACCCATTTTAAAAAAGATTTGAAATAAAAAACCAGGGGGCCATATTTTTCCCTTCATTTTCAAGGGAGGGGGCCAAGTGGCCCCCCTCACTGGCCATTTTTGGCCCCGGGGACCCCATCCCCCGGGGCCAGGCCATTTCATTTTGTCTTCTTTCATAAATTATTTTAAGGAGGAGGCCCGGCCATTTTTAAAAATAAATAGATAATGGGAGGGGGGCTGAGCAGCACCCCTCCCGGGCCATTTTCGGCCCCGGGGACCCCATCGCCCGGGGTTGGCCAACTGGTTGGGGACCGCAGAGAAGCTTGAAGGCCCCCACGATCCCAGCTAGCTCCCGCCTCCTGAGGGAGCCGACATGGCTTTTCACACCCAGGGAGCTGCTGACATGCAGCTCCCTGGGGGTAAAAAACGAAGTGTGCTCCTGCCATCCCATAGCAAACTGCAATGTCCCAGGGTGGGCACCCTGGGACATTGCTGGAGCCGGCCATGGAGGGGGTGGTCCCCAGGCCCATTTACCGCTCCAGGAGGGGGGCCGCACTCCAATTTGGAAAGTAGCCCCGGGGAGGTTGTGGTCCCCGGGGCTGTGGGGGGGCTTGACCCCCCCACACATTATTTTAAACATAGCCCCGGGAGGTGGAGGTACCCGGGACTGCGTGGGGGAGCAGGAGCCCCCCACACCTAATTATCTACATATCCCCGGGTAGGTGGTGGTCCCGGGGCTGCGTGGGGGACAGAGGCCCCCCCACTCATTGTTTTTAATTAATATAGCCCCGGGAGGAGGCATCCCTGGGGGCGGCAGAGGGGGCCTCGTAGCCCCCCTGCATTCAATGTATAAGCCCCGGGGAGGTGGTAGTTCCCTGGGCTGTGGGGGCCTGCGCGGGCATCTCTTTTCATCATTGCCCCCTGGACCTGGCCCGCCCGGGGGCTTAAAGGAAATAAAGCGCGGGAGCCTACCTTTCGTTTTCTTTTTTAATTTTTGGCGGGATTCACAGATCCTCCCCAAATCCCACAGAAAATTTAAAAACAAATGCATTTTTTGGCACTGGGGGTCCCTGTGCGACCCCTGAGCAGTCCTAAGGGGGTCAGGGTGTTTCTACCCGGCCCCCTTTTCTTGTTTTTTATCATTTTTTTTAACCTTTTTTCTTGTGACTCGGTTCAACCGAGTCAAAAGATGGCTTCCAACACTTCCTGGCTTGAAGTGTTGGCAGCCAATCAGATTGCAGGCTTGAGATCGGGAGGATTCGCGGATCCTATGCGTCCCCAGTTGTTTATGTGAGAAATGTTTACATTTCTCAGGAACTACTGAACGGATTTACACAATTTAACAAAAAGAGTGCTTTCTGAACCAAGAGCTACCTTTTTGCCAAATTTGGTGTCATTCCGTTGAGCAGTTCGGGCTGTAGCCATGTCTAAAGTCTCCTATGGAAATTAACATGGAGAAAACGCGTTTTGGGACCCCCTGCTTGACGAATCACCCCAAAACATTCAGCTGACCTGACCGCCCCATTAGTTTTGAAAATTTCCCGAAGATTTGTGAAACGACACCAAAGATATTGGCAAATCAAAAAACGCTTTTCCTATGGAAACTAGGTCCTAACTATAACTAGCTACTGGCGACTGGAGTCCCATGGAGCTGTGGAAGCCAATAAACCACCATCTGAGTGAATTTTCATGTCAGTGTGGTTACTACAAAATTGGCGACGAGTTGGTTTCAACTCCACCCATGTGTGTAAAGGTACACTCGGTTATCATTGTTGATGCTCCAGAGTGCTGGGAATTTGACATTTAACTCCTTCAAACGTCATGATTTTACTATCTCTGCTGTATTTATAAATACAGAATAGCAGAATTTCCTGGCCATGTTTGTAGCGCGTTCCAGAGTGTGTGCAGAGTACATTGTGGCAGCTTACGGAGCTCCTTGCCAGCAGCTAAACAGGTGATGACGTAAGCATTATTGTGTTGAGGAAGGGGGACATGTGATTGTGAGTCACAACGTCTGGAACGCATTGTTGTAACCAAGCAAAGTGCACCACCAGCTGAGAGGAACGTCACAATGTCTGGAATACATCACTGTATCCTAATGAAGGCACCGCCAACTGAGAGGAACGTAACAATGCTTTGAACGTATTGCTATACGACGTCTGGAATGCATCGTAGAGCAACGTCGGGAGAAGGAGACGCATTGAAGAGCATCGTCGGGAGAAGGAGACATCGTATTACCAAACTCTGTCTATGCGCCGCTCATCGTAAATAAAGCGTTATCCTGATAAAGGTGGTAAACAGTAGCAGTGAGGAGCTGATGCGGCGTACTGCGACAGGAAACAAACTGAGAAGGAGAGAGTTCTGTGGAACTCATCTTTGAGTCTGGCAAAAGTAAAGAGGACCTTTTATGCAGGTTATTCTGTGTTTGAAAAATACATGTTTATGAGTACAGGCATATGTATATATATATATATACACACGGAAGAGGTTTTTAGTCAAAAGTGGCTAAACAAATAGTTGGAGGTACCTGATAGGAGTCCTGTGTCCTATGAGGGTAGGAAAATAGAACTGAAGGTTTTTTTCTAAACATTAATGAAATTCATAGATCAGTTCATTCATGGCAAAGTGTATATGGCAAAGGAAGGGCTACATATTTTCATGTTGTACCACCAAGGGTTGTTTGGAATGACTTTGAGACCTGGAACTAAAGAGCAAATATTCCTGGTGGGTGATGAGGGGCAGAATGGAGCAGGTGTTTTGGGTGAACAGGTTTAAGGATGTGTTCACTGAGAAACTCGGTTACATTCAAGGTTTCAAACACGCAATGAGAGTAAAAGAACAGGTTATGCCAATCGAACATAAACTGCGCAATGTGCCATTTAGTGTTAGTGATGATCTGACTGATGAACTTAAGAGGATGTGTGAAAATGGGGTGATTGAGCCGATTGAGTCATCTTTGTGACTTTCACCTTTGGTGCCAGCACAGAAAAAGAATTGGAGTTTAAGAGTCTGTGTGGATTTGCGTAGTTTAAACAAAGAGATATGGGTGGATTCTCATCCTTTGCCAAAGATTGATGACATCATATCAACGTTTTCTGGGGCTAAAGTGTT
This sequence comes from Calotriton arnoldi, assembly GCA_963921515.1. NCBI lineage: Eukaryota > Metazoa > Chordata > Amphibia > Caudata > Salamandridae > Calotriton > Calotriton arnoldi. The sequence continues at coordinate 919,105 of CAWUFW010001798.1, forward strand.
CTCGAAAATTGACCTAGCTTCAGCATACCACCAGGTAGTGTTGGATGATAGTTCTAGACACCTCACTGCGTTTGTGTCACCCGCAGGCACGTTCCAATTTAGGTGTATGCCATTTGGTCTAGTTTCAGTGGCCGCAGTCTTTCAGCGTATCATGGAGAAGGTTTTAGAAGGGGTGGAAAACACTGTAGTTTTCTAAGACAATATTTTGGTGTCGGAGAAAACTAGAGAAGAACATGACAAAAATCTTGAGTGTGTTTTGAACAAAGTGCAGGACGGTGGTATTGTGGCCAATAAACAGAAATGTGCTTTTGGAGTTGCGTCCATTGAATATTTAGGTCATCTCATTTGCGGGATGCTGTTGAACCACATCCTTGACTGATAGAGGCCATAGTCAAGACACCCACTCCTACTAGCAAAGAGCAAGTATCATCTTTTCTTTGTGTATGTGAGTTTTACGCTAAATTTATACAGAATTTTGCAGCCAAAAATGAACACATGCGAGGATTGTCGAGAAGAGGAGTAACTTTTAACTGGGACTCGAATGTCAGGAAGAGTATGAACATGTCAAAGGTGAGCTAGCAGAGCGCAAAATCTTAACACCATTTGATCCATCAAAAGAATGTGTTTTATCAGTTGCCGCAAGTTTGAGTGGTTTGGAAGGTATGGTTGTCCAAATAAAACAAGGAAAGGAGTGCATTGTAGGTTTTGCCTCTCAGGCGTTGCGTTCAAGCAAAATAAATGACTCTGTGATTGAACACGAGTTATTGGCCTGTTATTGGACAGTTGAAACGTTTAAAAGTTTTCTGAGGGGTGGGACATTCAAACTATTGACTGATCACAAACCATTTATCTACATTTTGAGTGGACATTTGGAAAAATAACACACTCCTAGGAATGCCTGGTTGAGTTCCAAACTTCTCCAGTACAATTTCAAAGTGGAACACATACCGTGGGGGAAACACTTAGGCAGATTATTTGTTCTGGTCTCCGTTGCCTCTGGAAGGGAACGATAAGTGTTCACCTGATGATGATGAGGAGTGTTTGGCTGTGGCAGTTGATGTGTGTTCTGATGGAGGGTTCTCAGAAAATGAATTGATGGACGAATTGAGGGCGGATAAAGTGCTCAGTATAGTGAGTAAATACATAGTACAGGGATGGCCTAAAGAGAAGAATCTTCCCACAGAAATACAACCTTTTGCAAACATTTCAGATGAATTGACATCAGAGAAAGGAAGCATAACTATGCGGGGTGACAAGTTCATTTCACCAGAGAGGTTGAGGGGACACATTGTTCAATTAGGCCTTGAAGGTCATTTGGGACAGACTAATAAAAAAAGAACTCTCAAAGTTTTTTGGTGGCCTTCAATGGACAGTCAAATATCTGATGCTCCTAACAAAGCCTGGTTGAAAGCCGCCTCTTAATTATCCCCTGACGAAGGGCAGGATGCCAGAAATGCATCGGGAGGGATGAATAAGAAGAAAAGAGGATTGTGTCTCGACAGTCTTATTGATACACGTTATTGCTGATACTAAGCAAAGAATGTAAATTGAACTCAACAAGAAATCAAGGGCCATATGTATCAAGCCTTTTCCCCGTTTGCAAACGGGCAGATTCTCAGAATCTGCCCGTTTGCGAATGGAAAAAGCCTTTTGGGATGTATCATCCCAAAAGGCCATCGTAAAATAGAGAATCGCAAAATTTGCGATTCTCTATTTTGCAAATGCAATTAAGGAATTGCAAATTGCGATTCCTTAAATGCAATTCTGGAAGCACCAGAAATGTGCTATTTGGCCTTAAGGAATTGCAAATTACCACCAACTTCAAGTTGGTGGTAATTTGCGATTTTCTTTAAAAAAGCACTTTTTGATTTTTAAAAGTGCCATATGTTGCACATACATGCCCATAGGGCATCTATGTGCGCAAAATGTGCACACATGCAAATTTCAGGGTGCAACAGGGTGTCCTTTTGGCACCCTTGCAGCCTTGAAATTGCATTCTCAATTTGCGATTCTCTAATTGGTAATCGCAAATTGAGAATGTCTTCCCATTCATTCCTCTGGGCCTCCTAGCCCTTAGGAATGAATGGGAAGGTATTCCTTATTTGCGAATCTCAATTTGCGATTCGCAAATAAGGAATATGTAGGATTCGCAAAAATTTTTGCAAATCCTACATACATTGCATTTTGCGATTCTCTAATTGCGATTCGCTAAAAATCGCAATTTGAGAATCGCAAAACTCTTTTTTGATACATACGGCCCCAAATGATTAAATGCTGTTTAATGGATGAAGAATAATTTGGATCTTATTTTGTTTTACATTGAATAACCAACAAACCCCAGTTGATGGGAATTTAGGAGTGCCAAGGGGGACGGACCCTATATAGGGCTCGCTGTTTCCACGTTAATAAAGAATGTATGACATGCTGCACTATTGATAAGGTCATCAAAACTGTCACTCCTCCATGCCAAGTTGTATATCTGCCAGATGGGCTTTGGAAGAAACTTCCTGTGGATTTTATTGGGCAATTTCATATTCTGCCCAATGAATATAAATATGCTGTAGTAGTGGCGGCTGATTACTGTAGTAAATGGTGGGAAGTCCAGTGTATGACTGATCCAAACACAGAACGTGTCATAAAGTTCTTTCAAAACATTTTTGCAAGGGAAGGATTTCCTAAAGAAATTGTGTCGGACAATGGAGTCCAATTTGTGTCAAAAGAAATTAATGATTTCTTCAAACAATCACAAATTGAACATCGCTGGGTAGCACTGTACCACTTGCAAGCTAATGGCTTTATTGAGCGCATGAACCGTATATTAGTGGAGTGTATACAGTGGGCAGTAAGCAACAGGATGGAGGTAAAGGATGTTGCTGAAGCTATTCAAAGTATGTTGTGGGTACATCGCACCACGCCAAATCGAGTGCCTGGGCAGAGCCCATTTGAAATGCTGAGGGGGAGAGTGGCAACTTTCGAAATGTGTCCTGCTTTGATGAGAAAGTGGGGTTTGTGTGTTTCACCGGCTTGTCAAGCTAAATGTAAGGTTAAGTCCCAAAAGAAAAAAATTAATAAACATGAAAAGACACTGAAGCTGCATGTGGGTGATTTGGTGAGGATCAGGCTTCACCACAAGGTGGCTAAAGGATTGTCTAAATTTAGGACCCCAGTAAAAATAGATGCTTTGTTGCGCTATGCAATAAGAGTCAACAAAAGAAATTAGTGGAACATGTCCAGAGTTTCTAAAGTACCAAGGAAAATTGTGGGGGAAATGAACGGTCAAGGGGAAGAAACTAACATGGAGAAGGATAACCAGCCTGAGGAACCACATAAAAGTAACAGGAACGTTGTGCCTCCAAAGCATTTTGGATGGTAGTAGATGCTGTTAAGTTTTAGTCAGTTTTGTGACAACTGTTGTATTAGAAGTTATATACATTACATTGTTTTGCAGTCTTATTTCCTTATCTATTTTATGTTTTTATGTTTATTCCTTTCTGCAGGCGTTTTGGTTATTTAAACCTATACTTTTCTTTAGCAAAATTATTAAGTTGCTGTTTAGCATTGCTTTTCCTTTATAACATCTTTACAGGTTATTTTCTGCATGTTATATAAATGTAGCTTTCAATTGTGGTAAAAAAAGGAGATGTTATAATATGCTCCTTTACTCTATGGTTGTGCTCTGCTCTATGTCAGCCATTATGACATAGAGCGTTCCTTAATAGAATGTTGGGGGGTGATTTACAGTTGGGACTGGGGGGCATTTAGTATTCAGTGAGCTGTGGAGTTGGAAGCTAATAAACCACCATCTGAGTGAACTTTCGTGTCAGGGTGGTTACTACACATTGCAAATAGGACGGAAGTGTGGCAGGCTTGTCCATTTGTATATGACTGCCATTTTATCCATTTTAAGATGGATGTTAATTTTACTGCCATATCCATGCTGTTGTCCCATATGACAACACACTGTCCGCTCTGATCATACACTGCTCTCTCTTCCACTGCCACATAGGCACAACAGTGAAAGCTGGGCATCTCTGAAAGTGGGGGGCAAGCTACCTGCCCCAAATTCCAATGACTGAGTAAAGTAAATTACCCAGGCATCTTCTAGGCTCGCTGTGAGAAATATTTTGAGAAAAATGAAGTAAACAGTACAATTAAAGCATAATTTGCACTTAAATTTCTTAAAAATCTATAAGCTTTCATGATGTGCCAAAGAATTTTGGCCCTCCTCAGGAGTTGATCCCATTTTTTTCAAAAGTTGCCATGGGTTCACCCCATGTCAAAAAATAATTCCTGTGTACCCGGGCCAAAATTATGCCAAGGGTGACCTCCAGCATATGCCAAGAATTACCTCCAGTATGCCAGGGTCAAAACATTTCCATGGGTGACCCCATATGCCAATAATTACCTCCAGTGAGCCAGGGCCTATATTTTCTGTTGGTAAAACACGCTCCCCCCAAGTCTATGGATGCCCTACCCATGAGTCAGTCAAGAAATACCTCTATGCCAGTTGCAGAAACACCCTTTTAGGCATAATACACACATGCAGACAACCCACACACACACTACACACACGTAAACTCAGACGCACTTACTTTCTTACATACATGTGCACTGTCTCACATTCATTTTTTTCAAAAATGCTTGCAAAGGGAAACTAGGCTATGTAAACCATCCAAATATGTCCTGCCTGTGAACTAGAGAAATGGGCAGATATTGGGGGGTGTATATAGTTCATGTGTTTCTCTGTGGACAGCAAACCTGGTCCAGAGAGACCCATATGAATTACATGTACTGCACCAAGAATCCCTACTGCTTGCAAGCTGCACAGCTTGCAGTTTGTTTCCGGTTCATTCACTATGTTCTTAGAGAATGTTTTATCTGTGGTAGGCACAAGCTGATTCGGACCATAATCGACTTACTGAAGAATAAAAATAAAAATGTTGCCTAACCTCAGTCATCAGTATTTATTTTTTGTGTTGTGTTAAAAAAGTTAGCAATGCAGCTACCACTTTTATACCAGTCTTGTCTGTTGGTGAAGATTGGTAAAAATGGTTCACTACAAACTATATACAAGAAAAAACCAAATAAGATTATCAATGCTTCATTTTCTGAATAATGCGAACGAAAGAGTGCGCTTCCACAAAATAGATGAACAGTGTTGTCTCCTCCACTAAGGCAGAGGAGCGTCGCCCCACTGCTTTTAAGCAGTGTTACTAGAGGAAAATAAAATTATAATAACTGAATCTTATCATTTTATTTGTTCCTGCTGCTTTGCGGCTGGGGCTGACGGTGCTGCTCTGCTCTCAAGGCAGGGGAGGAGTGGTTTGTCCACTCCATAACCGCATAAATGCTTGACCGGCCCTCTCGGGACGGCCAAACAGTCATGTGCACTTCGCATGTTCTCCACGCAGGCTGCATTACAGCCTGGTGGAGAACATGCCCAGGCCCCTATTCTCTGTCTGAGCGTCGAACCACGGCACTCAGACCAATCACAACGCTGCTCATTGCAGCGTTGTGATTGGTCAAGGGAGCCTGAGTGCTACCTGGTTCCTGTTCCAGCCGAGTCCTGATGCGGAAGAGAGACTGGAGAGACGCAGCAGCGATATGGTAAGTTTTATTTATTTTTACGTGCAGTTGTTAGATTCCCAGTGCTAAAGTACAAACATGTATAGGCCTCTAAAACAAAGACTGGTAATGACTTAACTGCACAGCACAGGGACAGCCCCATTGGGACGTGGAACATATGTCGTGGCACCACCTGCTACCCTTATCCATCTGTGGTCATGCCATCTAGCAACAGCGGCACCGACTGAACTTGAGTGTCTAAATTTACAAGAGTAAAAAAAATCCTTCCTGTTGGTGCCTTTGTTCCCAAGCAAAGCCCAGACTTCGGTGCTCGTTCATAAGCTGAACTACTGCAGGGGTACGAGCAGAAATGCCTTACAAAAGTGTGCATCCTTAAGATATAGAGATCGTCTAGGCGTTATTGAATTACTTCTCACTTTGTATAAATGGATCCACCACACTGTTACAATTCCTGAAATTCGTGTTTATTTGGATTCAGTTCTTCACGGATTCATCAGTTATACACAAATATATTTTTCCTCATTGAAAACTCCCAAATGCTTTACTCTTTGTTAGTGGCTTTTCAAATCAAAGCAAAATCTATTGAACAAAAAAGGCAGTAAAAAATAAGCCTTATGTAAAATAATATCCTTACCAGACAAATTTCCATTCAAATGCTGATCAATTACTCTGAAGAATAACTTGAAATCTAACATTTCATCCGCATCCTTCAAGTAAGAATGTTATGCACATTCACTGTAATGTAGGGCAAAATGTCCATCTCAGTATCAAATGGTCCATTATCAGTCTGAAAACCTCTGGCGTTCATATTATCCTAACCCGTAGACACATCAAATGGGGTGGTGTAATTTATCACAAATATTTATTTGTCTCTAGCTCTCTTTTATTGCATCAAATTATTTTTATATGTCTACTGTATTGAATAAATTAACAGGAGCTCCAGAAACCTCATCCCATCTGTAACTGTGTTGCTGTATCATCTCAGATGGTATATGATTGATATGCTGCATCCTCTTCAAGAACAATAGATATTTGAATTAGTCATGTTTTACCAATTTCTCCTGTGGTAAGTCTGCTTACCTTTATTCTGCTGTACATTAGGATAAGCATACATGAAACACTTTTTTTATTTGCTCTAAATTGCCAGTGTGAGCCTGATGTGCGAAAAACCAGATCCCTCTGATACTCTGGAGACTGGTATTGTGCTACCGATTACCACTGTGGGTTTCCTCACACATATTTGATGTGAGCCAAATGCTTGTATGAACCCATGTCACTCCTGTGTTATTCCGATAATCCAAAATCAGTCTTGTGAAGGGGCGGACTATCTTGGCATCCTTACTGATGGATGTACCCGCTCTTAAAAAGCTGAAAATGTGATACATATTGCATGCAGCTGTCTCTTCTCTTTTTGTATCACTTCCTTCTGAACACCTTCCTATCTTGGAGACTTCCATAGTAAGTGATGTTACCTTTGGGTCACTGACTGTTGCCATCATGGAGTAGCTGGTCTTTCTATATGATAACACTAGGAGAACACTTTATATTATTTCATTGAACACAGCTCTGATTTTCACCGATTTATTTCTGACTAATATCAATCTCTCACTGCTGAAAATTCTCTCAGCCTCCTCGGGGGCTGGCACAGCATGAATAATGATCTTTTAAAGAATGTTATAGTTTGGGTCCATGTCATGTCAATCTGTCTTTTTTTCTTGCTCCAGAGCACTTACTGCTGAAATCTTGGGAATCCGTGACTTCATCTGTGAGTCACAGACAGTCGTCATCATGGAGCCACTGAACCTGCTGTTTGTAAATGCATGTAATGCACTTTATACTATTCAATCTGAATGCAGTTTTGATTTCCACCAGTTTATTTCGCCTAGTATTCCATGTAATCCTGGTGTCTTTTTGAAAAACTTAATATGGTTTAGAATCAATGGTATCTCCATAGAGATATGTCTAATCAGAAGGGTTACACTAAAGGCCAGATGTACGACCCTTTTTTGCACTTGCAAACGGGAGATCGGGACCGTTTGCGACCGCAAAAAAGGGCCGTGGCCATGCCATGTACAAACGCTATTTTGCGAGTCACTGACTCGTAAAATAACGTTTGCGACTCTCGCTATTAGGAAGGGGCGTCCCTTCCTAATAGCGAGACTCAATGCCATTTACTATTGTTTTGCAACCGCATTTGCATTTGAATGGGTGCGTAAATATTTTTTAAGAGCAGGCAGTCGTCCCAGGGTCCACTGCCTGCCCTTAAAAAATGAAACTGAAAAGTTTCATTTTTCTTTTTTAAATGCATCCTGTTTTCATTTAAGGAAAACGAGCTCCATTTAAAAAAAAAAAAAACTGCTTTATTTAAAAAGCGGTCCCAGGCATGGTGGTCTGCTGACCCAAGCAGGCCACCATCCCTGGGAGTGCTAGCCATTCCCAATGGGGTCGCAAATTGCGCTTGCCTCATGAATATTAATGAGGCATGCAATTTGCGATCCCATTGTCAATCGCTAACTGTGTCTAAGACACTGTTGTACATTGCATTTTGCGAGACGCAAATTGCAAGTCGCAAAGCGACGCAATTTGCGAGTCGCAAAATGCAAGCGTCGTACATCTGGCTCTAGGTGTCTACATGCATTTTAGTATTGTTGTCAATACTAATGCTTGTTTCATCATCTTGTTGTTTCCTCAGCATTACATCATATTTGAATGAGGATCCATGTGCTTGTCAGGAAATAAGAGCATGGAAAGCTAAAGCTGTTGTTTACAATTGGAAACTGGAGTCAATGTTGTCATTCATGCCACTTGTCAAGCTTTTTTATTTAAAACAGTTCCCTGTGTAGTAATTGATTAGTTATGTTATCTCCACAAGATAATTGAGGTACATACTCTAGTATTTGCAATCTCAGTTGAGACACATTGTGTTGTTTCTCATTAAAGTGGGGGGCTACGTCTGATTTGGTGTTTCCATTTGTTATTTACCGTTAGTGTTCGATTATTCCTGTTTTTAATTTTATTTTAGTATACCCCAGTTATCAAAGTCCACATGTGCACTTAAGGTAGTAGATGGAAAACGTAGGGTCATATGTTGATGAATGTTTCAATGGAATTTTTCTCCAGCCTAGGGTTGATTTACCGTATTTCCTTTTTAGGTCTAGCATTCGAGACCTCTTGTTTATACTTTAGTATATACTTATTATATACTTATATGTGTATGTACTTTGTGGGCTCTGGAGATCAGCCCTAGGACTTGTCTGCTTCCGCTTAGGGACTTTGTTTTCTCTTCAACTGCCTCTATTTAACTGTCTTGATGGAAAACGACCAGCAGAGGTCAGTAAAATACCAGAATTGCTTTCTGCTGAGGGACTTTCTTTTTTTATTTTTCTGGCAACTGCCTATATTTAACTTTCTCGATAGAAAACGACCAGCAGAGGTCAGTAAAATACCAGAATCACTTTAGCATTCTCTAGATTCCAGTCCATAGAAATTGTCTTCCACGAGCACCCGTAGACAATAATATTTTTTTCAAATCTTGTATTTTCAGTGATATGACCACCGAAGGCCCTGATTTTATATTAAAAACAGAGCTTTTGACTATACCATTTCCCGCTGAAAGGCAATATTTCTCTCCATGTGCCCCCATACCTGGCGTGTCACGCAGTTTGGTGCTTACTTTCCCTCCATGTTAAAGAACAGTAGATGTTTCAGCACCCAGGCTAATATGCTGCATAGCTAAATGCATATAAGGTCCCAAAGGCGAGACCGATTGCATTGCAAATGCTTGTTTATGTTATTATTACATGATCTACAATTGTGACACCGTATGGTTCCTTTTTATAAAACATTTTCTGATCTCTTCTTTTTTTAGCACACAATTCCTTTAAAAGAAGTTGTCAGGTGGGCTGTAAAGAGTTAATATTTTTTCATGTGTTGTCATATATAAAAGTGTGTTATTTTTTATTTGTCTATACTTTTGACCTCCATGAACAGACTTGCACCAAATTGGGTTCTTGGTTACGGTAATCAGCTGAGGTCCACCTCGCCACATTTTCTGTGGTTCCATGCATGGGAAAAGAGTTGAGGAGTGAAAAAAGATGTGTTTTCCCATTTTCGTCCCATAGAAAATGTTGGTTGCTCCTAAAGCCAAAACCTCTGAATTAAGGTAAAACTTTACTCAGAAAGCATGCATTTGTTGGTTTGGTGTCAATCCGTTTAGTTGTTGCTGAGAAATTAACATGTAAAAAAGGTGTTGTGACCTTTTGGGCTAACACCTTTGTATATGTTGTCAGTTGAAAACCGTTTGTTGATTTACTTATATCTTTCGCACCATTTGACGAATATTCACAGGATTTGGCAGACAGAATAATGAGATTAATCTTGGCATATTAAAAATCCTGTAATATGCCAATAACTTTGGAACTGCCTGTTGAATCGTACACAGTTTGGACAAAACTTGGAAAGATTCAATTCATATTAGAATATAAAAGGAGAGGGGACGCAAAGTTAAAGGGTAGGGTTTAAAACATTTTTGAATTAATAATAACTTTCGATGAATGTTCACAACATTTGGCAAGCTTAGCATCTTTAGTCTACTCTAAGTATTTTCATATTCATGCAGATCCATTGGGGGAGTTAAAAAGGTGGTGCCAAAAATTGTTCTTCGGCTAATAACATTAGCATTATGTGATGAATTTGCACACATTTTGGCACAGCTTTGAAGCATTGTTTTTCCATTAGTATGTCAAGTTTTGTGCCACTCTATTAAGGGGCAATATGATTTTCAATTGCTTATGAGTTTATTGCTGTTTTGGTGAATCTGTATTAAATGTAGCAGTCCTTTAGCAAGTTAAACCCAGGGGAGGTATTCAAGGTTTTGTACAAATACAGTGGGAGTGTGGACCAAGTTAAAACAGGGACTTGGCAAGCCTTAGCATCATTAGTGTACTCTGGGGCATATTAACAACGGCCAGCGATAATTATCGCTGGCCGTGCTTAGCGATAATTATATTATCGCAGGCTATCTCTGGTATTTATCGCCCTGGTAGCGCGTTATTAACAACGCGTTACTCCAGGGCGATAAAGATTCCAGAGATAGCGGAGTTATCGCCCTTTTGCAGGGAACATCGCTGGTTTTCCAGCGATGTTCCCTTCAAAACGGCGATAACCTTGCTGATACGACCCTGTGGTCGTATCAGCAGAATCCATCTCCTATGTCTAACATAGGTAAGTCAGGATTATAGCAGACGTTAGATTTTGGCGAAAACGGACGTTTTCGCCAAAATTTAACGTCTGCTATAATCCTGTGCGCTGCCTTGTAAATATCGCGATGTGCACATCGGCGATATTTGCAACGTAGCCCATCCGGGGTACGCCCAGTAACGCCCACTTTGCATCTCATTAGAGATTCAAAGATGGGCGTTGGGGGAAAGGGCGATAGTGCAAGGATTCACGCGATAGCGTGACCTTGCTGATTAGGCGATAAGATTATCGCCGCTTTTTGTCCGAAAACGGACGCTAAAGCGGCGATAATTGTTTATCGCCTCGTTGTTAATATGCCCCTCTATGTTTTCTCAATTTCATGCAGGTCTATCAAGGAGGGGACCAGATTTAAAAGAGGGGATCAAAAAAGAGTTCATTTGCTACTACTGAGTTACAGTTCGATGAATCTGCATGAAATGAAGTAGTAATTTAGCAGGTTTAGCTTCCTGTTGGTTATGTCAGTTTTTGAGCAGATCCATCAAAAGGGGGGCAAAGCTAAATGAGGTGCAGTAAAGGTTTTATTACTAATGAAATAAATACTTCAGTAGTTTGAAATTCGGCACAGTTGGCACAGTGCAAGACCAGGCAGGAGCTGCAACCAACTTCTAATGCACACGCCCTAAGTTGTTTGGAAGGAGGGCGCGGTGGAAGGTCATGCACAATGCAGGATAGAAATGGCTGATGATTATGGTTCATCATGAAATTCACTGAAAAAAACACAAAGATAGTTATGGTTCAGCAAACTCAAAAATGAAAAAGCCCCAGAATTTACAAGTTATGGTGAGCAAGGCACAAATCATGCTATAACTCATGCCCCCACCATGCTCACTGCACCCATTAGCCGATGACCTATTTAAAAACACAAAAAATAGAGTAAAGCATGACAGGTTGTGAGTTATGGTGTGCATTGTGTGTTGCACACCATATCTGTTTTTTCAGGGTATATTTATAAATGTATAAAAATGTACATGCCCAGTGGCACACCAAAATCTAGGATGTCTGTTTCAATTGTTTACCCAGGCTATGAGCAAAGTACAAAAAGGGCCTGGGAAACAGAGCACAAATTCCAATGACAAATTATTCTTCCTCTTTCTCAAGACAATAACTCGTGCAAACACAAAGAAAAGAAAACTTCAGCAATACACCTATGGCCAGATTGGGTTTGCTGCATCACCACAACACAAAAACGTAAATTCGTCAGATGTGGCTCCTGAATGGAACTTTTGAAAACAATCTGATATTTACTTTTGAGCTTACGGAGTCCTGTTTTCTTAGGATCCAGCTGCATGGACCACAGAGGTGTCAAACACCCCTACGCTTTGAAAGGGCTCACAAAAGAGCAGAAAAACGAGCACATAAAAGGTCATGGTCTGCTGAATAACTAAAATATAATAGTGGTGAGTGCAAGACTTAGAGAAAGGACGGGTTTCAGAATTTGAAAGCAATTTCAACATTCTTATAAACACCAAAGTAGAAAAATGCAGGAGCCCGCCTGTAGGTATTTTTTCCGTCACACATCAGCTTGTCATGAAGGGTACCATTCACCGGGGCCGCCAATATATAGCTTGAAGCAGCTCGCCTGTGCTGTATGTTTTCAATGAATTCTGCCCTCAAACCAGCCCGTATCTTCAGCCTATGGGAGGTGCCCTGACTACCAAGGACAAGCAGAAGGTGCAAGTTGAAATAAGCCAACCAAAGGGTTTCCCTTTTCAAAGTTCAACACCTTTCTCCCTTATTGAGGAAGTACATCTTTCCTGTCGGTTCATTCACCAGGGCTTCAGGAGCAAAGAGCCACGTGTCACACTGGACTGAAATAGACACTGTGATATTACACATTCTGAGCCAGACAGAGCCCAGCACAGTTCACTGTTGCAACTGACCATCCACAACACAGGAAGAGGGGAGAGGTGGGTTTCACTGAGGTGGCACAAAACTTACTCAAACAAAAGGAAGGCCTCTCTACTCAACAGGGGTTCCCAGTAGAAGAACAGGTCATTTGTCACTTCACGCAAAGATAAAGACAAGAGAGGAAGGAGAAATGTTCAGTCAGACTAAATATGCCCCTCTTTCCACATTGTTCGACTTTCTTGTTAGAGGAGACTAAGACTCTATCACGACCAATGTAACCTTTTTCACCGCTAAAAGAAAATGAGACTGGTGGTGTGATGTTGAGCAAGATGGCAGCTTACCACTGAGGTCCCTGGGCACAGTGGTCCATAACCCCCCAAATATCAAATATAAACATGGCATTGATCAATATCCAGTATAGCTGACTGTCTCTTATAGACCAAAAAATGGGTTGGATGACTTCATGCTCGAGTGCGGTTGAAGGGGACCTGTAACCCGAGGAACAGAAGAATGGGCAGAATGTTGAAGTTGAAGTTTTGTGTGGAAAACAGAGTCTGCCTGGATGGTGTGCCCACAGGGGAAGTCATCTACTGCTCTAAATGCTGAGAAGGTGGAGACGGACAAGGTGGTGAAGAATTGTGCCACAAACCGACGTGGGATGTAGAATGGATGCTTGCATGGAATACTAGATCGCAACGTGTGGCTCCTGGGGGAGCAGAGGAAGCAGCGTCAGGTCCCAGTTGTGGCCAGAAGCAGAAGAGCAGACGCCGGATGGTAAGACTGCATTACCTGTACATCTTCGCTCAGTGAGTGTAAGGCCTGAGAGCAGCTAAGACACAGTGAGACAAAGGTGCTTGCCATTATCATGACAGGCTAACGTTATTTAGACTTGATTTAGAGGTGAAAGCTGAGGGGTGCACGATGGGCGGCAACAAGGTACAATGGGGAGTTTCCCTCCCAGTGGACAATTTGGCCTTTGTAAGCGGGAGCCTGTCCCTGTTAATATTGTTTGCGTTCTGATGCACCACAATTTTCATTCTAGAAAGAAAGGAGACCTTAACACCACATTTCGAATATAGAACAATTGATTTGAATAATTAATACAAACATTGTGAGTCAATGAACAGTTGAAAAGAACCATATTTTTTCTGATTCTTTGACGACTGGAAGTACTATGATTTGCAAAACGAATTCTTGCAGAAGAGCCCTGAATTGTTTGCATGTGAATTTCACTGCACTGTTAAAATGGTAAAAAGCCAAACCCTCAACTGGACCAGTTTGTGCACACAAAACATGTACTGCCTTACCTGAACAGTACCTGGGAACCTGTGCCTGGATTGTCTTTTCATTCAAGTTGGGAAGTGGATGTATCAGTTTCAAGGATCACGTGTGGCCGGAGCATCTATACAGCAGGTGTTCAGGTAGGATTGTTTTATACCGAACAGTTTCCACCTACAGCTTCATTGCATTGCTCTACATGTGGACACCCATTGTGGTTGAAAGACTGGGAGGGAAGATAGATTACAGTTAAACCAAATAAGATGGAGATAAGTTGAGTAAAAAATAAACCCATCTGAAGAACTTCCCTTTCGTGGTACATACAGGACATACAGGATACCATAAACTTTCTGCTTAAGGCAAACCAGTGACACTCTGGGACTGTGCGTCTGTGATTGGAAACAAGAGACGAATGGAGCAGAGCTGGTAAATTTGGTCCAGTGAACACTCTAAAGGCCGTCAAGGCCGTCAGAGCAGAGACATCTTAAGGGGGGAACAGTACCTATCGGTAACAGGACAAACCAGTGAGGAGGCGACCTGGGCAAAATAAAATCGATAGTCCACAGGGAGGATGCTGAACAGGTTGGCCGAAGAGACCCAGGAATACACTTCCTAGGTAGGTGGTGAAGAGTAGTTCCCCCCTAAGGCTCCCCCATAACTTTTCTCCTGCAACTCCACTCCTCCCACAATTAATGAGAGAGAAATATTACTGCAGACCTAAAACTACAATTTTCTCTCCCCACCTCTTTTTCCAGTTAAAGCACCATCATGGGTCATGAACGTGGACATTGGTCCACCTTGCAAAACAAGATGGACAGCTATACAGTTCTAAGGAACAGGATGCCTGAAGGACTGCAGTGTACACCAAAATGAGAGAAGAATATCAGCAAATTCTGCCCCCAAAGAGGATCCTGCCCTCAGAGTTGTTCCACTGAATCCAAGATCACCTTAGAATCCTAAATTGACTGTTTCAGTCCAGGTCAATCTCCTCTCAATGAATTAACGTGATGGAATATAACAATCTTAAACAACCATGAATTATCGCAAAATGCTACGCTCCACAGCTGACAAACTTGAAAAAGAAAACTCAATGATGTAGGTGGGAAAGAAGGCACAAAGGGGAGAGTATGAAGGAATATTATTTGACTTGTGGGAGTACTGGAAAGAGTGGAGGGGACCATCCACAGAGCTCATGGTAGAAGACTGAGCAATCAATATTCAAACCAAATAGAATGTCTTCTACATGGAGCAAGCCCACAAGGTCCCTATACATCTACCCAAACCTGGAGCACCCCTTAGAGCAATCATAGCCAATATTTTCAATCATGGAGACGGAGATGCAATTCTTCATGCTGCCAGACAAATGGAGGACTTGCATTGTGAGAACTCAGTGGTACACATTTTTTCAGATTTCATAATGAACATTCAAAAGCAGAAGTACAGTTTCAACAAAATTGAAAAGCTGCTCAGAGAGAAAGAGATAAAGTACATGATATTATTCCTGCCAAGTTAGACATTAGAACAGAAGGGAAGGCTTGGCCCTTCCTAACACCGGAAGACGCATAGCCTCAAAGGGTGAAGGTAAGTGGAAGAAAAGAAAGAAATGAGTTAAACATATGTGAAGCCACCACTGGAACAATTAAGGCAATGGAGCATGACAGGAAGAAATGATTAAGCCCCTCACCTCCTAAAGCCATCCAGTGGATCAAGGGCCAGACAGCAACATCATGAAGAAATGGACCGCCGAGCAAGCAAACCCCAAGCTACAAGAACGAAATGATCCCTGATTTTTACTTGAAAGTCCTAGGAGGAAGCTCCAAATGGATTACTCATATAGGGACTAAACAGACTCCTAGTGTACCAAGGAAATGATGAGTGTAGGATTTGCCAGGTTATAAACAGAATTTTGTTCGAACAATTGTGATAAAGTAACAGGAGCCCATACAACTTCTCTATAATAGTTGTGCATTATAATTAACAGGGTGGAGAAAAAGGACAAATTAAGGAAGAGGTTAGTTCAAAGCATGCATCTTTGGGGTGGGAAGTACAGGGAATGGTTCAGTTAGACAGCACAATATCACATGCACTCATGGAGATATCTAATTTGGACGACTTTGCAGCACTCGCAGTTACCTTACAACATGACACCTACGACAGGGGACGCACTGTAAAACAAAAGGATCCGTATCCTGTCCTTGAACGTCAATGGTTTGGGACTCAAAGTGAAAAGGGACATAGCCCACAGAGCATTTAAGAGACAGACCCTAGATATGATACTACTGAAAGAGACACATCTAAAAGGTAGAATATGTCAGATGCTCGGAAGTGGATGCTACAGACTCTTGGCTTTTGCAGGCATTTCATCAGATTCTGGAAGGGTGGCGGTATTAATTAAGAAATCACCCCATTTGTGTTTAAGCAGACACAAAATGGTTGAATGGGTTGCAATGTTGTGGTAAGAACGATATGGAATGGGGAACAGGTGATCCTCTGCTTGGCCTACCTCCCACCCAAACTCCAATCTGCAGTCCTCGAAAAGCTGAGTCCATTGCTGCTGCAACTAACAAAATTATGGTGATGGGATGAGACTTTAATCTAACAATGTCTGATGGCGTGGACTGGCTAAGGAATCCAAGTGAAAGGAAGTGCTCATTTCTCTGACATTTTCTGATGACCTCTGGCCTAGCCGATGTATGTGCAGCATAATCCCCACAAGAAGGAGTATGTCCTTTACTCCAGAGCTCTTGATGCTTTCTCTTGAACAGATTATTTTGTTACTTGGGGACAATACAAGCACATATTCCTTAACGTGAAGACCCTGGCTTGAAGTACCTCGATCACCCCCCTTAATAATAGATCTGGGGGAACAAGACGCAAGGCATAATAAAGGATGACGACTGGACACTATGTTGATTAAAAATAGAGAAAAGACTTAAAACTCTCTCAAGTGACAATACACTCCTTTAGTGAAAACTGTTTATCTGTGGATTCGAAAGTAGTACTATGGGAGCTGTATAACACTAGTCTGAGGGGATGCCAAAAGCCCTTAGGCTGCCCTCCAAAATAGGAAATGGAGCATGAGGACACAAATAACAACCAAAATACTTGACCTAGAAAAATTGTATTTACAGACCAGCTCTGACATTTGCTACAGAATGGGAATACTGTGGAATTGCTGAAGGAAATTCTCACAAACAGTTTCTAGCCATCCAAATTTTTATGAAGTTGGAAACAAGGCAGGCAAACAACTGCCCTGGCCGCGTAGAAGAGTTGCAAGTGCTAGATGGGTGAATTAGATAGTCTTTGCTTGTGGAAACACAGTGCAGGGTAACATAGCTATAGCAAATACTATTCAAATACCTTTGCTAATTATTTTCAAGTGCTTGGCAATGCTCAGTGTGGCTTGGAAGAGGCCGATATACAGGCCTTCCTTGCAGACCTGGCCCTCTCAGATCTGTCACCATCAGATAGGGAGGTTCTGTACACTGACTTAACATCATAATAAATCAAAGCACTGATTAAAGACATACAATCTGGGATAACTCTGAGCCCCAATGACCTTCCAGTAGAACTTTACAAAAGCATGGTTAGTATACTGACATTACATCTCTTGAATATTTATTTGAGTTCCATAGTGGATGGGTCGCTGCCATGTGATCCTAAAATGGCCACAACAGTGATCATACACAAGCCGAATGAGCCTCCAATAGTCTGTGCCTTACACAGACCCATTTACCTATTAAATCGCAAAACCAGCATGTTTGCTAAAGTTCTAGCCAAACAACTTGTGGCATCTGTCACAAAAATAATGCCCCTGACCAGTCAGGCATTCAGTCCAATAGGAGCACTTGCCTTCACATAAGGAGGCTGTATGGCTGTACATAGCACTGTAGAGGTGGCAGAACCCACAGTACTCTTATCACTGGACGATACCAAGGCATTCCATTCTCTAGAATGGACCTACATGGTTCAGGTCCTTCAGCGTATGGGATTCGGGTCAAACTATTTAAGTTAAACTCCTCCATCATGACCAAACGAGAAAAGGTATATGTTCAACCTGTTGTATATGACTGGGCCTTTTCCTCCAAGCTGCACTCTCTTTCAGATTAAACATTTATATTTTGGGACCTTGGGGATACACATCTGCCCTACACAATTAAAAAGGCACCAAACTCCTCCCTTCATAGGCTGCCTATGAAGGCCTGGCATTTCACAAAGAGACAACTAGATTCAGATGGGACCCTCACCAAAGAGACTCCTCTCTGAGATAGTGACCACTTAGAGAAGGTAGGAGACTATCAAGATTTTAAAAATGGGACATCATAGGGATCAGTAAGTGTGGGGAGGTGTGGGAACATCTGGGCTGAAATTCTTCACATAAATGCAAGAGGAATATCAAATACCAAACACAGGGCAATTTCTCCAGATCAGACATACCATGGCCACTCATGTCTCCAAAGGTACAAGTATTGAGGGTGCAAATCTCATGAAAGTCTTTACACTAACCGAACCTCTCCCAAAAAAAGTAGTCACTTATACAAAAGGATAATTAATAATTCTCCAGATCACCTAGGAAAGCTCAAGGAAAGATGGGAAAGGAACCTGGGAGAAATTAGTGATGAGGATTGGATCGAAGCAATCCAGGGCCCTAGAGAGGAGGCCATACAAGCAGGACTTAGACATGCACATTTATGCATCCTTAACTGAAGCTAATATGTATACAAGGGTAGGCATGCTGAGGTTCAGAAGAGTCACTTCTGACCCTTGCCTGGGAGACTGCCACCACACTGGGTCATTCATGCACAAAACTTGGGTCTGCCTTCGGCTGAGGTACTACAGAGAGGGATTGTTAAAGTGTTTAAGCATGAGCTTTAGCTACATGGTGCCCCTAAATTCAGCGTTCTTCGTTCTGGGGATTTGGATTGAGGAGACTGCCAAAATATCCAACACTACCATCAAATCTGACTCTGGCAGTTGCCAGATGAAATGTAGTTAGGCTGTGGGGCATGAGGACTCCCCCTAGACTTGAGCAATGAACACAAGACATGGACTGGAGTATAGGTGCCGAAAAAGGAATGCATGATTGTCGACAATCTACCCAAAGGTTTGAAAAGATGTGGGGCCCGGAAAGTATTTAGGGGATTCTAATAAGTCCCCCCGCAGTGTGATCATGAATGCAAGGTATGACGAGGTGTTGAATTCCATCCATAAGAAACATCTGTATATTAAAGTCTGTGGGTAGTTCCATGAGAAACGGTGATGAATTTCCTTCAGATGTTGACACCTGTTCCTTGTGTCCTGTCTGCTATCTGAATTAATTGTGGTGTATCACCCTGTGTCGTGCTCTATTTTTTGGGTTGAAATTCAAAACCAATAGCAAGATTTAAAAAATAATAAAAAATTAAAAGGAGACTAGCTAGACTGCGACCATTTGCTATGGTCAAGACTCTAACAGCACTTAGAGCTTTATTTAAGAGTGGTGGGTAATGAAACATCAGCCAAAAAATACATTGTTAGGGATGACAGATTTGCCTATGCTAGAGCTGCCTGCAGCTCTGCCAATGAGAAATCCCTAATCACCCAGCAGCTTCTAGCAGTACCACACATCTCTTTTCAGTTATCCGTGTCCCTTCAAATACAGCACCTTAGGTCTTCTTCTTATAAGCGTGACCATCAAAGCAGAATAACTCTTGCTATGATTAGACAAATTAAAGGGACAAGAGAGCACCTCTACTGGCTGGCAGGTTGACTTGGGTTGAGAGGCCACCATCTAGTACCTGACTGTGCGTGGACCTTTCTCACTTCCTTGGTTGCAGTCATTCCCCCTTATTTGTTGTCATTTTTGTCTCTCTGCTTGGAACTAGTGGCAGGAAGAGAAAAACACAATTAGCCATATCTGGAAAATGGTAGGGGAATTTCCAAAATTCCCACTCTATAAGAAATATCTTTGTCACAGGAACAACTTCACAGCAGATTTAGCTTACATATTCCCTATGATATAAAGCAGTTCCCCCCTGAACAGGGAGCAACAATAAACCCTTCCCCAGTGCCAAATTAAGTAATGCAGCCTCAGGTAACAATTGGCTGCTCCAGGTGCCACGCAGGAGCTGATTCAAACTTTCTACACTCCCACATAGATATACATTTAAAACTACAAAAGAAGAAAACATTAGAAGGCCTTTCACATTTGGAAATGTCCCAACCTGCCCTTTTCTTGTCGTTTTATTGTACACAGGCACACACCTGCCTGTATTATAAACTGGGCAGTTAAGGTGTCTTACAGCTTATTATGAACATGGGAAAATAAAGGTCACTGAATCAGTGACACTGATGTCATATCCTGTATGTCCTGAATGTACCACGAAAGGGAAGTTCTTCAGATGGGTTTATTTTGTACTCAACTAATCTCCATCTTAATTGGTTTAACTGTAATCTATCTTCCCTCCCATTCTTTCAACCACAATGGGTGTCCACATGTAGAGCAATGCAATGAAGCTGTAGGTGGAAACTGTTCGGTATAAAACAATCCTACCTGAACACCTGCTGTATAAATGCTCTGGCCACACGTGATCCTTGAAACTGATACATCCATTTCCCAACTTGAATGAAAAGACAATCCAGGCACAGGCTCCCAGGTACTGTTCAGGTAAGGCAGTACATGTTTTGTGTGCACAAGCTGGTCCAGTTGAGGGTTTGGCTTTTAACCATTTTAACAGTGCAGTGAAATTCACATGCAAACAATTCAGGGCTCTTCTGCAAGAATTCATTTTGCAAATCATAGTACTTCCAGTCGTCGAATAATCAGACAAAAAAAAATTCTTTTCAACTGTTCATTGACTCACAATGTTTGTATTAATTATTCAAATCAATTGTTCTATATTCGAAATGTGGTGTTAAGGTCCCCTTTCTTTCTAGAATGAAAATTGTGGTGCATCAGAACGCAAACAGTTTTAACAAAAAGATCTGTATTTGTGCATTTTGTTGCACGTTTAGAAGTCTGCATGATGAATGAATAACTGTATGGAATACACATGAAAAGATAATACAAAGTCACAGATTATAGAGTTAACGGTCAGTTATGACTGGTTCATGCTCAGAGTTTAACCACTAGTGGACTTCACAACCTCCGAGCCTAGTGGAGGAATGGCATGAATTTACAGGCATCCCGTATCTGAATTTATGTGGCCAGGGAGAACAGCCGAAGTCTAACCACTTCCCTTGGTGAGGATGGGAACCTAACCCTTTCCACTGGCTGTGAAGTGACTGGCAGGTTAATGGCAGTGACCTTTGGTTCAGTGGCCCAGGTAGCTGTCTAAGCTCTTGGAGATTCTACTGCCATCCCCTTGTACAATATGTACATCCCCCATAGCTTAGGTGATTACTTCCCTCAAGGTGCATGATGAATGATGTGCATTACCCATTTTTGTGTGGTTGGATGACCATGTGTAGAGTGAATTGTCTCCTATGAAGTATAAAGCACACAATGGCAGCTCCACGTAAGGTTGCCCCAGAAGTTGCCTTAGTCGTTTGTGACACCATTTGTGGGGATGTACTAGTAATCTTGCTTCAGGAGATTCCTGGGTGAACTGGCAAAATATACAGAAAACTCATGCCAGACCCTCATCCTCCTAGGAACAGTGCCTGAGCTCTGCTTCTCTCTGACCTGTACTGGGCGTCACTTTGCAGCCAGAATGTCTTGGCCAAGGAAGGCTGGGTGCAGTCAGGTACTGGAGACATGGAATCCCTTTGTTTATGAGTATTATTATATCAATTAGTGTGTAACTATCCCGAATCTTTAATGTGTTTCTAACAAAAAGATAATAGATACGGACACCTCACCCACACTATACAGAATAAATATTGAGAAATCTTAAGAAGAGATTAATCTCTGTCAGAAAAACATCTGTTTCCCTCCAAATAAGGTAGAAGTATCAGATCCCATGCATAACCACAAGAACAAAAACTGTGACTAACATCCCGCATCTTTCTGCTCGCTGTAAATAATTAAAGAAGTCTTACATAGGAACATACCTTTTTAACAAAACACTTTCACTATTGATGATACAACGAAACACATCATCTGCGAGATTAGTGCAGGGTGACTGGACCACTTGGCCTCAGAAAGTACTCTGATAGGGCTTAATATTTTTGAGTGTTGTTTGTACAGCTAATTGCCTGGAGCATAAAGTGCTCATATAGGTGTACCTAACAACATCCCTGTGGCCAGGGAGGAGCACTTTGTAGTAATGTGTGATGACAGATCCTATGTGGGGAGAGGCTGACACAAAATTGTTGCTAGAAATTATTTTGTAGATTCTCTGGGAAACCAGTTGATCTGTGTGTGGAAGTAGAAAGTAAGACAGTCCAGAGTCTAAAACCATGGCCAGACTTGAATACTGCAGAAAGGTATGAACACAGATTTAATTTGCTGAAGTCAACAAGGTGTGCCTTCTAAAGCGCAGTTTTATACACGTGGCTAGCTTGAGTAGAATACATCTTTTAGTCGGTCTTTCTGTAGTGCTGCAGAACTTGCCACAATTTATTTTTTATTTTTATTTTATTTATTTGAAAAGTTTTATATAGCGCTGGCTAGACCCGGAGGCATCAGAGCGCTTTACATGAGGATATCGTTACAAACGAACAGTGATACATAGTTACATTTGATTACTGGAGCATAACATAGCATAGAGAAAGAAAACCGTGTTACAAAAGAATACATCAGTTAATAGAGCTTTATAAAACATAGAACACAGGTCCTAAGGAGCAAAGAGGGTAGTGGGGGAATAGTAAAGGGGCAGTCCTGCCAAGTATCACGCATCACATGTGACACTAACGCATTTCAGTGTGGTGTTCCGCATCGCCGCACTGAAATGCTTTGTCACGCATTTTAATGCCACTGTCTTGGGTGCTACTACTAGCGCGCCGCCGCTCTGCTGCTCCCAGCAGAGTCACTTGCAGCCAGGCCACTGAGCACTCTCTGGCTCATAAACAGTTAAGGATCGCAGCTCTGGCTGGAAGTCAGAGTGCTGCTAGCTACATTTGTTACAATTTGCGGCCTCAGCCGCGCCTGCCAGGCAGCCTTAATTATTTCCCGGTAGTCAACAGAGATTTCAATGGTCACTTCCGATCTTATACTAGCCAACGCTGTGGCTCTTTCACGA
The DNA here is from genome assembly GCA_963921515.1 of Calotriton arnoldi. Lineage (NCBI taxonomy): Eukaryota > Metazoa > Chordata > Amphibia > Caudata > Salamandridae > Calotriton > Calotriton arnoldi. The sequence goes on from CAWUFW010001798.1 coordinate 942,237, forward strand.
CAAGTGGTGAACAGGACGGTTCCTGGTTTGAACAGAAAGAAACAGATCATTTGCTTTCCCAACCTTGTTACAAGATGCCATGTTTGGTCGAACTGGGATCTAGATTCACACAAGGCTTTCTCATCGCTCAAGACTACTGGTACTGACATAGAGGCGTAAATGGGAAGTCATTTATAAAAAATGTGCACAGTGTCTTAGAGCCAGATGTACTAAAATTGTCAGTTTGTGATTTCCTAATTGCGAATTTTTGCTATTCGCAATTAGGAAATCGCAAACAGCCATGTACAACAGTGTCTCAAACACTGTTGCGATTCCCAATGGGTCACAAATGGACTTGCCTCATCAATATTCATGATGCAGGTCACAATTGGTGACCCATTGTGAATGGCTACAATCACAGGGATGGTGGGCTGCTGGGGTCAGCAGTCCACCATGTCTGTGATTGCTTTTAAATAAAGCAATATTTTTCTTTGTAATGCAGGCCATTTTCCTTAAAAGCAAACGGCCTGCATTACAAAAATAAAATTGAAAAGTTTTCTTTTCATTTTTTAAGAGTAGGGAGTTGACCGTGGTACCACTGCTTGCTCTTAAAAAATTGTTTTCACCCACATTCATAAAGGGGAAGGGGTCCCTTGGGGACCCATTCCCGTTTGCGAATGGGTTACCACCTCCTCTACAGAGTCAGTAAATTATGAATGTTTAGCAACCGCATTCTGGTTGCAAAACATTCATGAATGCTAGTGCTATTCGTTATTAGGAAGGGACGCCCTAAACCCACCTCTTCCTAATACCAAATCGCAAAAGCAAAATGCAATTCGTTAACAAGTTACTGAGTCGTATTTTGAGCCAGATGTACGAAATTGCGTGATTGCGATTTCCTTATAGCGAATTTTTGTGATTTGCTATTAGGAAACTGTAAACAGCGATGTACAACAGTGTGTTTGACACTGTTAGCGATTCGCAGTGGGTCGTAAATTGACCTACCTCATCAATATTCATGAGGCAGGTCACGATTTGCGACTCATTGTGAATGGTTACAATCACAGCGATGGTAGCCTGCTGTGGTCAGCAACCACCATGTCTGTGATTGCTTTTTAAATAAAGCAATACTTTTTTTTTTGTAATACAGCCGGTTTTCCGTAAAAGAATACGGGATCCATTTCAAAAATAAACATGAAAAGCTACCTTTTCATTTTTTAAGAGTAGGCAGTGGTCCGTGGGACCACTGCCTGCTCTTAAAGAATGTTGGCGCCCACATTAACAAAGGCGAAGGGGTCCCTTAGGGACCCTTTCCCGTTTGCGAATGGGTTACCACCAACTTGAAGTTGGTGGTAACTGCGAATGTTTTGCGACTGCATTCCCATTTGCAAAACATTCATACATACCAGGGCAATTCGATATTAGGAAGGGACGCCCTAAACAAGCCCCTTCTGAATACCGAACTTCAAAAGCAAAATGTGATTCAGTAACAAGTTACCACATTGCATTTTGCCTTCTGTACATGTCCAAATGCATTTTACCGGTCGCAAACGGCCCGATGGGCCGTTTGCGACCGCTAAAATGCTTGATACATCTGGCCCTTAGTGTTTTCGAAGTGGGTGTAGAACATACCAGTTGGTCATACAAATGAAGTAAAAGAGGTGATACACATGCCCCTTACAAGTGCTCAGATGCCAGAGGACTAGCTTCAGACTGAAACTTTTCATAAGCACCTGTGGCAACTGGTCACTCAGAAAAGAGGTGAGTACCCGAGGAGCTAATTCCGATTCATTGGTCTGAGAGTGTTGATAACATAGGGGCACATGCATCAAAATTCGGTAAAGCGATTCCTTATCAGCGAAAAATAAGGATTCGCTAATAAGAAATCGCTCTTTGGGATGCATGTACGTATTCGGTAATAATTAACGATTCGCTAGAAATCGCTAAATAAACCCGATTATACGATTGCGATTCGCAAAGTAAGAAAATCGCTAATACTGAATTCGCTATTACCGATTTCGGTAATAGCGAACTCGGTATTAGCGAATCCGCAAAAACGGGTCGCAGCAGGAGCAGGCTGATGACATCACAACCAGGAAGTCATCCAGGCCATGCATCATTCAGTGCCCTGAGGAGCTCAGAGGAGGAGGCAGAGGACTGAAGCTGAGCTGAGAGACTTCACCCTCACAATCCAGCTACACCACACCTAGCCAGGATGGACAACTATGCTGCAAAGAAAACTGCCACGCCCAGGAAGAGGAAGAGAAAGTTCTCAGAGAGGGAACTGGAACACCTGATAGAGGGGGTGAGCAGCAGCCATGACAAACTGTTTGGCAAGTTGTCCCTGAAGGTGCCAGAGGCTGAGAAGCGCAAAATATGGCTGCGCATTAAGGAGAAGGTAAATGCTGTGGGAGTCACACACCGCAGCATTGACGACCTGAAGAAAAGGTGGTACGACCTCAAAAAACGTGCCAAGGAACGCATGGCAGAAAGGGTGAAGGAAGCAGCTGGCACAGGAGGGGGACCATCAAAAGTACCCGCCAACACAGCTCCTGGAGGACCTCGTTGAGGGGACGATTGAGCCTGAGGCAGTCGTGGGAGTCACCCAAATGGACACTTCCGGCCCAGCAACCACACAACAAGGTAAGAAGCATGCCTGCGCAAATACGCTGCGAATTGTATACACATGCACATCCCCCCAGGCAAATCACAGTGTGCTGGAAGAAGTCCATTACACATATACCCTCACATACGAACAGCATCATGGGAGTTGTAGTCATGTCAGCCAAGTGTGCATGGATAATCACCAATGCGCAAGAATAGACACCAGCAGTACATGTCCGACAGTTTGTTCAAATCTGTGATTTATAATGTGTAAAATAGGCAAAATGATAAACAGATAGAGGAACAAACTAAAATAACAATGCACTGTTTCACACACAGATGCATCTCCGGTGGACTCAGATGACAGTGAGCGCCTCATGATTTCAGAGACACCAGCAGAGACGGATGGAGAGACCCCGCTGGACCCTCAATCCCCACCACCACCACCACCACCAAAACGCAGGCCACATGTACCCGCACTGCAGGAAATGGAAACTGAGCCGACCCCAGCACCCCCAACAGTCCCTTGCCAGACACGTCTCCCTTCAGCAGCTCCAACACCATCACCTGGACGAGTCAGACAACTGCGCAGGTCCAGGAGCAGTATTGCGACAGAATCAGGAGAGGCTCCGAATGTCTATGCTGGGGTTGAGTCGCAGATGCTACGTGTTCAGCGCCTGCAGGGGAGACATATGGGCACAATCAACCTGCATATCTCCAAGCTTGCCAAAAACATGAGCACGATGTCAGACTGTCTGCGTCACCTAACCACAGTTGTTGCAGAGGGGAATCAGGAAATGAACAAGAGCCTACAGGAGCTCACCCATGCTGTCATAGCAGAACAACGCACTAAGCGCAGGAGGCATCGGCAGGGCTTGCTTCGTCTCACTGCGAATACTAGGGCCATCACCAAGCTCTGCAACAGCACTGCTGTCTTGTCACGCCGCTCCGTGTCACTGCAGATTGACCTAGGACATTTCTGCGGGGATGTTGCTAAGGCCTTAGGCCAAGTGACCACTGCTGTGGAACAACTACAGACTGGGACAGTGAGTGCTAGCAACTTGGAGGGGGAGGAGGGTAGTGAGGAGGCATCGAGCATGAGTAGCGTATCCGTGCCGGAGCCCACTAGCAGGAGGCGCAGTTCGCGCAGCTCAACAGCCACAGGCACACATCAGGGTGATGTCGAGGAGACAGGAGGCTGGGGGTACGTGGCAAGAGGCGTTAGACATGCATTCCTGCCTCTTTGTCCATGGTGGGGTACCCATGTTCCACTTAGATATTGGGATTGCACTCCTGTGCTGTTAACGATTACTTTTCATTTCATCAACCTATGCAATCACTGTTATGTTTCAGAAACATGAATATTTACTTTGACCTGTGCCTATGTGAATAAAACATTAGCATCCAAAGACATTTTGTGATGGCTCATTCTTACCAGGCTCAGAAGTGATGTTGTGTGATGTATGTCCGCCTCCTCTGACCCTCAGCTGTGTTTGGCACATGTGACTGTCGGTGTTGTGCGGGTGGTTGGTTATCCCGGCCGTTGGCATTTCCGTCCATCACAATGGGGATCCCCTTCGGGTTGCAATGTTGTGCAGCATGGCACATACTGCTACAATCCTGCAGCAGGTCTCGGGGTCATATTGCAATGCACCACCAGTCTTATGTAGGATCCGGAAGCGACTCTTCAGGATCCCAAACGTTCTCTCAATCACATTTCTGGTGCTGATATGTGCCGCGTTGTAGCGCCATTCCTGTGGTGTTGCTGGGTTGAGGTGGGGTGTCAGGATATATTCCCGCAAGGCGTATGCGCTGTCACCTACAGGGTGGGAAGCAAAGGATTAGCCGCAGTAATGCAATTACATATGGGATCATGATGTAAAAAATAGGAATATGTATGTACCGAGTAGGTGTCCCTCTCCAAATTCACCGTTGAGCAGACGCCTGTGGATGCCACTGTGCCGGAATATATATGAGTCGTGTGTGCTCCCCGGAAATTGTGCCACTATGTCCGTAATTATGTGCTTGGCATTGCACACGACCTGTACGTTGATAGAGTGATAGGAATTCCGGTTGCGGAAGATGTACTCGTTGGCTGAGGGGGACAGATGGGGACATGTGTGCAGTCAATGCATCCTATGACATGGGGGAATTGTGCCAACTGGTAGAACTCCAGTTTGGTCTGGTTCAACTGCTGTGGGGTTGTGGGGAAGGTGATGTGGGTATGGATCATTGTCAGCATGGCATCAATGAATCGACGGAAGAAGCGTGAAAGTGCGCTTTGTGAGACGCCTCCGGCCACCGCTACGACCCCCTGGAAACTACCGGACGCCAGTAGGTGAAGGCTGCATAGGACTTGGACTTGCGCAGGAATGGCATTTGTCCTACGGGTCTGGTGCTGCAGTAGTGGTTCCAGGTCAGCAATTAGGCGCATTATCATGGCACGATCCAGACGATACTTGTCATGTACTTCCTCCTCATTTTGGCCAAGCAATGTAATGCGCACTCTGAATACCCTCTCCTGGATCCTCCTCCTGCGCTGTGCTGCTGCATTAAGTCTCATCCTCCTTGCAAGCACGTAGAGGGCTGCCATTTTGGAAACCTTACGGGGTCTCCAGTGCCATTTTGAAGGGTTTCAGATAGTTTACACCTGTGTTTGAATTTTTTTTTTTTTTTGTCTGTTTCATCAGATTCACCTCCTGTTTGAGATTCCCCTTATTCTGCTCATGCTAAATAGCGACTTTGGGGATATTCGTTAATAGCGATTTTTGATGCATGCCTTTGCGATTCTTTAATTGCGACTCGCTATTTGCGTGCGCAATTGATGTATTCGCTATTTGCGATTCGCAAATGTGCGAATCGGTAAATTAGCGGGGCATTTTTTGCGAATGGGTAGTTTTTTCGCTATTGGGGTTGATGCATTGCACTTGCGGGTTTTGCGCTCGCTAACGGCCTATTTTAACGAATCGCTAATTTAGCGAGGGGTATTTTGCTTGATGCATGGGCCAGATAGTGATTGAGCACGGCAAAAGCCGACGTCTGAAACTGTAAGGATAGGCGATTAAGCATGCTTGAGTGTCCAATAGACCCACATAGATCCCAAAAAGCAGTGCATGGCTATAGATCGACTGACTGCCAGTTATCTAATGCATACATATTTTTGTTGACTACACTCACAGTCGATTTTCTTAGCATTTTTTCATATTTTCAATGACTTTCACTGAAGTTACTTTTCAGCAATTGTTGACTTTGCTATGTTTATTATTTTATGACAAAGGTGAACTCAGAAGTTTCAATTGACATTTGAAGGAAGAGTAAATGAATGTTCAAGACAATATGAAAAATACAATCTCAATTTTAACATATATCCAATTGTATCTATATGTATTCCTCTGAACAATGTACGGTCGCAGGATGAAACAAACATTTATGCATGAATGTATATGAATTATCTCATTATCCACATATGTTTAACGTATATTGTTTGCTTGAAGTACATTTTGGAAAACTATAGATATTAGTTCCATTTGTTTTGCTTCACATATAAACGTACGTTCTATTCGTCCTGTGTTTTTCTAATTATTCTTTATTTTAAATATGCATGGTGGAGTGATTGCTGAAAACTCTGTTGACCTTTAAAATATTTTGCGAGAAGAGGTGCCCCAGCATTTTTTTTGAGAAGTTGCTAAAGAGAGAGACAACCAGCTTGAGCTCCCCTCTCTGTTTTTACTCACAGTGGAAACGGGAATCCCTCTTATACTCACTTTCAACATTCGAGTTCTTTTTTCGAATACTTTTGTTGTCCACTCTCTTTCTCCTCTTGTATCTCTTTCATCACTCTATCTCTTTCACTTTGACCCCCTCCCTCCCCAATAACACACGCATGGAAGGAAAGGTCTTTTGTGGAATGTGTGCTCATTGTGGCTTATCAACTGTTGTTCAAGTCCCTGCTTCTACATGCCCTGTGAGGCACCATAAACACAGTGTGCTTTACTTAAGATAACTGTGCCACACCTGTGCTGTGATAGGACACGTCTGGGGGCTCCCCAGACGTTTGCACATCGCGCAGCTGAAATTCAATCTACAGCACCTGTGATGCACCATGCTAAAAGACCCTTCTAAACATTTCAAACACATGCAGGGTCTTCTTTCAAAGTTTCTCAGTACTCCAGAACAGTGCTTTAAAGGAAAAACATAAATGCAGGTACTCACCAAAATGAGCAGTGAACTGGAGGAGGAGTTTAGGGCGGACTTAAGGGTGGTGTCATATGCAGGGCAGGACTAGGTTTTTGAACTTTCTAAGCTTTGTATGTAAGAAATCTGCATGCATTGTAAGAATGCCTGAGGTATCTGTCCTTGAGTTATTACACTAATTACCATTTATATAGCACTTACTACTAAGTGTTTATTATTAACCATAGGAATTATTTTTCAACAATGTTAGAATAACAAAATATTGAGGAAAAACAGCAAAGTTCTAAACGTATGTCTTGTAGTTTGCATCCCTTTCCCTGATGCAGGATCATAAGTCACTAGCTATATGACAAGGATTTTAACTTGTGACCTGCAGGTAACACAAGGATCTCGGCAACAAAACAATGAATAACTAAACTATCTGCCTAAAACACAAATCTGCGATCTGCATGTTTCATGCTGTGCATTCCAGAAGACACTTACGCCCTCCATTCAAATGTATGCGGAGTTGAACCTTTCATTACAATGCACACAGAACTTTCCATCAAGTGCATTAACTACCCAAGTTATAAAAGTACTATTGTAGCGCACACTGTGAAGGACGTGCTGCCGGGTAGAGCTGCTGAGCAGAGTACCACTTGCGTCAAGGCCTGGCCCCTATGAGTACCGGTACTCTCCTTGTCTGAGGAAACGTTCCGGTACTCAAGGGGAGAAAATGAGTACCAGTGCATTTAAAGCTCTGCTACAGAACAAGCTCAGTAAGAGGAGTACAGAACGCGGGGTCACCAGTGTTTACTATGTAAAAAGAATTAATAAGTAAATGCAGTGGCCAAAATGTTTTCTTAGGAGACCACCGTCATTGCTTCTGAATGTAGGGGCTACTGTATAACAAAACTGCCTACCCTTCATTCCACCTCATTTATGTTTCTTCCACCACCCTACTCTTCTGCTGTCCGTATCTCATTTTGCCTGTTCCTTTTCATCCCTTCCTTCTACCTTTATCACAGGTTTCCTATCTTTCTCTTCCTCATTCTTTCTCCCTTCTTTGCCTTTCTCTCTCCTGACCTATGATGAATCCTGATAATGAACATCGACTTAAATTAAGGCATGGGACTTACTATGTTCAGGGCAACAGCACATCTTCCTAATATTCATCCTTTTCTTATTATGACCTACAGAAATACAAACAAATGCCCGGTTGTGGCATACAATAAACGAGCCGCTGGCTCGTTTATTGTAGGACAATTCTTTAACGTGGAATCTTGGTATTTTAGTACTTTTTTGCATTTGAGCGCAGGAGTGTCGAAGGTTGGTGCATGTGGGCCAAATCCTTGCCAGATATTCAGGGTTGCAGCATGGAAAAATGTACCTATAATGGGCCCTATTTACAAAGGCAAATCTACCTGTTTCATACCTGTCAAGATTTCACAAAGGAAATTCCTGATAGGGTAAACACATTTACGGGTGAAGAGATCTGTGCTATGAGTGCTGCGCAACTTTAAATCTCACTCAAAGGGTGGGAAAATGGGTGCTTCTAGGCATTGCAATCTGTAGGTATGCATGAAAGATTGTGACTGCCCACAAACAAGTGTGTATGTGCATTCATATACAACTCTTATATAGCTAGGTGACTCACTCCTGAAGGAGTTTCCCGGTGCTTGCTACTGGACAGTGGCTCAGAGGAAATTAAAACACCATGTTTTTAGGAGTTTTTAAACGTGCAGTGGTCGGGACAGGTGCGAATATGGAGGGGAAGCTTGTTCCAGTAAACTGGGGAGAGGTAGGAAAAAGATCCACCCCCAAATCTGGCCGTGCGGATATGCGGGATCTTTAGAAATGCCTTATTAGCAGATCTGAGTGACATGGAGGGTTGGTAGTTGAGGAGCCTAGAACAGGGTTCTCCAAAGTTGGTCCTGGAGAGCCAGATCCATACCAGATTTTTAAGATAACTACATTTATCTAAATGGGGATATGCTAAAAATCTGGCATGGGCCCAGCCCTCCAGGACTGACTTTGGAGAACCCTGGTCTAGAATAAAGATAGGTAGGTTGTTCATGCCTGAGAGCTTTATGGGTCAGACAACAAAGCTTGAAAATGACATGTTTGCTGATGGGCAACCAATGTAAAGCTCTTAAAATAGGAGTGGAGGAAGACCGAGAGGGGAGGTTACATGTCAGGTGTGCAGCGGTGTTTTGCACTATCTTCAATTTGGACAACAGGGTGTAATTTGCTGCCACGGGTAAGGCGTTGCCATAATCATTCTCTTTTTTTAAAGTTCTTTTTATTTATCAGACATACAATGTATAGTACTACATTACAATACATGTCCATATATTCCTTCTTTTCAATACAATCCCCTTGTTCTATTCTGTTCCCTCTGATTGTCGCCATCGTCTCAGCAATTTCCTATTTGCATTCCTGTGCTTTTATAATTTTATAGTGCCCTTCTCGTACACCCACCCTTCGTGCCTTCAGAACCTGGCTTGTAGTTACAGCTCCCTATATTTTGCCCAATTTCCCCATACTTTATCCCATTTGCCAGGGCATCCATGCCCCTGATAGACTACCTTCTCTGCGGCACAACACCAATCCATATCCTGCTTCCATTCTTTCACTGTCGGAACTCGTGCTGTCCCCCATAGTCTAGCTATATTTCTCTTTACTACCATGTCGGCCAACATCAGCCATGTTTTTGTGTATCGTGACCAGTCCACTCCTGTAATTTTGGTTAATAATCGCCAGTTAGCCTCCATTGGTACTGCTTGGCCTAGTACTTTGGACATCACTTTTGTTGTCCCTTTCCAGAATCTCTGCAAAGCGGGTCAGCTCCACAACGTATGAAGGAAGGTATCTTCTCTATCGCAACCTCTCAGGCAGTTGGGAGTGTCGCATTTCCCCATCCTACTAATTCTTTGTCTAGTAATATATACTATATTTACAATTTTAAGTTGTATCAGTCTAAAGCGGGACCTGATGGCTACCTCCGCTGGACTCTGTATAACCTCCATCCAGTCTTCTTCTTCCAGCTGTCCCACATCCCTTTCCCATTTCTCCCTGAGGTTTATCAGCAGGTCTGGAGCATTATTCATTATTTTCTTGTATATTAGGGAGGTTGCTTTTTCCGGTATAGGATCTGCTATGAGTTTATCCTCCATCGGTGAGTGTTCAGGTATACTTTCGCCCTTTTTTATGTGCACTGTTAGAGCATGCCTCAATTGCACATATTTGAATCCTTCTGTGTCTGACATTTAATATTCTTTCTGTAGGCTCTGGAACCTCACCATTTCCTGGCCCTTCCACACATCCCCCAATGATTCTATGCCCAGGAGTTCCCAAGCCCGGAGGCCTTGTAACTTTCGCACTTCCCTCAGGAGATCCCCTGCCCATAAAGGTGTTCGCTCTGTCTGTCTGTCTTCCCACCCGAGAAACTTTGTCGCCTCTTTCCATATCCTGACTGTTGTCTGCGTGTGAGTTGGCAGCCCTCCCCTAGGCCTCTTACTATATATTGCGTCTGGGTATCCCTTCTGTCCCAATGCCCAGTAGTCCACTCTGTAGGCCGGTTCCTCTCTATCCGTATAGACCCAATCATTAATCGTGGTTATTTGTGCCGCCCAATAATATTTACGTATATCTGGGACTGCTATCCCTCCATCAAACCTGCCTCTTTGTAATTTGTTTAACGCTATCCGGGGGTTCCCTCCATTCCATAGAAGATGTCGCAGTTCCGCATCTATTATCTGGAAGTATTTCGGTGGTACTCTGTATGGAGACATATAGCAGGCGTGGCAAGGCCATCATCTTAAAAATTGCTGCTCGGCCCATCGGTGAGAGTGGTAGCCTCCTCCAGTGTGCCACATCCCCTTTTAGCCTTTGCAGCTGGGGAGTCAGATTGTCCTCTCTAAACTCTTCTTCTGTCTTAGTAATTACTATTCCCAGATATTTAAACTCGGTCTTTATTGGAAGCGCACTGCTCATAACCGACAAGACTGGTTGTTCTCCTGCTAGTACAAATATTAATGATTTATTCCAATTTATTCGGTAATCCGAATAACCCCCAAACAGTTGAAATATATGTAGTATTCTATGCACCGTCGAGTGGGGTCTTGTGGCATACAGGAGTATATAGTCCGCGTACAGCGAAATCCTTTCTTCCCATTCATCTCCTATCTTAATGCCTCTTATTATCGGATCTCCTCTGACCCATGCTGCCAGCGGTTCTATTGCTAGTGCAAACAACATAGGAGAGAGCTGCCACCCGTGCCTTGTTCCCCTACAGAGTGTCACCTGTCTTGATACCGTTTCGTTTACACGTACTCTTGCCCTCGGATCAGTGTAAAGTAGCTTAATCCAGGCCTGTATCTTAGGACCAAATCCCAACCGCTCCAGTACCGCGAACAAGTACTCCCATTCTATATTGTCAAATGCCATTTGGGCGTCTAATGACAGTAGTACTGCACTCTTGTCCGGTGTGGTTTTAGCCACGTCCATCACCCCATATAGCCGCCTAAGATTTAGTCTGGTGCTTCGCTTAGGCATAAAGCCCGACTGATCTGGATGTATAAGGCCTGTTATTATCCCGGTCATTCTTGTGGCTATAATCTTTGCCAGAATCTTTGCCTCTGCGTTGAGCAGGGATATAGGCCTATATGAGGAACAGCACTCCGGGGATTTCCCTTGTTTAGGGATGACTACTATTGTGGCCATTCTTTGGTCCTCCGGTAGGCTGACCCATTGCAGTGACTCCTCAAACATCTTTAGAATGTGCAGGGCCACTGTTGATGCCACTCCCTTGTACAATTCTGTTGGTATACCATTCGGCCCTGCTGCTTTTCCCGATTGGAGGGCGCCTATTGCACTGCATATTTCTTCCTCTATAATATCTTTCTCTAGTTCTTTTATATCCTCTTGCGCTATCACAGGGAGCTGAACCTCTCTCAGCAATTCAGCACAGTCCTCCCTCGTGCGATCTGTGACAGACTGATATATCTGTTCGTAGTAGGCCGCAAAGGCTTCAGCTATGTTTTCCCCTGATACACAGAGTTCCCCTTTCTCATTCACGATCTCTAGTACCCAGTTCCTTTCTCTATCTCTTTTTTCCAGCCATGCTAGGAGTTTTGTCGCTTTGTCCCCCACCTCGTATACCCTTCGCTGGGTGGCCCAATTGTATTCCCTCGCTGCCCCTTCTGCTTCTTTCTGCTTAAGGCATATCTGGTGACTGAGCCGCGGCTCCGCAGTCGCTGTGCTTATTTTAATACTTCCCAAATGTAGTAGTTCCTGCTCTAGCGCTTCATACTTTAACTGTTTCTCTTTTTTCAATCCCCCTGTCAGTGCCTGAGTATAGCCTCGAATTACTGTTTTGTATGCTTCCCACAAAAGCGCCTGCGAGTCAACTGTTCCCTGGTTCTCCTGAAAATATTGCTTAGTGCGTTCACGAATCTTATCTTGTGTCTCCCTGTTTTGAACCAACCAGGGGTCTATTCGTGATGGGAGAGCGTCCGTCCTAGTAGGCCCTTGGAGTGTAACCTCCACTGGCGAGTGGTCCGATAGGCCCCTCGCCTTGTGGACGGCCCCTCTGAAACCGCCCGCATCGCAGGCATGCGTTAGGAAGTAGTCTAGTCTGGACTGTCCCGATGTGCTGCCGATGATGTGTATACTGTCTAGTTAGTGGATTATGTGCCCTCCACAGATCGAGCAGTCCCATTGCTTCCACAAATGATTTTATAGTGTCGCCTCCCGTTTCTCTGCTGGCATGTGATATCCTATCTATACCTGGGTCCATCACGGCATTCCAGTCTCCCCCCATTACTAATGTCCCTTTTGGGAATTTAAGGAGTAGCGCACTTAGCTCCGGTAGTGTGCTGGAGTGCATTTTCAGGGATATATATACCGAACACATGTTAACTGTCTTGCCTTCCCACTTACCAGTGAGTGCTACATATCTGCCCAGTTGGTCATGCCAAACATTTTGGGGGATTAATGGCAGCGTCAGTTTCACTAATATTCCTACTACTCTGGATCCTGAGGTAAATCCCGAATGTGCCAACAGTTTGTAGCCAAATCTATCTAGGGCCTCTGCATGGATTGCCCTTCAGATGCGTCTCCTGTAACAGCACAACATCGGGAGCGTCTGCAAATATATTGCAGAACCATCGTCCGCTTAATTTTATTACCCAATCCGTTGACGTTCCAGGTCAAGAGCGTCAGCTTACATCCAGATCGGGTGTGCCCTTTGGGTTATGTTGGGCTCTGTCTCTCAGTGTTCTTTACTACCATTGGCACTCCAAGATGTGGCTATATATGTCTTACTTAGCACGTGTTTCCCTTCACCCAGGGGATCTGTATCCTGCTCCGTCCTACCCATTCTCACCCTGCCATAGTCTATAGTGTCTATGCATTGTTTTCTGAAAACAAACAACAAACATTTTTGCAATCCCCAACTGTGTAACTCCCCCCTTCCTGGGGATCAGTTGTGTATTCCCCCCCACATTTTTTTTTTTAAAGTCTTATCTGCTGTTTTCCTTTCTCTTCGGCCTCTTTCCACGGCTCTCCGCTTTATCTTCTTCACTCTTTATTGTTCTTTTGTTTCATTCCTCCGACTTGGTTGTACCTCTGCTCCAGTGGGAAGTCATCTATTATGTTATGTTATGTTATGTTATATACTCTTATAACGCGCACAGCTACTCCGAGGAGTGTCCCGGCGCGGGTCCAACAGGGGTCACCTAACTGTCACTAGGGGAAGAGGTAGGTTTTTAAAAGTTTCTTGAAGGCTAGTGGGTCTTGGGTATTGCGCAATGGAAACGGAAGAGCATTCCATGCCTGGGCAGCTTTAACGGCCAGGGAGCAGCCGCCCATCTTGTGGCGAATGAAGCGGGGCACTTTAGCTAAGAGAAGAGTTGATGAGCGCAGTTGTCTCCGTGGGATGTAGAAGGAAAACCGCTTCTGCAGATAAGCAGGACCATGACCATGGAGGGCTCGATGGGCAATCACCAGGGATTTGAATTTGACCCGATCAGCCACAAGAAGCCAATTGAGTGTGCGGAGATATTCACGCACACTACTCCTCTTGGAAATTCCTAACAGAAGCCTGGCGGCTGCATTCTGAATAACTTGGGGTCTATTCAAGGAGTAACCAGGGATGCCCACATACAAAGCGTTGGCATAGTCCAATCGGGAAAGGATCAAAGCACGGATGACCGCCACTTTGGCAGGCCTGGGGAGGAGAGGGAGAAAGCTCCTTAATGTTTTAAGGAGGCCAAAGCAGCTGCTAGAGAGCTTCTTTACCTGGGTGGAAAAGGAAAGGTTATCCTCGAACCACACCCCCAGGTTCTTAGCGGATTTAACGTTGGAAGTTGGTAAAGGGAACCCAGGAGGCCAGATCATGTCTCTGAAGCCAGGAGGAAATTTACCATAGAGGAGGATCTCTGACTTTTCTTCGTTACATTTGAGTTAAGCGGCCGCAAGCCACTCAAAAACCGAAGACAAGCAGTGCTGAACAAAAGATACAGAATCCTCATCCTTTTCCCACGTAAAGAGAAGCTGGGTGTCGTCTGCGTAGGCTATCACCTTAGCCCCCAAGTCCTCGGCCAAATAGACCAGAGGAGTAACGTAGATGTTAAAAAGAAGGGGGCTAAGGGAAGACCCCTGAGGGATACCTGTGGTAACCGGCTGCGAAGCTGAAGCGACCGGCGGCAGCCAAACCTGTTGAACTCGCCCCTCCCGGAAGGACCTCAGCCAGCCCCAGGCGGCACCCGAGACACCGATTTCAGTGAGCCGGGCGAGCAACAGTGAGTGCGGGACTGTGTCAAATGCCGCCGATAGGTCGAGCATAACTAAAGCTGCTCTCCCACCGGTGTCTAGACACTCGCGAATGGCCTCGGAAATCTTCACCAGTGCTGTTTCAGTACTGTAGGAGGAACGAAACCCGGACTGTGCTGGATGCAGGACGTCTGATCCTTCCACAAAATCCGTGAGTTGTCTCGTCACCACCTTTTCACAGACTTTAGCTAGGCTGGGCAAGAGGGAGATAGGCCGATAATTCCCCGGGATCAGGGGGTCAAGGGTGGGCTTTTTCAGAAGGGGAAGAATTTTAGCCTGTTTCCAGACCTTCGGCACACGGGCCTCAAGAAGGAGGCGTTTATGATGGTATTTACTTCGGGGTTGATGGTCGCCCCGACCGCGGCTAACAATCGAGCGGCGCAGGGGTCAGCGGGCGAGCCCGATTTCAAGCCCTTCAGAATTTTATGAGAGCTAGGCAAATCCACAGAACAGAAAGCAGAAACAGAAGCAACAGGCAAAGGGACACCATGCACGGGGTCAGAAGGAGGTCCGGCGCAGAGAGTGAAGGCCGCCTGGATCGCGCGTATTTTATCCATGAAAAAGTTGGACAGAGTATTACACCAGCCCTCTGTGGCCGGGAGTGAGCACGATTGCGCCGTGGGGGACGTAAAACTTTGGACAATAGAAAAGATCTCCTTGGAGTTGTTATGTGCCTGCTCAATGCGGGCTGCATAATAATGCTTCTTAGCCTGTGTAATCGCAGCATAGTAGGTTTTTTGCCTGCACCTGAGATTGCCCTTAGCCAGGGGACAGTACTCACTAAGACGCCAGGCTCATTCAAGTTTTTTACACTCAGTCTTGAGAACGAACAAATCCGAGGTGAACCAGGGTTTGGAAGGCGATTCCCTGGAAAACCTAGACGAGGTCGGAGTGACTAGCATGCTCATGGAGTTGGATAACCAGTTTGAGAATCCAGCAAGGCTCCCATCAAGATCCGAAGGGAGCGCGGGTCTGGAAGCCAACAGGACCGAGTCGAGTTTGGAAGGATCTATTTTTTTTAAGGCTGGTTTCCGGAAGCAGGGGCCAGAAGGGCAGGCCAAGGCAACCTCCCAGGAAAAGTAGGTGAGAAAGTGATCTGACTAGGAGACTGGTAGAGGGTCTTCAACTATGATAGAAAAATTAGAGGACTGATTGTCTCCGATTCCCCCCGATCCTCATGCAGGCTCGTCGACCGCCTCCTCCTCGTAACCTTTAGCGTTGCCCACAGCAGCGTTCAGCTGACGTCTTTTCCCGATTGTTCGCCACCCGTCCAGAGGCCTTGCCATAATCAAGGCGAATTGTGATTATTGCTTGTACCAGTGTCTTTCTGGAAGTCCAAGGAAGCCAATGAAAGTCTTTTTTTAGAAGACGCATAGCGGCAAAGCAGATACCACAGGTAGTGCTACAGAGTTGCATAAAAACTCTGCGAGATTACGTGGAGTTCCTCCAATGGGCGGAAATATAGATGCTGCGCTACTCGCACTGCAATTTAGCAAAAATCTAATTGGACTGCAGCAAATCAACTCAAGAAGCAGCCCTCTGACCGCGAATACGTGTGACTGCCCATGTTAGAAAATGGTGCTGGGGTGCCAAATCTCACTTGCAACAACTCATATTTATGGAGCCTCGCGGGAAAAAGTTCAGCCACTCAGCGATTGGCAGAATTTGGCCAGACCTCTGCTTTACAAGAGTAATGGGGAGTTGCCAAATTCCCCCAATTCCGCGGACAGAATGAAACGTTCTTCCCACCAACCAAGGGTTGCCATACATCCCTTTTTCAGGGCACAAAGGTGAATTGATCACCGCCAAATTCGGTGGGGATGTAGGGAAGGTGTTTCTCCACAACGAAACATATTTTCTTGATCGAGTAAAAACAAAAACACGCTTTTGTACAGAGTATCATATTCCTTGGGAGAAGTTGGCCTGGCATATGCTGTCCACTAGTTATAGTGGGCACCTTGCACCAGTCCAAACGACCCTTATTGATGATAGGTTTAAAGACAACCTTTATTGAAAGCTATCCTAGTGGTAGCTATGGAGAGCAGCCTTCAGGCTAAGTCTTGAAGGAGTGTAAAGCAGCTTGGTTTACCAGAGTATAACCTCTTGAATGACCAAATGAAAGGAGAACCACACCAGGTATATATATAAAATATATGTATTTATTTCTAAACACTCACTACTAATCTCTTTATGAGATTTATGAGACAGTATTAAAACGACAGTAAATAGCACAATATACAATGGGCCCCAGGGGAGGACCAAACCATATATTAAGAAAGTGGTATAAGAACCACGACTTGACTAGACACAGTGCCTAGAGCACGTAGAATCGCTGGGACCCCAAGGAACCACCCAAGGGACCCACGGGGGACATGTGCAGTGTGAGAACACAGCCGCGAGCGCCGTAGGATTCTATGAGGAAAGTCGCGGTTGGAATTTTAAAGCAAAAGGACACTTAGAAGAGGACTTTGAGCAAACCCCTTTAGACTTAAGGGGTTCCAGGGCCAACACCCATGGGAGCACCGTAGTACTCGTGTTACCTCACCCAGGGAAGCCGGGTTCATAGGTGTCAAAGGGTGTTGGGAATCGTCGTTGATTTCAATGGCGATCTGCTGCAAAGTGCTGCTGCCGTGAAGGAGAAAAGTGTCCGGTGTGATCCAAGCCTGGATCGAAGATGTGAAGAACCTGAAAGCAGAGGGGACAGAGTCTGGGTCACTAGCCAGTGAACAGAAGCGGAGCAATCAAATGCCCACCGATGTTGGGTGCTTCAGGTGCGAAGAGGTGAAGCTTGACTCTGCAGCCACGGGGTCCCGGAGATGTCAAGGACAACCAGAAGCCGGATTTGAGCTGTCCCACAAAGGATGTCGAGTGCTGGGGTGTCGGTGCTCAGATTGAACACAACAAGCCTTGGCAACAGCAACCCACGCAGGAAGAGAAAAGATGCTTCTGTGCGGACCAGCAAAGTTCTGGGGACTCCCCAAGCAATGGAGAGTCAGGGCACATCTGGAGCAACCAGGGAAGCCCAATCAAAGTTAGAGTTGCCTTCTTGGGGACCCACAGGTCAACGGACCAGGGCTCGCAAAGGGACCTCAAGATGAATCACAAAATGGCGATCCACGGAACACTCGTTGAGTGTAGGCCTGCAATCTTCGGTGTAATTACTGCTTGGGGTCAGGGCTACAAGTAATCCAAAGCTCATCCTCAGGGGTTTCCGGAAAGCTGATGCTTCTGCAAATGGACACGGTGCCCAGGGGTTCGGGTTGCACGGTCACCACGAGGGATATGGCCCTCAGACTTGCTGTGGGCAGAGATCGACCTCTAAGACCTTGGAAAACCCACCTCCTGTGTGGCAATATTCTTCAGAGTCCGTCGGAGCTTTGGAGATGCCAACTGGTTGGTTGCATTAAAGGTGCCTGCCTTGCAGGGGAGTAACTCCTTTACTCCAAGGGAGATTCTTCAGTCATACAGCATAGTGCAGATTGTCGAAGTACTTGGTTTCTGTGTCATAGTTTAGTCCAGGTGTAATCTAAAGTCCTGTAGTCAGGGGTTCTTACTTTATACCCAAGGAAGGGGTGGGACAAACTCTGGGGACCCACCTATGGGAGGGTCAGGAAAGAGGGGTGGCTACACCCATTTCCTTTGTCCAGTTTCGCATCAGAGCAGGGGCTGGTAGCCCCTGCAACCGGTTTGAGCTGGACTATGCACAGGGACACCAAATGTGCCCCCAGTGCAGACTTCAAAGCACTCTTGGAGTGCACCCACCCAGCACCAATACACTAAAGCCTGTCTGGGAGGTGGTCACACCTCCCTGTGACAGGAAACCTATTGTCCAGGCCTCCCCTGCCGGAGTTGCATCCAGCAGCAGGAGGGCAGACTCGTGTGTGTGGCTGCAGCATCCATTTTGTGATGCCAGGGTTCTGTTAAGCTGGTACCGGGTGTACCAGTGGTGCCATGTTTCTCCCTCTAGTAGGGTGAGATCATACCTCCCACTCCAGTTACTGGGGTGGAGGTATGATTCCAAGGTGTTTGACACCAAACACGACATGTTTCCATGCAGCCATTCTCAAGTTAGCATTTACCGCGAGGTCATAATGCACTTAAGAGTATATGGTTTGGCTACATCACAAACAACCCCGGAATGAAGATTCCGAAAGCTGCAGAGGGGCTCTGCTCATGCATGGGCACCCTCTCACATGAAACCCAGCACCCTGCCTTCAGGATTGTTAAGGCCTGCCATAGGGGTGACTGATAGGTTTACATGTGCAGTGATATGGAGAGATATAGGGAACCTATATCTCAGTAAGGGGTGCATACACCACCTTACACAGGCTGCTGTAGCAGACCTGTGGTGTCATTTTGGATGGCCTCTCAGGGGTGGCATAATACATGCTGCAGCCCCTGGGAGGCCTCTGGGGTACCTACGCCCTGGGTACATAGTATACCATATACTAGGGACTTATAAGGGTACCCCAGAATCCAATCTGGAGTGTACCTAAAGTACATGCAGTCAATTTAAGGGGAAAGCAGATAGGCTGGTGTCCTGAATAGCAGGATCCCAGCCAAACTAAGTCAAAAACCAGCAAAACACCAGGAAAAAAGTGGGGGCAACCATGCAGTCAGATTCCACCTTCCTACATTCCTCCTGTGCGAAGTTCTCACTATGTAGAACTCCACACAGTTGGAATATCATTCCAATGGGAATGTCACAAGACCTACCCAAAAATCTGCATGGAAATCTATGTCTGTTGGAATTTTCCATACAGATTCCTAAGAATGTTTGCGAATCCCAGAATTTGTAAATCTGCACTCACACGTAAGTTTAAATCTGCAAGTGCAGTTTTACGAATTTCTTTGTGAATTGCTCCCAGTGAATCTGAATGACAGGAATGTATATAGTGAATAGTTATACTGAAAATCTGTCATGGACCTGTCCCTGGAACACAACGCTGCACACCCCTGACCTAGGGCACATGCACACCAAGAAAATCCACAGATTTTGTTAAATTGAGAAAATTCATTTCTGTGAGCAGTTAGAAGGAGGAGATCACAAAGCCCACCATATACATTCCCCCCCCCCCCATTTTCAATATGCACACACAGAAACCACTTAACAAACCAATGTATTAGGGCCATGGTTGAGCCAAAGATGGTGGTGGATGGTAGAATGGAGAGCTCTTGCCTCACTGGCCATTTTCGGCACATATTCTGAATGACAAGGTTGCTGTCTCTGTTGTAATTTGTCGTGGAAGTCACCCCTAACATGGGTGTTCCTGCCAAATGGTAACTTAACAACCTAATGCTGAGTAGACCACCAGGCCCTCCTTTGCAGTCCCTGCGATGCACTTTCACTGGAGCTAGCAGAATACCCTGGTGGTGACACAGCACCGATGGGGAATGGGCGTGGAGAGTTGCAATCGATGTGTACTGGAGTTTGAGGCCAACTGACCTAAGGGTGTGATCTGCAGCTAGATGTGTGGGGAACCACAAGAGGTAGAGTGCCACACTACAGCCCTCCCCTGGTGCAGCAGAGTCCCGACTGCCAGGGCAAAGATCCATATGGGACTGCTGGGCCTTATAAAGAGGAATTCCCTCAGCTGGAAATGTGAGAGATGGTAAAGGGCCCACATCTCCCATTACCAACTAGAACTGTTGGGGGGGCCCAGGGCAATGCTGTGCAAAGCTGGAGAAAAGGAACCAGACTGCTACAAACACCCAATCTGAGCCCCCTATTTCCCGCAGTGGTTCACCTGCATGCTGGTTGGACCTTAGGGCAGCACCAAACCCTGGAACCGGCCTCAGCTTAATGTGGACCAGCACTTCGAACTGAGTCACTCCTAAAATGATTGGCGGACCAGCCCTCTCATGTTGGCTCAAGAGGGAGCCTTTAAGCCTGTTACAACAATTGATATTGCCTGGTGGGGTACCCCGCTGTAGTTCTAGAATGCACAATGCCTCTGCAGAATTGTTAACTACACCCTGCTCACCCCTGGACACTGGGAGCAGATGATTTGATAAAAGACCCACCCTACACACAAAAATGCCTTATTGAGGGGGATAAAAGGCACAAATATTGACATATCATTCTGGCAATACAGTGGACTCTGCAGAATGAGACCCATACTAGTAACAGACATCGGGAGATACAAAACGTATAAATAAATTAGCTCTAAGGGGCAGAATGCAAAAGCACAATCTGCGTACCAAGATCTAGATTCCTGACAAATTTGGTGTAATCCAGTTTTTGCTGCAGCCATGCCTTAAGAAGTCCATGGAAAATGCATGGGGATTTTGTGTTTTGGAGACCACCTTTTAATCGGCCTCGCTTGACAAATCACCCCGAAACTTCCCATGCACAAACTAGCCAAAACGTAGACCCTTTTTGGAAAGTTTATTGGAGACATATCATAAGAAACACATTTCCTCGAAATGCTGACCTAACAATAACTACCCAGTGGCGACTGCAGATGGGTAATATATTTATATAAATTTGAAAACATCTGTGTGTCTGTTTATATAATTATATATTTATATATATAGTATTTAATATT
Source organism: Calotriton arnoldi (assembly GCA_963921515.1). Lineage (NCBI taxonomy): Eukaryota > Metazoa > Chordata > Amphibia > Caudata > Salamandridae > Calotriton > Calotriton arnoldi. Next base: position 963,377 of record CAWUFW010001798.1, read on the forward strand.
AGTGAAATATATTTGATTTGTATTGTATTAAAATAATATATTAAAATATTTAACATTTACAGCTTTAACCTCTATTTATATTAAAAAATCAGTATTTGTGTCTATTTTTGGACGATATTAGTGTCAAGAATATATTTTTTCCGATATTTTTGTACTTACCATTATAAGGATAGGGACACAATATTGTTGTAAACAATATTTTTGACACAATGTTTTTGTTACATGATATTGTTGATTTCGATATTGTGTCAGTGATCCGAGTGAGGGATATCCTCAATCACTATTCCGGTTTGCACTCGCTGTGGAGCCACCTGCATGTCTTTTGCAGAATAAGGGTCAAGAAAGGGGAATCCTTCTTTTGCGTAGGATGCATATAATTTCCTTGCATGCCAATGATGTTCTTCTATTCTTGAGAGAAACAATGGCTAGCCTACTGAATGTAATGACAATATTGACCAGGTTCAGAAACATGTCAGGCCTTAAAGTAAATTGGGACAAACCTTGTCTCTTCACTCTGAGACCATTGAATCTCAGAGACCAGATAAAACACATGGAATCCCATCTTAGAAAGAAGAAAAGATCCTTCAGGTATTTGGTGTACAAATGTAAGACGAAGATGGTAACCTCCTGGTGGGTAGCCTAGGAAAAGCATTTGAAAAGCAGTCCCCTTTTGGTGTCGACTACACTGTTTTGCTGGGGACTAAAATGGTAATTCTCCCTAACCTCTACTCTACTCTACTATTTTGTAGCACTACCTTCAATTATTAAAAGGAGTGCTTCGTCAAAGCACTATAATCAATCTTGTCAGACTTGATAGGTGAACGGAAGAGACTCGCGACTGAAAACGTTATGAGGCCACTTGACAGAGGCAGACTTGGGGTCCCAACTTCGAGACATACTATCTAGCCATCCAGTTGCATTGGCTAATGTGATTGATGTCTACAGATAAAGACCCCAAAGGAAAAGAACTGAAAACCTGCAAAAGTGATGCTACAATTTGGGAAGCCTTAACGGGTGAGGTTAGGTTGACGAACACACATCCTAGATTATTCTGCATGTCCAAACACTGTTGGCAGACATACCTAAAGCGATTGAACAAACAACACTATACTTGCCAGAAATTCCCTGAATGGTGCCTTCCACACTTCAATGAAGTAGTCATAACAAACCATAAAAAAAACCCAGACAGAACTTTGGATAAGCAGGGTGGGACACCTATACAAGAGTGGAACAATCCACACATTTGAATCAATCAAGAAGGAAGGATCTGGCCTGGCTGTTCCTACTGGAGGAGGGTAAAGACTGATTTGCATATGGCTGGATTAAAACTGAGGTGGTATGCTGTGCAAAATATTGATGGACTATGATGTGGCCCCGAGTAATTACCAGTAGCTGAGATTAATTCAAGATTCCATCCATCACGTTTTTTCATGCCTTTGTATGACACCCTCAGTGGGACGGCTATGCCCAGACATCGGTCCCGTGCACACTGTGCCACTGGATCCAAGCTATACCTGTCTGGAGAGCCCTAATAAGGGCAAAACCAGTCATTGGTTGCTTGTGTTCGAATTCAGGGAGGATCTGGCATGTCAGTTCGGGCTGGACAGTTCCCATTTGAGCAGGATCAAGTCTAATCAAATCAAATCAAATCAGTCAAAACTGAGGTGGCATGGTGTGCAAATTAATGATGAATTGGGATATGGCCCGTGTAATTACCAGTGGCTGAGATTAATTCAAGCATTCCGTCCATCAAATTTTTTGTATGCTTCAGTGTAAAATAATAATAATAATTTCTATTTTTAAAGCGCAAACATATTACCCCTCAAGGGTTTCAAGGTGCTGGGGGCCGTCGGGGATATTAAGTGAGCTGTTGCCCAGAGCCGCCTGATGCTGAGCTGCCGCCGGCGATCAAACCCTGAGCCCCGGGCTCTGGAGTCACCCGCTTTGGACGCTGCGCCACACCTCTCCCACCTACAAGGATAAATAGGTTTCATAAATAGAGCTTTTATGATAGCACACAGGCTAATAAAAGTCTGTAAAATATATCTCTCTTAGCAGCCTAAGAAAGGCATTTATTAAATGCACTAAAATGGCCCTTGACTAGAGACTCTAAAAACAAACTTGGAGTAGGTCAATTCCAGGTCATTTTTAGGTCATTAATCTGAATGCTAAGTCTAAATGTAGAGCCAAGTGTGTGAAATAAGTCAGACAAGGGAAGTGTTAAAACAACTTTCAAAGGGTTATGGTCCCCTATACACATGTTTAGTGTTTTGCTATTCTGAAAATACTTCTACGCAAAAAAATATAATCTATTGTAGAGGATCATCCTCTACCAAAGAAATTTTGAATGACAAAGTATGATTGAGTTCAGAAATACTTACTAAATCATGTTCTGAGATAAAATTACCCATTTCAGTGCCACTGAGATTAGAGCGTTCTATAGGTGTGTGAACAATCGGACTAATTTCAGGTTGGTCAATATCAAGGATGCCCACTTTCATATTGGCAAAGAAGTCGCTACAAATTCTCAAGTGGGATCTGATGGTGGGAAACCTGTGCAGAATCAGCAGATTATCAACCAGCCCAAACAGTTCTCGAAAATTGCTGTTATTATGATATGAAAATTCAGCATTTTTGGAGTTAAATAAATAAAAATGTAAATCATTGCAGGACATAACATTACCCTATTATTATAGCATCAATGGGAGTAACTCAAAAGTTGCGTTTGGCCTCAAAGTTCCAAGTAAGCAAACAAGTTACCAATGTAAATAGGTTTCCCAAACTTGATGACGATTGAGTCCCAATGGCAAGCCTTTGGAATTGAGACAATCCCAGAAACCCTCCTAGCAAAAAGTATTTAAATAGAGTTAAAAATGTTAAAATCTTGATGCTTCGAGAGGCAGTAAATGACTTTACTCCTTGGTGGTGAACTACTTTACCTGGTATCATTGCCTACCAGAGTCACATTAGCTAAAATAAGAACATATGAGCACGCTTCGGGAGGTAAGCTTATGCCGGGCATATGGCTAGCACCCCTAACTTTTATTTGCTAGTGGATCTTTTCCGAGTGCACTCCTATCACTAAGCTAGCAATTTTGTTGGGATCAGTAGCAAAGCCAACGGTTGTTGGGGCAACAACTGCATCCGCTGCTGTCAATTGTGCCAAAGTCAAGGAAGGTGTGTCTGCAGATGGATGGCAAGGATTCAACGGCTCATTGCAATTCGAACCCTCTTTCCAGTTCAGCGATGCTTCATTCTTGCCCAGTCTTGCAATATGAGTTTTAACTGTAGATGATTCATTATATCGAACCTTGGGCGCAGTAAGTCTAAGAAAGTGGGCTCTGAAGAAGAGAGTGTTGACAAATCTCTGCTGGTGTTTACACCCTTGTCATGCGTAGTTTGTGCTCTAAGAGTCCACTTTTTCCACTTGAGATAGGGCTCAGTAGGCAGAAATGAAACATTGGTCCAATATTGTGTCTTTTATAATGGAAATAACTGGTAAGTGGTTGGAATTGTTCCCCATTATATGCCTATAAAAGCCATCTAAAAATACAAGTTTGCTGATTTGAGCTTCATGCTAGGCAAACAACATATATCATGAAATGAAAAGTGAGTAGGGCACCCGACACCAAGACATGGGTAAGGGGTGTAAAGATATGGGGCCGCAGCCGAGATAATAGCTAAGACAATTCAACAGAAGGGGCAAGGAGAGAGATCAACACTAAAGGACTTAAACCCCCTAGAGATGAGCCAAATGACCAAAACCGTTAAAGGTGTGCCAGCACATAAAACATTGATAAGAGCTTCCTCAGATTTATTGGGAACTCAGTCGCCAAGTATTGCAGAGGATCACATAACGCATTGTGAGTTGCTGGAGTTCCATATTTTGAGGAGTAGTATACGAAGAAGAGTAAATGCCCGGATACACCATTGAATCTGATACTTTAGAAAGATCTCCAGGGCAGAGCAAAAGTGGGACTTCGGTCATTTAACAAATTAGAAAAATATGCGTCAGTTGATCATTTTGTTTACTGTTTATGCATGAGTATAATGTTGGTAATTATTTCCACAGGACAATTTTGCAGCCTAACAGACCTTGAAGTTGTAAAGTTGCATGTTCTAAGCGTACTGAGCTTGTCGAATAACGTAATAAACTCAAAAACAATAAAGATCAATTTTAAAAAAACGGTGTATCGACGAACATCAATGTGCATTGCACATTTTGCATGATGTGTTTATGACAATTAGCAATTTTGTAACAATACTATTTTCCGGACCAGAGTTTCCATTTGTTTTTTTTCCATTCGAGCTGTAGACAGCAAGGCAAGTGACGTCCATGTCAGGTTTTCGATACCACGTGCGTCGAACGCGAGGCGCTTCCTGAAATGGTGACTGCTTTGCCGTTCGAGCTTCAAGGTCGCCTCTGAGACTTTATCACAAGGCTAAACCTCGAGGGGTGAGACCAACAACAAACCCATGCACATACGGATGGATATAAGTCAGACGGCGGTCGAAGACTCCCCAGAGGTGAAGTGAGTTAATCCTGTGGGCTGCTTCTGCTCCCAGTGCTTTCATTCTGTTAGCAGAAGGCATGACTGATTGTCAACCCATATGTTTATTCAATTCGGGCATGTTTGATTTTCCTGAATGCAGCATTTTTTTTAAGTCAACACCTTCAGTATACCTGCAAGCAGCGTTCGAATATGTACGCACGCCCGCAAGTCACTGCTGCAAAAGGGTGATATGAGTCAAAGCTCGCAGCCTACTGAGAAAAATAAATACATAAACCTAACACGATCAAGATTATTCTTACTGACAAAATATCGCACCATGTTCCCATTCACAGCCCCTGTCATAGACATGGATGCTGCTTAATCCAGGGTGTGGTTTCTTAAATACATCCGTCAACGCGTCTGCATCATTAATGTTTTAGGTCGAAGCCTACCAGACATCTGAAGACATCTTGGGGACATTCAGAAAGTTTCCCTGGGAATGCATTCCTCACGTTGCTTACCATTGGCTTTGGGGTTTGTAGCTCACATTTTCTGGCTTTCTATATGCTGCCAAAGCCTTTTCAACCTACTGCTCCTTGTATTCTTCCATGAGTGCTTCTTTCTGTGAACAGGCTTGTAAATCTTGTTCTTATCTTGGTACATTTGCTGTGCATTGTAAGAAAGAGGTCAAATGCCAGGCTCTGTTTTCAAAGTGAGAGGATTTATGTGACAATCTTGCTGGATACTGGGGGTAGAGGAAATGTTTTTTCTATGAACTGTGCAAGTATTTCAGAATATATCAGAATTAGCAAAACACAAATGAAGTGCATTTTTTGTTAAATCTGAAGTGTTTTGGAAACAAATACTTTAATATGATCAAAACAAATCAATGCACTAGGTGATACTATTTCCACACATTGTCGTTTGGGCGCTGTGTAGTTTTCTTAGAAAAACTTTATGTTTGTGCAAATGTAATGGGCATTTCAATTATAATTGTGTTGTCTGTAATGGCAGTGTGCTACCCAGCCGCGGTCTGTGCAGGTAACAGCGGTGAGGCGGTGGGGCCGTGTGAGGGGGGATTTCGAGGGACGATGCAGAGGGAAAATTAAATAAATAATTAATTTTCCCTCTGCATCGTCCCTCGAAATCCCCCCTTACACGGCCCCACTGCCCCACCGATGTTACCTGCACAGACTGCAGCTGGTGCTACCACACCATGAATACACCACTCTACTCTGTGCCACTCCACACCAGTGCACACTACTCTGCACCACTCCACTTTACAGCACTCCACGCCCCTGCACTCTGCACCACTCCACTCTATGCCACTGCACTCTACTCTGCACCACTCCACACCACTGCACTATAATCTGCACGACTCTACATCATGCCACTGCACTCTACTCCATTCTGCACCACTCTTCTCTATCCCACTGCAATCTAAGCAACTTCACTCTACGCCTCTCTACTTTACACCTGTCAAGATTCCTGCCACAGCTCACCTCTCTTGACTATCACAATATACTGGCATGACTCATATCATTCCTCCCAACACTTATGAATGAACAGACGTCTTGTACCCTGACGTTTGACCATATTACATGCTGTTGGTATTAGCTAGCTGCAGCTGGTGTTCCCCAGTTTGTTTGAAAAGGCTGAATAGCTTTTACAGATGTTTTACCATACATATGCAAGGTCAGGTTTCAGGCGCCACAGAAACGTCCAGAAAATCCACCAGAACAAGCATCAAGCAACCGGTATAGATGACCTTAACGTTAATCTTCTGGAAGACAGCCCTCATTAAATTAATCCCCTGCAGCTGTTCCTTGCTATAAGCAATTGGAACGCCACCTTTGTGAACATTCCAAAACACCTTCTAGAAGACAGCCTCATCAAATTAATCATCTGCACCCGTTCCTTGCTATAAACAATTAGAACGCGACCTTTGTGAACATTCTGAAGCACCTTCTAGAAGGCAGCCTCATCAAGTTAATTATCTGCACCTGTTCCTTGTTACAAACAATTTGAATGTGACCTTTATGAAAATTCTAAAGCAGACTTATATAAAGACCATCCACACTCCTCCCCTTCGCTTAGCCTCTTTGCCTTCCACTTACCTGTTTCCTGGCTTCCAGGACTCTGCCTTGCCAGCTCTCTTGACCCTCCCACTTTGACCTCACCACAAAGAACGTCACTCATTAGTCTTGCACCTGGATGGAAAAAAGAACAAGAAGAAAAGATGAGACGCATTAACAAGATTTGATTTTACTACGCACTGAGCTCAGTCGCATCATTGTGCTGCAAACAATGGTAACCAGTGTTTTTGTTCAACTCTGTCAGAGAGGACTTGGGTGAAACAAACCCCGTCCAAATTTGCTTGTGGGTTGGATGCTGAAATCATACTCATTACAGTTCCAAAAAGTTTGATAAAGGAGCCTCGATGGACAATCTAAATGAAAACAAAACAACAACAAAACTTAAGGTTGGTTGAGATTTGAAAAGCTTTCGTGAGGTGATACCTTAAGAGATAGAGTTAATACTAGTTAAGCCTTATTATTTGTTTGTTTATAGGTACTATATCTGCCGGTACCATATATCAGACTGGTGTGAATGCCTGCTGAAGTGTTGCTGTTGAGTAGATGAGCCACAACATCTTTGACTCTACACGCTCTCTCCATCCCAACCAACTTCCCCCTGGGATTTGCCACTGGAGCAGTGTCTCCTCCTGTAAACTGAGGGCACGTCTTGGGAGGATTCAGGAACTAGCGTCACCACCCCATCGGAATCATCTGTGATCCAGGTAGGTCGCTTATAACAACACCACTCTACTTTATGTCAATGCACTCTACGCCACTCTACACCGCTGCACTCTTCAGCACTGTACTCTAAACCACTCCAGTCTAGCCACTCCACTGTAATCTGCACACCTCCACTCTAGGTTGCAGTGGCGGCTCGCAGAGGGAGTGCTGCGGGACGGGGGAGGGGCTGGGTGGGGGGATAGTGGAGTCGGACATACGACGGGCAGGAGTAAAGTAAGTAAACAAATAAAACTATTTACCTTGCGCTCGCTGCATCGCCGAGTTGGCGATGCAGCGAGCGCAAGGTAAATAGTTTTATTTATTTATTTACTTACTTTACTCCTGCCCGTTGTATGTCCGACTCCACTACCCCCCACCCAACCCCTCCCCGCCCCACCGCCCTGCAGCACTCCTCTGCGAGCCGCCACTGCTAGGTTGCTCTGCAACACTGCACTCTATGCAACTGCACTCTATGCCATAGTGCCATGCCACTCTACTCCAATGTACTGTACTCGGTACCACTCCACTCTACGCCCCGGCACTCTATGCCAATCCATTGTAAGTTACTCTAATATACTCTGCATTACTGCACTCCAGGCCACTGCACTCTAAACAGCTTTAAATCATAACTCTACGCCACTCTACTCCATGCCACTGCACTCTACCTGCACTATTCCACTATATGCCACTTCACTCTACCATGCACCACTACACTCTTTGCCACTTCACTCTACTCTGAAACAATCTACTCTGTGCCACTGGACTCTCTGCCACTGCACTCTACTCCACTCTTTACCACTCCACTCTGTGCCACTGCATCACTCTACTCTAAAACACTGCCATGTATGTCACTGCACTCTAAGCAACTGCACTATATGGGCCTGATTCACAAAGGTAAATTATCACTTTTGTGTAAGTTTACCATTGTTTGCTATTCACAAAGGGATTTACAAGTAGTATCTTTACGAGTGTGGAGTCTCTGAACATTTAAAGAGGTCTTTTTATGTGAGTAGACTCCACAGTCATAAAGATACTACTTGTAAATTCCTTTGTGAACAGCAAACAATCATAAACTTACACAAAAGTGTAAGTTTACCTTTGTGAATCAGGCCCTATGTCAATGCACTATACTCTGCGCCACTGTAGTCTACACCACTGCTCTTTAAGCCACTCTATTCTATGCCATAACAGTCTAGGCCAATGCACTCTTCGCCACTCTACACAACTGCACTCTACGGCACTCTACTCTGCAACACTGCACTCTCTGCCACTGAACTAAATGCCACTCTACTCTGCACTACTGCACTCTATGCTACTGCTCTTAGAAGCTACCACTCTACACCACTGCACCCAAAGCCACTTCATTCTAATCCACTATACTCTACTCTGCACCCCTCTATGCCACTGCACTCTCTGCCAGTCTACTCTGCACCACTCTACACCACTACACTCAATGCCACTCTACTCTACGCCACTCTACTCTACTCTGCACCATTGCACTCTATGCCACTGTATTCCTTGACACTGCACTCTATGTCACTCTACTCTGCACTACTCCACCCTGCACCACTGCACTCTACGCCACTGCACTCTACTATGGGCCACTCTATGCAACTGCATTCTACGATGCTGCATTGTATTCCTCTGCACTGTACGTCACTATAGTCTGCAACACTCTACGCCAATACACTCCACACCTGTCTACTCTATGCCATACCACTCCACTCCACTGTGCGCCACTGCACTCTACTGTACTCTGCACCACTCTACGCCAGTGCACTCAATGCCACTGCATTCTAAGCCTCTCTACTCTATGCCATTACACTCTACTCTGCACCACTGTACTCAACGCCACTGTGCTCTTTCCCACTCTACTCTGCACCACTCCACTCTATGCCATTGCACTCTGCGCCAATGCACTCTACTCTGCACCAGTGCACTCAATGCCACTGTACTCTATCCCACTCTATTCTACACATTCTACTCTACGTCGCTGCACTTTACATCAATGAACTCTATGCCACTGCACTCTACGACACTCTACCCTGCAACATTGCACGGCATGCCACTCTTCTCTACACTACTGTATTCTATGCCAATGCACTCTACACCACTGCCTCTACGCCACTCTACTCTGCATCACTGCACTCCACTCTATGCCACTGCACTCTATGCAACTGCACTCTACAGCACTCCACTCTGCATCACTCTAGGCCACTCTACACCACTCCACACCTCTCTACTCTGCGCCACTCTATGCCACTGCACTCTATGCCACTCTTCTCTACTCAGCACCACTCCACTCTGCACCTCTGCACTTTACGCCACTGCACTCTACTATGGAACACTTTAATCTATGCAACTGCATTCTATGATGCTGCATTGTACGCTGCTGAATTCTGTGCTGCTGCACTCTACATCGCTGCACTCTATGCCACTTTACTCTGCAACACTCTACACCAATGCACTCTACACCAGTCCACTCTACTCTATGCCACACCACTGCACGCCACACGACTCCACTCTATGTCACTCAAGTACACGCCACTCTATGCTACTCCACTACGACACTCTATTCCACTCTTAACCATTCTACTTTAAGACACTCCATACCACTCTCCTCTACACCTTCAACGTTTAGCCATGCTGAACAGCAACCACCCTGGTGCACAACATGTCTAAAACACATTGGCAAAGCCAATACCTCTTGCATAGGTGAGAACTATTGGCTTTGCAATTGCTTGTTATCAAATAGCTTCCATTAGTATCTTAGGGTGTGGGAAGAGGGTAAGTATTCCCTGACCATAAATAAGTAGTCTGAAACTAGTTTTTCATCTAATGCTTGGTCTATAGGACGTTTCTACACGTTGCTTTAAAGAAACTTGCCAGAATGTATAAAAAGGTGGTACAATGTAAAGTAGATGAGGGGAAACTGATTTAGACAGTGCTTGAATTGATGACACAAAGGAGATACTTACTACCAGTGGCGGCTCCTCCATAGGGGCGTCGTCCCACTGATTTCTCGCAGTGCGAGAAGGCAGAAACATAAAATGGTAAAACTACCATTTTATGTTTCTGCTTCTCGCACTGCGAGAAAGCAGAAGTGCCTGGAGTGCCTGGTTGTGGGCCGGAAGGTGGGCGGTCCTGCTCGAGGGCAGGGGGCAGGGGGGAGTGGCTTACCCACTGTTGTGGGTACTGACTGTTTGGTCGGCCCCAGGGCCGACCAACCCAGTCATGCGCACTCTCCCGTTTTCTCTATGTAGGCTGCTGCATGCAGCCTACATAGAGAAAATGGCCCGGCTGGGGCGCTCTCCGCTGCGCCTCACCAATCACAACACTGCCATTGCAGCGTTGTGATTGGCTAGGGTAAGGAGGGAGGCTGCCTGTGGCTGCTTCGGTGCTTCCTGTAGGAACACGCGGGAGCGGGACCCGGCTGCAGCATTACACACCGTCCAGGAGGAGGTGGCGCGGTACCCGGGGTTAAGGTAGGTAAAGTTTTATTTATTTCCCACCCGGCACCCGCGAACACCCGTGCCCCCCCCTCTCTCCCGCGAGCATGCCGGCCGCGGCTGCCAGGGTTTTGTATTTACAGTCACCCTGGTTTGAGCGCTCCTCAAACATAGGGTCAGCGGCGCGCCGAGGTCCCTACCCTGACAAGAACCTCGATGAGCGCGCCCTACGCCATGCACACAGAGCTACATTCTGATCACGCCTCGCACTATCGGAACCCCCAAAAGAGGCAGATGTGGTCGTTGTATCCCCTCACCTAAACTGAGTACCCCTAAGCACACATCGGGGTTCAGTGAGAGTCTCGGGTCCCTCCGAGCTCACGCAGAAGACCCTCTTTCACTTATTCTACTGCACACACATTCTCACAGACTATTGCCTCAAAGATCCTTGACCTTGGGTACCAAACCCCTCACCCTGATCCTTCATTCCTGGCTGGAGCTGACGTCACGCTTTCAATATCAGGGTAGCATGTTCTTCCCACCCCCTATAGCGTCCCCACTAGTCCCTCTCTCCACCCCAAAGAAAAACACCACACAATTGCGGAATGCGAACCATGGCATAACAACTCTAATTACATGTGATAAATGAATGCTATTATTTTATATTCTATCATAAATAATCCGCCACCTTTTATGAGGGCCAGTGTCTTAGTGACTAGAGGTGACGCATCTCAAACTGGGAGCTTTATGAAAAGCATGCTTTGTTGCCTATGTTTTGTGCCCTATCGCGCTCCGCGGAGCGATGAATACTACTCTTGAAAATATCGCTGTTATAAGCAAAAAAAATGTACATCCTCTTGATTCTACGATTTACATTCTCGGCGCAGAGCTCTGATGCTGTTCCTTTACAGGCGCAACTACTTCATTTCGTCCTGCTTTGGCACTTTGCACTCTGGCATTTTCCCTATATGAATGCAGGGACTACAAGTCCCACAATGCATAGAAAATGACAGGAATTGATGCGGTGGCGAGGACCCCTGCCTCTATGGCAGAAAGGAACATGGTTAAGCACCGACAGCTGTGATTTATCCTGCTCATGGTGTGGTCCCTTGGGGGGTGTCTCTTCTCTCACGATTCCCTGGGACCACCCCCTCCCGGTAGTATTCCTCCCCTATGTTTCTGGGGCCCTTGCACCTGCTTGACAGACAAATGGATGTGTCTGTGGGTCCCAGAGGGGGTTGGCAGGTGTTGTTAGACACAAGGAACTACAGCACCTCTCTGGCCCCACCATCTCGAAAATAGTATTCCGTATCCACGTCCACGCATAAGACTCTGCCTCCGCCTTTGTATGCAGTGTGTTCACCCTAGTGTTTTGTGCACCGCAGGCACGCGCTTATAAACATGAAACGGGGCTTCATGGCACTAGAGATGTCTGCCATATTCGGAGGCATACCTGTACTTGGACCTCTCCACTAGAGGCAGGCTGAGCCGATATTTCCCTTTCTATCTGTGTTTATTTGCATGCCTGATTTTTGAAGCGGGGTCACCCGGAATGCTACAGTTGTTTGAAACGGCGGTGGTTTCTGTCACGTTATTTGATGGCAGAAAGGTAGCAGGTACATTCCCATGGGGAACACCGTTTGTATAGTTGAAGAAAATGACTGGGGCAGTGAACCGTTGGGGACGGTGTAGTCGCGGGCGTTTTACGTGGGTGGTTATGGTTGATACCGTGGGTATTTGGAGCCATTCTGTGGGTGGTTGCAGGTATTCTGTTGGAGGGCAGGAAAAGTCTGTGTGGGCCGCCCTGGAGCTTTTGTTGAAGCGGGATGCAAGTATAGATTGGGCACTGGGAATGTATGACACTATATGTGGGCAAGTTAACAAATGAAAGGAAGAGTTCGACCAGAGCTGAGCCAAGGGTCTGGCTCGGATCTTAGAACCGGTGCACGAGCCGAGCCCTGAAAAAATTATGTAAATCCTACAATAAACATCAAGTAAAATAGGATGAAATCTCTTCAAAATAATAAAAAAAAAGTGTATTTCTTTAACATGTGGAAGCTTTGACATTGGTAGGGCACATTATAGTACTGCACTGGGAAGTACTTATTAGAAGTGATAGTTTGTATAACTGGTAGTCTGAACTCATATTTGAGAGTGTTTTTGTATGTGACAATGAAGAAAAAAGAGGTTTAGCAAAATGAAATATTTGCCTAAGATCACACAATTTACACGGGGAAGTCGCAATTTATCCAGGTTTTATGGTTTCACTATGTACAAATCAGCCAGTAAATCTCTGTCTATTTATTTGTCTTTCCTTATGTTAAGGCTTCGTTTTCACCTCGTGGTGCATTTTTCTATAGATTTTAAATATAGGGCAAACTCGACCGGAAGGCTGAGCATTATACAGGAGTACCAGTTAAATTACGCAAGGTCACATGCATTATTTGTAGGCATGGGAAATGAAATAATTTGCTGAGAATCACAGTATGTTGAACTGATTTCCCCAGTGCTACAGTTGGCAGCTCATGCCGTTATGCCACGTCCTGGGTAAAGGGAGGGAGGCAGGCAGAAGTAACATGAAAGCTTGGCTCCTTATGGGCTTGAGGTTCCAACAGGACCTCAAGCTGAGCCAGAGCCAGGCTTCAGGCTCGAGCATGGCACCAGCTTTCAGTGGCTCACCCACCTCTATGTATAAACTGAGCAATGGGAAACAGCGTGATGTTTCCAGGGTATATTCTGTGGACATTTGTGGCGCATTTAATCTCTATTTTGGTTTTGGGTGCACTTTGGTGTGTATATTGTTGCATATTGTTGGCGTTTTGTTACGTTACCTGCGGATTGTGTGGCACTTTATTAGCAGTGAAGTGCCTTCAAGGGGTGGACGCAGAACCTTTAACAGGGCTTTATCCTGTAGGGAGCAAGGCATATTTCCATGGTAGTTTTAGGAGCCTTTTCTCCTGCTAGCATCTTTGGGGGAGATTCCTGCTTTATGGGAATGTGCGGTGTTTGCATTCTTTACCGCAGTCCCTGATTTATGGGTGCTCTTCTAGCTTTGGGAGAGATTCTCGGTTTATGAGAGTGTTTGACAGGGCATTCTCGGCACTGATATCTGGTTTACTAGAGTCTTTTAGTTTTACGTTTGCATTCCTTGGCAGGAAAACTGCTATGCAAAAACTCTGTGATGCGATTCCATCTTTCAGACAGTGATGATCTGAATGTGCTTCTGTGGGGTATCCCTTATCTGTAAAAATAACATTTCATGCCTGCGAGACGTTAGGTTATTATTATCAGAGAGCCCCGGGTATAACCGTTTTAAAAATAAGACGTGGTCCCTTTTTCATACATCTCCCATTTCCCATGTTTGACTGTTCTTTATTCCTTTAGGCAATTTTTAATTTATTTGAGTTGCTCCACGTGGACATTTAACGTTTTATGCATGTAGGTGTCGTCTTCCATTTTCCATGCTTTTCTGCTCTACATTTCATTTCTGGACTTTATAATTTATATGACTTGTATCGCGTAGACTTTTTGTGCCTACTTGCAATGAGGTCCTGAGTGTACATTTGTTTGTGTTTGTAGAGCTTTGATTTTCATCTCGGTGCATGTATGACTTCAACAGATCCGGTTATGTAAGAAGTATATGTACGTGTATGCTTGCATAGTGCATTTCTTGACGTTTGTTTGGCGTTGCTGCACTCTCAGCAGTGGCGATCCTCTCTACACATTCTGCAATTTCTCAATGACAAGAGCCAAGGCAGGTATCTGTTTGTCGAGTAGTGCTATCTCACAGTTAATATGGTTTTAATGAAGGAGCTCTTCGTGGCCAGTTTGTGTGCATGTTTACACAGTCTTTGCCTTGTGCATTTTATGTTTCAATGAGTTGTGAATGTGGTTATCTAGATTTGTCTGTTCCTTTGTTTTAGTGTGCATGAATTAATTCCTTTATTTAAATATGATTCTATACATATTTCTACAGAAGCTTCATCACATGGAGCAGTTACAACCTGCAGACTCACTCCTTGTTTATGGCACTATACCTGTATTTATTATATATATATATATATATATGCAGAACTTTCTGTTGCACAGAGGCTACTTTGCAGTGCTTTGCATGGGTGCGACGAAGGAAAGTTTAGTTAGAACTCTATGTGAGTTCAACAAATGTCCGAAACCTGCATGTTATGTGAAAAGACCGCCTTTTGGTGAACATTCGGCTTTGGTGCACTCCAGAAGTCCCTAGGAACAGGTGCATTTCCATATTTTTCCTGATTCTCATAGTTTGCTTCGAAGTGAAGGGGCAGAGGAAGCATGTTCCAGAGTGCAAGGCCTGGTACCATGGCTTTCTGCCCACAAACCGTTTGCGTCTTGTCCGGTGGATGTCTCTGTTTTAGGAGGCCAACCTTTGGTGTCTGGTCTACGGCGTGGCATCAGCAGGTTGGGGAGGTACGAGGCCGCTTCCTCGTGATCTGTGCGGTGCATTAAGGCCTAGGGTCTCCAGCTCAGTTTAGTACAAACCATCACTTGTGAAAGAATAGCACACAGTGGCACAGATGGACAGAGCATGTGGTAGGCCGGCATCTGATATGCATCTGATTAGACTGACAGTTTTGCCATTCACTGTCTTTGTTAGAACAGATTCACAACTGCTTTATTAACCTTCCTGCTATCTCAAATTTGCTTGAAAATGCACCATTTGCCCACCCTTTTTTCAAAGTTTTCACGGGGGGAGAACCCCCCCAAAACCCCCATACATGGTTCGGGCTCGCTCGCTACGCTCGCTCGCAACATTGCAGTACGGCTATTGTTTTACGGCCCACCACTTTCGAATGTCACCAGCCGCCACTGCTTACTACACTTATTGTGTGGCTAGGGTGAAGTACTGGGCTAAAAGACAGGGATTTTAATTAAATTGCTCATTTTTCCCACCTTTTAACTTCCACTCCTAGCAGAAAGGTGCTGCAGCCTCTTGCCAGGCTCAGCTCAGAGGAACTCCTGCACAGCCTTCCTCATCCCTCTCCCAATCTCCCAGAATGAATGTCGACTTTCCCTTACTCTACTGAATTGTACCATTCCATGCATTTCATCTGTCTTGTCTTACAGAAAAAAACGAAAAAGTACCAGAATGAAAAGTGTAATTCAAGAATGAATAAGGCACTCACTCCTAGCACGAGATGACCTGTGTTGGGATGGTTATGTCCCTTGCAAGGTGTGATTAGTACAAAATTCGGACACACAAAATATAGAGCAAAATATGCAATTTTGGGCCTTGGGAAGAATCACACTAACAAGGCTCCAAACATATGACAAAGATGTAGACGAAATGAGTCTGGAACTGTGCTTTCTGTTCACAGGCACTTCCTATATACAGCAAGTACATTTTTTCTTTTTTGCATGCTGAAGCTTATCTTCAGCACTCTACCCGTAAAATTTGCAGGGGTGCGTCACTGAGGGATCGTTTTTCTCTAGCATCGCCCTGAAGAATGCCTAGGACCTATACATGCCAATAGAGTAGGGCAGAAACATGTTGGCATTTTTAGATTAGGGTCATAGGACCACAACATCCTGTTTGGCCCTTCCCATAGTTTTTAACCATTCCCACTCACCCTGCGAACAAAGGGATACCTTGGGGTGTATGAGGGATTTTTATTATATCTAAACCCCCCCCTAAAAATCAAGACTTCTCCTAAGAGCTTACTGGAACATGGTCACGCCCACCCTGACCTTTAGGAGTCAGGCTGAACCCGATGATGAAGCATGCCACTACTCGAGTGGGTGAGGGTTATATATATAAAAAAAGTTTTTTCCTTTTCCCACTTCTAAGTGTGGTGGAGTATAGGTGCATCTTTTTCGCCTGAGTCACGTTGATTTATAAGGGAGAATACTATTTAGGTATGGCATCTTCAATTAACCTCAGGGAGCTGAGGAAAGTGACAGAGCAACAGGGAGAAGCTCCGGGCTTTCAAAACCAGCCTCCAAAGGCTCCAGCCCAATAGGGAAATGCCTAATGGAATAAACAACTTGTTGGCCCTGCTCGCCTTTAGCAAGGAGAAATCTCAGTTTTCAAAATGGGCAAAATGAGAAATGCCAGAACTGAGCACTGGTAAGCTTTGGTCCATTAAGAGCATTAAGTACCAAATCACATCAGCATTACAAGTAGTACAAATAATGCCAGTAGTGTGCTGATGAGCCAACAAGTAGAGTTTATATATATGAGTTTATATATATATAGCATCTTATTGAATGTTGTATAGGGGCATCTCGTTCTGTGTTTCCCAAGGCTTGGATTAATTGTCACTTAATGATCATTGTGAGAACAGTGAAGTAGCAAGAGTCATAAAAATACACATTGGTTAAGACACAATTATATCCTGCTGGGTGTGGGTGTGGGTCAGGTCCAGAATATTGTATTGTATTTTAATTACATTTATGCTTACTACACTTAACAGGTGTTGAAGCGCTATATTTCCTATATTTGCAAAATTCTTTATAGTTATAGAGCAGAACCTCTAACTGATCACTGGCTTTCATGGGCATATTCAACGCATCCAAAGAGCAGGTGGTTGAGCAGTCAGTAACAGTCAAGGGCTATTTAGAGGTGGGATGTCTGCTTCCCAGGGATCTGCCCCCCTGCTTTATCTGGTCTGCTGCAATGATTTGACTCATCAAGGGGCTCCTACATGGGTGGAATATAACATTGGTTTCTGGAAAGTCTTTCCAGGAAGGCCCAATGCAAGGTGCTAATGATCTGCAATGTCCAGTGCTTAATTTGTAAAAGAATGAGTGCCGATGCCCAAAGCTCTGCACAGAAGACCGCAGCCAGTCAATTGAACGTTGGTGCACTGAATATCAAGGCTGGTAGTCTAAAATCCAGCTCACAACTCTTTTGTCCACTACCAGGCCCTCCTTGACCCTTTATCTCACTTTTGTACATTCCTGCTTTCTCCCTTTGTGACGGTTTTGTTGTTGTTCTCTTCCTCCGTCTTTCTGATCTTTATGTTTTTCTCTCTCTTGCGCTCGGAAAATAACTGTTGAGAAAAATAGGCGCCGATCCCCAGAAATAATTGCCAATGCCCCCCACCAGCAACCACCAATTCAAATTTAGCACTGTAGATCTCATTCTGAACTTCACCGAGAGCTGGAGTTGGTCTAAGTTGTGTGCTCTGATCAATAACATGTCCATCTTTTTAGAGAAAACTATATATTATGACAGTATGTTGCCGGACAGGAATGCATTGTTATAAGTCAGATCACAAGAAAGTGCCATTGATGCATTCCAGATCGCACAAAAGCACGCCTCAACTTGACTTTAATTTGTCAGATGAGTCACTTCTTCATCTGCTGTGATGATACACAACTTACATCTTTCAGAACATGTTAAGCTGATTCCAAATTAATTTTTACTTGAGATTAAGCTGCATTGACCAGGAACCATTTCTGAACTGTAACAATATTCTTTCTCTACAAGTCTTTTCTTAACATACTGAATATCACAAATGATCCCATATTGTGAATTTTTCAGAAAAGAAGATATGGGTGTATAGTTCATGATGATCTCATGAGTCTGGGAATATTCATTTGCTAACGTTTATGCTTTCCAATGGCAGACCATGTACAAAAATTGTTGGATAACGATGAGAATCTTAAGAGAAGTTGCAATAACTTACCTGTACACCCTACTTCTTGGTTAAAGGTGTCCTCTTCTATAAACACTCTATTATAATTATTTTCAGGTGTGGCATTTGAATTTAAGGAAGCGCCAAGCAATCTTATCCATGGACACTAACTATGTGAATAAGTGACACAACCCACAGTTTCTGGCCCATGTTCACACTCAATTAATAAAAGGATGATCAGCACCCACCATTGGTCATGTAAGATATATATGAATTTCAGATGGTTTAGGTTACATAGTGCACAGACTCCATCAAAGTTATTCTTAAAAGGGGTTTCTTTATTCACAATCTTCTTGTTCTTTTTATATAAAACTTTTCTTCCTTAGATCTCATTGTAGCCAACGCTTTTCGCCCCTTAACAGAGGCTTCTTCAGGCTGTGAAGTGTATTGCCACTTATGTTATCATCTAAAAGTATTGATAGACTCCCAACGTCACAGCATGATGCCCAACAATTGTTGAGATATCTGGTAACCGTTCCAAGATGTCAGATCTATCATTTAGTATGTGTGTAGTGCTAATAGTATTATAGGACCTCATCTTCATATATGTCAATCACACGATCCAATAGATTGTGCTATTATCAGCATATTATGTCCAAACCGTTGTCTGCGCCGGAACCCGTGAGTGTAGCATCTCACAAGCGGTGTAATGTGGCAATAACCAAATTCGAAAGCCCCATTTTCACACTTACTTGATACACAATACGTTTGTGCTTGTTACTATACCTGGTATGTAAATTAACTCTGCTGTAGTTAAGTATGTTGTGCCTGCAGGGAGGTGGCGGGGCAGAGCTGGAACACTCTTGAAGCCCTGCCCACTCTCCGCCCATATTTTTCATTGGGTTATGTAATTGTCATTCGTAAATGATGGCTTCTAATTCGTTAATAGGCTTGTTAGTCCCTCCTTAGTACCGCCTTGTCTTCATTTGTAACCTTCCATGAGGACTGGCCCTTTTACTCCTGTTGTTACACGGTATGTCTTATTTAGTCTGTTAGCACTATTTTCTTTAATGAGTTTCTCCTACTGCAGGCACGACATGCTTTCCTGCAATATTTACCGCGCCATGCGCCCTTTCACTTTTCAAGCAGCCCAGGAGGTCTTGCATTTACAAGAATTTGAGCTATTGGCATTGTAAATGACAATGCCTTTTTTTTATCTGTTAATTATCAAAACAGATAAATAAAAGGCATTGTCATTTACAATGGCAATAGCTTAAACTCTCGCAAATGCGAGACCTATTGCATTGCAAATGCTTGTTGAAAATAGCTAATAGATATGCTCCCTTGAGTAACCTGGACTCATGTGACTGACTTGTTCAACCTGATTCCTCTTTGATCTCTCCTCTTCCCTCCTTCTGTATGTCCCCCTGTTGGTATGCCTGGTTGTAACTCTCAAGATTTTTTGGTGTTGTCATGGCATATTGCTGGACTTGCGTCCAAATTCAATTACTTAAACTGACTTTATTTTATAAGGCAACACCATGTGATGTGTTTGCAAGAAACCTGAGAGGAGTCAAATAATTTTTTTCTTGAAGGGTACAAAACATACCTTATCCCTGCACTGACATCGGTGGTGGGAAGAGCAAAGGTGATTTAGTAACCTTTATTTCTTTAGCTTTTAGCCAGAAGATTAAGGAAATCGATTCAGGCTTTCATATAATACAGGTTCTAAAATTAACTTTTCCTGGTCTTACTACAGTAACCTTTGATAACTTTTACTATGCTAAATTATGATCATGGCAGTCTACCAATCTTTACACCTTAAGTTCTGTTATTGGCACTAACTTAATAGTTACAGTAGATTTTAACATCCGTTTGTGCGAAAGCCCTCTTGATCCAACTAACAATGTATTCAAATGCACTGTGGTAGAAGGACTATATATGGATCATTCCAGGGAGGGTACTGAGTTAAATATTATTTTAAATAATAACAATCTTGTCTTTTCACTGGACAAACAGGTTCATTCCACAGCTTCACATATCTTGCTACCTTTTACGGGCAGGGGTTGTGCCTCAATAATTGATTTTATTTTTGTGTAGGCTCCCCTCTTTATGCTGATTTCTAACCTTGAAACACTTCATAGTCCTTTTTGCGACCATAACCCAGTCTCTCTCTCATTAAGCGGACTGTGTCCGCCAACTAGGTGTCTTCCAGGGATACAGGGTGTGTGTTCTCCAATTAATCAAGGTAGGTGTCTAAGAAGGTCCCTAGTGCAACCCAAGGGCTTTAAATATTCCCTTTATTCTGGCTGTATGCAAGAGTTTTTTATGTGTCTAGATTCACACTCCACTAATGGGGCGATCTTAGAGGCCTTTGAGAATATTTCACACCAGGTGACAGCATTACTTCAACTGTCTGCAGCTAACCCTGCCTCACCTGACCCAAAATGGATAGACCATAATTGTTCTAAGGCACTATGAAGTTTGAAGGAAGCTTTAAAATGTGTACCATGAGATAGGAAGCCCATTGCAGCTTGTCACAAGTTTTACAAATTGGAGCTCAAAAACCTTAAAACTATTCTTAGAGGTATAGCCTGGGACGACTTAGTACACACAAGTATTAGTAAAGACAGCACTATGTTCTGGGGTTTAATTAATCAGCCTTGCTTTCCATATGGAAATTGTCCAGCTTCATGCCATCACTTCACTGCTAGCCAATGGGTTGATCATTTTGAAGGTATCTATAACTGCACGCCTATTTCAGCAGATAATGAACTAGACTCATCTGTCGTAGGGAGATCTAATATCGTATTCACACTGGATGAAGTCAATCAGGGAATTTTAGGACTGTCAAGAAATAAGGTCCTGGGCCCTGATGGAATCCTTCCTGACATGTTTATTGGTGATATTGAGATTTGACACCCAGCACTGGCATTGATTCTAAATGCAGCAGTTAGTGGCCTTCCCTCGTCTTCCTGGAATACCTCAGTAATAGTTACTGTTTTCAAGAAAGGTGATAAAGATAACCCACAATGCTACAGACCGATAGCCTTGATTGACTCTGTTGTTAAGGTCTTAGGGAGGGTGCTGTTTGATAGACTGTCTTTGTGGAGAATATATAAGTACTGATTTGCAATATGGCTTCAGGCAAGGTAGATCTACAATCGACCAGTCTATGAACCTTTATATGATCATTATTAGGTACACAGTAGCCTGACTCGATTGATTAATCTGGCTTTTATGGACCTTATGTCCGCATTTGATAGGGTCAATCCAGAGAAATAATGGCGTATGCTTTTCTCTATAGGGGTGCATCCGGACATTGTTTATTTCTTGAGAGATCTCCATGCCAATACTACAGCATCTGTCCATTATACTAAGGATTCTGCATGCATCCATCCCTTTAAAACTTCAGTGGGGTTCGGCAAGGGTGTATCCTCGCCCTATTTTTGTTCACCGTATACATAAATGGGTTAGAACAAGCTTTATTTACTGCCAAGGCTGACTTCCCCCAGATAGGTACATGCTCACTTCCATTTCTGCTTTATACAGACATGCGGTCCTGATGGCCAGAAGCGCAGTTGGTTTACAATTGCTTCTGATAACATTTTTAGCCTTCATGGATAGTTTGGATCTTTCTGTTCATTTTAGTAAATCTTTTGTTATGGTGGTGGACCCTCGTTGCACCAGATCAAAAACTTTCAGAGTGTGTAGTCACACCTCGTCTAAGATCACATCTTCCTCTTATCTTGGGGTTTTATTTGATTCCAGCATGAACTGGAAACCCCTGATTGCTAGTAAGAAAGAGCAGTTTATAAAGGCAAATGCAGCCATATCTATTTTTGTCTCTAGACTGGGGAGTAGACCGCCCCAGGCTCTAACAAAGATTTATCAGGCAAAGTGTATTTCCAGGATAACATAGGGCTGAGATACTTGGGGATGTGAGAGGGTTAGACACCTGCAGACTGTTGAAAACACATTCTTAAGGCATTTGTTAAGTTTCTCTCAAAGTACTCTATCAGTCTATGTGCATGAAGAATTGAGAGTAAAGTCCTTTAGTGATTTAATAGCTTTGAGGCCTGTGCTTTGCTGGATTAAGGTCTGGAAGAGGGCTGAAACCCATTTTATTAGGTTGGTCTAAAAGGATTGTTTATCACTTGATCAAACATCCAAAATCCCATGGTTTACTTATATTAAGGAGGTGTTTAAAAGTTTGGGGAGGGTTGATTTATTTCTCAGTCCCCAGACCATGATAAGCACCGAGCTGAAATGGGTGAAGGATCATTTCTTGGATCGAATAATGTTACATAGAGAGCAGACTGAAATGTTGAAACCATCTGTATGAGGGTTTATGCTGCTTAAAATGATCCATCTTATGGAACCCTACCTAATACTTGTAAAAAATAATAGGGATAAGTTCTTGCTCACTAGATTTAGATTTAATATGCTGCATTGGTTATTTGCCTCCCCTAGTGGACGGTGTGAGTCTGGCTCCCTGGGCCCTTGCGGTTGCAACAATTTGGCTCCGCAAGATACTTTACACTTCACTATGTTTTGTAGTTATTTTAAATCATCCGGGAGAATGTTTATTATCCCACTATTGAAAGCTTTGATGTTCGTCCTGCTTTCCTGTTTTTATAGCTTTGATCTGATGAATCTGTCATTTTTAGAGTAGCATGTTTTTTAATTCCTGCCATGAGATTGAGGTATTTCCAGACTGATTAATTTTGTTACATATAATTTTAGAATAATATTAGTGCAATGTATATGTGATATGTCAATGTTTTTACTTTTATGGTTCTAATTGTAACCAAATAAAGTTCTTATATATATTTTTAGTTTCTTTTACAGTATTCTGTTGCTCGCTTGCAAGTAAGGTTTAGGTTTAGGGTTAGGTTTAGGGGATTTATAAAGCGCGTGACTACCCTTGGGCATCTCAGCGCTGAAGTGATACAGGACAGGCAGATGTTAGCACAAGGGATTAGGGGAAGAGCCATGTTTTAAGTCCTTTTTTGAAGGACACTTCGTTTTCAATTAATCGGAGTTCTGGATCCATACTGTTCCACAGTTTGGGTACTAGATGAGTGAATGACCTTCCGCCCCATCTGGCTCTCTTGAATCTGGTAGGATTCATCAGAAAGTTAGAGCTTGACCTAAGGTGGCGACGGGGTGAGTGATGTGAGACCAACTTTTGGACCAGGGAGGGGCCTCTCCCATACATGGCCCGGTGAGCCAGGCTTAAGGACTTAAATTTGATCCTGGCTTGGACCGGAAGCCAATGAAGCTCCCTCAGTGAGGGTCTGTCTGAATAGTGTCTGGGTATATTCAACAGCAATTGGGCAGATGCATTCTGTACGACTTGCAGTCTGCTGATGGTGGCCAGAGCTTGATGCTTGTTGCTCATTTAAATTCCTGCATAGTGTGAAGTTGATGAACTATGACTAACATTTGAGAAACATAAATTCCCTTCCCAGCTCTTGATGAATAGTCAGCACCTTTTTCTATTGATTCAAAAATAAATCAAGCAGCTGTCATACAATCTCACTTGACCTTGTCTCAATGACTAGTGGTCTCAATCTCAGACTCCCTTAACTCGGACCACAGACAACTTGTCCTTTGCCTGGAAAAAATAGGATCTTGGATGGCTGACTTATTGGCTTCCATCTTCAGACTACCAGAACTTCTTTGAGCAGGACAGTTCTTAACATTGGAGAAGAACTCCGGAATTATCAGATGTAGTATACTGGTACATCTTTTAACAAAACATAATCTTACTCTCTGAACAGGACTGCTAGTTTAGATCTATGCTGTAGTCAAGTCTATGGATTAGCAATTGTGTGGAACTATGTAATAGCTGCACTGAGAATTAGGTTACTGTGGTTTGCCTTTCAGAAATACTGCTTTCAAAATGTTCCATTGCAACAAATATATGCTCATTGGAAACGATGATGCTTCCATCCCCGTTCTGTTTGAAAAGGCTCCCTTGAGCCATTGAGCTGACGAGCTTTTGGAGATGCACCTGTGCGCCTGTGAGAGGTACTGAGACCTGAAAGGATTGTGGCAGCTTGCTTAGCAATCCCAGATAAATTTCGTTTTTTATCTCTACTGATGAAGGATAATATCCAGAAACACATGTCTAGAGATTGACAGCACTAACCTGCACCAACTTTGGTGAAACACTTCAGCAAAAACTCAAGTAATATTTTAAATGAACTGCATTTACCATAATGCTAAGGAGTGAACTGTGCTGGGAGGTGAGGCAGTGTGCTCCCAGCCCCCTTCTGTTTGAAAAGGCTCCCTTGAGTCATTGAGCTGAGGAGCTTTTGGAGATGCACCTGTGCGCCTGTGAGAGGTACTGAGACCTGAAAGGATTGTGGCAACTTGCTCAGCCACGCCAGAAATATTTCATTTTTTATCTCTACTGATGAAGGATAATATCCAGAAACACATGTGTCTAGAGATTTACAGCACAAACCTGCACCAACTTTGGTGAAACACTTCAGCAAAAACTCAAGTAAGCATTTTAAATGAACTGCATTTACTATAATGCTAAGGGTGAACTGTGCTGGGAGGTGAAGTAGTGTGCTCCCATCCCCCTTCTGTCTAACAAAGATTTATCAGGCAAAGTGTATTTCCAGGGTAACATAGGGCTGAGATACTTGGGGATGTGAGAGGCTTAGACACCTGCAGACCGTTGAAAACACATTCTTAAGGCATTTGTTAAGTTTCCCTCAAAGTACTCTATCAGTCTATGTGCATGAAGAATTGAGAGTAAAGTCCTTTAGTGATTTAATAGCTTTGAGGCCTGAGCTTTGCTGGATTAAGGTCTGGACGAGGGCTGAATCCCTTTTGATTAGGTTGGTCTTAAAGGATTGTTTATCACTTGATCAAACATTCAAAATCCCATGGTTTACATATATTAAGGAGGCGTTTAAAAGTTTGGGGAGGGTTGATTTATTTCTCAGTCCCCAGACCATGATAAGCACCGAGGTGAAATGGGTGAAGGATCATTTCTTGGATCGAATAATGTTACATAAAGAGCAGACTGAAATGTTGAAACCATCTGTATGAGGGTTTATGCGGCTTAAAACGATCCATCTTATGGAACCCTACCTAATACTTGTAAAAAATAATAGGGATAAGTTCTTGCTCACTAGATTTAGATTTAATATGCTACATTGGTTATTTGCCTCCCCTAGTGGATGGTGTGAGTTTGGCTCCCTGGGCCCTTGCGGTTGCAACAATGTGGCTCCGCAAGATACTTTACACTTCACTATGTTTTGTAGTTATTTTAAATCACCCAGGAGAATGTTTATTATCCCACTACTGAAAGCTTTGTAGTTCGTCCTGCTTTCCTATTATTACAGCTTTTATCTGATGAATCTGTCATTTTTAGAGTAGCATGTTTTTTAATTGCTGCCATGAGATTGAGGTATTCCCGGATTGATTAATTTTGTTACATACAATTTTAGAATATTATTAGTGCAATGTATATGTGATATGTCAATGTTTTTGACTTTTATGGTTCTAATTGTAACCAAATAATGTTCTTATATATATTTTCAGTTTCTTTTACAGTATTCTGTTGCTCGCTTGCAAGTAAGGTCAAGTGAGATTGTATGACAGCTGCTTGAGTCATTTTTGAAAATCAATAGAAAAAGGTGCTGACTATTCATCAAGAGCTGGGAAGGGAATTTATGTTTCTCAAATGTTAGTCATAGTTCATCAACTTCACAGTATGCAGGAATTTAAATGAGCAACAACCATCAAGCTCTGGCCACCTTCGGCAGTGTTTTTTGGCTTCCATCTTCAGACTACCAGAACTTCTTTGAGCAGGACAGTTCTTAACATTGGAGAAGAACTCCAGAATTATCAGATGTGGTGTAAATGTACATCTTTTAACAAAACATAATCTTACTCTCAGAACAGGACTGCTAGTTTAGATCTATGCTGTAGTCAAGTCTATGGATTAGCAATTGTGTGGAACTATGAAATAGCTACACTGAGAAGTTTGTTTCTGTGGTTTGCCTTTCGGAAATACTGCTTTCAAAATGTTCCATTGCAACAAATATATGCTCATTGGAAACTATAATGCACATAGGGAAAACCAATAATAGTATTTTTATGACAACACCATAGCCCTTCCAGGATTCTATGGGGAAAATAGAACTCACAACCAAAGAAAGCACACCATTAAATCATCAGTGGCTACCAAGCCCAACCTATAAAACTTCTCTGCAACCATCAAGTTCTATTTTCTTGCTTGTTTCTGCCTGTAGTCTCCATTAGCTGTTGGCATTCGTAGCTATTGTGTAATAAATTTGGCAGAATTGTAGTAATATATCACTTGATCCGCACAATGCTTTTCCGAGGTGTTATTCTCCATGGTGGACGACGAAGGGAAGGCAGGGGTGAAGGCGGCCGTGTATAACTCTTGAAGAATGTTTGACTACAGGATGACGCTCCTTTGATTTACCGTATTGAGACTAATCAGATCATCTACCAGATAAATATTCTGATGACAAGATGAAGACAGAAATGAGTAATCCATAAAAATTGTGTTGTGTGCTTTCTGTTGTTTGTGTTTTATAGAAAACAATTGGTAAGTTGCATGTGAGAACATCATACTGATGTCACTAACTCGTCAAACCGAACAGAGGTGCTCAATACAGATACACCAGAGACTCTAAATGTCCTGATGAAGGCCACTGGCCTGTAGGGCAAGTTCAAAGGCTGGCCGAAACATCCTGAAGACAATTTAAGAGGAACAACTGCGTGTTAGTATGCCTTTCCAGCCACAAAAATGATCATTTTTAAATCAGCCAGAACATCCTGGATAAAAAAAATTAAGAGGAAAGCCCTAGGTTATTTTAAGGTTTTCAGTTTGACCTCAAAATATCAATAAAAACTTGCTCACACATCAGTTGGTAGAGCCCACTCATAACACTGACAGCCGGGGGTGAGATACTACAGTTGGTTCCGTTGGATAGAACAATTTCTTAGTGTGCCATAATTAATATTATTTATGGCACACTAAGAAATTGTTCTATCCGACGGAACCAACTGTAGTATTTTGGTTAATCGCCCACGTTCTGAGGGATACCGGCTACCCCGTTCTTATTTAAGTAAGCCGGGCGTGAGAAGCACAATGAGGAAGCATGCCTTTATCTGCGGGTGAGGACCTTACATTTACCAGAATAATACCTTTGTACAAACGCACTTTATTTTGAACCCTATTCTTTTGAATTTTCTGATTGAGTTCTCTCTGGTGGCACATGTATGAGGCTTGTGGTAAAATTCTTCCTTCGGATTAAGATTATCACTGCCCCAGTGTTTGGATTACCACTTGGTTGGTGTGCAGCCAGGTTTCCATCAGTAATTCGTGTTGTGCAAAATCTCCTGCCAGCCTTTGCCCTCAATAGGTTGAGTTGAAGAAGCATGATTTGCTTAGGCCTGCACAGTGAAATGGGCATATTTGGAGATGACATTGCACATGCATCTTTGGTCACAGGCTGCTCCTGCTGCTTTTTGGTGTTAGAAAAGCTTGTGAGCTAAGGACTTCAAGTATGTCTCCCGTTGACCTGTTGAATTTCAATTTCTCCTTTTTCTCACACAATGTCAGATGGGGATAGAGGGAGTGAATCTCCAGGTGATATTGGAGAGGATACTCGTTTTGATATAAGAGACAGAAATTTCAGCAATCTCTATTTTTACAGCTAGGGCTTGTATCATTTGGTCCATACTTCAAGCAAACCTTATGGAGTTTTTTGCAACAATATTATAATTCAAGCAACAAAAGCCCTGTCCACTTGAGCTCAGGAATCACCAGCCATTGTATATCGTAGACTTGCAAAAAAACTTTAAATCAGTTGAACTTTGACATCAAAAGGCTGAGATGCATGGGTGATCCTCCTAGCAAATTCATAGTGCTTAAGACCCTTAAATGCTCTTAGCAGAAGCAACTTTGGGTCAAACAGATAGCTTTTGTTGACAAGCAGTTGCCAGAAATTCATCATGTTTGCAAGTCTAAAGACAATAAGAAATTCTGGATCTTATTAACAGTCTAGACAGTTAAGAACTACTGTCTTTGGCAATCTAATTGCTTCTTCTATTTAGGATTAACTAGATAGGGAGCCTTTATGTGGCCTGCTAACTCATGTTTGAACGGAATCAATGCATGGCATTGGTGCCATTGCTTATGGTGAGGAAGCTGTCATAAAATTCATTCAAAGTATGCACTCTGACTGGGTCCCTGGCCATAACGACATGCCAAATGGGATTTTTAAAAGTGATTCTTCTTTCTGGGCTGCTATTTTGTTCCTGTTGTTAAACATAAGATGAGTGAAAAATGTTGTCCTCTTCTTAGCAAGGTTCTATTCTGTACCCTATTTTTAAAAAAGGGTGAGCCCAGACTACCAGCCAGCTCTAGCTTGATTGCTTTTCTTGACAACAAATCCAAGGTTTTTCCTCAACTACTAGTAAGAAATTTAAAAAACTGGGCGGCAGAGAGGGATCTGATTGCCATCAAACAGGGTGTAAACCATTCTGTGACACAAGAAATAATACTTTTGCATGGCTGTTAGTAACTTATTGGGCAATATTTAAAATAAAAATGTAAGTTTTATGCCTGTTTTATTGATTATCGAACAGTGTTTGGCAGAGTGGACGGCTCACTGGTTCGATTTAACGAATTCTGAATTCTTTGCTGAACCCTATTTTTGCATTGCTCCTGAACACCTGGTTAAGATTAAATTGGGACAAAGCCCTCATGTTTCCAAGAAGAATATCATTAATAAAGCCTTGAAGCTGCATTTTGGCACTTCTGCTTTTTAGCCTCTATACTGCTGGCATGCAAACTTGCATTGCCTTGGTACATTTCTTTCCCACTGACACCAAAGCATCATTCACTGGGCCTTTTGCAAAAGGCAGATGATGCTGTTATGCTGGACTGTGCACCTATTTCTTTGCCCTTTACTACTGTAATCTCACAACCAAGTTTTAGGTAATTCCTCTAAATCTCGCGTGTGTGGTGTTCGGTGGAGGGATTTGTCACGAGGGCAGCTGGTGGTTTGGTGATGTGGCTATTGTGCAGAACCTTGCTATAATTACCCAGAGGTGTAGATCGAGGAAAGAGGAGGATATTTATGTTGTCTCATTAGCTTCAGACTTTGATCTTTTGGTTTACATTTTTTTATGACTGCCTTAAATATTCAGTGTTGCCACATGTTTTGGCAGTTGTTTCTGTGAAATTAATCCCTACTCTTCTCTACAGCCACATAGTTTTTCCTTCAGAAGTGGCCCCTTTGCTGGAACTACCTCAGACTCTGGCTTTCTGGGCTATTTTTCATTTTCTACAATCAACTTCACATGTCCAGCTATGTCTTAGGCTGAACTTGCTCTGCCAACACCCCAGTATTCTATTCTATTCACAAGGATTTCTAAAGCGCATGGCTACCAAAGAAGGCTGCCCAGCACTGTAACAACTGGATATCCTCAGATGAATATGTAAACTAGAACATAAAGGTTTTATGGTATGGTATGATGAGGCATTTGTTGATAGCTAATTTCCACTTGAACTATTCTCCCAGTGGAATCCTTAAGGCAATCCTATGGGAGTTGCTTTGTTTCCACACAGTTGCTGCTTCTCTCTGGCTAGGGTAGTGGAGCAGCTTTGTCTCCTCCCTTGTACAGTACTTTTTACGTTGTTTTATATAGATTAATACTTTTTTTATTCCGTGTGTTCTAACTTTTTAATAAATTACGGGGATTTTGAATATATTACTGAAATGCTCCATGATAACCCTTAACAGAATCATTTAATGAGTGCATATTAATGTTGAAGATTTTATTAAAAATGTGGCTATTACTCACAATTATACGAATGATTTAAATAGAACACACAATTTTATGTAACCATGACTGATTCCGCTTAATACTTCATACATGTATTATTTTGAAAGTGCGTGCACATATATTCAAATGTCAGAGAGCACTCTAACGATTGTGTTAACTTAGTGTGACCAAAGGCCCCAAACTTTCAAATTTAATGTTTAAAACTTCATGTGAGAGTTGCTTTGTTTGAATGTTCTCTTTTCTGCAGGTGCAGATACGAGGCTTTGTTAGCTAGAGCAAGGCATTGTTTGTTTTTAGCAATAGTAAGGTAGAAGGGGAATTTCTTGGCAAGAAGCTGGGTTAATGAGGTGGGAGGCAAGTTCTCATGGCGGAGAGGGACGCTCAAGGACAATCGAATGTGTCCCATTGAGAGTGTGGGAGAAGAGCTGAATGTTGCAAATTTCTACCTAGGACAATGGAAATGTACTGAAAAGTGACGACGTTGGTTACCTTGAAAGCTTGTGTTTTAATAGATGTTGTATGGTTAGTTAGAAAGCAGAACCCTTTAGGATTTCACGAGGTACAGACCTCTGATGTGATTCCTCTCATTGTGTAGCTTCATTCTGTGTTTTGTAGGCTTGGAGTACTTATATGAAAGATTCCCTGATGCTGACACCTGTTCCTTGCTTCCCATAGCTTACTAGGATAGAATAGGATACGTTAGATTTATCAGAAATGCTAATGACTAGGCAGGAAGATTGAATTCTGCAAATAAACCTCCAAATTCTTTTCCTCATCTTTTGTATTGCAGCCTCCTGATTTTGGTGTGTTTCTTATTGTTTAGACGGAACTTTATTAGGAGGTTCGGATTCATTCTTGTGATACTATATTTGTATAATATGCTTCTGAGACTTATTTATATTAGTCTGTTTTTGAGTTTGCAATAGAACTCTTTAACTTATTTTAGTAGTCTTAGTCTTATTGAGTGACAATTTTGTTGCACTTGTTGGATTTTGTAAATTATGTTTACTCCCTCTTACCTCTCATTCAACTAACAAAGGTCCACCGACCAAGGAAAGGAAAACAGTACCAGAAATAGAGCGTTATCAGTAGTCTATGATTAAGTTTAGAAATGTGTTTAAGACAGTGGTAAAAAAAACTTGAAGGTTTCATCACATTCATTCAATTCGGAAGCATTTAGCAGGAAGAAGGCTGACAGTTTTTGTGAAGAATGTTATGCATTATGTCTTTTGCTGCCTTAACTGTATATTCTACAGATAATCTCATTCATGTATATGCATATGCCTGTTTCTCAAACAAGACAGGAAAGGTTGTTGAAAGGAGGAGGTATATGTATTAATAAAATGTATTGCAACTGATTAGTCTATTGCTATGGCAGCAGCACTTTTTTTAATTACTCCTCTGCAGATAGAAGGTTTTGCGAATGGGCTACATGTCTTGAGCGCAATTATGGAGTCTCTGAGTGTTGACACTCAGTGTCGGCTCTTTTGCAGAATGCCAATATTGCTTTCTTGTAGTTACAGACTTGATTTGCCATAGGGCCAATCTTGTTTCAACTTTATTGAAAAGGCTCCCTTTTCATCATTGTGGCCGTAGACCATTTAAGGAACCCTGTTGTCTGGAGGCAGATTTTAGATCTGACACAGGTGCAAAGTATGGAGAGTGGATTACTACTAATATACAGGATCTGATGACAGTAATTGATCCACAAATTATCTGTATAATTCTGACTCCTGTGGTTTGGAAAACATTGCTAGACATTGGTCTTAGTCCAAATATGGCCCTAATTAGGATGACGGTTGGAGTTTGCTCTGACCGACATCCCTATTGTTTCAAAACCAACTGACCTCGGTTCGGTGGTTCGAAACCGCAATTACGATGCGACCGCACATGGTGCGGTCGCAGACTCCCATTTTCCTATGGGACCTTGTGTGGCAGTCGGAAACCGGCCACAGCACAAGCTCCCATAGAGAAATGGGAGTCACTGTAAATCCCTGCACTGTGTAGCCGGCACTTCACGGTGCCTGACACACGGTGCAGGGATTTACAAGGGGGCATCATAGGTGCCCCCTCAGCCCCCAACCGGAGGCCGCTGAACAAGGGGAGCGCCGCTAGGGGTCCCCAAAGTCGCTTTCCGTGGAAAGCCTGTTGGAAACCGACATCATAATCCCGACGGATGGGATTAATTTGGTGGTTCTGACTGGCTGAGGAGCTAATTGAGCCTGTCGGAAGCTGGTCGGATTGACCGGACGATCAGTCTGAGGCTTTCCGACCAACATCCTAATTAGGGCTTATATGTCTTGTTCCAATAGCAATCTGAGAGGAATGGATCATGCCCAGCCTCTTATAATAGATAATTAAGGGATGTTTGATCCTAATGAGTTTTAACATTCTCATTCATCAGAGTATGGATCTTCTCCCTGCAGGATGCACTATGTATCATGCTGGATTTGTACACTGCTAAGCAAATGTGGTCTGCTCAAAATTGAGGTTTGAGTATTCTTGTCCTGTTTTGGTACAAAAGATCACCTTAACCCTAATTATGATAAATGCAACATTGTTTGTCTTTTCCTGTTAGTGTGGTAAGGATCCCAAAGTGAGTACTGACAAAGCATGTAACACACAATGTGCTGAATTTGACCAGTATGTTGACTACATAAATGTTTTCATTTACTGGGCACAGTGATAATGAATCCAGTTTGGCAATGCAAATTCCTCAAAATAGGTTGAGCATTCCAAATGGCTACAGTTCAAAATTGATGCTAAACCGGAAGACCTGGCTTCTTAGGACTGGTCAAGAACTTAGCCTACTCCTGCTCAGAGATGCATTAATAAAAGAGCTCAGCAAATATTCCCCGGTTCTATCCACTGTTCACAAGGTGCAGAGCGTTTCAAGTTTTCTTCTGGTGTTGTTGTTACAAAATCAGTAGAGGTAGAAGCATTTCTCCTACAATTACTTTAGTAATTGAAAGGTTCTGTTGAGTGCTTCTCAGAACAGTTATCTTTCATACTTGTTCCAACAGAAAGGCAGAGCTGAAAGGTCTAATTTAAAGGTGGACGAAGACCCTCGATGTTTATTCGTGAAATTTCATGAAAAATATGCAAATGACTCAAAATGTGGATTACGGTATCTTGCATGAAATTTAATGTAAACGCATACCACAAATAAAAAATTAAGGGGCATATTATCAAGGAAGTGCGATATTTATCGCTAACCGCGCCTAGCGCGGTTTTTTTTAACGCCGCCTATCGCTGGAAATTATCGCTGAGATAACACCCTATTAGTAAGGTTTATCTCCATAGCGATAATATTTCCAGCGATAGCGACAAAATGCGAGAATATCGCTGGAAAACCAGCGATATTCTCGCATTAACGCTAAGGTGGATTCAGCATTAGAATCCACCTCCTATACTTCAAACAGGTAAGTCATCCTCACTAGCAGGTGATAAAATCTAGCGATAAACGCGCTTAGCGCGAATTATTTTATCGCTTCGCCTGCCTTGCTAATAGGGGGTAGTGGTGTTAGCGACTGTTTTCAGTCGCTTTTAGTAGGGAACGCCTTCCTTGCATGTCATTAGCGATAATTATCGCTGACATGCAAGGCGATGGAAAACGCGGCCGCTAACGCCTGAAAGCTGTTGCTAACGCCTGTTAGCGACAGCTTGCTGATAGGGCGATAAAATTATCGCCGCTTTAGCGGCAAAAAGTGCCGCTAAATTTATTGCAAGGTGATTGGGAAAAATTTTGGGTGAAGAAATGTGCTGCAAAACACAATCGGAAATGTTGGTGAATAACCACAGTTACGAAAGGGTTGAGTCAATGCATGTTCGACTGAGACTTTCATCTTTCTGTGAATGCTGAATTGGCCAGTACTAACACACTGCATTTACAGATCTGTGAAAGTTGAACTAATGTGGTTACAAGCATGCCGTTATCTGATTTGCAATAAATGTACTATTATTCTGTAAATATGCATGTGGGGCATTATAAGTCGCGTGGTTAGATACAGAAGAGATACATATTAAAATTATTTTCAGTAAAATTTGAAAATCTGTCAAAGCATGGGCACTAAACACATATTCCTCAGCTGCAATAGGACCAAATTCGCCTCTGCCACCCACCTCCCAAAAAATGCTGAGGTTGGTCGAGTAAGCAAGAATCTCTCGCCAGTCACTGTGTTACCTAATATTTCCCTCTTTCACACCTCATGCAGGAAAACTGAAGCTCCTTGTCAAACATGGCCCTTCACAAAGGGTTAAAGGACTGACATTTACAAACAGCTATAGTTTTTTTACTTAGCTGAAGCAGCACAGCTGTGGTTGACACAGGAATTAGCATGAGCTTTCAAATGCATGGAATGTTGGCAGTTTCTGGGTGAAATGTGGGTCCAGCAGGCCTTTCACAAACAAGTTTATGATTCATGTGGAAGAAAAACTGAGAGAAACGTGAAACCCTGAGGGTAAGCTGTGCAGATGGCCTTTCTAAAAAAAAAGGAGAGAGAGAAAGTGCACAGTGAAATTACTTGTAACATTTTATTGGCTTGTCTTTTTCTATATCTGTTTTTCAGTGATGAATACTGAAAGCGTGCACAGAAAAGAATCTTATGGATTCCAGAAGAGACTACTTAAATTCAAAATTAACATGCATTAATACATAAATAAGAACGGAGGACCCCCCCCACATTTTCTTTGTTTCAATGCTGAAAATTAACCTTGGGCCAAAAAGGCTGAAAGGGTTCTTCCTGTCACAAATCAGGGTGTGCTTAGTTTCAGTTATATTTATAGTGGTCCCTAATATGAGGGTAACGTGTGCACTAGTGCACTTTCCTCTCAAGTAAGAGGAAAGCATAGTGGAGTGCCTGGCATCCAATGAGATGCACAATACTATCAGCAGGGACATCTTAAGGATTTTGGGGGCCCTGGGCCAAACACATTTTTGGGGCCCCTGTTCGAAACCGCTTTCAATTTATGATTCAATTTCAGCTCTTTCTTGCCCTCTCTGGCCAGGTCAATGACAGTGCACAGGCACATTCGTCCAAAGTCTAAATGTGTTTGCATCTAATATTGACAGATATTGACGTGTTTTCAATATTGTAATACAGCAGCAGCCCATTAATATTACTGCAAATAATTTCTGTGACACCCTCCCATTTGTCATATGTGAAGTCCTATTGTGAGCTAAAAGAAACTATTTTTTATGGACTTTGCATGAAAAATATACAACATTTCTTTGCATAATATCTGTAATAGACTACCACACATCACCCACGTTAAAAATAAATGTAAAGAAAATGGTTTTAAAATAATCTGTTTAAGAATTATTCAAGTTCATTTGGGCAAGACTCTGCAGAACAGAGCTGGCTGTACCAGGGGCCCCCTTGAAAGTCTGTGGCCCTGGGCCAGAGCCCACTTTGCCCATGCCTTAAAACGTCTCTGACTATCAGAGAGGATGCAATGCTTCAGTTTAAAGGAGCACATTCTAGCACGGTTCTGTGACAACAAAGGCAATGGGACAATCTACATGTCTGCAACAATTGAATATTCCGGCATAGTTTTGAATATTTGGAACTAGTGAGGGGATATTCTATTGTGTTGCAGTCGAAACATTGGTGCGATATTCTGGCAAAATGATGTGTCATGAAAAGTTGGGACAGCACATTACTTAAACAATGCTGAGACAGCGATGGAATATGCCAGCACTGTTGTGTTAAAAAGATGAAACATTGCAAAATAGCAGATGGATATTCATGCAGAATTCTATTATTGTGATAAGATAATCTGGGAAAAGTAGGGGATATTGTAGCATCGTTTGAGTATAATGGGCAGGATGTTTGGGATGGTCTGGCAAAAGGATGCTGAATACTAGTACAATTACAGACCAACAATGAGAAAGTCTAAAGTATTTTGGCAAAAGTATGGCATATTCTGACAAATGGTGGCATTCGGATTCGGCCTTAGAAAAATTAAGATCATATGGCACTAGTCAAAGATTCTAAAGACAAACTAATTCCAATTAAAACAGTAAAAGATATGAGACATATTCTTAGTAATTCTGGATAAAATTGCTCATTTCAATACCATTGAGTTTGGAAATTTCAACATGTCATTCTGGAGGGTTTATGGAGCAAATCATATGTAAACATTACCTTTGCAATGATGAACATCACACTCTTTTCTCCACAGCAACTACAAGTGGCTATGCACTTGTCAGAAAAATCAGAACTCTACATGGATTGGCATATCAAAAAGATTTACAGTCTAAAATGGATGTGAAGCACTCCTCCAGCTAGACACCTACACTGGGGTTTGAAGCACTCAGATTCAGGTTCACACACCTGAGGAGGCTATGGACCAATGGACCTGAAAGGCAAATTAAGGCCTACATCCTAGATTACTACGATGGGTTGAATGGTTAGGGCTCTAAGATAAAGGTTCACTGCTACTGCTACTTTAACATCCCCAAAGCTTATCTTTATGTTGTAACAGGAAACTGACTGCAGAACCACGATCAATACTGCTTTGGAAGGCCTGCTCTGTTTAGGATGGGGTTTCCTTATCTACAAATTTATCAGCGTATATCCAGATACATTTTCTGTCCAACTCTGATATGAGAATTATTACCCATAAAATGGTCAATTCACTTACATTTTCAATTTTTTATCAAAACACTTTAGGCCTCAGAATTTCAAATAAAGCAAAGCCTAAATCACAGAAACATTCTGAATACTGAAACACAGTACTATTCATAGGATGAAACCAGGCTATCAAGCAATAAAAAGAAAAGTTTATGGGCTTATGTTGGGAATTTTTCAGCCAGATACCTTTCAGGGGTAGAGAAATGAGGGCTCAGAGAATGTAGGATGGTTAAGCGTGGTTTTAATTAAGTAGTGTTGTACCTTCAACATGCATAGGATAGAGAGTGTTATTAATAGGAGTATGGTGCAACAGTGTGAAACTTACAAGCGATTATACCTGTATTTTTGTTGACTCTTCTGAGACATAGTGCAAGTGGTCTCTAGTCCCGGCATGTTGTCCCTAGTTTTCTAGCATCTGTTGTGAAAGCTGCAGCTCTGGCTGTTATTGTAGGGCTTTTATCCCTCCAACAGAAGGATCATGATTTAATTGGTCCTCCAAATCTCCCTCTCTTTTAAGTTGTTTTACCAATCTCATCCTTATGTTATAATGGGCGTACCAAGGTAAAATGCGTCAGTGATTCTTTGGCTTCCCGTTAACAGGCGCAAATTAGATCCACTGTGTATCTATTTTTATTTTCCTTTTTACCATAAAAATCCTATCTTTTTCACTTAAATGAGGAACAGAACATGTTATTGCATATGGTCGTTAGGGGTATGAATGTGATAGCGCAGTCTGGGCCCAAAATGGTGACATCTGCTAGAGTTCTGTTCCGCGCTAAAATCCTTCTCAGTGATGGACCTTGGAATTATTATGTATATTAGGAGTCAAGGAGCAAGTTAGACATATCAAATTTACATTTTATTAACAATTTAAGTTCTGTCAAAACTGAGAATTATATTGTCGTTTTCAAAACTTTATTTCTCATTAAGAGATTAGTAAAGTTCTTTCTTTATTTTTGGTCTTTATTTAGATAGCCCGTCAATCAAATAAGTTTACAGAAATCTCATTAAAAGAAATGATTAGAACAAAGCACCAAATAATAAGATTGCATTGAGTGGGTTCCATAAAGTAATAAGTTCCCTAATCTCTAAATCAGGTTCAAAGCTTTAGATTCTAAGAACCAATAAAGTGCTCGAATTCAATTGAAAAGAGTGAAATCAAAGGAGCATAAAGCTTCAATGTCGAATTAGTGTAATAGAACTCCCCATAAAGAGTAGTTCACAAGACTCAGCCGAGTCTTGATAAATTCAAATAGATCAGCATACAGTTGCAGTAGCAAACTGTCAAATCAAATAGCAAAGAGAGTCTAAGGGAACAGCAGTAGCCACAACTGTTAAAAGTTCGGCCAGGGGAAGGGAAAAGCGTTTTCTTCTCTGCAAATACCTAGGAACACACACTAATATAAAAGTGAAACAACATATCGAAAACATTGTAGCTTCTCCACAAGCCAATCATGAGACAGAGTTCTTCGGAAAGCAGGTTCGGCTCCTCCATTCCATCAGAAATACATGAGGATCAAACTTTTTATCATATAGTTAGCTACTGACAGTCTTGCATGACGAGATTTAAAAACATCAGTCGCAGTTCCCATAGGCCTTAAACTCAGATCGATCTTCCAGATATAAAAAAATTTCATTGTGAGAACAATGAACTGCTAATTAAAAGACAAACTCACTGTTAGGTAATGCATTCTTTTTCTCTATGACTCAATCATTATTGTTTAAATGCACAAATTATTATATTTAAGCTTTGTATAAAACACAAGAAATTAGAAAGTTCATCACATTCAAGAATAAAAATGTTGCTTAATAAAGTAATACATTTTGTTAAACCAAAATATTCTGCAGTTATGACAACATCTCTAAGCCTGTCATTCTAGGGTCAAGCTTCTAAATCACGTTGTGCACATTTCAGCAATATTGAGTTCCCTTTTAGCTGGAAAAGCTTGTTTCATGGCCTTTCTATGGCCTACATGAATAACAATGACTGCCTACTGCTATTTGGCACATTTTAAATGCGTGTCAGTTTAACGTTATGTTTAAAAAAAATTATGGCACCTTTAGCATATTAGATTAATTATTTTTTTATTCTAATTTTTACACTCTATTAAACTCAGGGTGTGATTTGGCCAATTCTCATCTTATTGACCTAATTTTGTTTGGCTTGTGTTTTTTAACAGGGCAGCATTTGATGAAGTTGAGCCTGCATTTGGTACACAATATTCTTTTAAATCTAAGGGGCATATTCTCAAGGACTTATCGCCGAATTATCGGCACTGTAGCGCCGCAAAAGTGGCGATAGATTCATCGCCCTATTCTCAAGCTGGTGCAAACTGCCGATATCGCCAGTTTTCCAGCGATAGCTTCCACAAAAAACATCGCCACGGATGAGAGCGACAACTAACACTAATGATATGCAGAGTAGGCGTTTCCGTGCAAAAACACACGAAAACACCACTTCGCGATATTCTCAACGACCAGCCAGATCTGCGATGCGATCCAAAAACAGGCAATAAGGCACGTTAGCAGCAGGGATTTAACACCTGCCTTTTACTGGTGTTAAGCAGGACGACAACCTGCAGCATGAAAGGGAGCCCAGCCCAGAGCCACATCTGAAGACCAACAGATGCCATGGACCCAATGATCAGGCAGCTCGGAGACCCAAGAGGGCCACAACACCCACCGCCACCACCCCGAGGCCCCCCCATGGTCCCCCCCAGACTACCACAGAGGCAGCGCAGAACAAGACAGCTGACCTTCCGAAAATGGCATGGCCCCTCAGCCACACAATTGCAGAATGTGGGCAGAGGTGGGAACCAAGTATGTGTGAAGGAGGCAAGTCACCCATGAATAAGAATGTACACAATGCCAAGTGTGGAGGTGATGTGCTGGACAGACTTCAGTATGCAGAGCACAGACATGTCCATGTTGACACATACTGCTGGTGTTTGTAGTGTTGTGGACAGTGGACGCAACCATGTCACCTCAGGCAGTGGGGAAGACCTCGGTCATGTAGCTGTGTCGTCCCCCCGTAAGCTTAAGCAGAGTGGGCTTGTCTGGCGTACGCCAGTCCAGCGTAGGGGTGTGAAGAATTTGCCCGGGGCCCTGGGCGTGGTTCAGTTCTGGCCTGGACAAGGAAGTAACTAATGCGTGTGTCACTGTTGTAGTGTTGGCGCCACCCGGCCCGCAATCGACAATGTTGCAATGTAGCATGCACCCAGAGGGCGGGCTTGCACGAAGGGAGAAATGAAGGAGCGCAAGACCGCTCGGGGTCTTGGCTCATACATGCCAAGTGTTGTGTGTATCTGTAATGCCGCAGCATGAGCCAAATGCCTAGCCTTAATTGCAGCGCGAGTTCAGCCAGGCATGAACTCTACATCTGTGTCCGCCCTATCCTTACCATAGGCCTACACTCACGTGGCCGCCCACCTTCAACGGCCAACATCACAGTGTCGTTGTCAGGCTTGTGGACATGCGCAGACAGGCATGACAATGGTGTGCCGTAGGAGTGCAAGTGCTGCAACCGCGCAGCGCACACAAGTAAATAGGCTCGGGGGAGGAAGGAGCAGCTGTGAGGCAACGTAACACACAGTGATGCCGCTCATTTGCCACATGCAAGACATGTCAAACATGTATCCCAAAGTCGCACACATCCCACCCCACCCCCAACAAGCCACATCACATTTCCTGAATGCAAGCAGATGACAAACTAACATTAGGGATGAAAGCTCCTTTGTCTGAACTATCAGGCGGAAGCCACATCTGCACCTCCGACCTCGGAATTGCATGTGCCCGGCACCCTCTGACAGATACTATAGCAGCTGATGACGACTCCCACACTACGCACTGCCCGACGAAAGACCAACGTATACACACCCCACACACAGAAGTCCTTGCTTGAAGTTATCTTGCATGGAATGGCCTTCACACTTACTCCCACACCATCCCAGGCGTACAACTGTTGCACACTAAAACAACTCATTGATCCGAGCTGTGGCATTTAATCCACAGAACTGGCACAGGTCAGAACAGTGCCGCTTCAACCAGAGCCACTAACGCAATGGCAGAACATCCCGCACACATGCACAACCCATGTCAGGTGGCACTGTACCGTGCACGTTTGCTGTGTTTACTGGGGGCACTGCCATTGACAGTGCTGCGGATCAGTTACCGGCTAAGCTTCCGCCTTGCCAGCGTCACCTGCGTTCAGCCTGTGTTGCATTGTTGATCGTGCATATTTGAGTGGTCCATGGATGTCTGCCTATCCAACAGGACGGTAGCTGAACTGGATTTTGACATGTGTGTGCGCTCCCTGTTGGCCCACGACCAGGAGTGTCACCGTGATACCCGTTTACGGGATGCCTTGATACTTGGCATACATGCTGGCAGCTGGACCTGGGAGATTGCACAACTCCTCGTGTGCAGTGACCACATTGAACCGCTCCCCTATTGGGCTGTAGTGCTAATTGGTGAAAGGGGGTGGACGCAGCACATCTGTCCAGACCTGCTAATGGATCGCCTCGCCGTCCTGTTTGATGAAGTCGACAACTACCTCATGTTGGAAATGCTAGCCTACGAAGCTGCAATCACTTTCATGGACTAGTAACTACGTACCTGCAGCCACAACAGATTGGAACCCATTGCACATGTCCCAACACCTTGTTGCATCTTGGAGATCTGTTCACATATCCCACGACAACAGTGGACATGGCTGCATTCGCCTGGACTCTGAATACATGAGCGGACAACAACGCGGGTTAACACACACCTGTGAAAGGTGAGGCACTCCCCCGGAGTGGACAGCGGCGCTTGGCAACGTTCCTCATCCTGACATACTGCTGCATTGGTCTGCATGTTGTGGCACTTATCTTGCCCGTACTGACACGCATATGCTAATAAAGTCAACGCACCTTCACTTGGATTCAACTGTGATGAGTGTTGATTTGAATGACAATGTGTGTCTCACTGCCTATCTGGGTCATGGCCATACATGCGCATTGATAGCATTACCTAGGGAGTACCTTTTTGTGGAATCACTGTCCCTACATTCATCCATACTTTCATACTTGATTGCTCATAGTCACAACACATCTGTGTGAATTAGAATGTTTTAGTCGCATTCAGTGGAGTGTTGAAGCTGGACCAGTACAGGGCCATGCAAACCCCACTTTACATTATTGCCCCGTGGAGGGCCAGCCAGAGTCCTTTAGGGATTGACAAGTTCATCAGAAGAGGAAGACTTCAGTCCGCAGTGTGATTGCTGTGTCATTGGTGACCAATAAAAATATGGCAGTCCATGTCGAGGTCCAAGGTGAGTGTCGCTGAGTGTATCGGGGGACAGTGGAAGGTGTTATTCCAGGGCATGATGCAGAGGGCAGAACCAAGCTGAAACAGGCCATATGGCGGAGATGAATGCTACCACTTCATTCTTACCACAAAGCCAGATTCATCATCATCTTCATCCTCTGATATGTCAGGTGCCTCACATGTGGGTGGTGGTGTTTAGTCTGCATCACTGTGTGGCACTGACACATCAGGGGCCCGAGGTGGAATGTCTGCCGCACTGTGTGGCACTGACACTTCAGGGGGCGGAGATGTGGATGGAGTAGTAGCAGCAGCATTCATCCGCGCCAGGCCTTGTGGCGGGAATGCCATGACGAGGGTCTGCAGGGCATGGAAGATCATAGCTACATCTCACTGATGTGCAGCCGTGGCAAACATTTGTTCCGCCTGCATCCGCTCCAAGCTCACCATCATTCTCCTTATGTGTCCCAACTCTGACATCGCTGGAGCCACTCTGACTAGACAGTTGTTCTTGCCTCAGAGTCATGACTCCAGCGATGTCAGCCATGGATTGTTGGAGAGCATGGAGCGGACAGTGGGTGTCCGTTAGGGACTGTAATTGGTCCCTGATGGGACTTAGACACCCACGTATGGCATCTAGTTTGGCTGCCATGAGGTCGAACCCCACCCGCAGCTGATCAGCCATCTTTTCCTGGCACCCTAACACACGGCATTGGAATGCCGTGTGTTGGTCGTGGGGGTCCTGGGAGACAGCCGTGGTGGTGGCTGCTTCCTGCTGTGTGGTCTGTGCAGGGGGTGGGGTCTCCTCAATGCAGCTGGGCTGCCCTGCTCCTGGAGGTGGGGTGCCAGAGCTGTCCATGGGCTGTTGGAGGGCATCGGTGTCGATGTTGGGGAGGTCCTCTTCATCATCAGTGCTGAGTTGTTGGGTCTGCTCTGCAGGAGGTGTTGATTCTCCCTCTACAATGTGAAGGGGAGATGCAGATTGACATTGTGTTCACATTATGTTGACGCATTGTACAAGTTTACTTACAGACTGCATGACGATGTACATTGTGACTGTTTGTGAGGAGATGCCTATGTGATGCGGGACAGTTGACATTTCTACACCATCAGGGATGTGAGGTTGTACTTGAACATTGTCATCTCACAGTTTCCTGCTATGCCAAATGCGAATAGCCATTTTCTACACACAAGCGGCGGCAGTTGTGTCCTCTGTTCTGTTGTGAAAGTGTTGCAGTTTGTACCACATTGTTGTCAATGTTGAGGTGGTCTGATTCTTATGTGTGTGTGCTGCATTGTGGGTGTGTTGCCCCTTCAGCTCTGATTTGGCTGGCCCTTCCCCCTTTCAGACTGTGTGCCTTTCACTTCTGTGCTTATACAGTGCTGAGATGTTGCAGACTTGGGTAAATTGGGCTCTTGGTCGGAGTTGTGACTCTTGGGCATGGTTTGTCCACAGATGTGTTATACTTAATTGTGCATGTGTGCCATTGTGCCCATCTCCCCCTTTCCCCCCAGTCCCTGGTCGTTACTCACCCTGTTGCTGTTGGCTCAGGTCATGTTGTGCAGTGTCCGGTCCCCCAACTCCTGCCACCGTCTCCCCAATGATGACTCGGGTCACCATTTCCTCCATCTCATCCAGCTCCTGGTGTGTCACTGGACTCCCACCTCGAGTCTGCATTGCTGCTTTCAGGTTGGCTGTGAGTTTCAGCTTGGTTTTGCGCTCCACATCAGTCCAGCGCTTCTTGCAGTCGTCCACTTCCCTTCTCTTCACTCCGACTGCATTCACCTTGGCCAAGATGGACTGCCATATTGTATTTTTAGTTGCCAATGACACAGTGGAGGTGATGAACAGTTGGTGGTGGTGTTCTGTCACCTCCGTAATGAGGATCTGGTTTTCCTGCGTACTGAAAGGCGGGTCCCTCTTCTTCTTCTCCTTGCCCTTCCCTGACCCCGAGGTCCCAGGCTGGTCCTCCGTGGGGCTTGTGGGGTTCTGGTTGTCCTCTGTACTCGCTCCGGCTACCTCCATGGTGCTTCGCAGTTGTTTGTGTTTTTTGTTGCCGAGAGTATAGTGGTTTTTCCCGCCTGACTTGTGGGAATTGCAGGCCTGGCGCTGCTTATCGCTGTATTTTTTATCGCAGTTGGGCCCATCGCCAGTTTTTTCACATTCGGCTTTAGATTTTTATTGCCGTCCCGTTAATTTTATCACGGACATTTGACGCCTTATCGGGACACTATCGCATGTTACCGCCGTGTTGAGAATATGACGTTAACACAGAGTTATCTTCCCGGGATAGACGGTGATATGAAAAATTGCGTTAACCTAATTTGCCGGTGATT
Source organism: Calotriton arnoldi (assembly GCA_963921515.1). Taxonomy (NCBI): domain Eukaryota; kingdom Metazoa; phylum Chordata; class Amphibia; order Caudata; family Salamandridae; genus Calotriton; species Calotriton arnoldi. The sequence goes on from CAWUFW010001798.1 coordinate 1,007,859, forward strand.
CTGGCACGTTCTTGAGAATATCCCCTAAGTTCTCTACCTTCTCCAAAATACCTTTTTCAAGGACCATGTGAAAGACAGCTTCTAGAGTTTGGCCCAGAATCTGTGTATTTCTTTTTTCTCTTGGTAGCAAAATTAATTGAGCTCAGGCAAGTTTTATTTGCTATCAACATGAGATTAGCTTCCTGTGTTGCATTTACGTTGCAGTTGCATTTGAGCATATATCACCACCTTTTACCTTTTTCTTTAATTTTTTCTGCCCTACATGAAACACCAGACATTGATACAATTATCTTTGGAGTGCATTCTCCTTTCATCTACGATATGGACTCTTTAAATTGAATCACACCTCTTGTCAAGCAACTTTGAACTATACTTTTTAAAAATGTTTACTGCAGAACAACATTATTTGCATGTTTTTGCAATGAGCACCGCACATTCCACATTCCAGTTGCACCTTATGTCATTTCACATTATTCCTTCCTATTGTTTGAATGAATGAAATCTTGTATGCAAAAGTTCTATCAGGTACGTTCACAAAGGTAACTTACACTTGTGAGTAATTTATATGTGTAATTTACTCTTACTCATTTGAGTAACTTTACCGCTTTTGGCTATTCACAAAATCAGTGTGTAAATTTAGTCAAAAGCATAGACTTGCATGTCTCCACTCTCTCAGTTTAGGGGGGTAGTAGTTACTACAAGTAACTTATGACTGTATTTTATGTCTGGTGGGACATCCGCACTGGAGGAGAGGACTCTCCTTTTGGGGCAGAGACTCCACATGGTAGTCAATAGGAGGCCTCCACACACAGGACAGAATCCCCGCACGGGGGCAGAGACCTCCACATGGTAATGAGTAGGAGATCTCTACATGGTAAAAAATAGGAAAATAATATAAACCTGGAAGAAATCAGACACACTTGACACACTTTCTGTTATCACCACATAAATACTGTTAATACCATAAGATCTGTTTTTAACTTCTTCAGCTTTTGGTTTCTGCTACCACCACTGTGTCTTTCTGCGTGAAGGATGCTGCTTGTGTTGTTTCACTGAGGAGGAGACAGCCCTTCTAGTACAATTTGTGGGTAAATACTGCAAGAAACTACATGGGCTACCACCATACTTCCTCTATGGAATCCAGAGGACACCTTTAAGGCAGGAGGTCCCAGAATCTGTCTATAAATTGGGGAAGGAAGTCCACACTCTGGGGGACATTTTGAAAAAATGTCAAGATGAGAGGAGGTGGGTGAAGGAGAATTTCTCCAGGATTCAGCTGTCTCAAGTTTTTCATGGAGTGCCAACAGGAGCCAATCTCTGTTTCAGCCCTTCACCCAAGAAGAACGTCTTCTCAATGCACCCCACCTGCTGTATGGGCTGCCACTTCAAGACAACGCTAATGTGGTACCAGGTTAGATTATAACCACTCCCCAGCCCCTACTTTACGAGCTCCTAAGTTTCTCAGGTTCATATGTGACTAGGTAAACAGTCCCTGGTCATCCTTGAATTCTGGGACTTGTAGTCCTGGCTTAATACTCGGTGTCGAAGTGGGTCAAATTTAAAGCGCTGTGTTATATATTTAAAATTAAATTAGGTTTGGCCCCAAAATACCTACAAGATTTGATGAAGCGGCATTGCCCGCTGCGTCCCTTGCGCTCTGCTCAGCAAATTCGCTTTGTTGTTCCCAAAATCAGATGGGCCCGTATGAGAGGCCGGTCACTAGCCTATTTGAGACCGACATTATGGAACGCCTTACCTGCTACTTTGCGAGCTGAGACCTCTATGCTCGCCTTCGCAAGGGTCTGAAAACCTGGCTGTACTTAAATTAGTCTTATTTATAATCTTTATCGCTGGTGTTGGAACCGGGTTTACCGAGTCCGCCACGGTAGCATGGCGCGAAGCGGGGAAGGCACGCGAAGGCAATGTGTAAGGCAGTTGTGCAGCACACTCTTACTTTGACTCAGAAATGCGAACGCAATAACATGACACCACACCAGGCTTTTGTATTTAAAATCAAGATCTTTTATAAGTAAATTAAGTTGGCATTAGATGAGGCAGATTAATTCAGATCTACATTCAAATTCATTGCATTACTCAACTGGTGCACATTTTAAATAAAGCATCATAGCTCATCAACATTGTAGGCCACTAAGAGGCCGCAGGAATTATCTCCTACACGTAGCACTTAATAATGATCTCAAGGTACGTTAATAAAACATGGGCCTAGACATGCAGTTCACTTTAGCATATTCAATTACTTAAAAGAAGGCTTTTCACTTTACATTTAAATAGGCCTGCATTAATCTAGGCGCGCCCACATTCAGTACAGTGGGCGTCGCAATTCCAGTACACCTGTAACTTAAAACACTTCAACTCAATTCAATTAAATACTTTCCCCCTGTGGTAAAAGACTTCGCAGTTAAAAGCATGGCCTAGGCAGTAATTACAATAGGCATCTGCAATAAGTTATTAAATACAGTAGGGAACCCCTCGACATGTCCAGTATCCTGGGGCTTCTATGACCCTTAGGGGTTAACTTTAGGCTAGGCACACTCCTCTCCGGGGCCTCGCCTCATGGGGAAAGGTACACTGTTAATTTAGGGGTTAATGGTGGCCCCCGGCCCCCAGTGGCATTTTGTGGGCCCTAGGGGCCTCCTGGGCTCACCTGTGGTGTTGGTCGTTGGTCGCGCTTCAGGGCGACTGGCACTCCCCCAGGCCCGGCCCGTGTTCTGGGGGGCGAGGCCCGGTAGGGGTACCTCGGCCTTCAGGCCGTACTGGCTGGACGTTGCGGGGGCCGGTATCACCTTACTCCGGCCCCCGGGATCAGGATATGCCTGGGCGGCACGGTGCGGCTTCAGGGACTGTGAGCGGGACGTTGCGGGGGCCGGTATCACCTTACTCCGGCCCCCGGGATCAGGGAACTGACTCGCGGCGCGTTGCGGGGGCCGGGATCACCCTCCTCCGGCCCCCGGGATCAATGTAAGTGAGGTTGGCGGGCTCAGGGCTACCGGGGAAGGGAGCGGGAGCCGGCAGTCCTCTCCGGCCGGCTCCCCGTCTCCCTCTGCACTGCCGGGGCTCTTCCCGGGCTTCCTTCGGCGCTGGGGGCGTGACCGGGGCCGGCGCCCAATCGATGCGCGGCCTTCCTGGGTCACGCCCGGCGACCCCTGGTTGCTCGGCAACGGCGTCTGCGGGGCCTGGAGGCCTCGCCGTAGATCGCGCTGGCGATTTCTTGGGCCGCGACGGCGGCGATTCTTCGGCCGCGACGGCGGCGGGGGCAATTCTTTGGCCGCGGCGGAGGCAATTCTTCGGCCGCGACGGCGGCGGGGGCAATTCTTTGGCCGCGACGGCGGCGATGAGGGCCCCGGGCCCAGTGTTTGGAGGCTTCGGTGAGGGCGCGGACGGCGCACCTCACCACACACACCTGAGGGGCTTCCCTCACCTCAGCGCTTCCTCCGGTGAGGGCGCGACGGCGCACCTCACCACACAGTGCCTCTTCTCAGGCGGCCGCGGCGGTGATCTCCTTCACAAGGTCAGTGACCTGAGGGGCAACAGAACGCAGGGTGCACCAGCAGCCTGTGGGCAGGGCTGACTGGCAAAGTACTTGGGGGCAGCCCAGCAACAGGCAAAAATGAATAGGGGTGAAGGTCTAGCGCTTCAGGGTACGGCGCTTTACCTGGTGATCCCCAGTTGGGCAGTTTTAGGCTTTAGGCCTTGCTGGACGGTCAGGCCTCCTCAAGTTAAGGTGTCTTGCGACTGCTTCAGCTTGGTTGCTTCTTAGGCGCTTCTGGTTGTAAGTTTCTTGTCAGAAGTTCCTTATTATAAGTTTCTTGTCAAAGTTTCCTGTCAGAAGTTTCTTCTTATGAGGGGGGAATGAGTTGGTGGTCTGGGAGTGCTTGATGTTCCTCCCCGCACGCTGAAGGTGGTTCCCTGGGTCCCCTCACACTGGGCAAGGTCAGTGGGTGGTGGGCGTTCCTCAGCTATCTTACTCCAGCAGGGCCTCAGCCCTGTCAGCAGCAGTAGTGTAGGTCTCCCCCTAGGCCCTAAAGCCTATACTCCGGCGGAGGTTCTCCCAGGTTCAGTGGTGCCTCATCAACTGTCTCCAACTGACTAAAAGTTTTCCTCCAAGCCTTTTATACTCCTAGGTCAGGTGACTCTCCCAAAGGCGGCAAAACATAACTCCTCCCACAGCCCGGAAGGTTCTGGAACCTTCTACATGCCTGGCTATGTGGCCCAGAGGCGGGGATGGAATGGATACTGTATCCCTATGTCCCAGCCTGACCCTGGCTACTAGTGTGTATGCGTGTAAGGCCCCTCTGCAGTAGCAGGGACCTGTGGCAGCCATCTTGAGTGAGTTTCATACATGGTAAAACGGCTAGGGGAAAACGAAAAATTTCTGGGGAAAAAGGGCCAAGTCCAACAGCTGGCCTACCATGCTTGGCGCCGGGAAACCCTTCGGGGTAGCTGTGCGCCCTATAAATTCTAAATAAAGTAAATAAGACTACAAGTCCTAGAATTCTAAGAAAAACTGTGACTGGTCTAGTTAGTCACTCCTGGGCCTGGGAAATTAGGCAGCTATGACTCTCTCCATCTCTATAAAGCTAAACATACAAGCACTCATCCAAATCTGTCCTTCACTCATACCTACATTGTTAGTTGAACATTACATATATACTCCTCCCAAACACCCTGTAACACGAGACCCAAAAATTCATACATGTTGTGCTATTGTTGGTTTTACTACTCTTCATATAGCTAGATTGCTTGTATCAGCAGGAGCAGAAGTGATTGCAACTGCAGCAGGGCAACGCTTTGGGCAGGTCATTCAATGCAAACTACTGACACATACTGGTATGTCCCTATACTAACATGCTAACTCACTTTAGAGGTTTGTTATCACTTGTATTTTTTTAACTCAAAACAGAAATGTCAATATTAGGCCTGGGAGTAATTAGGCCGGAGTAATAAAAGTAATTTCAGTTATTCCGCATTATGATTGCTTGCGTAACTTAATATTTGAGTGGTAAGGACAAGATGGTCTCGTCGTCAGCACCTATGGGGTTGGCTGCACTGATCACAAGAACATCTCGTTCCTAGCACTTAAGTGGCTAGGAGTCATTTGGGTGGAAAAATCCTACCACTAGGCCACATTTAGCAAGTGGGAGCAGCTGCTCACACTGCTGTTTATGTTCTCTTGCATTAGCACTATTTTCTTAGCGGAAAATGCATCCTGGCGTCCATTTTGGACGTGAGGGTGCATTTTGCGGTTAGAAACTACCGCTAAATGCCAGGAGTACGTTGGGAGAAAATCCTATCCCAAGTGCACATTTAGCGAGCGCGAGTGGCTGTACGTGTTCGCAATTCATGGTCTGTTGCATTTAGCGCTATTTCTTAATGCAAAATGCATCTCTGCATCAATAATGGATGATAGGATGCATTTTACGCTAAGAAAATAGTGCTAATGCAAGAGAACATAAACAGCAACGTGAGCAGCTGCTCCCACTTGCTAAATGTGCTCTCGTGGACCAGAGGAGGAGCTTTGGTAATAAGAAAAAAAAGCAACATGCAGAATTGCTCTTGCGTAAGAATCTTCAAGCGATCACGAGCCAATTTTAAAACACCACTCTCTGCCATCACACACACAGTCACAGATCCTAAAGAGAAACTAGCTCTGCTGTAATCAGGCTTCGTAGCACACCCTGGAAGCATTCGGGGACCAGGGTGGAAACCCAATGATGAAGCATGTCACCAACTAGGTTGGTGAGTGAGGGCTCTTTTATAAAACCTTCGGGTTCCAAAGGCACACCAGCCTTATAGATTATGAGGAACTTGTCTCTACAACGACAGTGGAAATAGGTAGCTAACTTGTTCTTCTTTGGTTATATATAATTCCACAGAACCCCATAGAATTTTTTGATAATGCTGCTACAAGGAAATAAGCTGTATAATAGTGTAAAGCTGTATAATAGTGGTCTACAGATGGGAGTCTTAGGCCACCATACTGCCTGTGCACTAATAATTTGGAAGCTTTTAGCCTCGGTTTTGTGTCTCTCCAGATGAACATTTTAATGTATTTCTCTATATTTCTTAATAATGAAAGTGGGCTTGGTAGGGGGAACATGTCTAGAACATATATGAATCTGGGTTAACTACCTTTTTAACTGCTAGAAACTCGCCCCTGAAGGATCGATTAGCTGGGACCACTTAGCACAGGTAGGTTTTGCTCTGGCTATGAGCGGTTCATTGTTCTCGGGCTCCATACGTTCTAGCCTTCTATATATACTTGAGCTATTCTGGAGTCCATGGGAACTTAGCTTGCAATGGCCACTTTTGTCGTGACCCTTGACATAGGCAGTACTTCACTTTTTTCCCCAGTTGACTTTGTACCTAGACATGTCTGCAAAGCCTGCAATGATGGACATGAGAGTCGGAAGCAATCTGTCCAGATCTGTAAGTGTAAGTAATATGTCGTCATGGTGCAATAGTGTTGGTGAAGGCCCTACCAGTGTGGGGATTCCAATTATCTCTTTTGACTGTGATATAGCCCTGCCAGGGATTCCTTCGCTAAAAGCAACTGTAGGTTGATACGTCCCCCTCCTGACATTGAAGGGATAAAACAAAAATACTCCACAGTTAACCTGAGCAGTGGGGAACTCATATAACCATTTGACTTTAGCAATAAAGTCTTCCCTGTGCTAATTTTGTGTAAAGTGTAAAAGAGTTAGTGCCTTTTCGGCTTCGTGTGATAAGGCGAGGGCATCCTCTGTCATATTCTTGGATAGCCAGAGGAGATGGGCTAATATGCATAAGTGGATCTAAGATGTTCTCCCTGTTATGAAGTCCACTTGGGCGCGATGTATAAATGTGGAAATGATTTGTTTAAGTAGGGCAGCTAGTATTCGTGCCACATATAGATTACGCTAATATCCTGTACCTGGGTTTACCCAATTATCATCTCAATAGACTGAAGGTTGTTCAGAATGCTGCAGCTAGATCACTCTTAAAAGTTTCTAGGCACTCATCAATCTTTTCTAACTTGAAGTAACTCCATTCAAGGGCTACCTGTTAAGGAGAGGATCTAGTTCAAAGCATTACTTCTGGCTCATAGAGCTTTCTACTTATTATCAAAGGACAAAGGCTCCTGTGGCTCCTGTGGACACTTAATGAAGTAATCTCAATGTATATGAGCACAATGGCAATATATTGGGTTATAGAGATATTGGAGAGAGAAGGAAGCAAATACACCTCTGATTTGTTTTTGAATCAAAAATATTTATATAATCCTTGAAATGAAATACTGTTACACAATAGTGCATTTGGACATATGGTTCTGAGTGAAAGGTGTCCCAGTGAAAAACGGAACCTAGAACATTAGTGACATATATGTGAAATATATACAAGGTTTCCAATGCTCAATATAAACGACCATTTACATATATATGTACAGTATACAGCGCTAGATACAGTGATCAGTGCTGGTGGACAATGGTTCGTTTATGCAACTTGTCGACGGCGTTTCGACCCTGTGTGCAGTGTAGGGTCTCTTCAGGACCTATGATTGTAGGGACACCTGAAGGGTAATGGACCGGCTCGTGTGGAGGGTGTGGGACCGTGCAAAGGATAAAAAAGGGATACTCACATGAGCCCAAGTGTGAGGTGGGTGGTGAGCTGGCTATTACGTGAATGCGCACAATGTGAGGATCCACGTGTGTGGAAGATGGCACGGTCAAAGCGCTGTCAAGACGGGTCGAGTTCCGATTCTGAGCGCATGCATGGAAGCAGGCTACTTCCTTCTGTCGTCAATCACGACGAGGCCATACATTTTTCATATGTTTTCATATGGAGGGTGAGAATATTCTCACTTTGGTGTCTCTTATGGACAATGAATCAACTGCAGCCTGTGGCAATCCTTCCAAGTAGCAGGACAGCGTGTGTCTGTCTGCTCAGGTACGATGACCTGATACATAGAGCTTTCTACTGCACAGGTCCTCACTATCTGTCAATGAGGCCACAACACTATCAACCGACTCCATCACTCCGCTCGTTGGATGCCAATCTATTAGCAGTTCCAAGGATCAGATGAAAAAAGAGGCAGCGGCGTAATTCTCTTGTCTTGTGGCTCAAGCATGAAATGAGCTTTCGCTCCATTGCCACAAGAGTAGGGGGCAAATTCTCTACAGAAAAGCAGTGAAGACTTAGCTATTCAACTAGGCTTTTTGAGGGGAACCATTCTGTGTACGGGGTGAATTGTGGCAGTTTCATAGCGCCGGGACACTCTTTGTGAGTAGCTGTTGTGCTTTATAAATCTTTTGATTGATTAAAAATGTTGACATCTCCATTAAGGAGAGATATCGGGCAGTAGCTATGGCATAACAGGGAATCTTTCCTTGCTTTCTGGAGGACTGTTATAAGGAACTTGCTGGAGAGTGCCACTAAGCTGCCAGTGAGCTCTGCCTCCTTATATGCAGCATACAGGAAATCTAGTATTTCAGTTTTGTTCCATTTATATAATCTCCCCAGAAAAACGATCTGCTCCAGGGGATTTGTTTTAGGGGAGGTTGGATATTGCTTGGGCAAGCTCTTCTTTGGTGATCTCCCACTCCAACTGCGATCTCCCTGTGAGAAGTTGGCCTGGCATATGCTGTCCACTAATTATAGTGGGCACCTTGCACCAGTCCAAACAACCCCTTATTGGAGATAGGTTAAAGACAACCTTATTGAAAGCTATCCTAGTGGTAGCTATGGAGAGCAGCCTTCAGGCTAAGTCTTGAAGGAATGTAAAGCAGCTTGTTTTACCAGTCTATAATCTCTTGAGTGACCAAATGAAAGAGCACCACACCAGGTATATATTCAAAATATATGTATTTATTACTAAACACACCCCTCTAGTCTCTTTATGAGGCTAGAGTTCGAAGTACATAAGTTAGAAGTTATTAAATCACAGTAATAGCACAAACACACGTTTGGGCCCTAGGGACGTACCAAACCATATACCAATAAAGTGGTATGCGAACCACGACTGAACTAGACACTAGGCCTAGAGCCTCTAGAAGTGCTTGGACCACAAGGAACCACCCAAGGTAGTGACACAGGGACCCACGGGAGACGCGTGCAGTGTAAATACACAACCGCGATACGCCGTTGACTTCTATGGAGAAAGTCGGGATCGGGAAATTAGAGAAAAGGGACACTTAAAAGAGGACTAGTTCAAAACCCTTTGAGATCTAGGACTTTGAAGAGTCTCTACCCACGGGAGCACCGGAGTACTCGTGTTACCTCACCCAGGGAAGCCGGGTGCATAGGTGCCTTTCGGGGTCGGGTTTCGTCGTCGATTCGAATGGCGATCTGCTGCAAAGTGCTGCTGGCGGCCAAGAGAAAAGTGTCCGGGTGGATCCAAGAGTGGATCGGAGTTCTGAATAACCTGAAAGCAGAGGGGACAGAGTCTGGGTCACTAGCCAGTGACCAGGAAGGCGATGGACAGATGCCCACCGATGTCGAGTGCTTCAGGTGCGTTGATGGTCGTCTTGACTCTTCAGCCACGAGGTCCAGGAGGCGTTGTCGGCGACCAGGAGCAGGATTCGGGCTGGGACACGATGTCTGTTGAGTGCTGAGGTGTCGGCGACCGGATTGGACCCAACAAGTCTTGGCAACGGCAAGTCTCGGTGAAGATGTAGATCGTCGATGGTGCAGACCAGCAAGGTCTGTGGAACTCACCCAGCAAGGGTAAGTGAGGGCAGGCTTGGAGCAACCAGGATGCCAAGTTAGAAAAGGATTGGCCTTCGTTAAGGGCTACTAGCCAACGGGCTAGCGACCGCGAAGGAGCCTCGTGACGCCGCACGTGGATCTGGCTTACAGGACACTCGTGGAGTGGGGGCCAGTGATCTTCGGTGCAGGTGGTGCTGGAGGCTAGGGCTACTCGGAGCCCAAAGCACGACTTCTTGGGAGACCCAGAAGAGGATGCACTTGCAAATGTGCTCGGTGTCCAGGGGTCACGGTCTCAAGTCACCCACGATAGCCACGGGCCTCAGCTTTGCTGGGGACTCAGGGTAGCCTCGGGGAAGTCTGAGAATCCACCTCTGGTGATGCGATGACTTCGGCGTCCGATGGGAGCTTCAGAAATGCGAACCGGACAGATGCTTCTTTGGTGCCTGCCAAGCAGGGGAGTCACTCCTTGACCCCAAGGGAGATTCTTCTGTCCTCTAATCGTGAGTAGAGCGTCGAAGGTCCAGGATTCAGTTTCAGAGTTTCATCCAGGGATAATCTAAAGTCCTAAGGACTGGGTTCCTATCTTTATACTAAAGATAGGGGTTGGACTACTCTGTGGCCCCACCTATGGGTGGGTCAGGGCAGAGGGGTGGCTACACCCCTTTCCCTTAATCCAGTTTGCGCCAAAGCAGGGGCTGCAAGCCCCTGATCCGGTTTGAACTGGGGTATGCACAGGGACACCAAATGTGCCCCCAGTGCAGGACTTCAAAGCACCCGAAAGTGCTCCCGCCCAGCCCCAATACACATTATCCTGTCTGGGGAGGTGGTCACACCTCCCTGTGACAGGAAACCTATTGTCCAGGCCTCCCCTGCCGGAGTTTCGTCCAGCAGCAGGAGGCCAGACTCGTGTCTGGTGCAGCAGCATCCATTTTGTGATGCCAGGGCTCTGGAAAGAAGTTACCGGACTAGTCAGAGTTAACATGTCTTTCCCTCTAGAAGGGTGGAATGCTACCCCCGCCGCCAGTATTGGCGGGGGGTAGTATTCCAAGATGTTTGACACCAAACACGACATGTTTAGGTGCAGCCATTCCAAAGTTAGCATTTTACCGCGAGGATATAATGCGCTTAAGAGTATATGGTCAGGCTGCACTACAAACAGCATCAGAGATGGTCTCCGAACGCTGCAGAGGGGCCCTGCTCATGCAGGGGCACCCTCTCACATAGGAACCATGCACTCTGCCTTTAGGATTGATAAGGCCTGCCTTAGGAGTGACTTATAGGTTTATATGTGTGTATGCATTTAGTGATATAGGTAACCTATATCACAGTAAGGAGTGCATGCACCACCTTACCCAGGCTGCAGTAGCAGACCTGTGGTGTCAGTTTGGATGGCCTTCCAGGGGTGGCATAATACATGCTGCAGCCCCTGGCAGGCCTCTGAGGTACCTATGCCCTTGGTACATAGTATACCATATACTAGGGACTTATAAGGGCACTCCAGATCCCAATCAGTGATGTGCCTAAGGCACATGGAAACCATTTTAGAGAGGAAGCAGCTAGGCTGGGGTTCTGATTAGCAGGGCCCCAGCCAGACTAATGTCGAAAAACAGTGAAGCATCAGCAAAAAGTGGGGGTACCCATGTGAAGCAGATCCTACTCTCCTACACAACCCCCCCAAACGTAGGGACATTAAACTAACCTTGCCCAGTTAAGTCTTCATGTTCTAAGTGGAAATACTTAGAGAGTCCATCTGCATTCGCATGGTTACTCCCAGGCCTATGTTCCACTGTAAAGTCCATCCCCTGTAGGGAAATGGACCACCTAAGCAGTTTGGGGTTTTCACCCTTCATTTGTTTTAGCCATAAGAGGGGCTTATGGTCTGTCTGAACCAGGAAGTGTGTACCAAACAAGTATGGCCTCAACTTCTTCAGAGCCCAGACCACAGCAAAGGCCTCCCTCTCTATGGCTGACCAACGTTTCTCTCTAGGGGTCAGCCTTCTGCTGATGAAAGATACTGGCTGATCCTGACCGTCTTCATTCAATTGTGACAGTACAGCCCCTACCCCCAATTCAGATGCATCAGTTTGAACAATGAACTTCTTGGAGTAATCAGGACGCTGCAGAATTGGAGCAGTGCACATGGCCTGCTTGAGGTCATCAAATGCCTTTTGACAGCTAACTGTCCACTGAACCTTTTTGGGCATTTTCTTAGAAGTTAAGTCATTCAGGGGTGTCACTATTGATCCATACCCCTTGACAAATCTCCTATAGTACCCAGTCAGGCCTAAGAAGGCTCTCACCTGAGTCTGGGTAGTGGGAGCAGTCCAGTCCATGATGGTCTGGATCTTGCTCTGCAAAGGTTGAACCTTGCCTCCACCCACAAGGTGGCCCAGGTACACAACCTGACTCTGCCCTATCTGGCACTTAGTGGCCTTGATAGTCAGGCCTGCCTTGTGCAGGGCCTGTAAAACATTCCTGAGGTGGACCAGGTGATCCTCCCAGGTGGAGCTAAAGACAGCAATATCATCTAGATATGCTGCACTATAGGCTTCCAGTCCTGTGAGAACTGTATTCACCAACCTCTGGAAAGTGGCAGGTGCATTCTTCAGACCAAAGGGCATTACCACAAATTGATAATGCCCACTAGGGGTTGAGAATGCTGTCTTGGGCTTTGCAGTATCAGCAAGTCTGATCTGCCAGTAGCCAGCTGTTAGGTCAAATGTGCTGAGATATTTGGCAGAGGCCAAAGTATCTATGAGCTCATCTGCCCTGGGTATTGGATGGGCATCAGTCCTAGTGACTGCATTGAGACCCCTGTAGTCCACACAAAACCTCATCTCTCTTTTTCCACCACTGGTGTGAGGTTTTGGTACAAGGACCACTGGACTAGCCCAAGGGCTATCTGAGGGTTCAATAACTCCCAATTCCAACATTTTCTGGACTTCAGTCCTGATACAGTCCCTGACATGGTCAGGTTGCCTATAAATCTTGTTTTTAATAGGCAGACTGTCCCCAGTGTCCACTTCATGAGTGCACCAGGTGGTCTGACTGGGTGTCAGTGAAAATATATGTCTAAACTGATTGAGGACTTGCCTGCAATCAGTTTGTTGCTGGGTAGTGAGGCTGCCTGCCAAGGCTACACCATCAACTGACCCATCGTCAGTGTTCTGTGAGAGCAGGTCAGGGAGTGGGTCACTCTCTTCCTCCTGCCCTTCATCAGTAGCCATGAGCAAGCCCATGTCGGCCCTGTCCTCATATGGTTTTAACCTGTTGACATGGAGAACCCTGTGGGGACTCCTGGGTGTTCCTAGGTCTACTAAATAAGTGACCTCACCCTTCTGCTCAACAATAGTGTGGGGTCCACTCCATTTATCTTGGAGAGCTGCTGGGGCCACTGGCTCCAACACCCACACCTTCTGTCCTGGCTGGTAAACAGTCAGAACAGCCTTTGGTCATGCCAGGCCTTTTGAAGTTCCTGGCTAGCCTCAAGGTTTTTGGTTGCCTTTTTCATGTACTCAGCCATCCTGGAGCGGAGACCAAGTACATAGTCCACTATATCTTGCTTTGGGGGCTTGAGAGGTAACTCCCATCCTTCCTTCACCAAGCACAGTGGACCCCTCACAGGGTGGCCAAACAGAAGTTCAAAAGGGCTGTAACCAACCCCCTTCTGAGGCACCTCCCTATATGCGAATAAAAGGCAGGGCAAGAGTATGTCCCATCTACGCCTAAGCTTTTCTGGGAGCCCTTTAATCATGCCCTTCAAGGTTTTGTTGAATCTCTCAACTAAACCATTGCATTGTGGGTGATAGGGTGTGGTGAACTTATAAGTCACTCCACACTCCTTCCACATTGCTTTTAAGTACCCAGACATGAAGTTAGCACCCCTGTCTGATACTACCTCCTTAGGAAAGCCCACTCTTGAGAAGATTCCCAGGAGGGCCCTTGCCACCACAGGTGCTGTAGTGGTCCTGAGGGGAATAGCTTCTGGGTACCTGGTGGCATGATCCACTACCACCAGGATAAACCTGTGCCCAGAGGCTGTTTGGGGATCCATGGGACCAACAATGTCAATCCCTACCCTTTCAAAGGGCACCCCCACCACAGGTAGTGGTATCAGGGGGGCCTTTGTAGTGCCACCTGCTTTGCCACTGGCTTGGCAGGTTACACAGGAGCGACAAAACTCCTTACTGTCTTCAGACATGTGGGGCCAGTGAAAGTGAGGGACAATTCTGTCCCAAGTCTTGTTCTGGCCCAGGTGACCTGCTAAGGGAATATCATGGGCTAGGGTCAATAGGAAGCCCCTGAAATTCAGAGGTATAACCAACCTCCTGGTAGCACCAGGCTTGGGGTCTCTACCCTCTGAGTACAGGAGTCCATCATCCCAATACACTGTATGGGGACAACTAGCTTTCCCAGCAGCCTCAGCAGCAGCTTGCTGTCTGAGGGGTTCAAGGGAGGGGCAGCTCTGCTGCTCCTGGCTCAGATCTGCCCTAGAAGGTCCCCCTGTCCCCAAGAACTCAACCTGGTCAGGTTCAAGTTCCTCTGGGACAGTTCCTTCTTCAGGGCTGAGATCATCCCCCTCAAGGGACTGATCTTCCTCCTGAGCCAAGGGGGAAGGCACTGCCTTAACCCTACTACTCCTCCTCTTGGAAGGCACTTGGTCCATTCTTCCAGAATCCAAGGCCTGTTCAGTGCTAGACATTTTGGCTTGTGACCTGGTCACAGCAAACACATCTGCAGGGATCCCCAGCATTTCTGCATGGGTCCTGAGCTCCACTTCTGCCCAAGCAGAAGTCTCTAAGTCATTGCCAAGCAAGCATTCGACTGGTAGGTTTGCACTTACCACAACCTTCTTAAGGCCAGTTACCCCTCCCCAGGAGAAGTTAACAACTGCCAGAGTATGGTCTGTTCTGACATTGCTAGCATTGGTCACTTGGTACATCTCACCAAGTATAACTTGCCCAGGATTCACAAGGTCTTGTGTCACCATTGTGACACTTGCCCCTGTGTCCCTAAATGCCAAAGCCTCACGTCCATTGATTAAAGGCTGTTGTCTGTACTTGCCCAGATTACTGGGACTCACAGTGGAGGTCACATCCATGCCTCCATCACAGACTAACACAGCCTGAGTCAGTTCTCTGACTAGGTCAGAGCCCAACTCAGTTCCCAGGGTGAACCCTACTAAACCCTTGGTTGGAGCACTCCCACCAACTGTACTAGGGGGAACAGGTGCCTTAGGGGCATTGTTGGGTGCTGGACTGGAGTCTTTGGACTTGGTGCAATCACTGGTCCAGTGGGTCTTTTGCTTACAGACCTTGCACCATGGTTTTCTTTGGCCTTTCCCTTTGGTAGACTGTGAATCCCCACCAGAAGAAGATTTTTGGGGGCCTGATGAAGACTTTTGATCTTTACCCTTCTCCCCACCCTTGTCAGAGTTCTTAGCATCTTGCTTCTTGGTTTCCCCACCTTGGTTCTGTACCTTCTGCTTCACCCTGGTTCTGACCCATTTGTCTGCCTTCTTTCCCAATTCTTGGGGAGAGGTCAGATCCGAGTCTACCAGGTATTGATGCAACAGCTGATTTTGACAGTTATTAAGAATCTGCTCCCTCATTATCAGATTGTACAATCCTGAGAAGTCACACACCTTACTGCCCATCAACCAGCCTTCCAGAGCCTTGGCAGAACAATCCACATAGTCTACCCAGTCTTGAGTCTGTGCTTTTTGGGTGTCTCTGAACTTCAACCTGTACTGTTCAGTGGTTAGGCGAAACCCATCAATAAGAGCACTCTTCAAGACCTTGTAATTATCAGCATCCTCCTCTCTAACAGTGAGAAGCTTATCTCTACCTTTGTCAGCAAAGGAGAGCCACAAGATTGCTGCCCACTGCTCCTGAGGGACCTTCTGTACCTTACAGGCCCTCTCTAATGCAGTTATCCATTTGTGGATGTCATCCCCACTCTGGTAGGGAGGGACAATCTTGCTCAGGTTCCTATGGTCATAGGACCTTTCCCTGTCTCTAGGGACATGGCTGCCACCATGGGACTCTAGTCCCAACTTTCTTCTCTCTCTAAGGAGATCTAGGGATTCCCTATCTAAAGCCAATTGTTTTTTTCTGATTTCCAGCTGAGTTTCCTCATACTGGACCAGTCTGTCTCTTCTCTCATGAGAGGATTCCCTCCTGTGAGAGGAGATAGAGCTCCCTATGGAGGTGCCAGAGTGGTTAGACTCCTGAGAAGGATATCTAGACTTTCTGGGCACACTCTTAATCCTTCCTGGGGGGACAAAGTGGGGATCATTCTGATCATCCTCATCAACTTCCACAGGAGGGATTGGGTTATCCAGGTCAGGGTCATTTTCACCCTCCTCGCCAGTTTCAGAGGGGGGGCTGGGGGTATTGGTACCCCTGGCCTCCTCCTCTTCCTCTGCCCCACCCTCAGCTCCTACCCCTTCAGTCCCCAAGGGCTTACTAAGGTCACAAGCCACCAACAACTCCTTGAGGTGTTGGGTGGTGGGGCTTTGGCCTGTCCTTAATTTTCTCAAGTTGCATAAAGCTCTCAATTCCAAGAATGGGAGTGTATCATACTTGGAGGGTGGAAGCTCAATGGCTTCCTGCAAGGATTCTTTAGATCCTACCCTTAAAGACATTACTAGTGTGGTGTGGTGTATGCACTACCTACTCTAGTGTGGCCTACTAAACTCTCTTGAGTTGTAGAAAGGGTTGCGCTATCCCTTAACACACAACTCTAAGTTCAGTAGAACTTACTGTATTCTAAGCTTAAATTATATGTACCTTAGGTACCTTTAGTGGTTTTCAGTTGATCAATTCAATTGAGATTATCTGGTAAAACAATAGCAAGCTGGAATCCCACACGCTGCACACCAATGTGAGAAGTTGGCCTGGCATATGCTGTCCACTAATTATAGTGGGCACCTTGCACCAGTCCAAACAACCCCTTATTGGAGATAGGTTAAAGACAACCTTATTGAAAGCTATCCTAGTGGTAGCTATGGAGAGCAGCCTTCAGGCTAAGTCTTGAAGGAATGTAAAGCAGCTTGTTTTACCAGTCTATAATCTCTTGAGTGACCAAATGAAAGAGCACCACACCAGGTATATATTCAAAATATATGTATTTATTACTAAACACACCCCTCTAGTCTCTTTATGAGGCTAGAGTTCGAAGTACATAAGTTAGAAGTTATTAAATCACAGTAATAGCACAAATACACGTTTGGGCCCTAGGGCGTACCAAACCATATACCAATAAAGTGGTATGCGAACCACGACTGAACTAGACACTAGGCCTAGAGCCTCTAGAAGTGCTTGGACCACAAGGAACCACCCAAGGTAGTGACACAGGGGACCCACGGGAGACGCGTGCAGTGTAAATACACAACCGCGATACGCCGTTGACTTCTATGGAGAAAGTCGGGATCGGGAAATTAGAGAAAAGGGACACTTAAAGAGGACTAGGACAAAACCCTTTGAGATCTAGGACTTTGAAGAGTCTCTACCCACGGGAGCACCGGAGTACTCGTGTTACCTCATCCAGGGAAGCCGGGTGCATAGGTGCCTTTCGGGGTCGGGTTTCGTCGTCGATTCGAATGGCGATCTGCTGCAAAGTGCTGCTGGCGGCCAAGAGAAAAGTGTCCGGGTGGATCCAAGAGTGGATCGGAGTTCTGAAGAACCTGAAAGCAGAGGGGACAGAGTCTGGGTCACTAGCCAGTGACCAGGAAGGCGATGGACAGATGCCCACCGATGTCCAGTGCTTCAGGTGCATTGACGGTCATCTTCAGCCACGAGGTCCAGGAGGCGTTGTCGGCGACCAGGAGCAGGATTCGGGCTGGGACACAATGTCTGTCGAGTGTTGAGGTATCGGCGACTGGATTGGACCCAACAAGCCTTGGCAACGGCAAGTCTCGGTGAAGATGTAGATCGTCGATGGTGCAGACCTGCAAGGTCTGTGGAACTCACCCAGCAAGGGTAAGTGAGGGCAGGCTTGGAGCAACCAGGATGCCAAGTTAGAAAAGGATTGGCCTTCGTTAAGGGCTACTAGCCAACGGGCTAGCGACCGCAAAGGAGCCTCGTGACGCCGCACGTGGATCTGGCTTACAGGACACTCGTGGAGTGAGGGCCAGTGATCTTCGGTGCAGGTGGTGCTGGAGGCTAGGGCTACTCGGAGCCCAAAGCACGACTTCTTGGGAGACCCAGAAGAGGATGCACTTGCAAATGTGCTCGGTGTCCAGGGGTCACGGTCTCAAGTCACCCACGATAGCCACGGGCCTCAGCTTTGCTGGGGACTCAGGGTAGCCTCGGGGAAGTCTGAGAATCCACCTCTGGTGATGCGATGACTTCGGCGTCCGACGGGAGCTTCAGAAATGCGAACCGGACAGATGCTTCTTTGGTGCCTGCCAAGCAGGGGAGTCACTCCTTGACCCCAAGGGAGATTCTTCTGTCCTCTAATCGTGAGTAGAGCGTCGAAGGTCCAGGATTCAGTTTCAGAGTTTCGTCCAGGGATAATCTAAAGTCCTAAGGACTGGGTTCCTATCTTTATACTAAAGATAGGGGTTGGACTACTCTGTGGCCCCACCTATGGGTGGGTCAGGGCAGAGGGGTGGCTACACCCCTTTCCCTTTGTCCAGTTCGCGCCAAAGTTGAACTGGGGTATGCACAGGGACACCAAATGTGCCCCCAGTGCAGGACTTCAAAGCACCCGAAAGTGCTCCCGCCCAGCCCCTATACACATTATCTTGTCTGGGGAGGTGGTCACACCTCCCTGGGACAGGAAACCTATTGTCCAGGCCTCCCCTGCCGGAGTTTCGTCCAGCAGCAGGAGGCCAGACTCGTGTATGTGGCAGCAGCATCCATTTTGTGATGCCAGGGCTCTGGAAAGAAGTTACCGGACTAGTCAGAGTTAACATGTCTTTCCCTCTAGAAGGGTGGAATGCTACCCCCGCCGCCAGGATTGGCGGGGGTAGTATTCCAAGATGTTTGACACCAAACACGACATGTTTAGGTGCAGCCATTCCCAAGTTAGCATTTTACCGCGAGGATATAATGCGCTTAAGAGTATATGGTCAGGCTGCACTACAAACAGCATCAGAGATGGTCAGAGATGGTCTCCGAACGCTGCAGAGGGGCCCTGCTCATGCAGGGGCACCCTCTCACATAGGAACCATGCACTCTGCCTTTAGGATTGATAAGGCCTGCCTTAGGAGTGACTTATAGGTTTATATGTGTGTATGCATTTAGTGATATAGGTAACCTATATCACAGTAAGGGTGCATGCACCACCTTACCCAGGCTGCAGTAGCAGACCTGTGGTGTCAGTTTGGATGGCCTTCCAGGGGTGGCATAATACATGCTGCAGCCCCTGGCAGGCCTCTGAGGTACCTATGCCCTTGGTACATAGTATACCATATACTAGGGACTTATAAGGGCACTCCAGATCCCAATCAGTGATGTGCCTAAGGCACATGGAAACCATTTTAGAGAGGAAGCAGCTAGGCTGGGGTTCTGATTAGCAGGGCCCCAGCCAGACTAATGTCGAAAAACAGTGAAGCATCAGCAAAAAGTGGGGGTACCCATGTGAAGCAGATCCTACTCTCCTACACTCCCCATCTCATTGAGGCACAGAAATTGTATGTTATTAAAGAACATGTTGATGCAGTCTATATATTCTGCAACTTCAGGATGTATATCTCTTTGAAGTATGTGGCAAACGGTGAGGCTATCTCCTGTGGTTTTCTTCCTATGTGCCCTGTATGGTTTTGGATGGCTGGGATAGCCATCATAACCTCTCTCTCTCTTCACTGCGCAGCAAGCAGCCTGCTCGCCTTCTCGCCCTGCTCATAATGATGGGTCTTCTGTCTATAGAGCATGTATTCCATATCGGAGGTAAACAGGGTGTTGAGTTTCATTAGGTCGAGCATTCAAGACATCTTGTATATACTTTAGTATATACTTATATGTGTATGTACTTTGTGGGCTCCGGAGATCAGCCCTAGGACTTGTCTGCTTCCGCTTAGGGACTTTTTTTTCAGTTCAACTGCCTCTATTTAACTGTCTTGATAGAAAACGACCAGTAGAGGTCAGTAAAATACCAGAATTGCTTTCTGCTTGTTCAACTGCCTCTATTTAACTGTCTTGATAGAAAATGACCAGTATAGGTCAGTAAAATACTAGAATTGCTTTCTGCTGAGGTACTTTCTTTTTTTTCTTTTTCTGGCAACTGCCTCTATTTAACTTCCTTGATAGAAAACGACCAGCAGAGGTCAGTAAAATACCAGAATCACTTTAGCAATCTCTAGATTCCAGTTCATAGAAATTGTCTTCCACGAGCACCCGTAGACAATGATATTTTTTTCAAATCTTGTATTTTCAGTGATATGACCACCGAAGGCCCTGATTTTATATTAAAAACAGAGCTTTGGACTATACCATTTCTAGCTGAAAGGCAATATTTCTCTCCATGTGTTCCCATACCTGGCTTGTCACGCAGTTTGGTGCTTACTTTCCCTCCATGTTAAAGAACAGTAGATGTTTCAGCACCCAGGCTAATGTGCTGCATAGCTTAATACATACAAGGTCCCAAAGGCGAGATCAATTGCATTGCAAATGCTTGTTTTTGCTTTCTTGCCTAGATGGTTTTGACGGCATGTGAAGTGTATGAGCGGGTCTTTGCTTTTAAGTTGGCTATAAGGGTTGCTTGTTGTTCAATTTTGTGTTCCAATAATGACCGTATCTCTCATGAGTTTGCCTCTGATGGTAGTCTTGGTAGCCTCCTAAAGTATTTATGCTGAGGCCACTGAACCTACACTGTCTAGGTATGCTGTAATGGGTTTTTAGGTGCACCCTTCCTGTGGGCATATTATAGTGAGAGGTATTAAGGCGCCATGGCTTCCAAACCACATTGGACAGTCCCCAGTTCACTGTTATACATATTGGTGAGTAATCAAATATGGGTCTCTCCAGTATCATGCAATCTAAGACTAGTGACGTTAAAAGGTGGGAAAAAAGTAAATAATGCAGTCTAGACTGGGTATGGTGGACGCTTGAAAAGTAAGAGTGCTCCTTTTCAGACTGAGTGCCAAGTTACTTTAATATCATTTTGAGAGGAACAAGATGGCTGTATTGCTTATCTTGCCTTCCTGGTTCCGGTGATACTTTTGATGACTTGGCGGAAGGTGAGCAAGACTTTGACTCATGGTTAGTGTTCTCTGGTCTGGCGGTAGGTGTGTAAGTGAGACAGAGTGGAGAAAAACTGTAAGAAATTGGGGTGGTTGGTTGAGTGGGGTGTGAGCCCTGGTCAAGCAGCAACCACAATCCTTGTCAGGATGAGGCACAAGCCAACCCTAAATTAGCCTGTGCCCAACCCTCTGGTAAGTTGGCATAGAGCAGTTAGGCTTAACTTAGAGGCAATGTGTAAAGTATTTGTGCCACACTTCAAACAGTAATAGAGCGAAAACACACAAAAAGGATCCCACACCAAGTTAGAAACATACAGTGATTTTTAATAAATAAAACAAGACCAAAATAACCAAAATTCAATCAGTAGAACCAGAGATATGCAATTGTAAAGATTTTAGTGAAAATAGTGCCAAAAAGCTGGTCGCCCAGACAGGGACAAAGTCTCAGGTTCAGGCCGACCGCAATGGTGCACATGCCAGCTACAGGGACCCAGTTAGGCCCGCTGAACAAAGTACCTTAGATCCTGGTTTGTGGAACATTGCGAGGATCCGCGTCAAAGATATGTCACGCAGCCGAAGTGATGTGTCTGTTCTAAGGTGTGGCAAGGCTGTGATGCGAGGTCCTGCATCGCCGTTAAGGATCCTGTTGACGAGGGATTGTGATGTGAAGTCTGGCGTCAAGGATGCCTCATGCAGTCGGGGCAATGCGCTGTTTCCAAGGACCTGTAAGGCTGCGATGTGGAGTCCACCATTGTCATTGACGCTGACGTCAATGGGTGATGCGAGGACCTGTGCTGAGAATGCGTTGGACAGCAGAAGTTCTGAAGAGGCTGCGGAGGAGATGCGGGTCATTGCGATGGGCCCAATCCACTAAGCAGCAGCAATGCGTCGGTTCTGTTTGGGGTTGCACCGCGCAGCAGAGGAGATGCATTTGTTCCGTGGGTTCCACAGAGACTGGCAGAGCAACTTAGGCTCACTTCCAAGGGTCTATGATTGTGTGGCACCACTTTGCAGGGTAGATTCAGAGAGGGCAGAGTCCGGGTGCTTGTGTCAAGGTTGTTGGAGACTTTTGTCCCTGAGGCTCAAGTCAGTAGGCCAGCCAACTAGCCCTTGGAGTCACTCTGGGGTCCTGGGTTCAGCAGATGCAGGTCCAGCCCTTCTCACCCGGGCAAGCGGGCATCAGGCAGCAGGTCAGCACAGCAAGGCAGCAGTCCTTCAGAGCAGCAATCCAGGAGAGTGACAGTCCTTTCAACATCACAGCAGTCCTTATTACGGGCAAAGGAACCACAGGTCCAGAAGTGTACTAAAGAGTTGGGGTCTAAGGGCAAATATTTTAACCCAGTGCCTACTTTGAAGTTGAAGAAGCTTCTACAGGTTTCCACCTCACTGAGGTGTCAGGCATTCCCTTCCTTCCTGTCTGGGCCCCAGCTTGTCTGGAGTCACAATAGCCTAGTGACAAGCCCTTTGTTAGGGTGCTCACGCTCAGCTTTCGTGCAAGTGTGGTAGGGGACAGCTCCTCCCTCTTGTTAGCTCAAAGTGGCCCATCCTGCCAACACATCTCTTACCTTTTTCTCACTGTCTGGAAGCAATACACAAAGACCAACTGCCAGCTACACCTAGTCATGTGTCTAAGGTTCAGGCTGCAGGCACCAAATGGCTAGGACAAGAAAATGCCAACTTCCTTAAAGTGATCCACAAAAAAGATACCTGCCTCTTTTATAATTTAGTGCTAAATTGCTTTACAGCTTTTAATCAAACAACCAATTTGTAATGTCTGATTATGGTTATTTATTTCAATTTATTAAAAAAAATTATATTTGTTTTCATCATTTCAAAAAATAGAAAAAAGGATCACACTCAATAATCAAACAAATAAAACATACATCACTTTGTCAATAAATAACATACACCATTTGGACAAAAACAACGTACAAATACAGTACATCAATAACAAATAATCGACAACACATTATCACAAAAGCAATTCGTAGTCGTTTGCATCATACTAAATTAAACACATGGCTAGCCTTCAGACTTACAAATAGAGCCATCAATTAAGGCAACGCCTGGACAAAGGGAACAACAGTTATTCAAGTTGGGAAAACAAATTAATTACACCAACATGTATTTTTCAAACGTTCCACAATGATGAAAATGAAATGCCAACGCGTTTCAAAGCGCAGGCTTGCTGGACTGCGCTTATCATCAGGGCCTCTTAATTGTGTAGATGCTCCTGCAGGAAATGTTCCCGCCGAATGACGGCAGTAACGAGCAACTAAGTAGCTCTTGAAATTCGTCAGAAGTGTTCGAATTCAATTTCGCTTGATGCGCGACTTCTCCTTCAGTCCGAAGAGTAACAGGACGGGTTGAATATCGTATTCGTTCAGCCGTGAGTGGTCCGCCCTGAAGCACCACAACACGCGATTTTGCGATCAGTTTCGCATAACGCTTTCAAAATAAAGCATTACAGATTATCGTGGAATATTTACACAATTAAGAGGCCCTGATGATAAGCGCAGTCCAGCAAGCCTGCGCTTTGAAACGCGTTGGCATTTCATTTTCATCATTGTGGAACGTTTGAAAAATACATGTTGGTGTAATTAATTTGTTTTCCCAACTTGAATAACTGTTGTTCCCTTTGTCCAGGCGTTGCCTTAATTGATGGCTCTATTTGTAAGTCTGAAGGCTAGCCATGTGTTTAATTTAGTATGATGAAAACGACTACGAATTGCTTTTGTAATAATGTGTTGTCGATTATTTGTTATTGATGTACTGTATTTGTACGTTGTTTTTGTCCAAATGGTGTATGTTATTTATTGACAAAGTGATGTATGTTTTATTTGTTTGATTATTGAGTGTGATCCTTTTTTCTATTTTTTGAAATGATGAAAACAAATATAATTTTTTTTAATAAATTGAAATAAATAACCATAATCAGACATTACAAATTGGTTGTTTGAGTAAAAGCTGTAAAGCAATTTAGCACTAAATTATAAAAGAGGCAGGTATCTTTTTTGTGGATCATTTAGTATTAAGGCCCTACCTGCTTCTTGTTCAATGGGCCTAACCCCTCTTGCGGTTCCAACTTCCTTAAAGTGGCATTTTCAGAATTGTGATTAAATATCCGACTTTACCATTAAACAGGGCTTTTAATTATAATTCTTTAGACAGCAAACTCTAGCAGTATACCGGGTCCCAAATGGAAGTTACAACTTATTAAATGTAATAAGATAATCCCAATGTTATCCTATAGGAGAGGTAGGCCTTGAAGTAGTGAATAACGACACTATCAGGGCACGTAAAACTAAAAAGTACATGTCAACTTTTTCAATACACTGCACACTGCCTTCTGGGATATCTAGGGCCTAGCCTAGGGGTGACTTATCTGTATAAAAGAGAGAGAGGTTTTGGCCAGGCAAAAGGTTTTTTATTTTGCCACGTCTACATGGCAGTTTAAAACTGCACACACAGGCTGCAATGGCATGCCTTAGACATGTTTAAAGTGCTACTTAAGTGGGTGTTACAACAAGTGCTTCAGGCCCACTATTAGCATTTAATTTACAGCCCCTGGGCATGGGTAGTGCCACTTTCCTGGGGAATTACAAGTAAATAAATATGCCAATTGGGTGTAAGATAATTCTACCATGTTTTAAAGAGAGAGCAGAAGCACTTTCTCACTGGTTGCAGTGGTAAAGTGTGCAGGGTCGTAAAAGACAACAAAACGGGTTCAGAAAACAGGAGGTTGAAGGCAAAATGTTTGGTGAGGACCCACAACAAGGGCCAAGTCCAACAAAAGCTTCTCCTGAAGATTGTGTTTTGCTAAGGGTGGTAAAATTTGTAAGAAATAGTTGGCCAAGAGAAGGTAATCTGTCATTTTACAGGCATACGGTAAGATCCAGACGTAATTGTCTCTGGAAGGAGGTCTGTTGTTTATAGTGATAATATTGTTCCCCCATGTAGAATTAGGAGTAGATTGGTGGAGATCAGTCATGGGAGACATTTTGGCATGATTCTCATCGCTGCAACGTTGAGACATGGGTTGCTTTGTACAGTGCGTGTTTGAGAATGATAAAGGTCTTAACCCTAGGGTCCACCTATGACTGAGCTGCTGTGTCCCGGAAAGTGTGGGATAAGTTCTTTTTTTATTGTTTGTGGCCATTTAACATGCTTCCCACACCCAGCACTAAAAGGCTGTCCTTCTTTCTGCTTAAAAAATGTTATTGGGCACATACATTCTCGCTTTTGCAGTGTTTCACTTTAACAAATACATTATCCATTTTATCACATTATGGTCTATAACAAGTCTAGTGGAACGGGATCAAATTTGTCTCAGTTGCCCAAGTTTCAAGATTGTAATAATAACTTAAATGTTTGCTGATTATTAAGTAGAGCGATCATATGATAGTTTACTGGCAACTCTGCATAGGTATTTTTTAGTATTGGTTGTAGAATGAAGCCCTGCCAAGAAGTCAGCAGTATTTGTATTTCAAATGATGCCTTGAGGAGCACTTATAATTAAGGACTCCATTTGGAATGCTGTTAGGGCCCGGCATGCCATCAGAGCATGTGGTTTATTTTCATTTAAGCACATTCTCCTCCTCCGTTACCAAGCATAGGTCTACTTCCATTAGAAGTGCAGAATCCAGGATGCAATGGGTGGGAGGTGCCTCTGAGATCTACAGTTACAGTCTAATGTTACGTGATAAGGAGGCCTAGGGTCGGTACCGTGCCTGGGGCTAGAAGTACTTTAGGATCTCCGCAGGGTCTCTCCAGGGAACAGACTTGACACATGACAACACACACTCCCCTGTGACTGGGTTCTCCGTACCACTGACTGTTTCCCCTCTTTAATCACCCTGACATTCCTTACATGTCTTTTGAGCCACTGTGTCTCATTGCCTTCCCTGTCGACTGGTGCTCCTTGACTTTTGCCATGATTTCCGGTATAAGGACTCTGGATGCACCCGTGCACATTGTTTCCATGAGCATAAATGATCTTACTAACTTTGTAAAATGGCAGAAAGTATGTCTTAACTCTGCCATCATAGGGCAGACATTGCCCTTGTCCAAGAGCTACATTTATTCCCGACTGAGCTCACCAAACTCCAGAGGGATTGGCCAGGGAGGGGTGTGGACAGTAGTCACATGACAGATCTATCACTGTGAGTGCTTGGCTCCTCTCCAACCATGATTCTCTACAAGAAGCGCAGAGTGGCCATCTTGATACACAAGTCAATCCTACACTGCCTAACAAGCATATGAACGGACCCTGAATGCAGGTTTTCCCTCACGAAACTGAGAATAGGTGAGCTCTCCCTGGTCGTGGGGTTGATTTATGCTCCCAATGGATCCAAGAAAGGTTCCTTGGGACCCTAAACAGAATACTCACGGAATGCTCGAAGTCCAGACTGATCATTGGGGGCAACTGGAATTAGGCCCCGGATGCAATCCTTGACCACACCGACCACCTTAACAGGTGTAATGTGACAGATAGGGCACTCTTGCAGGATCTGATGGAAGACCATGTGCTAGTGGACTGGTGGCATTTTAGCCATCCTATGAATAGGGAATACATATTCACATTCTCTGTCCATAACACTTTGTCGCACATTGACTGCTTCCCCTCATGCTCCCCTTATCCTGCCACCCAGCCATACTACTGGGAGGGCTGTCTGACCATGCTCCCATAACACTTGATGGCTTTTTGGGTCGTCTCCCTGCCCCTACAGAACTGTGAAGGATGCAAGTGGCCAAGTACCACTTACTGGAGGGAAAAAGGGTATTGAGAGCGCATGTGGAAATGTATTACTCTGAAAATAAACAATAGATGCCCTGGGTGAGGCCTCCTAATTCGCGACTCAGTGGTCAGGCGGAAACAATGTGTGAAAGCTTGCAAGCGCCTAGAGCACTCAATAGTAGCCCTGGAATGGTCTTACCACGACAATCCTGCCTTTCATAATCAACACCATTTGGAGACTGAAAAACTCAAAAAGAAAAAACTCTACACGTCAGCCACGGAGAAAGTGCTGGCCAAGCTCAAATGGCGACATTATGAGCAGGGGGAAAAAGTGAGGCGCATGTTAGCCTTCCAACTCTGCCAGAGGAAAGAGCAACTTACCATTCCGGTGATATGATTCCCCTCTGAGAGGGTTGTTACCTACCCAGAGTACATATCCAAGACATTTGCTACCTAATACAAACAGCTGTACAGCTCTGAGGGTGGAAATACCCTCCCTGAAATGGATAGGTTCTTGAATTCCGCCCAACTCCCACGCCTGTGTGATGAGTGTAGGGCTCTGCTTCAGGGTGAAATCACCTGGAAGGAAATCTATACAGCTATATCTGAAAGACTGCCCCAACCACCCAGGAGGGGGCCTCGCCATCGCCCACAAGAGCACCCTCCGCCTCACCACCTCCAGCGAAACCTTCCCCTCTGCCGAACACCTGCACTTCCAGATCCAGACCACCCCCAAAGCAACACTCCAAGGAACCCTCATCTACAGACCCCCCTGCCCCCGAACACCCTTCGCCACCACCATCACCGACTTCATCGCACCCCACGCCATCGCCTCAGCAAACTACATACTCATTGGAGACCTGAACTTCCACCTCGACAACCCCAGCGACCCCAACTCCACTATCCTTCGTGACAACCTCGCCAGCATCGGACTTAAACAACTTGTCAACACACCGACCCACAGAGCAGGACACACCCTCGACCCCATCTTCACGGCAGGAAACAGCGTCCAATTCAGCCACACAATGCAGCCGCCATGGACCGACCACCACTGCGTACACTTCACCATCAACAGACCCAAGGCACCCAAACCAGCCCCACGCCCACCTCGAAGGAACTGGAGCAAGGTTACCGATGAGCAACTTAACTCCACCCTCACCCGAGACAACCACACCTGGGCACCCGATGCAAACGACGCAAACGACGCAGCCAGAGAACTCCACACCTGGATCTTCAACTGCGCAGACGAGCTCGCCCCGCTACGCAACCCCGACAGACAACGCCCCAGGAAGCCACCTGGTTCACCACTGCTCTCCAAGAAGCCAGACGCACCTGCAGATGCCTGGAGAAGAACTGGAGAAACACCAAGACAACCGAAAACCACACCACCTACAAGGACGCCATGACGGACTACCACAACAAAGATCAGAGCCACCAAGAGGAACTTCATCCACAACAAAATCCTGGCCAACTCCACCAACTCCAAAGAACTTTTCAGTGTCATTCAGGAATTCACCAACTCACGCAGCGAAGCCACAGACATCACCTCATCCCAAGACCTCTGCGACAAGCTTGGAACCTATTTCCACCTCAAGATCAAAAACCTCTACGACAACTTCATTGACCATCCACCAGGCGCCACAGACGGCCCCCCACCCCCCAGAAACACCAGCCAGCCCACCATCTCCAACTGGACACCGATCACGGCTGGAGACACCGCCTCAACCATGAAAAGCATCCACTTGGGGCCCCCACCGACCCCTGCCCCCCTCACATCTACCACAGAGCCGCGGCCACCATCGCACCCGAATTACAACGCACCATCAACACCACCTTCAAAACAGGCACCTTCCCAGATGACTGGAAGCACGCAGAAGTCAGACCCCTGCTGAAGAAGCCCTCAGCTGACCCCACCGACCTCAAGAAATATCGGCCCATCTCGCTCCTCCCCTTCGCAGCCAAAGTTGCAGAGAAAACAGTTAACCGGAAACTGACACGATTCATTGAAGAGAACGCCGTCCTCGACCCGTCCCAATCCGGATTCCGCAGCAACCACAGCACAGAAACCATCCTACTCGCCGCCACAGACGACATCCGTACCCTCCTGGACCAAGGCCACTCTGCAGCCCTCATCCTACTGGACCTATCAGCGGACTTTGACACCGTCTCCCACCGCACACTAGTCGCCAGACTACACGACGCAGGCCTGGACTGGATCCGATCATTCCTCACCGGAAGAAGCCAAAGGATCAGACTCCCACCCTTCCTCTCCAACCCCACGAAAATCACCTGCGGAGTCCCACAGGGTTCATCATTGAGCCCCACCCTCTTCAACATCTACATGGCCCCCCTCGCAGCCATCGTCCGACAACACGGCCTCAACATCGTATCCTACGCCGACGACACTCAGCTCATCCTCTCCCTCACCAAAGACCCCACCACTGCCAAACTCAACTTCCAGAAAGGAATGCAAGACGTCGCAGTCTGGATGACCAACAGCTGCCTGAAGCTCAACGCCGAGAAGACAGACGTCCTCGTCCTCGGTACCACCCCTTCTACATAGGACAGCACCTGGTGGCCGACCACCCTCGGAAGCCCACCTACCCCCTCAGACCACGGCAAGAACCTCGGCATCGTACTCGACTCATCACTCACCATGAACCGACAGTCAACGCTGTCACCTCAACACCCTCCGCATCCTCCGCAAGACCTTCAAGTGGATCCCCCCAGAGTCAAGGAAGACAGTCACCCACGCACTCATCACCAGCAGACTGGACTATGGAAACACACTCTACGCCGGCATCAACAAGTCCCTACTCCGCAAACTCCAGACAATACAGAACACTGCCGCCAGACTCGTCCTCGGCATCCCCCGACACGAACACATCAGCCAACACCTACGAAGTCTCCACTGGCTCCCCGTGGAGAAAAGAGTCACTTTCAAAATCCTCACTCACGCCTACAAATGCCTACACAACAACGGACCCAAATACCTCAACGACAGAATCAACTTCCACGTACCCAAAAGAAACCTCCGATCTTCCAGCCTCGCACTCTCCGAAACCCCGCACATCCACAGAGCCAGAGCAGGCAGAAGATCCTTCTCTCACATTGCAGCCAAGACCTGGAACGAGCTACCGGCAGACATCAGATGCGCCCCCTCCCTGAACACCTTCAGGAAGACCCTCAAGACCTGGCTCTTTGGCTAAACAGATCTGCGGACCCCCCCCCCTCAGCGCCTTGAGACCCTCATGGGTGAGTAGCGCGCTTACAATTCCCTGATTGATTGATTGATTGATTGATTGATCTACTGACTAGCATATTTCCAGGAGAAGACGTGTCCCTGGTAAAGTTTATAAGAACTGTAAAGCCCAGAAGGCCCAGCTGTTATATCACCTTTTCCGTGAAGCTGAGGTGACGGTCTCTTTAGGCCGATGTCCAACAAGGTAATTATTTCCATCCTGTACAAGGAAGGATGAGATCAATTGTGCTGGGGGAGTTATCGCCCTATTTCTTTGATAAACGTGGATGTGAAGATACTGGCAAAGATCCTTGCGACTCGACTCACCTTCTGTGGGACTTCATGGGCTCAGATTTGAAGACAGTTATCATGTCCCTGGTTGCAGAGAAGTCCTTTGACCATGTCAAGTGGCCATATCTCTTTCAAGTTCCTTCCAGATTTGGCTTGGAGCCGGAGCTATCCGCAAGATGAAGTGGCTTTATATGTCCTCCCAAATGCACAGATCAACTGCAGAGGACATCTTTCTCGCTCCATATACATCTGTAGGGGGACTCAACAGGGCTTCCCGCTTTCTCTACTACTCTTCCTGTTGGCCCTGGAGCCATTGGCTGCAGCCATTAGATTTCATCCTCTTATCCGGGCCCGGTTAATTCTTTCCTCTTTGTGGATGGCATTCTGTTGACTGTGATCTAACTGCCAGCATTAATCATTCTATTGGACACCTTTCCCTCGTTCTTCAGATATAAGGTGAACTGGGAGAAAACTGAAGTGCTGCTTATGTCTCTCGTCATGACCAGGGCTTGCGTTTCGGATCTGGGCCTGAAATGGGTCCAGGGAAGGCCTTGCTTATGCATGTCTAATCTATATCCCAGCACTGCGGCGGGCGGTCTCTGCCTACCCCACCTGGAGCCCTATTACCTGGCTAATCACTTGTCTCAGATGGTTCACTGGTCTGCCGCAATCAAAGTACCTGCGGTGGATACAGACTGAAAAGTCAATATTAGCCTTTGAGAATATCCTTGCAGTTCTTTATTCCTGGAGCCTACCCACGGGACCACCAGCTAACCTGATAATCCCCACACACTAAATATCTGGAAATGAGCGCATGCACTACTGCAAACGCACCCGATGGATCCACGAACTAGCTCCCCTTTTGCACAATTCTGGTATCTAGATAGGTGTACAGACTGTAGATTGTCTTGGGTGGAAAGAATGGGCATATGGAGGGTGGACCAACTCCTGTCGGAGGATTTACACTGAGAGTATGGCCTGGAACACATACACAGGTGGCTGTACACTCAGACGTGCCACTGCCTCAGGGCCAAGATAAAGGAGGGGACTCCCTAGTTGGCACTGTCCTGGATTCGCTCCTACTTTGGGACATGGGGTACTGCAGAGGGGTCATTATCAGGAATGTACTGACTGTTGATAGACCCTTGCTACTCACTCCCCACCCTTGAGGTCACTCGGTTTCATTGACAACCTGCTGTATGAGACACATATATTCCTAAAGGCTGGGAGTCACTAATGAGCGACCACGATACTCTACTCTGCGAAGCCAGACTGAAATGTACATATTTCACATTCTTACATAACTAGTATTGGTCCCCCATTAAATTATGCAGGGTGGGACTGCTAATGTTTGATATCTGCTGGCGATGTGGGGAGGGCAGTTGTGACTTGGTGCACATCCTGCAGGGGTGTCCGCAACTGTCCGGTTACAAGGAAGAGGTCTGGAGTGTCTTGACTGTATCGGGCAATGCTGTGAACTGCTGGTCTGCACACCTTGCCCTTCTGCACAACATGGCCGACTCCACCGTTGCCTCTAAGCATAGGAAGTGTTCGCTCGTGGCTGGGCTAGCAAAAGCTAAACTGTGTATCCTACGCCACTGGAGGCAGCCGACGCTTCCTACTGGGATGGAATGGCTTGCAGAATTGGTGAAAATTGCGAGCTGCGAGCACATACTATGCAGACTGAATGACCAGATGGAACTCTATGAAGTGCAACCTTCTTGCAAGTGGAGGGCCAGATTTAGGTGGAGCCCTCTGATGACCTTGAGGACAGGAGAGGGGCAGATCTCCCCCTTATGCCTATGAGCTGCACCTATACTTAGACCTGCTTATGCTGGCAGACTTACAAGGGGCTCCAGACCCTTGTTTGATCCTTAGAGTGAGCGCTGGAATGGCTGGTAGGGACCTGGCATCATAGGCTACCACCTATGTAACTGGCCTAGGACCAGGGAGATGATGAGCATGCGCTCTCCCTTGGCTTGTGGCCACACCTTCTGACTAGGGGTTACGGCTTATTAATGACCTCAGTGGGAAAATGGCAGTGGGGGTGAAATAAGATGGTGGAGGGAGGCAGGACATATTTCTATGAATTACTATTTTTTGTGAGACAGTTATACCTTTATTTAGCTTTCATAAGATGTTGTTGCTCTTCGTACTCTTGCTCAGGCTCTTCGCGGAGCTGGGGAGGCTGAGTTGTCATCCTATGCCTAGGATTTAGTTACTAGTTGTACGGTGGGCTTCTTCCTTAGGCTGGTTATACACTTTTGGTACCATGTAAAACCCAATAAAGATATTTTGCAAAAAACAAAAGAAGTGCAGAACCAACTTGCAATTTCTTCATGTACTTAGTCCATAATAGGGCTGCTACTTGTTGACGAAAAGCTAGTTCTCTAATTATCCAAACGAATAATAAAATTCTAGAATTTCTTACCATCTGCAGTCTTACAAATACAATGTGCTTTTCAACATAGGCCCTTTTTGGACCCAAACTTGCCTCTTATAATGTTTAAGTGTTTTAAACCCAGGGACATATTTGTGAAAGAGTTGCGTCACCCTTGCACCACTTTACAGGGATGTAAAGGCGACGCAACTCTTAAGTTTGATTTATCAAGCCACGCAAGGACGCCTAGCGTGGCCTTGCATGACTTGATAATTCTAGAGAAATGCAACGCAGCGCAAATTGCTGCGTTGCGTTACTCTGCTCCAGGGAGACGTTCCAAGGGTGGAGCGTGGGTGTTCCCACGCATCCACTCATGGATTTTGACGCATTCCCAGATTTACGATTAGTGGTAGACCTGGGAATGCATCAAAATGCTATGCCTCCCTAGGTGAGACGTAACGAGGAGAAATATCTTTATTTCTCTTTGTTACTTCCTCTTTCTATCTGTGCTGCATTCTGCAGTACACATAGAAAAAGGAAAATGCCTCAGGGGATTGTTTTTTTGCAGGAAGGTGTCCCTTCCTGCGCGAAAATAATCCTGCTTACAACACAGGCACCCTTACACCATGGTGCAAGGGTGCCTGCATTGGTGCTAGGCAACACATTGTGTGTCTTCGCTGGCAAATGACTGGAATGAGGCTGTATATTGGTAAGTACAACGCATTCCTACCCTTTCCCATTCCCGCAGCAAGGTTACTCGCCCTCTGTGCTGCGTGATTATTTCTTGAATATGCCCCCCAGTATCTTAACCAGTGTTATCACCCATAGAATGGTACCACCTAATTTCCCTATATTTTTATTTCTGACTTTGCATAGGTCAACAGAAAATCAAGCCTGGGATAGCTGGCCTTAAACATACCTAACTGAGGGTCATTACTGCAATGGAATCCATTAGATTGTCTACAAGCCCTGACCAAATAACGGTGAACCTACCCAGGATGAGGCCAACTCTTGATATGTCAGTCAGCATTTCCTTTATTTCAGAGAAGATCGTAACAGCCTCAAACAGCGGGTTATCCCATTCTACCCTTTTCATTGATTCCACATCTGAGGCCATTCCAATTTTTGTATTTGTGCAAATTCTTTAAGCAGCTTCCAATGACCATTCTTTGAGCAGCACGAACACTTTTGACTTTATGTAATATCCTAAAACATTTTACTAAAACAAAGCTTTGCACTGAGATGAAGGTATCGTCTAAACTGTCTTCCTTATTTTTTTATTTTTTTTTCAATATGCAAACATCTTTATTAAAGTTAACTACAAATAAAATACCAGTACAATTCTTTCAGTTAGGCGTTCACAGTTAAGCGTGTCCTTCTCATGATTGTTGCTAAGAGCGCCTCATGGGAAATTCTACTGCTCATGATTGTAGCGCAACAGCAGCAGATGGGAGTTCACTGAATACTTTGATGGATAATGCTGTTTTTGTTGCTGCCAACCTTCTCTTTTTCCTTCTTCTTGACTGGATCCATTTCAAAACATCTCCAGAGCCTCAGGGGTTCATTAGCAGCAGCAGAGGCGACTGTGCATCCATCTGGACTCATGGCCAAGTTCAGAATTCGAGCAGTGTGACCTTTAAGTTCTGATACTTTCACCAGAGAGGGGTATTTCCAAATCACAAGCTGGTCTGTGCAAGGCCATGGCCAGAAATTAGTTCTTTGTAGTTGGTGGACAACAAAATGGAACAGACCTGGGACTGGGTATCCACCGAGGATAAACAAGTGCCTGAGCTCACATTCCAGACTCGGATATGCCGGTCACTGGTGCCCCCTCCAGACGCCAACACATTGGACTGCCAAGGACACCAAGACACTGCTTCAACAGCTCCTTGGTGCTGCGTGAAGGAATGCAGCGGAGTGAACTCTCCTCCATCCCCCTGGACACAAGGCCAAACATTCACCACATTGCCGTTCACCCCACTGGCTAGGTAGCACCCATCAGGAGACCTTTTCAGTCCGCACACCTCCTGGGAGTGACCAGCGAGGGTGCCCACATGATGCTGAGGGACTCTTACATCGTGGTGATGGATATGTCTTGTCCGTGAGCCACAGGATAAGATGTGATTGTTCCAGCTCAGCGCCGCTACTCGTGCAGAGTGGCTGGTCATGTTGCACAAGCGCTTCTATTGCTGCACATGCCAGAGCTGAAGCTCAGCGTTGCTTGTGCCGATAGCGAGGTAGTTACCCTCCTTGATCCAGGACACAGAGAGAGATGTACTCATCTGGTCTTTCCATGTGCATGAGCAGGAAGATGTCTCCAGATGTGTAATTCCAGAGATACACAGAGTCGTCCAGTGCTACAGCCAGACAGTTCAGTGTACTCCTGTCAATCAGGTTCAGATAATAATCATTCTGGATTTCTGCAGCATCAAGTATATGATCCGGCATGGAAGGGATGTATCGGCCAGGCTTCCTGCTGGATCCAGGATTAGTGTTTTGTGAGTAAAGTACTTTCAAGATGTTCTGATAGCCTTGCGGGGCATTCTGGGGTTTACCACTAAGACGAAGAGTCTTTGCTCCCTCCACATCAAATCCATTTAGGTTTAGAGCTCAGGCTTTCTGTTGGTCCTTCTGCGTAGGTGTGTTGTCTAGTGGTTCATTCTCTCTGGTCAAAAGGAAGCTTGAAAACATCCATCTGCGTGGTACTGCGGCTGGAAATATACCGATCACACCCTGCCTTTGAAGGTGTGTTCTGGACTTTGCCACCAGATTTGCCTGGAGTCTTGGAAGGAGATTTACTGGAGCTCTGCGACCGGTTGACTGTTTTCATGGGTGAAACTGAACTTGTGTTCATTGAGGTGGAGATTCTGCTGGTAGATCAACTGCTACTGCTGCCCTCCTTGGCCTTGCGCTGCCATCGGGCAACAGCAGTGCCAGTGACGATGGGGGTGTCCAGCTTCAAGATACTATTGAGGTCATTTTCAAACACAAACTGCGCCATGGTTCGAGTGTGTGGAGACCTCACTCGTGGTCGGGCTTCAAGATACTATTGAGGTCATTTTCAAACACAAACTGCGCCATGGTTCGAGTGTGTGGAGACCTCACTCGTGGTCGGGCTTCAAGATACTATTGAAGTTGAAAAAGCGGGATTCTTATCTTATCTTATCTTACCATCATTAAGAATCCTCGGGTCGCCAGAATCTTTTTACCTGCTGAATAGTGTAAAGGGAAGAAATCCAATCCTCTCAGGTTACAATTCTAGAATTCAACTTTCCCTCAAAGACCACTGACTCCGTATTCAAATTTTAAAGATTTATTACAAAGCCAGAAATAACTGAATGTACAAGCACCTCAACACGAGGTTAAAGAAATAGATGGGCACTAATATAAATAACATCCTACGCAGAAGTCTCATCCGACTTAGGACAAAAAGAATCGTTAGTTCCAAAAGCATTAAGCTAACAATGACGGCTCCAATCTCTATTTTCTTCTGCATTTACCTAATAAAAGAAAAAGGTTAAACTGTCCCTACTCTCTTCTAAAGTGACATCCCTACTTAACAAGATTCCCAGGCAAGAGAAAAATAAAAAGGTGTCAGCTGTGAAGACTTCCTAAGAAGTACACTCACTTAGCAAATTGAGCTCGTTCTAAGATGCTCCTTCCTAATTAGATCTCTCTCTTTCGCCCTTCTCTCAGGTCTCCTCTACCTCCAATCTGCCCTCCTCCCTCGGGGCACTATCCCTAATACAAAATCCACACACAGTAGGATACGCCCTTGTCACGCCTCTTCGGCCAGGT
Source organism: Calotriton arnoldi (assembly GCA_963921515.1). NCBI lineage: Eukaryota > Metazoa > Chordata > Amphibia > Caudata > Salamandridae > Calotriton > Calotriton arnoldi. The sequence goes on from CAWUFW010001798.1 coordinate 1,044,196, forward strand.
CTTCCTTCTCGTACTTTTCCACCAAAACCTGTACTTCATCCAAGACGGTTGCAATGACCTTGGGTCCCAAGCACCTTCTCCGCTGAAAGTATCATCCCTGCATTCCAGTATACTCCCATCTCAACGTCTCCCACCATCCTAACTCCTAAAACAAAGAGCTAGTTCTTTCCCCGCTAACGAGGAATATGTCCTTGCACCTGCAACAAAAGTACATCCAGTATCTTTCCTTTGCACGAATCTACCAACCGTTCCCAGAGAGCCTTCCCAAGAGAATGCCTTTTCCATCCTGCATTTAAGCTAACATAAAAATGAACAGGCCCTTTAACGTATAAGCAGTCAGGCCTTTACACAATTTAAACACACAATTTCAATTACTTCTATAAGCATAGATTCATTTCTTTTATAGGTGAAATGAGCTACACGTGCAAATAATATAATACACGTTTTTACTACTGCATCTCGGTTATACATAGGCTAATTCGTTTATGCATCATTATAAACGCAATTCAATTAAGCATCACATTTGTATGATTATAACAATACAATTACGCTTCTTTTCACTTCTAATAAATGCGATTTAAACTACATTTTACTAACCATTCATTAGTATACATATCTGAATATATGTGGGTGCGGCCTAACAGTGAATATGATGCACCCCTACGAATTTAACGAAACTTGGCGCTCTATCAAAGTCATTTTCAAACACAAACTGTGTGTCTTCCTTGATGACGAAAAGTATGTGAAATTGATGGGAACGTCATGTTTCAATCTCCAGTTCAAGTCCCTTATATTAAGCACAAGTAAGAAAGTCAGTAAGTGCATGCTTAAATTATTCATTCTTTGGACACTGACGGAACAGCGAGAATGATCACAGATTTTTGTCAGTTAGCCCGACAAATTCATAATTCTAAATACTCATAGCTAAATTTGCATTGACAGCACCTGTTAAAATAATACACCGGGAACCTGATATATTTAATAAAAGGGACAAGATTTTTATCAATAATCCTAAACTTTATATGAACATTTTTATGTATATAAACATTCACAATCAGTAAGACCTCAGTTGCCTTTTTAAGCCGCCTGCAAATTACTTTAATTGCATATGTGCATTTCCAGTGTCAAAACCCCACACAGAACACTGCAGCAAGTTAGCCAAACAAATTGCATGACCCACTTTAATAGTCATTTTCATTTAACCCAAGAGCACGGACAAACTATTCGCTGTAGCTCGACAGCGGAACGGTTGCTAATTGGCGGGTTTCTTGATCTTGACTACATCCCATGTTCCAACAAGAAGTTTAAGCCTGTGGGGCAGGCTAGTAGTCTTGCTCACCCTGCAACATTGCAAGATTTTTTTTTAATTTCACCACAAAGTGAATGACATCCCAAGGTCTTAATGGTAAAGGAGCTATGAGCACTATTTATGATCAGCCGAAAGTGCAACAACCAGCCACGACGACTTCCAATCTCCTAGAGAGATGGGCCCTGTACATCTTTCAATAAAGATACTTTTTGTGGAGTCAAGGTTTAAGGTCTTGGGCTGGATATGATACCCTAGCAAATGACACAGGATAATGTACACTCCTCAATTCCTATTCTAGAGTAAGCAGCAGCCCTAGAGGCTGAGGAGATCCCATCCTCATCCCTGAAGCCATCTCACATTTTACGCTGTGTGTAGGATAATAATCCTCCATCTGAGCAAGTAAGGCCGCTGCAGGATTTTGCAGGTTAACCTGATCAGGCTGCTCCAAGTTAGAAAAGTAAATTTTCAATGCAAGCCTAGGGCAGTCCAGAAGGACAAAAAACTGAGGCTGTCAGATCAAGGTGGTAAGATTGAGGATTTGGGTGGTAGTAATCTGTTTTGTGCCAGTCAGTTCGCAACCCCAGATGCTAAGCTGTGTATAGCTGGAGGGAGACTTTCTGAGTCAAGTCTTCTTGGGGGCAAAAAACAGACAATTCGGTACCAGTTGAGGCAATTCGATATTTAATGGATTAACTTGCTGATAACCCACACTTTGGCAAAAGGGGCTTCTGACTTACCATCGTTTACTGGTAGAGGAAAGAGTTGTTAATCACTGTTTGAGACAAGCATCTAGCCGCAGACCCTGAACCCACTGAGACCAACCCACAATGGAGGGTAAATGAACGATTTTCATGCCCTATTGTGGTTGAGTTCTTAAGCATCTCAGTCACAGAATCAAGAGTAAGACACCTTTGACCAGCCAACTCCTCTAACGCTTCTTTAAAAACTGGATTACATTTGATCTGCTTTTCCATAGGCATTGTGCCCTTTAATCACATAACAGCATTTTGATCTTTGAAGTCCTTATTTAATTTCCTACGTTTCTTTTTGTCCTTCCAAGAGAGGAAGAGAATTTTCAGCTGCTGTTTAACTTCTGAAAAGTATTTTTCCATCTTTGCTAGTTTCCTTCCCTCCCTCCCATCCTAACTTTGCTGTTTGAAAAGAAAATGCTTCTGGTGCTCTCACCAGAAGCATTTTCTCTCTTTTGCTGCCATAATCCTGTTACCGATAGCTGCACAGTAAAAGTAGTACAGCCGTCAGCAAAGGCCGTACTAACGAGCTTAAAACATACAATGGCTCCACCCAGGTGAGCTCTTCATTCTCAACTCATGCTATTGTCTATTGGGTGTATCATTCAATCTTCTAGAAATTGCTTCCTATTAAGATGCACTAGCATTGCATTCCAGATCCAGTGGGAGCAGTGATGGTTTCCACACTTCACCGAACCACAGCCACTTTGATAAGAGAGAGAAACAGAAACAGGGGATATTGTCACATTGCTTGGTTGCACAGATAGACTTGATTTGTCCTGTAGGAGTGTTGCTATCTAAAGACAAGTTAATACTTTTAGTATGGCTGTAGAGTTAACATTGGAAGTTAACTCCTGAATAACATATGATTTACCTGTTGACGCTCTCTTAATTTCCCACGCTCTATTATGAAATAAAACTCAGTATTTCTTCTGAGCGGCAATTGGTTACCGTGGAAATGGTAACTGTAACCAACAGTCTGAGTTATATGATGTTTGCTAATGAGAACTATCTTTAAGGTTTTCATAGTTCTGTTTTTATTCAGTGTAACAGATTAGTAGTTGTAATATAAACTGCATTGATTAAAATCATACAGTTCAGCTATAGTCTTGGTAATCATAGTTAATATTATCAGTATATTCATACCATACTTGCATTACAACAAACAGTGTATGTCTCTAAGTGTTTCCACTTACTCCTCTTACAAAAGAACATTGCAGTGGTATTTGAGTTCTGATCCATTCGAATGACTCCTTGTGAATAATATAGTACAATGAGTTTGTAATCCTGATGTATGGCTCCTGGTAAACAAACAAAGGGCCTGATTTAGATGCGTTACTCCATCACAAATGTGATGGATATCCTGTCTCCCCTATTATAAGTGGCATTGGATATAATGCACTGGCACTATGGTGGATGGTATATCCGTCACGTTTGGAACGAAGTAACCCTCCTCCCAAACTCTAAATCTGGCCCAAAGTGCACATAGAATTTGTATTCCAAACGGTTGACTCCTGGAAAATAACCAGTGCAAGCCTTTGTAGCCTTCTCAAGTGTGACACATGAATCCTTCTCTTCTGTCAATGACGTCTTTCATTGAATTCACGAGATGACAGGTAACCAGGATTGTAGTTTTTAACAGCAAGCCTTGGCAGAAGGAACTAAGTATCATGATTGCTAGGGACAACAAGAAATGTATACTGTAAGCATTCACGATGACTGTCACCATTGTCAAGTCTCTTAAGAGTTCTATGGCTCCATAGAATATGTAGTCCTTCTTGCTTTTGCTCCTGTGTTTGAGCATAGTGTGTCTTTCAAAGATGCTAGGCTTCTAGCTATACAGCACCCATACTCTGCACACCCGTCCACCCTTTGCTCTCCTGAAGACTTGAAAGCTAAAGGACTTCAGAGTACCACATCAAATATGGCCAGCGCACCCCCTCATCATCTCCCACTGCTAAAGACTTCTTAGTTGAAGGGCTTAGGAGTAGTGCATCATGCCGGGCTAGCATGTTAAGGTAAGAGCATCCTGTGCCACATCCTGACAGTTCCACTGGATTGCATGAGATACTATTTTACATCTGAAATGTACACTCAACCAAGACACTATGGGGTCCATTAGGATGTCGGACGGTGGCACCACCGCGGTGCTGGTGGTGCGGAAAAATGCATTTTTCCGCCCGCGAGCAGCGGTACTCACGTCCGCCATATTAGTATGGCCAAACATAGACCATTTCCCGTCCGCCGCCTTGTGACGCGAACCGCCATCAAAGTGCGCCCGCAAGCGCAGCGGTGGGAGCGAATGGAGACACACCACCGTGTGTAATGACTTCCGCTCCGGTCCACAAATTAGGATGCTCCAAACAACCAGTCGCACCGCAGCGGAGAAACCGGCCAATCCTACACGGCGGAACCTCGACAGCGGAGTGCGAAACCAGAGACCCGGCCCACAGCGCCCGGACACAACCGCCATGGACCCAGCACTCCACGTTTTCCCGGTGCTGTACCTGATACATCACCAGCAAATCATGGACCGTCGCGGATGCCGCCGCAGGTACGCAATAACACAACCGCACACACAACCACAAAACACAAACCATGGACTGGCACAGGGTCCCTAACCACATCAGATACCCTGCTGGGGATAGGAACACATCCCAAAGTGCACGCACACATGACCCACCTGCCACCAATACACCCCTCCGCATCCAGGTCACACATCGACCACGATCGTGCTGCAATGTCACGGCCACGTCACCACAGCGGTGAAGACAAGGGAATACATGCGCATAATGCAGAAGGCTGGGCCAGCGCCAGGCATGGGCAGGGCACAAAGACCACAGGGCCACTACTCCACCTTCACACACTGAAGGGACATGCCATGTACCACACCTGTGCACCCCCATGCACAACAAGCCAGGTGACACCACATCCTGCACCACACACAAAACAAATAGGGACACAGCCACAGCAGGAGTGGCTGCACAGGAACACACAGCACAGAAGCACAGGGCCAGGGCTACACACACACCACAACAACACCACACCAATGGCAAGTAAACTCAGTACAAGCATCAAATGGACACGCACACATACAAGGAACAAACATCTCACTGGACACACAGCCTGCCAAGTCACACACACATACCCCACACTGACCCACAGACACATACACACACCACATGCCACCAGCAATGGAGCACACAAAACAGGAAAGCCAAAGTGAGGTGCACACAAATGGAAGGCCAAGGAGACAACCACCAAGCATGTGTACAGCACATGCAAGACAAGGAACATAGAACAACACCCCCAGCCCACCTAATCACACATGGCTTGCATAGTGATTGAAGTCAAACCACAGACAGCACAGTGCAACAACCCAAGGAGACAGCAAGGCAACACATGTAGAGGCACAAGGATGAAATGAAGGCCCTGAAGTCAAACTGTGAACAGCCACACATATGTATACAAATACTTCACAGGAATACTCCAGCAGCACAACACACAGGGCCCATTGACACACTCCATGACTGTCAAACACTAGTAGGAATCCACACACATACCCCCTCACATCTGCAGCACACAACACCAGTGTCAAACAAACAGAAGGGTGGCAATAATGTCCAGGCAATACACAGACAAACAGTCACACTCCCTGGGGGTAGCCACAAACATCACATACACACAGGGATGCCAGAACCAATGTCTGCACAAAAACAACAGACAAACACATAACCCAACAGACCCACACAGAACCACAACAAGAACAGACATGCCCTGTGCAGCAAAAATGTGGAAAGGCAATGGGAGCACAGACACAACAGGAGTGCACAACCCCATCAGTCAGGAACAATGCACACACTTCATACCACAACACAGACAAGAAGTGTACCATCACAGATAAACACAGCCACAGCAAACAAACAACAGATGCACAGCCAAAAAAAGAACACATAGCAAACACAGCAGGACATAAGTGGATGCATACCAGGCAATGACAAGGCAACATACCCCCACAGCACTGCATGCATAACAAGCAGTGTCTGCACAACAAGCATACCAGCCACACACAGAAATGAGTGACACAACATGAACCCACACAACACCAATCAGCACAGCACAAAGACAACATCACACACAGGAAGTGAAGCAGTACCACAGCAAACACACATACATGCAACACAACACCAACAGATGCACAAGTCTAGCACAGAAAGGTGGAAACAACTTGACCAGGGGACTGGGCAGCACACACAGTTGAAGTGCATATGAGCAAACATGATTGACAAACAGCCCAAGAACATCACACAGAACCCATTGGGGAAATGTCCTGAGTGGCACATTGCCACTGTCCAAAGAACTGCACCACAAAGCACAGTGTATCATATCAAGTGATGGGGAGGCACACACACATGTAAAACAAGGGGACAGCAGACATCCAAGTGAAGTGCCATGGCAGGAGTGTACCATACACAAATAGAGGGAGTGCAGACTCACAATGGGTAGGCATCCCAAGCACAGATAGGGGATGGCAAGACACCACACACAACATCACATACTGGAGGCAAACAGGCACCATGTGACAGCAATGCATGAGAAAACACAACCACAATGGCAGTGTGGATCAGCAGGTCTGCACTGTCTCCACAAACAGTAACATGACAGATGGATGAACAACAAAACACAACACTGACTTGACAGACACACACACTGCATACTCACAAGTGACAGAAATAACAAGTAGGAGTCAGCCACAACTGCATGGACACACAAACACACTGCACACTGCACAACATACAACTCACACATGTGCATACAAACACATCCACAGGGAGAAACAATCCAAACAACAGGCACACACATCCTGGGTGAAACATGTGTGTAGTTGACAATGCAGGGGCACACACATATCAACACTCCAGACAAAGTTAAGACCTTCACACTGCACACTTCTTGACCATCCAAGAGCACACATTGAAAGAAACCCATGGGATTAGGATGACTGCCCATCACAAGATGGCCACACACATACACTACTGGGCACACAAAATAAGAATGCACATACATGATGAGCCTGGCCAGCATGCCTGCAATCCTCTGGACAGAATCCCATTCTGAGCTGGCAGTGCACCACAACTTGACATGTGTACAACACAGCCAACATGAACAAACAATGACAACTGCATCACACCTCAAATCTAATACATTGCCCACACAAGTATCAGGGTCAGGAAAAACTGAAGTCCCTCACCCCTGCAAAAAATAGAGTAAGTGAGTAAAGAAATTGGCACGGTTGAAGTGGCACACACAGCATGTGGCACAGTAAACCATATACACACAGCAAAAGAACTTTATTCAGTAAGGACACTGACAAAACAGACAACAGGATCAACTGTCTTTATTCACAAATTGCACAGATAGGCAACAAGAGTAGATAATAGCAAGGCACAAAATGCAGGGCATGTCCATGAGAAGCTGCACAGGCAGGGGCAAAACAGCAAGGCCAGTGGCCATTCCAAGGTGCAGAGCATGTCCATGAGAAGCTGCACAGGCAGGGGCAAAACAGCAAGGCCAGTGGACATTCCAAGGTGCAGAGCATGTCCATGAGAAGCTGCACAGGCAGGGGCAAAACAGCAAGGCCAGTGGCCAGTCCAAGGTGCAGAGCATGTCCATGAGAAGCTGCACAGGCAGGGGAAAAACAGCAAGGCCAGTGGCCATTCCAAGGTGCAGAGCATGTCCATGAGAAGCTGCACAGGCAGGGGCAAAACAGCAAGGCCAGTGTCCAGTCCAAGGTGTAGAGCATGTCCATGAGAAGCTGCACAGGCAGGGGCAAAACAGCAAGGCCAGTGGCCAGTCCAAGGTGCAGAGCATGTCCATGAGAAGCTGAAAGGCAGGGGGCACACAGCAGTGCACGACAAGGCCAGTGGGCAGGACAAAGGGCAGAGTGAGTCCATGAGAAGCTGCACAGGCAGGGGGCACACAGCAGTGCACGACAAGGCCAGTGGGCAGGACAAAGTGCAGAGTGAGTCCATGAGAAGCTGCACAGGCAGGGGGCACACAGCAGTGCACGAAAGGCCAGTGGGCAGGACAAAGTGCAGAGTGAGTCCATGAGAAGCTGCACAGGCAGGGGGCACACAGCAGTGCACGACAAGGCCAGTGGGCAGGACAAAGTGCAGAGTGAGTCCATGAGAAGCTGCACAGGGAATGTCTGCAACTGTACCCTAACCATGGTCAGTAACACAGTCTGGGGTGTGACGATGTGCAGCACAGGCCACGCTGTCTGTGAGAGACAGGCGTGTGAGGTCGACCAACACTCAGACTTGGCTGTCAGTCGTACTGGGAGCTGGCTGTGTCTCTGGCCCAGTTGGAGCACTTGACTGGGGAGAGGGAGGCACAGCTGAGGTATACCTATCAGTGTTTAGGCAAAACGGAGGGCTGCTTGGACCAGGTGGTGTAGTGGCACGTGGAGGTGGAGTCATGCAGACATGAGACACAGTATGGATGGGAGATTGTGGAGGGGTGCCTTTCCACTTCTTGGGGAGTCGCAATGGCTTCACTGTCTTGGGAACAATGGGAAGTGGCGTGGACACATCAGGCTCACTCAACACCAAGGCTGCAGCAGGTGCAGACGCTGGCCCTCCCTCTGTTGATGTGCTTGAACCTGCGCAACGCTTTGCATGGCCCTGGCTTTGCCCCTCCATCCCCTGCCTACCAGGTGGTCCCCCCACAGTGCCCTCCATTCCCTGCTTCACTGGGCTTGCTATGGGAGTGGAGGTAGTGGGTGAATCGGACTTGCAGCCCTTCTTATGCCTACCCTTGGCACTCACCACCTTCTCAGTGGGCATGGGAATTGTATGTTTGGTTTTGGGAGACACTTTCGGGACAGGAGAGTCCTTGGCTGGGGATGTCCCTGAGGCACGTGACCCTGACGCCTGCTTCTTGGCTCTTTGTCCCCTGGTGTTGCCTGATGGGCTCTTGTCTGTGTGCACTGGGGTGGCTTTGGTCATCTGTGGGGATGGTGTCTGCGGCCTGGACCGCTTGGGCTTCTGTTGCTGCTGTGTGCTACGTGTGCCGTATCGTGACTTAGAGGTCTGTGGAGCCTGGTCACTGTCGTCCGACGTGGCCACTGGCATGGGTGTGGACAAAGGGACTTTCGCTGGACTCCCAGATTGTGCCAGTTGAAGGGCTGATGTCACTGCAGTGGACAATGACTGGACAGTCCGGTGCAGCCCACCCACGTCTGAATGTATGCCCTCAATGAATGCAACCACCTGAGCCAATTTACTGTCGTGGTCCATGAATGCATTGAGGAGAGCTGTCTGGCCTACACACAGCTGGCGCAAAGGTCCACAGACTCAGCACTGATGGCAGCAGGGGGACCGGGGCAGGGGCTGCGGTGCCGGGGGTGAAGGACACCCTTCCCCTCTTAGCGGTGCGAACACGGGCAGCACCAGAGGAAGTGGCTGGGAGGGTGGGCACTGCACGCTGTGTGGTGGAAGATGAGGTAGAGTCCCCGTTCCCTGTGCCCACCAACATGTCTGCGTCACCGCTGGCATCAGATGACGTAGTACTTTGCGTCTCGGGCTGTGATTCCTCCAGCAGACTCCTGTCCCCCTCCGAGGCGATGGTCACATCTGTCTCACAGGGCTCCTCTGCAGCTGTTGTGCTAGTTTCTCCACCACTGGTGTCCGTCCCATGTTCCTCCGTGACCACGGGAGATGCTGCATGAGAGAGAGAGATGTAGGGTCAGTGCAGTGGCAGCAACAGAACAAACATATGCATTACAGACAACCATTAAGATGTCTAGATCTACATGTTGCACGCCACCCTGGCAATTACATCGTTCAAACCCACCTCTGTCATCACAACAGTGCATGTGCACTATCAAACCAGGACAAAGTGATCAATGTGATGACCACACAGCACAACATCCTGCATGTGGCTCCGTTACAACAGCAACACAGATAGCTCATACCTGTCTCACACCACCCACAATGCCATATAAATGCCCCATACCCGTTTCCCAGTGTTAAGTACAGGTAGGACACATGCATGACAGCTGCACCCAGCACCGGCACAAGCTTACACTCACAGGCCACTGCATCACACTACCAACATCACATCGCCCAGCGCTGGCACATGCTGTGCACACATGCAGCCACACACAGCCATAGTCACCCTTCCCAGTACACTCACCCCTAATTGCCTGCTGATGCTCCTTCAATCGTGCATCCAGCTCAGGGTGAGTGACGGCCAAGATGCGGCACATTAGTGGTGTCATGCTGCGCCGTGCCATCCGGCCAGTGCGAGGGATCCACCCCAGTGTCATCTCCGCAACGTTCTTTGCCAGCCGTGAGATGTCGTCCCACCTCTTGTGGCAGTGGGTGCGCCGTCGGTTTGATACTCCCAGAGCACGCACCTTGTTCGCAATGCCCCTCCACACGGCCTTACGCTGGTGCACCTTGAGCTGCAGGCATGGGAGACAAGAGGGGCAAACATCAGTGACACAGTGTCATGTGACAAAATCACTCAGGACAGTAGCATGATACAGATTAATCACAAATCCACATATCTCACATGCAGAGACAGAAATGCTTTTCACATGGTACATCTGCATGTGAGAATCGCACGTAAATGCATGCATGTATAAGAGGGGACACAATACTTGCACATCTCATGTACAAGCAGGATGCCAGCACAGAAGACCATGTGTACTCTGCCCACATCTACTAACCATTTTTAGGTAGAGCAAGACATACGTCACAAAACAACATGTGTATGTGGCGAGACCCACTGTGTCCGACAATGCGCAGGCGTCAACGAACATGCACTGTGAGCAGCCCACTGTGTCATGTATATCACATTGAGGGACATGATCTCACAAACCCATGTCCTTTCTCACAGTGCCAGTCGTGTGCAATCTACAGGGTTGACAAATGCAAAACAACAGTTGATGGACAGAATGCAGAACAATGTCATACATTCACCCCAGTACAGAGATCTGGGCCTAAATCCATCGTTTTTTTGCTCACCATGCCATTCCAGTTTGAACCCAGCCATATGCAAATCAGTCTTGACCCTGTGCCTTATGGGAACAGTCCAGCCCGAACTGCCAAGCCAGGTCCTCCCTGGACTGGAAACAAGCATCCTAGGACCGGTTTCGGGGTTTCACCCTCTTCAGCCAGGATAGCTTGATTCCAGTGGCATGGAGAGCACGGGACCCACGTCTGGGCATATCCGTCCCACTCGGGGTGACAAATGCAAAACAACAGTTGATGGACAGAATGCAGAACAATGTCATACATTCACCCCAGTACAGAGATCTGGGCCTAAATCCATCGTTTTTGCTCACCATGCCATTCCAGTTTGAACCCAGCCATATGCAAATCAGTCTTGACCCTGTGCCTTATGGGAACAGTCCAGCCCGAACTGCCAAGCCAGGTCCTCCCTGGACTGGAAACAAGCATCCTAGGACCGGTTTCTACAGGGTTGACATGGCACATTGATGGGGAGTCAAATTTGAAAATTAACATGTTACACTCTGTACAGTCAGTGATGTGTTCTTGCTGGATTGGGCGGTGACTGTGCAGGCCAGGTGGGCTCACACTGAGATGGACAACAGGGAAACGCAAAGGCATGCACACTAGCAATGACTGGCCTGAATCCTCCATTACCAACTTGCTGCTTCACTGTATGGCTGACAAGACAAGACATGTCCCTCAAATCTTGATGTGCAGGCAGGGAGACTTGAGGAGTAGGGTACACACACCTTCACACAATGGAATGCAAGTTAGTCAATGCATGACACATACCCACACTCACATGCACATGCTGCATCAGACCGACTACATGTGTGCCCCCCTGCACTCTCACACCCACTGTGGAAGAATTACCACGACATTTGGGGCACCATATAGCCTTGGGTACTGTGTGAGCACATCGTCCACCGGGACCTCAAGCTCCTCGCCGGTGAAGGGACTGGCACGGATCTTCTCTGTCCTTGACATCACTGTTGGTTAGAGACAGCAGCGGCAGCAGCAGGTGAGGGTCTCAGGCAGCAGTCCCTGGAGGCAGCAGCAGGTGAGGGTCTCAGGCAGCAGTTCCTGGAGGCAGCAGCAGGTGAGGGTCTTAGGCAGCAGGCCCTGGAGGCAGCAGCAGGTGAGGGTCTCAGGCAGCAGTCCCTGGAGGCAGCAGCAGGTGAGGGTCTCAGGCAGCAGGCTCTGTGAGCAGTGGAAATTCTGGGCACTCTCCCACACATATATTGCCCCCTGGTGTCGTTCCAGTAGTCCTGGGCTGCTGCAATTGGTCTACCAGGTCAGCCTTTTACAAATGCATCCAACGACTGGCACCGCAGTGGTGTAGCACGCCTACCGCTATTTTCAAAATTGCATTGAGCTTCCGCGATCGCGGAGCCCATTGGCTGTAATGGCATGGACCATGGCGGTGACACACCGCAGGGGCCAGGCAGGCGCTACTGCGGTATTGCATCTTTAGATTGCATCCAATGACCGGCACCGCGGTGGTGTAGCACGCCTACCGCTATTTTCAAAATAGCATTGAGCTTCCGGGATCGCGGAGCCCATTGGCTGGAATAGCATGGACCATGGCGGTGACACACCGCAGGGGCCAGGCGGGTGCTACCGCGGTATTGCATCTTTTGATTGCATCCAATGACCGGCACCGCAGTGGTGTAGCACGCCTACCGCTATTTTCAAAATAGCATCTAGCTTCCGCGATCGCGGAGCCCATTGGCTGTAATGGCATGGACCATGGCGGGGACACACCGCTGCTGCCAGGCAGTAGTTTCCGCAATTTGGGTGCCATAGACACACATGAGGAACCGCCATTTGGGTGGCGGAGCATGCCAACCGCCATTTGGCCATGTCTCTGGGGCTATCAGTACCGCACCTGTGCATTGGGGTGTGTTGCACACACACCGCTGCTGCCAGGCGGTAGTTTCCGCAATTTGGGTGCCATTGACACACATGAGGAACCGCCATTTGGGTGGCGGAGCATGCCAACCGCCATTTGGCCATGTCTCTGGGGCTATCAGTACCGCACCTGTGCATTGGGGTGTGTTGCACACACACCGCTGCTGCCAGGCGGTAGTTTCCACAATTTGGGTGCCATAGACACACATGAGGAACCGCCATTTGGGTGGCGGAGCATGCCAACCGCCATTTGGCCATGTCTCTGGGGCTATCAGTACCGCACCTGTGCATTGGGGTGTGTTGCACACACACCGCTGCTGCCAGGCGGTAGTTTCCGCAATTTGGGTGCCATAGACACACATGAGGAACCGCCATTTGGGTGGCGGAGCATGCCAACCGCCATTTGGGCATCACTTGTCTCTCAGTACCGCACCTACAGTACACTACACTACACTACAGGACAGTGTTGGTATGGACAATACAATGTGCACACATGTCAATGTGTTGATGTGCATTGTCAATCACAGCATTTTTTTCCACAATTGATGATGTTTGTTTTAGCATGTCCTCTCATGTTAGATCATGCACACACTCGTCATTGATGCTCAGACTGTGGTCATTGTGTTGTTGAGGTGTGCCAGGTTCAATTGACGCCTGAATGTGTGTCATGTACAGCAGCTAGGTAGGATACCGTGGGGTTGCCTTGTCACACATGTGCATGATGACAGACTCCCAGGCGTGCCCATGGGGAATGTGGCCATATCCCAATGTCCATTCACTTTGACCGAGGTGTTGTTTGGGGGACTTGCTGTGTGTAATCTGACAAGTGTGTGATTTGTGTAGTTGAAGGGGTCCCTACATGTCAGCTGGTCTGTTTCATATGACATTCTTTGTTGGCGTTGTGTCAGCCATGATGTGAGATGCTGTGCACATCCCATGATGTATTGTATTACAATGTGTCCACTCTCATCTCAACTAGGAGGAGACCAAATCTGCATCGTCACTTGACAGTGCTGGCAGACATGGAGGATGAGGTGATCATCCGGAAATGCCGTCTGGATAGAGCCACCCTAAAGACCCTTTGTGATTTGTTGGAGCCCCACCTGCAGCCTCGCCGAACATATCCAACAGCTTTCACCCCAACGTATAAGGTGATGGCGGCACTGCATTTTTTTGCGACTGGATCATTCCAGTACACGGTGGCTCAGGCAGGTGGGATGTCACAACCCATGTTCAGTATGGTGCTGCGGGATGTTCTGTCCGCCATGATGATCTACAAGGACAGATACATCCATTTCCCCAGGGGGGCTGAATTGGCAGCTGTAAAGGGAGATTTCTATCCCCTTGGACACGTCCCCCATGTAGTTGGTGCCATTGATTGCACCCATGTTGGGCTAGTGCCACCACAGGTCCGTGAGCACATCTACAGGAATCGTAAACATTACCCCTCCATAAATGTCCAAGTGGTATGCCTGGCAGATATGATCATCTCACACGTGTGTGCAAAATTTCCAGGCTCGGCCCATGACTCATACATCCTGCGTAGCAGCATTGTACCCCAGCTGATGGCCAATCTGCTTCCTGAGCATGCATGGATTGTGGGTGAGTATGCCTAGTCATTTGGCGTGCTGTGTGTGTGACCTGCTGTCCTCTGCATCTGCAACATTGCAATGTTTCTTTGTGTGTCACACATAGGTGACTCTGCATATCCCAACCGTCCTTGGTTGCTGAGCCCACTGCGGAACCAGCTGATGTCCGCTACAATGATGCACATGGGAGGACACGTCGTGTGGTGGAGCGTACCTTTGGACTGCTGAAGTCACGTTTCCGCTGCCTGGACAAGACCGGAGGGGCACTGATGTACTCGCCCAGGAAGGTGTGTCAGATTGTAGTGGCATGCTGCATGCTCCACAACCTAGCCATTCGCAAGGCGATTCCCCTGCTCCTGGATGATGATGAGCAGCCAAGGCCCCCACCTGCAAACCAACCCGTGTCCAGTGATGATGACAGTGGAGAGGAAGAAGGTGTTGACCTGCGTCAACAGCTCATCACCCGCTACTTCACTTGAAGGTGGGTGACAATGTACAACGTACCCATTGTCTGATGATGTTGCTGTTGTTGTGAGGGTGTAAGTGAGATTTGTGACAGCAGCCAGTTGTAGACTCAGTGTTTGCTGTCAATGTTGATGGGACAGTTCATTTATGAACATCTACAGGATGTGTATGTTGGCACTTGTTGCCCATTGTTATGTGTGCATGTGGGTTGTTCTTGTTGTGAAGTGTTGTGTGATGTCTGTGATGCCACACCCAGACTAGTGAATGTTGTTCTGTTGTGTTTTCCTAGGTGCCTTTGACCTCTCCTTGCCTACATACACTCCGTCCCCTGGTACATTGTATTCCTGTTGAAAATTGTACATCCTGGAATAAAGATGGAGCAGGTACAACAACATGTGTGTAAGGATTTGTTTATTTACAAAGGTGACATGTGAGGGGGTACATTGACAGTGAGGTGATTAGTGGAGCAGTGAGTTGCCAGTCATGGTAAATGAGATAATCGAGGGGTCACCACATAGGTGTGGTGACCCAGTCCAACAGACAGATGCCATTCACAAGGCAGTGTGGGGAAGGACAGTCCAAAAAGTCAATGCAGTGGTGCAGAGGGTTGCCATCATGGCTGGCTGCGTGACTGGCTTTTGGTAGGTGCTTTGCCAAAAGATACTCCCAGGGTTTTCTTCGGACGGCCCCTTTTCCGTTTGGCAGGGGGCCTCTGCTATAGGGCCAGTGGGGTCTGAGGACTCACCACTCTCTGTGGCCGCAGGGGAGGATGGTGAACTGTCATCCTGCGGACCACCAGTGGGAGGGGGAGGTGTTATTTGTGGCGCAGGCCTGTCCCTCAGTACCGCCACTAGTTGGCCCAAGAGGTCCACAATTTGTCCCATGCAGGTGTCCATGGACCTCATCAGCAGGAGGAGCTCACGTGAATCTTGTTCGGACCGGGCCGTTTGTCCTTGGGCCCGTTCATATGCCCCAAGGACTCTGTGGATGTGGTCCAGGGATTCGGTCCCAGGCTGTGATCGTGTGTGGGTGACCCTGCCCCTCCCACCTGCTCTGCTGCCACGGACCGGTTGCCTCTCCACTGTCGGACCACACATCCTCTCCCTGCCCTCCTCAGTTGCTGGGGTGGGGTGGTCATCCTGTGGGACAGGGAGGGTGTTGCAGGCACCACTGGTGGTTGTGGTGGTGGTGGAGGACACACCGGTCGTAACAGCAGGGGCCTGCAGATTGGTTGTTGTAGCTGCAGGTGTGGTGGGGGGACGATGGGGTCCTGGGACCTGTTGCGCCCTGGAACACCAGATGGCCCGGCCTCAGTCTCCTCGTCCGAAGATTCCTGGAAGTCAACATCCGAGAGTCGATGTTCCGGGGGGGTGTAGACTGGCCCTGCAGGTTGCTGGTGTCGTCCTCTGCAGTCAATTCTTGGTCACCTGTGGATCAGATGGGAAATGGTCATTGGGGTGCACCACGTAGGATTTGTGTTAGCTGTGTGTCATTCACTGTTAGTACACTACACATTGTTTCCTATGTGCACTACTGTGCCTCCTGACATGCTGTGGTGGTACATGCATTTCTTGTCCATGGTGTGAGGTGTCAATATGTACCATGCGCCACGTGCATGATTTGTGATTACAGGGACATGTTGACATCTAGGGCCTTGCGCTAAATAGGATTTTTGTGCGGACTGTATGTGGAGTATTATGACCTGTCAGCCGTCACATCTGTGCCTGTCCTGGCCATTGTCATCTCCTGCATACCTTTGTCTTGTCATGTGCATATCTGGATTGGTACCACATACCATGCTTTCTTACTGTTCATATGGTCGTTGTTACTCTGGCCCCATGGCACTGAACCTGTCATTCATTGCTGTGCATGATTGTTCGCAGTCTTTCCTCTACATGTGCATTGGTGTGTCACACTCTCGTTGCTGTGACAGTTTCCTTTGCTTAGCTGTGTGCACACTGTGCGTGGCAATATGATCGGTGTGCATATTTGTACATTGAGAGGACTGGTGTTGTCATATGGCACCATTCTTTTTGTGCCAAATGGCTAGGTGCACGTACTGCCTACTTGCCTGTTGTGTGTTAGCATTTGTCTTTGTTTTGTGACACATCTGTGTGTGCGTGGTGGAGGCTTGCATCCTGCTCAGTGGTGGCACAAGACAGAATAATATGTCTGGCTAGCTGTTTGTTTATTTGGAGTGATCCATTATATGCCACATGCATCTGGGTGGGGTGGGGGAGTGCCCCATCCTGCTGAGGTGTGGGACAGGGGGCATGGTGGGAGTAGTAGTACAGGCCTCCACCCCAAACAGCCCTCCATGACAAGATGGCTACCTACCTGTTAGTTTGTTTGTTGGGGATGTAATGGCTGACACATGCTTCTGGGTGGGGTGGGGGAGTGCCACATCCTGCTGAGGTGTGGGACAGGGGGCATGGTGGGAATAGTAGTACAGGCCTCCCTCCCACATACAGCCCTCCATGACAAGATGGCTACCTACCTGTTAGTTTGTTTGTTGGGGATGTAATGGCTGACACATGCTTCTGGGTGGGGTGGGGGAGTGCCACATCCTGCTGAGGTGTGGGACAGGGGGCATGGTGGGAGTAGTAGTACAGGCCTCCACCCCACATACAGCCCTCCATGACAAGATGGCTACCTACATGTTAGTTTGTTTGTTGGGGATGTAATGGCTGACACATGCTTCTGGGTGGGGTGGGGGAGTGCCACATCCTGCTGAGGTGTGGGACAGGGGGCATGGTGGGAGTAGTAGTACATGCCTCCCTCCCCCAAACAGCCCTCCATGACAAGATGGCTACCTACCTGTTAGTTTGTTTGTTGGGGATGTAATGGTGACACATGCTTCTGGGTGGGGTGGGTGAGTGCCACATCCTGCTGAGGTGTGGGACAGGGGGCATGGTGGGAGTAGTAGTACAGGCCTCCCTCCCCCACACAGCCCTCCATGGCAAGATGGCTACCTACCTGTAAGTTTGTTTGTTGGGGATGTAATGGTGACACATGCTTCTGGGTGGGGTGGGGAGTGCCACATCCTGCTGAGGTGTGGGACAGGGGGCATGGTGGGAGTAGTAGTACAGGCCTCCCTCCCACATACAGCCCTCCATGGCAAGATGGCTACCTACCTGTAAGTTTGTTTGTTGGGGATGTAATGGCTGACACATGCTTCTGGGTGGGGTGGGGGAGTGCCCCATCCTGCTGAGGTGTGGGACAGGGGGCATGGTGGGAGTAGTAGTACAGGCCTCCCTCCCCACACAGCCCTCCATGACAAGATGGCTACCTACCTGTTAGTTTGTTTGTTGGGGATGTAATGGTGACACATGCTTCTGGGTGGGGTGGGGAGTGCTACATCCTGCTGAGGTGTGGGACAGGGGGCATGGTGGGAGTAGTAGTACAGGCCTCCACCCCAAACAGCCCTCCATGACAAGATGGCTACCTACCTGTTAGTTTGTTTGTTGGGGATGTAATGGCTGACACATGCTTCTGGGTGGGGTGGGGGAGTGCCACATCCTGCTGAGGTGTGGGACAGGGGGCATGGTGGTAGTAGTAGTACAGGCCTCCCTCCCACATACAGCCCTCCATGACAAGATGGCTACCTACCTGTTAGTTTGTTTGTTGGGGATGTAATGGCTAACACATGCTTCTGGGTGGGGGAGTGGTCCATCCTGCTGAGGTGTGGGACAGGGGGCATGGTGGGAGTAGTAGTACAGGCCTCCCTCCCCCAAACAGCCCTCCATGACAAGATGGCTACCTACCTGTTAGTTTGTTTGTTGGGGATGTAATGGTGACACATGCTTCTGGGTGGGGTGGGGGAGTGCCACATCCTGCTGAGGTGTGGGACAGGGGGCATGGTGGGAGTAGTAGTACAGGCCTCCCTCCCCCACACAGCCCTCCATGGCAAGATGGCTACCTACCTGTAAGTTTGTTTGTTGGGGATGTAATGGTGACACATGCTTCTGGGTGGGGTGGGGAGTGCCACATCCTGCTGAGGTGTGGGACAGGGGGCATGGTGGGAGTAGTAGTACAGGCCTCCCTCCCACATACAGCCCTCCATGGCAAGATGGCTACCTACCTGTAAGTTTGTTTGTTGGGGATGTAATGGCTGACACATGCTTCTGGGTGGGGTGGGGAGTGCCACATCCTGCTGAGGTGTGGGACAGGGGGCATGGTGGGAGTAGTAGTACAGGCCTCCCTCCCACATACAGCCCTCCATGACAAGATGGCTACCTACCTGTTAGTTTGTTTGTTGGGGATGTAATGGCTGACACATGCTTCTGGGTGGGGGAGTGGTCCATCCTGCTGAGGTGTGGGAGAGGGGGCATGGTGGGAGTAGTAGTACAGGCCTCCCTCCCCCAAACAGCCCTCCATGACAAGATGGCTACCTACCTGTTAGTTTGTCTGTTGGGGATGTAATGGTGACACATGCTTCTCGGTGGGGTGGGGGAGTGCCACATCCTGCTGAGGTGTGGGACAAGGGGGCATGGTGGGAGTTGCAGTGCAGGCTGCCTGTGCACATGCACCCATGGTAATGTTGCTAGGTACATTGGTGGTGTTTGGGAGGGGGTGGATGTTGGATCTGTGAGAAATGTTTTAGTGAGTGTGTGGTGCAGATGAATGGAATTGGTCCTAGGAGGTGTATCTTTGTAGTTGTGCAAGGCAGTACATAGCAGTGTGGTGGTAGTCATTTGTTTGTACTTACCAGCCTCCACTCCCCGGGTACTCCTGTGAGACTCTCTGGATGCAGTATGGCAAGCACCTTCTCCTCCCATGGGGTGAATGGTTTTGGTGGTATGGGAGTGCCACCGCCAGTCTTGTCAGCCAGCTGACGGTTCTTGGTCCTCCTCTCTTTGACAACCCTCTTCAAGTCATGCCACCGCTTCATGATTTCCTTTCTGGATCTTGGGATGGTCCCTACTGCATTGACCTTCTGGACTATCCTTGCCCACATTTGAGTCCTTGTGGCTAATGGTGTCTGTTGGACCAGGCTACCAAACAGTTGTGGTTCCACTCTGACTATCTCATCTACCATTACCTTCAACTCACTCTCTGTGAATTTGGGCATTTTATGTGTTGACATGGTGTGTGATGTGCAGAGGTGTTGTAGGTGCAGGGGTGTAAGTGGTGGTGGTGGTTATGTGTATGGTGTGTGATGTGCAAAGGGGTTAGGGGTGCAGGTGTGGAAGTGGTGGTGGTGCTGTGTGTGGTGTGAGTGGTGATGGTGTGTAGCTTTGCCTATCCTTTGTTCTCAGGGGTTGGGCCCTTCAGTTGTGGGTTAGTGCAGAGGATTGTGGTCAAGGAAGGGGCTGGTCTTATGCTCTGCTATGTGGGTGTGTCCACATGTGGGAGTGCTCTCAGGTGTGTTGTGTGGGTTGTCCTTGTAATTTTTTTTTGTGTGCAATGTTGTGTCATTGGGGTGTGTTTTCTGTTTTTGGGTGGCATGGCTACTTTGGTGTGGGCACTTTGTGGCCTTATTGTGGGATTTTTGATTTGTCCGCCAAATTTGTCACGGAGCGTCCGCGGCGGTGGCTTTGCTGCAGCTCTTCCGCATGCTCTCCCATTCATCACTGTTAGCGACCGCGGCGGTCGGAAAGAGCGGAATGTGCCGCGGGACCAGCGGGGATATCCTAATTTGCCGTGCGGTGTCTCCGCTATCCTTGCGGCGGGTTGGTGTTTTTTCGCAGTGGATCCGTCTGCCGCGGACGTGTTTTGGCCATCTCCGCACGCTACAGGCGGTTTTTCTTCCCCCCGTACCGCCGCGGTCGGTGTTTTTTGGCGGTTGATCCTAATTTGGCCGCCGGTTTCTCCACGGTGCCGGCGGGCGGTTGTTTTCCGCTTCCATGGCGGTCAGGGTGATTTTCCGACCGCCATCCTAATGACCCTCTATATGTCACATCCAAATATGTTTATCTCCTGTATGCATTATACACAGAAACACTACTTTTTGCTATTATTTCCCGGCACAGCAAAGCCAATGGGTCTAGCTTCAAAGTGCTAAACATTAT
Source organism: Calotriton arnoldi (assembly GCA_963921515.1). Classification (NCBI taxonomy): domain Eukaryota; kingdom Metazoa; phylum Chordata; class Amphibia; order Caudata; family Salamandridae; genus Calotriton; species Calotriton arnoldi. The sequence goes on from CAWUFW010001798.1 coordinate 1,065,250, forward strand.
TTGTGCTTGCAATGCACGCAAACAGCATTTGTGAACGGCTGTGCTTATATCCACTAGCAAATTAAAGCTGGCCTTCCCAGCCCTTGTTGATGATATGGCAGTAAGCAGTGTTTCGAACAAACACTGATTCACCTGCCACCTACAGCATGCATTGCCAGTGAGAAAAAAATATTTTGCGATATGCCCCTTGGGCAGCTGTACCACTGACAAAAGCCATGCATTTTATTCCTTGAAGGTAACTGGCAGCAAAGCAGCTCTGTAGGCCCATATCCTCGGTTCATAGGACCATCAGGAAGTTTTTTTGTTTTTTTCTCATTTCATCACTCAACAATTAGAGTTAGGTCCAATCATTGTGTGTGCCACATAACATACGCTCACAGAGCAGAAAGACAAGATAAAGGAAGATGCAAAATGCAAAATGTTTGAGAAGGTCCTGCCAGTTCCCCCCTCGCTGCCAGTTCTTCTACCAGCTGACTCCAGATGGCTCCTGTCTAGGGAGCCAGCCCCGCCAACCAGCAGACTTCCTCAGGCCTCTACAGGCCTCCTCTGCCCCAGGCGCCTACAGCACAGGCTTCCTGTCCCCAGGGCACACCCCACTGTGTTGGTTTTCCTCCTGCTCCTCTAGCTCTGCACGCTTTTCCCGCGCTTCTTGCTCTGCCTGCTTCCTGCCTCCCACACGCCCCTTCTGCAGACCTATTTGATGAAGGTCGCAGTGCGGGAGCACCAAAGGCAAGCCCGTCTGTGACAGTCTGCCGGTTCACCTCCACCCTACGTTCAATCGTCATCACATCAACCAACGTCACACCATCCCAGTCAGCCGAGGCCTCCCCAGAACAATTCAGCTGTTTCCTGATCAACACCAGATCACTCTGCAAACATGCCACCAAAATCTTGGACATGCCAGATCGAGACCAGCTTCAACCAAACCAAGGAACTCTTCGTTATCGTCAAAGAGTTCACATTCAAGTCCGCCACCGAAAACTCTAACCCATCCTCACAGGAACTCTGTGACGCCCTCGCAATCTACTTTCACAAGATAGCAACTATATTTAGACACTTCGATCACCAATCCGCTGACTTCCTCAGCATCCCATCAACCACCGCCACAGACCACCTGCTCTCTGCATGGGAACAGCTCAGTACACCGAACGCAATACCCTAATGACCCCACCGACTTGTCAACCTCGGAAGAGACGAGATCAGCCACCAGCTCACCACCATCCTCAACACCTCCATTTCCACAGCCACCTTTCCCGACTCCTACACACATGCAGAGGTCCGACCCCTCCTCAAGAAACCATCGGTAGACCGCAGCAAACTCTAGAATTACCATCCCATCTCTCTGCTCCTGTTTCCCACCAAAGTCCTGGAGAAGACAATCAACTTCCAACTCACCGACCACCTGGAGAGAAACAACCTGCTGGACCCTTCTCAATAAGGATTCAGAGCCAACCGTAGCACCGAGACAGCACTAATTGCCGCAACAGACGACATCCGCACCCAACTCGACAGTCGCCCTGATCCAGCTCACTCCTGCCCTCCCACTACACACTCATCACTCGACTACGACAGATTGGAATCCCAGACAACGTGCTCAAATGGGTTCACTGATAGAATATCAATGCTAAAAACGTTGATGTAAAGAATATCGAAAAAAATATATAGTATGCAAAAATATCGACTCTCTATACTTCAACAGGTAAGTACAAAAATATTGAATCAAAAATATTGAAGTTAAAAATTTAGATGTAAAAAATATCGATTAAAAAATATAAATAAAATAAAATATTAAATATTAAATATATAAAATATTAATATTATCTTTAACAAAATTAATTAAATTTAATATACATTTTAACTAAATATAAAAAATAAACTTACTTAAAAAAATATAAACACGCAAACATAATCATTTATACATATTCATATATTTACTTTAAAATAATGTATTAACTATGGGGCCATTACGATGTTGGGCGGAAGCTCAACCGCCGTTTTGTCGGAGGCAAAAACCGCTAGTTACCGTCCGCCAGCAACGGCCCACACGCCCGCAAAATTAGGATGTGAAAAGTCAGGCATACACCGCCCGTAAGCCTGCGGCGCCGCCCGCCATCAAAGTGCGCCCGTCTACGTAGCGGCGCGAGCCGATGAAATGACGTACCGCCCGGTTTACAAATTACGATGCCACAACCAAACAGCCTCACCGGCAAAGAGACACCGCACGAGATAGCAAGGTGGAAACCCGACTGTTCAGTACGGAGACTAAAAAGGCGGCCCACCCAGAGATGAATCCTGCACTCCAGGCCATCCCCATGCTCTACCTGATGCACCACCTAGGAGGGAACGCGCCACGATGACGCAGGTAGGCAGACACACAACAAGGGTACGCAAACACTGCACACAGTGCAAGGGCGGAAAAACTGTACATGGCCCCCCCAGACACCCCTGTGTGGACAGGACACATCCACCACTGTACCCACACATGTCCCACCTGTCAAAAAAAAACAACTCGCAACATCCTGGGCACCCACTACCCGGGACCAGGAAGTGACGTCCCCGTCACAGCACCGCAGCGCAGCGGCGACGACGCAGGTACACATGCGCACAACGCAGAGGCCAACGACAGCGCCATGCATGGGCTGCACACAAACACCACAGGGTCACAACTACACACCCCACACACCAGCCCCACCCTGAAGGCACATGTCACGTGGCCTTCCTGCATCAGTCATGTCCCCAACCGACAACTCACAGTTGTCAACCTGATGTCACACAAGTGTCCCGAACAGGGGAGTAATGTGATGGCAAAATAGGACACACCCTTGTGTGCAAAACATGGCGAAGCACACAGCGCAGAATTTGGACCTCGTCCGCAAAAGGCACGCCAGTCTCATCCAAAAATACCTATACCATCCTGCTCGCAATATCAAGCCATGCAATGTACAAAATTGAAAAACCCTGCTGCCTGAGAACAGGTGTTTCCAATTACTACACCCACACAGAAGCCCCAATGTATAGTGGAAACGCAGTGTCCCGCCCACACACGGGAGAGCAGATAGCACTGAATGGCCTTCCATTCCTACTCTGAAATCACCTTGCAACAATTCATGCAGGAGAATGGAGCCATTGTACCAACAAGAAGCCAAACAGAGCCATGCAGAGTAAACCGTGCACTGGCAGATAGCGCCCAACATGAAAGAAAGTTAATAACACAAAAAAAATCATACCACTCCTCCATGTGGGTCAAATGCAAGTAATCTGGAAGGAGTCAGACACCACTGGCCTTGACCATTCATTGAAGCATGTGGGATGAGGGCCTGTGTCCTCCGCCCAAGCTATAACCCAAGTCCTGCCGCCGTACAACCATTCCAGAATTCCCAGCATCGTCGGAGGTTGCACTCTGCTGACTGCACAGGCAGCCGGGTACGCCATCACATCACCCTGTAGCAAAATGGCTGTTGCACCACTGCTTCCCAACTACGCCGGACAGATGCAGCTGTACATTGAGAGCTTGCTATAGATAGTGGGCTGTGAAAATCTGGCTATGCTGAACGTAAGTTACCGAGTAACTTACCGCATTGCAATGTTCAGCTGCGTCATCCCCATTTTCTACTGTCGGAGGTGTCCGTTCCACTGTCCTGTGGATTTATGTCTCTCCAATCCGGCATGTCCAAAGGCGGACTTTGTATACTTGTTTGCACCCCTGGACGCCCACAACAGGATCTGTTCAGTGTATGGGGGCATGGCGTATGTGGCTGCAATCGGACACACACTGCAATGGGACCAGTTTGGCTCCACACAACGTATTCTGGATCACAGTTTCATCGAATGTCATCCAACATGTCCCATCAGGCTTCTACATGGGACAACTTACGATGAACACGTTGCTAGCCACCATCCGCTTCATTGGATGGCATCCATGTTTACCACCAATGCCATGGATGCCCTGCTGGAAGGTATCGCATACCTGACAACTTGTCAATTCATCGGTCCCCGACTCAATACCCCCAATTGAACAATGATGTTCAACACTGTACCTATGCTTGGCTTTCGCACGGAGTGGGCAGTTAGCTGTACAACAACTATACCATACAATCTGCAACAAACACCTCACCATCAACTCCACTTCCATGACATCGGACATTTTCGGGACATGCACTCTGTTCCTTACCATATCCCGTGTCTCTGCATGAACAGGGGAGGCAGAGGTATGGGACTTGTGTACAGTAACCACATGGCCAATACTGCACGAACAACTATGCCATAATATGTATTCTGCGCACCTGAACACATGCACCTGTCAGTGCACACTTATCTGTCTGCTGTATTACGTGAGAACTGTCACCTCACCATTGTCTGTACTTCCGTGCCAGGACTTTTGCATGGACAACAAATGCAACCCCCTACCACATGGCCCTAGTTATTGTGTCATGTTCAGTAGCCACCACATTGCAACAACTAGTGAGACGCTGCTGCATGCATGTAGGCTCATGCTCTGATGTCACCTCTGACGCAGGTGTGTCGGAGTTACTATTGTAGTAAACCTGTACCATGGAACTGAGATGTACTGTGCCTATGATGTCAAGCTGTCTGGTAGGCAAAATGAATACTGTCTGTGTCAAAGTCTACAGCTCCTCAGTAATTAGCAAATGTACTTTAGCATAGCAAGGGCAAGGCAGTTGTAACTCTGAAGCCTTCATTCCACAGTCAACAACTAATCACATCTACCCGTACCCCCTTTTGTATGTGTAATCATGCTAAGTATATCCTCCACATGCATTTTGCTGCCAGTAGTGTCCACTATACTGCATCACAGAGGAAGTAAGTCCAAATACATGCCTTGAAGCAAATATGTGACTCAGTAGAATTATTTTACGAAGACAAGTACGAATGAGAGAGGATGAGAGTGTGTGAAGTACACGAGAGTCGTGAGATGACCATGTAGTCTAGTGTCATTGGATGTCAATGCATATGAGTTGCCACAACAGTGGACCTAGTGAAATACTACAGCTCGTGGGCCTGGACTTGTCAGACTCTGACGTGGCCCAACAGATCATCACATTAACACTGACGGCCTGGGCACTACAAAGCACAGTCCTACATATGTGTATAATTACCTTCACAGTCTGACATCACACTCATCAAGCAAAAGTAGGAGCCATGCAAAAGCATGCTACAGCAATGCATGACAAAACACACACACGATATCAGTGTGGGTGGGCAGGACTGCACAGTGAGTAAGAACTGCAGAAATTCACATACATGCTCAATTGAACAAGGCACAATCTTGACAGTCACACACCCTGCAGACACACTATGTCCGAAACATATCAAGTAGGAGTCATCCTGAACTGCAAGGACACACCCACACACTGCACACTGTGCAACATACAACACACACATGTGAACACATTCCCAGACCTGGACACGGATACAAACATCCACCATGGGCCTGGGTAACACATGTGTGTAGTCAATATTGCCAGAGCGCACACACACACACCAACACTACCCCAAAGTCACACCACTCACACCACACACACCTACACCTCCCAAATGCACACATTGAAAGTAAGCCATGTGCCCAGGCCCAATGTTCATCACAAGACTAACATACACCTACACTGCTGGCCACACAGCAAGTAAGCTCACACATACCCGCATACTCTGCACATGCTACCTGTCATCCTGTGGCTAGACTCACACCCTGTGCTTTGCTTGCACGCAAACATGACACGGATACATTTTCCCTGAAATACCACCAAATACATGCAGACAATCCGTGTCACAAAAATACTTATTCATCACACACACAAGTAGCAGAGTCTGGAAGAAGTGAAGTCCCTGCCACTTGTACAACACATTGGAATGTGAGACCAGACATTGCAATTGTTGAGGTACCATACACGGCATGTGCCTCACTTAACCATGCACACACAGCAACAACTGCAATAAGCAACTACACAGACACAACCGACTACAGGAACAACAGCATCCAGTCACAGATTACATAGACATGCGGCAAAATTGATCAACACCAGGGACAGTGGCCAGTCCGATGTGCAGAGTAGTGACATGAAAAGCTGCGTATGCAATGTGTGTGAGTGTACCCTGACATGGCCACCAACACTGCCATGGCAGTCACAATAGCCATCACAGCCACCACTGTGTCACAGGTAGATGTGTGAGTGTGCCTACCATTCAAACAGGATGCCAGTTCGACTCGGTGCTGTCTATGTGCTACGGGACAGTTGGAGGTCCTCCCCTGAGAGAGAAGCACAACTGTGGAAGACACACATGTGGCATGTGAAGCGGGAGTTCTGCTTGGCCCAGGTGGGTGGGTGGCACGGGTAGGTGCACACATGCATTGTTGAAACAGACTGTGTGGGGAGGATTCCGGAGGGCTAGATTTCCACTGTGTTGGGTATTTGGAAAGCCCACCTGTCTGGGGATGAATGTGAACTCGTGTGGGCACAACAGGCAGGCACACGATCAATGCTGCATCAGGTGTAGACGTTAGCCCTCCCTCTGGGGACATGCTGGATACTGCTGTGCGTCTGCCAGGCCCTTGCCAAGGCACTCACATCCCCTGTCCACCAGGTGTACCCCCTACATTGTCCGCCTGCACAGGCTACCCAGGGCACGGGATGGCAGTGGAGCTTGGTGGGTGGGAGGTCATGGCGCCCTTCTCCTGGTCACATCTCACAGGCAACACATTCTCAGTGTGCAGCAGGGCACAAGTCCTAAATATGTAGTGGGGGACGCAGACGTCACGACAGGAAGTGACGTCACGAAAGGTGGCTTGCACCATCAGACTTATTGCCTCCCTTCGCCCACCCCTTACATGCGATTACAACAGAGAAGCCAGCGCGTGCACAAGCAGCTCCGAGCTCGCCCCAGAGAGGCCAAAGAGTGAATGTGTGGCTCCATTTGCTCCAGTTATCGGGCTCACGGTAAAATCAGTGGTGGGACGCCGTCCACCCGCGTGGTACCCCGACCCGAGACCTGGTGTGCAGGCAAAGTGTCCTATTGGCTTTGCGATATGTGTGAGTTGCATGACACTCGTTGGCGGGGGATGGCTCGGAGGCCCGTCACCCTGAGGCCCATGTCTCACCACATGGGTCCCTTGTCAATGGCAGCGGTTGTAATGACTATGCGCACCGGGGTGGGTCTACCTTTCGTCTGGGATTGTGTTTGCGGCCTGGCCCGCTAGGGCAGCCACAGCCTCTGTGTGTTGCATGTGGTGTATCCGGACTCCGGAGGCTGTCATGCATTGTCACTGTTGTCCAGGTCTCGAGTCGGGGTACCACGCGGGTGGACGGCGTCCCCCCACTTATTTTACAGCGAGACAGATAACTGGGGCAAATGGACCCACACATTCACTCTTTGGCCTCTCTGGGGTGAGATCGGAGCTGATTGGGCACGCGCTGGCTTCTCCGATGCAATCGCATGTAAGGGGTGGGCGAGGGGAGGCAATGAGTCTGACGGTGCAAGCCACCTTCCGTGATGTCACTTCCTGTTGTGACGTCAGCGTCCCCCCACTTCTTATTTTAGGACTCGTGCCCTGCTGTTGTCAGATGTGCCACTCCCCAGGGGGGTGGAGAAAGGGTCAGGAATGTCAGCCTGAGATTGGCCCAGTTGAAGGCCCACCTTGACTGGGGGACAACCATTGGACAGTCTGGTGTAGCCCACCCACGCGTACATGTGGGCCCTCCATGAACTACGTCACCTGTGGCAAAGTGATGTCATGGGCAATGACGTTATTGAGGAGAGCTGTCTGCCCCACGCAGAGATGGTGCATAAGCTCAACAGACCCAGCACTGAGGGCAGCAGGGGTCACATGTGCAGGGGCAGCTGTGCCTGGTGTGAAGGAAACTCTACCCTTCATCCCTGTGCCGACACGTGTTGCACCAGTGGAAGTAGATGGGAGGGCGGGCATTGGCCTCCGCGTGGCTGAAGAGGAGCTAGAGTCCACGTCTCCTGTGTTAGCAAACATGGATGCATCACCTCTGTCCTCAGATGACTCAGAAATTGCTGTCTCGGCCTGTGATTCATCCAGCACACGTCTGGCCCCTACGAGGCGCTGTTCACATCTGTCTCACTCAGCACCTGTGCAGCTGCTACATCCGATGCCACACCACTGTTGACCGTCCCCTGTCCCTCAGCACCCACAGGAGATGCCACATGAGAGAGAGCGAGGTGGCCTCACTCATCTGGCATCAATTAAACAGACATGTGCAAGGGAAGCAGCACAGAACATCCCCAAATCCACATGTTGCACGATACCTGTGCAATTGCATACAGCCACCACAATCAACACGTAATGGCTGGCGTACAGTAAATGAAGCCGCTAATAAGTGGCACATGTGTTGTGCACATAGCACTACACCCGGCCTGTGTCACCCTGCGACCATAGCCACAAATCGCGGTGTGCACACCCACTGTCCTGATGGTGGCAAGGATGACCACTTCGTAATTTGGCCAAAGACATACCTGCATGGAGCAGAATGGGAAACCACTCACACAGACTGCAACATGACAGGCCACAATGGCCATGAGCCCATGCCATCCACCTGTCGTTCACACAAGCACAACTGCTGTTGCACAGTGTGCCGGATGTGTAAGTACCAGAGATATGAGGTGAGGCATCGCACACATATGACCGAACGAAATCAGAGTAGGCACAGTGCCTCAAACATACATGTGAATTGCCACTCCAGCCTACTTCAGGTTGTTCCTGAGGGCTACGACTCTGAGTGCATTGAGAATGCAGAGTGCTCAAATTACATCTTGAGCCTCAGGAATAGCATATGCATGTCAGATGCACACAGCACAGAGTACACTTACAACCCACTGCATCACACAACAAACATCACCTTACCCAGATTATGGGTAGGCTGTGGACACATGCTGCCTCTCACAGCAAAAGACACCATCCCACAATACTGTACACTTGCTTGCTGCTGATACCCCTACAAACATGCATCCGGCACAGGCTGTGTGACTGTCAAGATGCAGACCATTACTGGTGAAATGCAGCGCCGTGCTGACCTGACAATATGAGGGGGCATCCCCCGATTCGTTATCGCCACGTAGTAGCTCATCCGACAGATGACGTCACACCCTTTGTGGAATTGGCTGCACTGTCGGTCACACATACACAGAGGCATCAACTTGGATGCAATGGCTCATCACAAGCCCTTGGGCTGGAGGACTTCAAACTGCAGGGATGGTACACAAGAGCCTTGGAATATCACTCATACACTTCTCAACATCACCCACATCCACCAATCACAGTGGCATGCTGCTGACCCATCCCAAATACTCAGAGATGTGCAACAGAGCCAGGAAGTAATCAGACATGGCCTAACAGCATGTGTACACCACACGTGAATGCATGCTGCTGGGAGTGTGTACACAGTACCTGTCCATCCCATTCACATGCACGTTGCCAGCACATTGAGCAATGTGTAGTCTGCCCACATCTACTGTCCATTGTCAGGTGGACCAACACATAGATTGAAAGGCAACACATCTTTGTGGGTGGACTCACTGTGTCCAACACTGCGCAGCCCTCAACGTACTCGCCCTGTGAATGGCTCACCCCGCCATGGAGGTCACATTCAGTGCCACTATCTCTCACACACATCCCTATCACAAGGCATGGTGTGTCCAATCGACAGGGCTGAGTTTGCGCATTTCAGGAGAGTCCTGAACAAAAGACACATGTAACCCACTGTACAGTCAGTGTTGTCTCCTTCTAGGATTGTGCGGTCAATGTGCAGCCCAGGTCTGCTGCGACTGAGAAGGCCAGCAGGGACCCAGCCAGCCATTCACACAAGTAATGACTGCCCTGAGTCCTGCATTGCCAAGTGGCTGCGTGACTGGATGTGTGACATGGAAATGCCATGTACCACCACACGTGCGGGACATGCATGGGAAAGCGCCAGAGAGCCTACATACCCCTTACACCTGTAGTTAGCATGGTAAGCAGTGCATGTTGGAACCCCACAGGCTCAGAATCATAGTGCTGCGGATCAACGACATGTGTGTCCCCCACATGCACTCCCACACACACTGTAGTTGTCTTACACACACAACTTTTGCTATAAATAGCCTTGGGCAGTGTGCGTGGAGCTCGGAATCCATGATCTCCAGCTCCTCGCTGGTGAGTGGACCTGGACATATCTTCAGAGTCGTCGACATGTAGGTGGACATGTGGCAGCAGGTGTTGTTGAGGGATGCCAGGCAGCAGTCCCTGGAAGCTGTGGTAATGCTGGTCTCCCTCCCACACTCATATAGCCCCATGGGGCTGTTCCAGTGGGTCCAAGCTGCTGCAATTGGTGTACCATGTCTGCCTACTTCAAATGCACACAATGGCCTGCACCAAGCTGTCCCGGTACGCTTACCTCTATCTTCGAACACGCAGGATGCAGTCGCGAGGGCCATTGGAGTTGGCCTCAAGGGCCTGGTCCATGGCGGGTACAGTCCGCTGGTGCCATGTGGAATCCACAGTTGAATGTGTGCCATGCATTTGCAGGTGTGGCCATGATTTGTGTGTGGGAGCATGTCCACACTGGACAGGGCCACTTCATGCTGTGTGCATAGGCATTGACGGCCAGTGCTCAGCCTCCACATGTCTGTTGGCACATCATCATGTACATATTAGCATGGGAGCATGGGATGTGCATATGCACACACATGCCATATTTCTCAATGTACATCTCCCACTTGGCACGTGCAACGTTATGTGTCACTTGTGATGTGTGTTTGCATTCACACAGCTGTGTTGTCATGGAGTTGTCAATGTGTACACCTGTCAATGTGTGTTGGAGGTGTGATACGTACAGTGCTGTACATTGGGTGAACTAGGGACATCATTGACTGTCTCATATCCCATTGTGCAACAGGACCCACTTGTTTTGGCCGCTCAGCCTGTGTACATTGTGTTGTTGGTGTGTGCCATACTCACCCAGCCTCGGAAGCTGTGTCTGGCACTGCAGCTAGGTATATTGCTGTGGTGTTGTCGCTTCCCACCTATGCAGTCTGAAACCATCATGATGCCTTTCAAGCTATTAGGGCCTAAATCCCCATGTGCATGCTCATAGCAATGGTTTGTGTCAGTAGCCATTGCTATTGGTAAGGGACCTGTGTAAGAGTATTGTACCTGTGCTGTCCCTACTTGTCAGCTGTTCTGTGATTCTATTGCTTTGTCAGTAATTTTAGTTATGTGTATGTGAAAGTGCCATGTGGTGTGTTGCATTGACATGTGTCCACTTCCATCTGTCCTAGGAGGAGACCAAACATACATCTCCCCTACCAATTGCTGTCAGACATGGAGGATGTGGAGGTCATTTGTAAATTCCGGCTGGACCGACCCACCCTGCATCACCTATGTGCCATGTTGGAACCCCACCTTCGTCCTCGCAGGGTGTATCCAACAGCATTCACCCCCACGGCTAAGGTGATGGCTGCACTGCATTTTTTCGCTACCGGATCTTTCCAACACACAGTAGGCAGTGGAGGTGGAATGTCCCAACCCATGTTCAGCATGGTGCTACGGGATGTCCTGTCAGCTATGATGCTGTACAGGAACCGGTACATCTGATTCCCCAGGGCTCGTGATTTGGCGGCAGTGAAAGGTGCTTTCTATGCCCTTGGACGCATCCCCCACGTTGTTGGTGCAATTGATTGCACCCATGTTGGCCTTGTGGCACCACAGGTCATGGAGCACATCTATAGGAACCGGAAACATTTCCACTCCCTGAATGTGCAAGTGGTGTGCCTGGCGGACATGATCATCACACACGTGTGTGCGAAGTTTCCCGGTTCCACCCATGACTCGCACATCATGCGCCACAGCATCCTACCACGAATGATGTCCAATCTTCAACCGGACCGTGCATGGATTGTTGGTGAGTATGCATACTCGTGTAGCGTGCTGGGTGTGACATGCTGTCTTGTATCCTGTTGGAATTGCAATGATTCTCTGTGTTTCTCACACCCAGGTGACTCTGCATATCCTAACGGGCCTTGGCTGCTGAGCCCACTACGTAATCCCAGGACACCAGCTGATGTCAGATACAATGAGGCTTATGGGAGGACCAGACGTGTGGTGGAGCGGACTTTTGGACTCCTGAAGTCCAGATTCAGATGCCTGGACCGCACCGGGGGTGCACTGGCATACTCCCCACAGAAGGTGTGCCAGATAGTTGTGGCATGCTGCATGCTGCACAATCTCGCTATTCGCAGGCAGATCCCCCTGATAGTGGATGACGGTGATCAGCCAGGGCCCCCGCCTGCAGACCAGGCCGTGTCCAGTGACGAGGACAGTGGAGAGGAGGAAGCAGTGAATGAGCGTCAGCAGCTCATCGCCCGCTACTTCACTTGATGGTGAGTGACCATGTACGTCGGCTGATGTTGCTGTATTTGTGTAGGTGTATGTGTGCTTTGTCACGGCAGCCTATTGTTCACTGAGTGCTGTGTGGCAATGGTCCATGTCCAGGGTAGTATGCCACTGACAGTGGCTGTGGCATTGTGCCCTGTTGCTCTGTGAGATGTGTGTACATTGCTTAAACTTGATGACAAGTACTGTGTGATGAGTGTGTGACACACACATTCAATGGACTCTTGTTCTGTTTTTCACCCCTAGGTCCCTACAGCCTCTCCTGGCCTATCGACATACCACACTCCTGATGCATTTCTGATCATGGTGACGGTTGCACATCCTTGATTAAACACAGAGCAGATACAACAGAATGTGATCCAGGTGTATTTATTTTGAGCAGTGACGTGATTGTGGGCAAGGTGATGACAAAAGTGGTGCATGCTGGAACAATGAGTTGACGGACATGTCCGCGTGATGGTCAAGGTGTACCCATGTTGTTCTGGGTCCACTGTCCGACAGACACATGCCATTCACATGGCAGTGTGGGGTAGGATAGTAGTCCAAGTGAATGCAGTAGATGGCCACCGTGGCTGGCTGTCTCACTGGCGTTTGGAGCGTGCAAAGTCATCTCTGGACACCTGTTTCCTCTTCGGACGACCCCTTCCACGTTTGAGAGGGGGGTTGTGTTTGTGGGCTGCTGGTGGTGGCTGAGGATTGCCCACTCGCTGTGGACGCAGGGGTACTGGATGTTGCACGGACCTGCGTCCCAGCAGGTGGTGGCGGAGGTGCTGTGGTTGGCCTTGATTGGGCCCTCACCGCCACCACTAGCTGGCCCATGAGGTCGACAAGTCTGCCCATACGGGTCACGAATTGGCCCATATAGGCGTCCATGGACCTCAACACCCCAAGGACTTCCCGCGTATCGGCAGCTGACCGGGCCCATTGTCCCTGGGCCTCTTCATAGGCCCCAAGGACTCTGGCGATTTGCGGCAGGGCTTGGCTCCCAGGCTCTGATGGCGTTGGCCTGACCCTGCTCCTCCCACCTGAACTGCTGCCACCGACCTGCCCACTCACCACAGTGGTCACCCGGGGCCTCGTTGTGGCTCCCAGGGTCGATGTCGACGTGCGTGCAGCCCCTTGCGCAGGGTGAGTGTTCAGGGAGGCCCTGGTGGTGGTGGTTGCGGCGGTGGTGGAGGCAACAGGGGCCTGGGACTGGTCACCTGCCCTGGGAGATGGGTTGGTGGGTAGGAGGGGTCCTGGGGAGCGGTTGAGCCCTGCCACACCAGATGTGCCTGGTCGGGAGTCCTCGTCCGAAGAGGTGTCCAGGTCTTCCACATCCGTGAGTCCCGGTGGAGGGCTTGTGGACTGGCTGTGATGGCTGCTGTCTCCCTCTCCAGCATCATGCTGTTCATCACCTGTGGGGCGGAGACGAAAGGTTATTGTGTTGCACCTTGCAAGGTTTGTGTTAGATGTCTGACATTCACAGTTTGTGCACAGTTGTGCACTGATTTCCCAGATGCGTGTGTATGGCTCTACAATGTGTGTGCGTGATCAAGGCAATGGAATAGTGTGATGGGTGCACATGGCATGGGACGGATTTGGATAGCCAATCGGTGTGTGTTGCAGTACCCCTACATTTTGTGGCTTTGGTGGAAGCGGGGTACAGTCCCATGAACGCTTTTGAGATGAAATATGTTTTTGGTGTTCAAATGAAACGCTTAGAAACGCAGATGGCAAAAGGGGTACAGCCCCATCAACGCTTTTGAGGAGATATATGGTTTTGGGGTTCAAATGAAACGCTTAGAAACGCAGATGGCAAAAGGGGTACAGCCCCATCAACGCTTTTGAGGTGAAATATGGTTTTGGGGTTCAAATGAAACGCTTAGAAACGCAGATGGCAAAAGTGGTACAGCCCCATCAACGCTTTTGAGGTGAAATATGGTTTTGGGGTTCAAATGAAACGCTTAGAAACGCAGATGGCAAAAGGGGTACAGCCCCATCAACGCTTTTGAGGTGATATATGGTTTTGGGGTTCAAATGAAATGCTTAGAAACGCAGATGGCAAAAGGGGTACAGCCCCATGAACGCTTTTGAGGTGAAATATGGTTTTGGGGTACATACTGTGACATATGGGTGCAGAAGGAGACATGTGTTTTGGCCACACGACACTGCAGAAACAAAGGTGTGTGTATGTCTGACATACCCAGCATATCTGCTCACTGTTATCATTTAGGGACATTACACTGCAAGCATTGTAGTGAGTGAGTAATGATTGTGTGCCACACAACGTATTGCAGATGGGACAATTCCTTGGTGTGCGTGCTACCCTCAGCCATGTGCAGCAATGCAGTGCTCTTGGGGTGTTGACTAGATTAGGTATGTTGTAAATCACAGTGTGACGTGCGCTTCAGACACTGCAGACACATTATTGGTCATCGGCAGGAATCTTTGCTGAACTACTGTATATGGGACAACTGTTTAGATGATATACCTTTCATGACACTGGGGCTAAAAAGATGAAATGGATGAGATATTGAATGTGCATTGTGTAGCTGTGTGGTTCATGGGTCCAGTGGTGTATGTGACATTACTGTGGTTCCACTCTGTTACATTGAGACAAGATAGACTTACATGGGTGATGTTGTACGATGTCAACGGAACAAGCAGACACGACTACATGGACAAGACTTCGATGGTGTTGCTGATGTGTGTGATGACTGGCACAGTGCACGGCATGTGTATTGTGCACTGGACATGGGGGTGTTTGGCCCTCGGAGCTATGGTATTCTGGTAGTGCATGACAGTACATAGCGGTGTGCTGGTATACATTTGTTTGTACTTACCAGCCTCCACCCGCCAGCTCCGCTTGACCAGCCTCGCCCTCGCCACAGTCCCCCGCATCCGGAAAACGACCGCCGGCGGCAGATCCTTCTCCCACCTCGCCGCCAAGACCTGGAACACCCTCCCCACCAACCTCCGACAGACCCAAGACCTACTGGCCTTCAGAAGACTCCTCAAGACCTGGCTCTTCTATCAGTAGCAGCACCACCCCCCTCTTCCCCCAGCGCCTTGAGACCCTCGCGGGTATGTAGTGTGCTTTATAAGTGACATGATTGATTGATTGATTGGGTCAGTACTCCAGTGAGACTTGTGCATGCAGACGTGACTCCTTACGTGTTAGTGTATTTGAGATGGCTCCTGTGGGCTATGACTCTGTAATTCATGTCCGTGTGCACATTAGTCACATGATTATGACAGGGAGCAGTGCTACCTGTTCCTCTGCTACGTGACATGTCCCAAATGTTAGACGTAGTACAGTCCTCATGCCTACAGACACCCCGCCCTGTACAGTAGTCTGCCTACTTGTTGGTTTGGAGGGAGCATGCAATGGCTGTCACATGGTTATGAGAGGGAGGGGGGCTCCATCTTGCTGGTCTGTGGGAGTGGGGGCCGTGTTGTGAGTTGTGGTGAAGGCTTACCACCCACAGACACCCCTCCATGTAGGGAAACATATCTAGCTGTCGGGTGGAGTTGTGCACTGCAAAGGCTGACACATGGGTGTGGGGAGTGCTCCATCTTGCTGCGCTGTAGGACTAGGGGCCTGGTGGGGGTTGTACTTCTGCAGTCCCCCCTCCGATACTCGGAGTTTGTGGTAAGGCTACTTACCTGTTACTTGTTGGTTAGTGCAGCTATGGCTGACACATGAGTGTGGGTGTGGGGAGTGGTCCTTCCGGCGCATCTGGGGTACAAGGGGACCTGGTGGGAGTTGTGGTGCTGGCTGACTGTACACATGCCCCCATGGTTTTGTTTGTTGGTACCTTTGGGCTGAGTGTGTGGGAGTGTCTGTTGCATGTGTGAGCGATGTCTTGTGTATTGTGCACTGGACATGGGGGTGTTTGGCCCTCGGAGCTATGGCATTCTGGTAGTGCATGACAGTACATAGCGGTGTGCTGGTATACCTTTGTTTGTACTTACCAGCCTCCACTCCCCCTGGTATTCTGGTGAGACTCTCCGGATGTAGAATGCCTCGCACCTTCTCATCCCACGCCTTGAAGGTCTTGAATAGCGCGGGATTTCCGCCGCCAGTCCTGTCAGCCAGCTCACGATTCTTGGCCTCCTTCTTCCTGACCACGCTTTTCAGGTCGTGCCACCTCTTTGTGATTTCACCCCGGTTGCGTGGCACGTTCCCAACTGCATTCACCTGGTCTACAATCCTGCTCCACATTCTGTTTCTGGTGGCTACTGGTGTCTGTTGGACCTGGTTCCCATAGATTTGTGGGTGGACCTTGATGATCTCGTCGACCATGACCGTCAACTCAGTGGCAGTGTACTTTGGCATTCTTTGTGTTGCCATGGTGTGTGGTTTGCTATTTGTGGGGCTGGTGTGGTAGTTGTGTGGTGTGTGGTGTGTGATGTGCAGGGGGTTCGTGGTGCCGTTGTTTCAGTGGTGATGGTGGTGGTAGTGGTGGTGATGAGTGTGATGTGTGCGTGCGTGTGGTGTGCTGCTTTCCTTTGTGTCTCTCTGGGTTCTCTGATGGCGTCTTCGCTTTGTCGTAGTGCAAGGGATTGTGGTCTGTGAAGAGGCTGCTTTTGTACTGACCTATGTGGGTGTGTCATGATGGGCTGTCGTTTTCAGGTGTGTTGTGTCTGTTGTCCTGGGATTTGTAGTTTTTTAGTTTTGGCAGGGGGCATGTGTCTTTGGGATGTGTTCTGTGTTTGGGTATTTTGGCGTAGTTTGCTGTGTGGACTTGTTGGCCATGTTGTGTGTATTTCTTTGTTCCGCAAATGAATTCTGTGCACGGACGTGGCCGCCAGGCCTTCCGCCGTGTCAGTTATTCATCGCTGTTGTTAACCGTGGCGGGCGGGGAATATGTGGATTTTCCGCGCTCATGTCGGGGAGATCATAATTTCACGGTCGTTGTCTTGGTCGTCAGAGCGGGCGGATTTGGGTTTTCGGACGGGATTGCGTCCGTGGCGGACGGTTAATCTTCTACTCGGACATGGACGGGCAGAATTTTGTGTGTTTTTACCGCCGCGGGCAGAGGTTGCTTCGCGACTTCATAATTGCTCGGTCGGTATTCCCATGGTGCAGGCGGGCGGTTTTCTCATGCTATCATAGATGGCGGATTTTTTAACGCCGGTTATCGTAATGGGCCCCTATTATCTTTATTTAATTTTAAAACTTTTAAATAATATAAAAATAAAATATATATAAATATATCAATATTTTAAAATTAAAAAAAACCATTCTATAATTAATTAAAACATTAAACTATTAAAAAAAATTAAAACGTACATTTCGCAATACCATAAATACAACAGTAGGGAAAATTTTGGATAGTGAAATAATTAAATTTACTATTCCAACTCCAGTGAGTGCAACAGTAGGGAAGGTGTTGGATAGCGGAGGGGTAAAAATTACTATTCCCACTACGAAAAGACCAACAGTAGGGAAAGTGTTGGATAGCAGAGGGGTAGAATTTACTATTCCAACTCCAGTGAGTGCAAACGTAGGGTAAATGTTGGATAGCGGGAGAAATACATTTACTATTCCAACTCCAGTGAGTGCAACAGTAGGGAAAATGTTGGATAGCGGAGGGGTAAAAATTACTATTCCCACTCCAGTGAGTGCAACAGTAGGGAAAGTGTTGGATAGCAGAGGGGCAAACATTACTATTCCCTCTCTAAAGAGTGCAACAGTAGGGAAAGTGTTAGATAGCGGAGGGGTAAAAATTACTATTCCCACTCCAGTGATTGCAACAGTATGGAAAGTGCTGGATAGCGAAGGGGTAAAAATTACTATTCCCACTACAAAGAGTGCAACAGTAGGGAAAGTGTTGGATAGCGGAGGGGTAAAAATTACTATTCCCACTCCAGTGAGTGCAACAGTAGGGAAAGTGCTGGATAGCGGAGGGGTAAAAATTACTATTCCCACTCCAGTCAGTGCAACAGTAGGGAAAGTTCTGGATAACGGAGGGGTAAAAATTACTATTCCCACTCCAGTGAGTGCAACAGTAGGGAAAGTATTGGATAGCGGAGGGGTAAAATTACTATTCCCACTCCAGTGAGTGCAACAGTAGCGAAAGTGCTGGATAGCGGAGGGGTAAAAATTACTATTCCCACTCCAGTGAGTGCAACAGTAGGGAAAGTGCTGGATAGCGGTGGGGTAAAAATTACTATTCCCTCTACAGTGAGTGCATCAGTAGGGAAAGTGCTGGATAGCGGAGGGGTAAAAATTACTATTCCCACTCCAGTGAGTGCAACAGTAGGGAAAGTGCTGGATAGCGGAGGGGTAAAAATTACTATTCCCACTCCAGTGAGTGCAACAGTAGGGAAAGTGCTGGATAGCGGAGAGGTAAAAATTACTATTCCAACTACAGTGAGTGCAACAGTAGGGAAATTGCTGGATAGCGAAGAGGTAAAAATTACTATTCTCACTCCAATGAGTGCAACAGTAGGGAAAGTGCTGGATAGCGGAGGGGTAAAAATTACTATACCCACTCCAATGAGTGCAACAGTAGGGAAAGTGCTGGATAGCGGCGGAGGTAAAAATTACTATTCCCACTCCAGTGAGTGCAACAGTAGGGAAAATGTTGGATAGCAGAGAAACAAAAATTACTAATAACATTTAAATAATTGAAAAAAAAAATCTTGAAAATAAATAAACAATATTTAAAAAAAATACGATTAAATATATTAAACATATAAAAAGAATACATATTATAATGTTAATTACATATAACAAAAATGTACAAATATTATATAAAATAAATTAATAAATACATTTATAAACAATATTTATTTAAAGGGAGCAAACATTAACAAACAAACAAATCATTTAAAACATAAATGTATTTATTTTATTTCCTACCCTATAACACCACACCAATAAAAAAAGACTTCAAATTTTTTATTTAAATGTATTTACGTGATTAACATAACTAATAAAGAATTTAAAAATGTTATTAATAAAAAAAGATAATAAACATTCATTGAGTACACATCCTTTAACACTAATATCCACAACACACACCTAAAATTAATTACACAATTACCATAATCAATTACTAATTAATTAATTTAAATTAATTAACAACTAATTAATAATTCATCAACAAAAAATAAATTACTTCCCACCATTCCCACCATTTACACCTATAAACACCACAACACACACCTAAAATTAATTGCACAATTACATCATTAATTACTATTTAATTAATTTAAATTAATTAACAACGAATTATTAAATAATTAATTATACATTAATTTACACATTTAACACTGTAACATCTCAATTAAACAAATATTAATAAATAAAAATTATTCAATACATTTTTAATAATTAAATTACTTCCCACCCTATTCCCCTATAAACCCACAACCCGCTACGAAACTAAAAAAGCAAATTTCAAATTAAAAAAAATTAATAACCACTAAAAATAATCAATACATTTTATATAATTAAATTACTTCCCACCCTATTCCCCTATAAACCCACAACCCGCTATGGAACTAAAAATGCAAAATTCAAATAAAAAAATGAATAACTACTAAAATTTTAACACATATAATAAAAATACAAACAATTCTTATACAAAAAATAAACATCACACACATATAAAATATATACCAAAATACAAAAAATTAATAAAAAATCGATATTTTTAACAACTATATTTTTGCAAACGATATTAAACACTTCGATATTTTTTAAATCGATATTACTTACCTAAAATCGATATTCTTGACCACGAGAATTTGTCTATCGATATTCCTGACCCACGATATTTTTGCCACGATATTTGTGCAATTCGATATTTTTTACTCGATATTCTGTCTCTGCACCGCTCAAATGGATGGCTTCATTTCTCACGGGGCGCACCCAGAGATTACGTCTCCCTCCTTTCACCTCTCAACCCAAGGACACCATCTGCGGCGCCCTCAATGCTTTTTCCTCAGTCTAACCCTCTTCAACTTCAACATGACACCACTCACGGACATCACCAGAGCTCACGACATCAACATAGTCTCCTATGCCGATGATACCCAGCTCATCCTCTCGCTCTCAGATCAACTTCCACAACTGTATGAAGAACACCTCAGCCTGGATGAAGAACAACTGTCTGAAGCTCAACACCAACAAAACTGAAGTACTGATCTTCGACAGACACACCTCTCTCTGGAATGACTCCTGGTGGCCATCGGAACTCGGACCCACCGCCACTCCGAAAGACCACACACGCAACCTGGGCATCTTCCTGGACAGCGAACTCTCCATGAAGAAACGCCAGGTCAACTCCATCTCCTCAGCCTGCTTCCACACTCTCCACATGCGTCGCAAAGTCTTCAAGTGGCTCCCCATCAGCATCAGGAAAACAGCGACTCAGGCACTGATCACCAACAGACTGGACTACGGCAACGCACTCTATGCAGGCACCACCACCGAAATCATGAGGAGACTCCAGACTGTCCAGAACACAGCAGCCAGACTCATCCTAAATCTGCCTAAGAGGACCCACATCACCCAGCACTTGAAGGATCCATCCAGAAAAGATGTCAATTCAAACTCCTGACTCATGCCTACAAAGCCCTCCACGACCAAGGACCCACCTACATGAACCACCGCCTGAACGTCCGCCTAGCTAGCAGGAACCTCCGATTCACTCATCTTGCCCTTGCACATATACCACCAGGGGTGGCTCCTCTGCTAAGGCAGAGGAGCGTCACCCCACTGCTCTCAGAGCAGTGGAAAAGGGAAAAATAAAATGATAATAACAAAGTTATTATCATTTTATTTTTCGTCTCTGCGAGGCTAGGTAGGGCGGGGCTGGTAGTTCAGGGAGGAGGAGTAGATTGTGCACACAAAGGGGCCGATTCCGATCTCGCTAGGAAAGCCCTCCGTACGACTCGGATCCAGAGGGCTTTCCAAGCGAGACGTGCTCCGTGAGTCCGCACGAGCGAGTCCGATGCTGCTGTATGCTTACGGACTCGGTTCGCTCGGATTCCCATTGAACTCTATGGGAGCCCATGTACAGACGCGTACACAGGCTCCCATAGCAGAAAAGGGGTGGGTGGGGAAAAGCGTACACCCTGTAACGGGCACCGGGTGAAGGGGGTCCTGCTACAGCCCCCCGAAGTACACTTCCAACAGCCGTTTCGTCTCGCTGAGACTGAGACGAAGCAGCTGTCCAAATCGTGCATTTTACTCGCTCGGTCGGAATACGGCTCCATTGTGCGGCACGATTCAGCTACGAACGAGTCGTACGGACAGATTCGGGTCCCGGAAACGACTCGGTCGGCGAGTGTGCGATCTTTGCATCGTACTTGGTCGTTCGGACCTGTGTACAATTCAGTCGTAAACAAGGGCTACAAATCGGATCTGGGAAAGCCAAATCTGATTCGGAGGCCTTCCGAATGACATCGGAATCGGGCCCTAAATGCGCAGGACTGCTTGGCCGGCCATCTAGGGCCTGCCAAACAGTCCAGCGCACTTTGCATGTTCCCCACCGAGGCTACATTACAGCCTGGGTGGGAGACATGCATAGGCTCCCTGTCCCAGTCTGAACACTGAACCACGGCGCTCAGACCAATCACAACGCTACATTGGAGTGTTGTGATTGGCCCATGGGAACCTGTGTGCTCCCGGACTCTTCAGCAACGAGGGAGAAGAGACGGAGGTGGCCGCAGCATGAGGAGGTAAGGGTTTTCTTTTTTGTTTTTGTCGCCGCCCACCCCATCCGCCTCCTGCCACCGTTCCCTGCCAGCCACCACTGTATACCACACATCCAAAGCTGCTGCATCGGAGGACGCTTCTTTTCCCACCTTGCTGCTAAGACCGGGAACGTCCTTTCCCTCCACCTCCCTTTCCTTGAGGAAGGGTCTCAAAACCTGGCTTTTTGACTGACACCGAAGCATAGCGCCTGGATACCCTCTCGAGTGAGAAGCATTGCTTTATAAGTGATTGAATAATTGAAGATTGAAAAACAACTCAATGGACGCCTAGCAGGAAATTGTTTGAACACTGTAACGAATTCCAGTAATGGAAATCCGTAGTGTCCAACTTAGAGTTTGACAGACAGGGTTCTCCGCTGCAAACACAGTACGCTGCCCACCAAACCTTCGGTCCCCCTGCCTCATTTAGAGGCCGGCGGACCTGAATTATTCTGTCAACGGAGCCCCTGTTGGCTTCGTCGATGGAATGTTTCCTATAATGGACTGGTGAGTAATGGTCATCAGAGAAATGGCATTATACTACCCGCCCTACTTTGGGTTGACTGTTTAATGTATTTTTTCCTGTTTGACACATCCAGACAAAACCTTTACAGGAAAAAACAATAATGACCCCCACGCCCTCAGAGAAAACTCCCAGGGTGTGGGCATAATTAATATTTTATGTTTCAAAAACAAACTCCCAATTTGAAAAACAGAAAAATGTAAAATGTTTCGCGGACAGCTTCCAAAGCCAATGTCCAACTTATGCTTGACATTCCGCACCCACCTCTGCACCCTAGTGTGCCTGGCACTAGACAGCCTGTGTGTGACAGTGAGGAGTAGCAGGCTATTTCTGTAAATATGGTTTTGCACTGCTTCTACCTTTTGAGTAATTCATCACAGTAACTTTGGTTTCTGCACCGTGTCACAAAACATAATAAAGCTTCCGATCTGACTGAAAAGATCTCTGGCTGGATAGCAAACATTTTGCACCCTTGTTGAGCAGACATCCAGTTACACATGGAATACTCTTGATAGCCAAACAAGCCACAGACATGTGGCCCATTCGGGAAGGATGTGGGGCCTTTCTATATCAACATCCCCTTTTGAAATGCGTGGGGTACAAAACTACCTTTATATTCCGACTGCTCGCTGGTCAATAGGTGCACATACACAAATACTCTCTTTCTCTCTCCCCTCCTAATCGGCCAGGTCAGCATTATACAGGAGTGTAAAGGACCGGCTGCCAATTCGTGCACCTAATGAAATCTTGGCTGCACGTTTGATAGTTGGTATAGTGTAAAACGTTTTTACTACATTAAATTATTTATGACTGACTGCTGTGTTTTGCCTGTGCGAGTCAGCAATACCAAATGAGAGCAAAACGCCGAGCTGCCTTTCTCGCTCCTAATGAGACAGCTATGTGTGAATGCCATTGTGAACATCACGCTATGGGTTATATCACAAAGTATAAAAATGTTTGCATGCTTTTTAATGGGCTGTTTATTGGAACGACTTTGGATGGCTTACAGCATAAAACTTGGAATAATATCCTGCCTTTGCAGGTGGTTTGTGTTTTCTTACTGTACCTAGGATAGAGACATCTGGTCCTTGTTACTCGGCGAGAAGAATCTTTTATTACACATGGCTGGTGCAATTTGGGACCCCCTACTATTTTATAGTCTATCATAACCCTGTAAAAAAATCAGTTTTACATTTTGGCTCCACTAGACTGGAACAAATATGCACACCCTCCATACTCTGAATGTCCTTTTTATTGTAGGTAGAACTCTTTTTAAACACAATTACTGTTGAGCCAAAACCCTTCATACTAGGGGGCATATTTACGGGAATAGTGGCGCAGGGCAGTGCAGCAAGTTAGCTTGCTACGCTGCCCTGCACCATAGGGAAAGGGCAGGAATGCACCATATTTATCCAATAGGGAGCATTCCTGTCCTTTCCCCCTGAGCTGGCACCGTTTCGGCAGCCTAGCGCCAATGCAGGATGTCTGTGTTGTAGGCAGGATTGGTTTTTTTCAGGAAGGGGATCCTTCCTGCACAAAAACAATCCATAGAGGCGTTTTTCTCTTTCTATGTGTGCTGCAGAATGCAGCCCACTTGGAAAGAGGAAAGAACGAGGAGAGATAAATATATTTTTCCTCGTTATGCTCCACCTGGGGAAGCATATCTTTTTGGTACATTCCTTGGAAATGCGTCAAAAACCATAGGATTTGCGTGGGAACCAAATGCCTCCATTGTGCAGAGTAATGCAATGCAGTGATTTGCGCTGCGTTACATTACTACATATTTTTTAAGCCATTCATAGCCATGCAAAGTGGCGTTGCGTGGCTTCATAAATGTGACGTAGAGGTTTGTGTCGTGCATGTACCACAATCCATGGTGCAAGCATGACACAAAAAGCCCTCATAAATATGTCACTAGGTATTCATTATGTCAACCTTTCGTACATTTTTTTTTGTAAACAGATTTTATTGCAATTTCGATGAAACAATACAATCAAACATCAATATACTATCTTCTCCCATCTTGCTATTTTCAGGATATTATATAAACATGTTCTCCCCTCAATGGGCTCCCCGGAAGCAAGCACTTACCAGGCAATATCATACCCCCAGTAGTGTTACAGTTATTTTTACATGTCAACCTTTCGTACAAGTGCTGAATATGCATACATTCATAATTAAATAAATATGTTTTTCAGAGTGTAAGCATAGTAAAAAAAAAGTTAGGGCCTGATTTAAGGTTTGATGGGCAGAGTATTATCTGTTGGGATGGTGGAGGACATTACCTCCGCCATTTCGAAGGTTTTTTATTTTTTTAAATATAGAGGTGGAGGCTGCCCACCATGGCAAGGTGTTACCCCCACTTCTATGCCTGTTGTGAAGAGTCTGGGTATCAAGTTGGAAAAGAAGTTGGCAATGACCAGGCAGGTGACGACAGTGGTGGGAAGTTGCGTGGGCCTACTTAGACAACTGTGGAAACTAGTACCTCTTCTGTCTTTCTCAACAATGCAAACAGTGGTGGCAACACTGATTGTGTCGCGGCTGCATTATGGCAATGCGTTATACATCGGGCTCCCGGACAAGTTGCTGGGTAAACTCCAAGTAGTTATGAACGACGCTGCAAGAATAATATAGAATATACCAAGACGAGCGCATGCCTCGCCGTTGGCGTAACAATTGCACTGACTTCCAGTAATGCAGAGGGCTACATTCAAGGGCTTATGCATTGCACATAAGACCTTGTATGGGATGGTACCAGTCTTTATTAAGGACCATCTAGGGCTGTAGGTAGCGGGATGCTGTCTTCGCTCCTCTGAGGCAACTTTGCTGACCTGTCCACATTTTAACAAATCAACCATGGGCGGTCGGGCTTTCTCAGTCCTGATACCACAGCTATGGAACGGACACCCGGAAAGTCTGCAAAGTGAAAATGCTCTCCTTCTATTTAGGAAGAGATTGAAAAAGTTTTTGTATGAATAGGCCTTTGAACATTTTAGAGTCTGATCGAATATCTCTGTCAAGTATTAGCTGGTGCTAAGTGGCTAACCCTTAGACAAGCAATAAGAGACCAATGGTAATTAGGCGCTATATAAGTGTTGCTAACATAGCATAACATGGTCATGGCCATGCCCTCACCCCAATTAAATAGGGCATCAGTCCTTCTGCCCCCCCGTCGGGGGCAGAAAGCCCACTAGATGCCTGGGAAAGTATTTTTTTTTTAAATATAGGTGTGGAGGCTGCCCACCATGGGCATGCTCCCACCCCAACTAAATGGGGCATCAGTCTTTCTGCCCCTCCAAGGTTACAGATGGGGTAATTGCCCCTGATCTGCCCCCCCCGGGGAAGGAAGAAGGTCCACTAGATGCCAGGGATTTCAAAATGGCGCAATAACAAACTAATGGAAGTGGCGGTTTACCCTGGCATCGAACCATACCCCTGCCCCAGTGGGGCCGAAAGGGTCTTTCTGCCCCCCTGGGGGCAGGAAGGAGGCTTGTCCCAGTTGGAGGGATTGCCCCAAACTTGTCCCTGGAGGGGGTAGAAAATCTATCTGACACCAGGGATTTTGCCTTTGGAGAAAAACAAAGTGCTGCGGCTGTTGCACTCAGGCATTGGTCACACCCCCACCCCAAAGGGACAAACCAGTCTTTTTTCCCTGTTAGGGGCAGAAAGGGCGTGTGCTCTGAATTAGCCCGGGGGGGGGGCAGAAATCCCACTGTATGGCACAAATAAATATATATATATATATATTATCTACTGGCGGTCGCCAGTAGATAGTTATAGTTAAAACCTATTATCCATAGGAAATCCGCGACATTCTATTTGAAATAACGTTGGCGCCGGTTGACGAATCTTCGCGAAAGTTTCCAACTTGTTGGGGCGCTCCGGTCCGCTCCTATCCTGAAAGTCTCGGGGTGATACGTCAAGCGGGGGCCGAGAAAAAGGGGGTCCCAAAACGCTTTTTCCCCATTCATTTTTCCATAGGAACCTTTAGTCGCAGCTACAGCCCGAACTGCTGAACGGAATTACACCAAATTTGGCAAAGAGGTAGCCCTTGGTTCAGTGTCGTGCCTTTTGCTTAAATGGTGTAAATCCGTTCAGTAGTTCCTGAGAAAATCAAAAGTAAAGTCACATATATATCTGGGCGGAGCCTAACCACACATGTCATCGTGAGATCTGATTGGCTGTCAGCACTTCATCCTGGAATTGCTGGCAGCCATCTTGGGACCAATATAAATGATAGTACCTCATTGAAATGCATTGTAGTGAATAGAAGATTTTGAGGGTCACCAAAAGGAGAACTATAAAGGGTGATAACAGGCTTTAGTTACATTAGAATTTATTTGTTGATGGTACCATACTAATTTTAGGAATTGTGGTGTATTCTAAGGTGATTTTACCATGTGAAAAACCTTCTGCTGGGATATCATGAATCATGTTTGAGAGAACACTATTTTCTCATGCTTGTCCCATGGAGGTTTGGAAGGTGCTCCAGAAGCTAAAATGAGAGCATATTTTCTGTAAATTCACATTATCTTTCTCACTCATGTGAGAATGAAGTCTGACATTCTCAGTAAAACATGTACATCCAACAAGGGCAGAGACTGTCAGTTGATTCCTTTGTGTTCTACTGCAGCTTCCCAGAGTGTTCTAAAGAACAACTAGAGTGCTAACAGCCTTACTTATGACAAAAGTATGACACACCTGAAGCCATCTTGATTGGAATAAACTGGTAACACTTAAAACATTTAATTTAAAAAGGAACAAAATGATGGGGTTCATTTTGTCATAGAAATTATGGTTAGTGCTGTAGAAAGAAAAATTAGGACATGTTTCAAGTGCGATCTCAAATATCTTCCTGTTATATTTCAACAGGAGCAGCCTGCCAGTTGATTCCTTTGTGTTCTACTGCAGCTTCCCAGAGTGTTCTAAAGAACAACTAGAGTGCTAACAGCCTTACTTATGACAAAAGTATGGCACACCTGAAGCCATCTTGATTGGAATAAACTGGTAACACTTAAACAATTTAATTTAAAAAGGAACAAAATGATGGGGTTCATTTTGTCATAGAAATTATGGTTAGTGCTGTAGAAAGAAAAATTAGGACATGTTTCAAGTGTGATCTCAAATATCTTCCTGTTATATTTCAACAGGAGCAGCCTGCCAGTTGATGCCTTTGTGTTCTACTGCAGCTTCCCAGAGTGTTCTAAAGAACAACTAGAGTGCTAACAGCCTTACTTATGACAAAAGTATGGCACACCTGAAGCCATCTTGATTGGAATAAAGTGGTAACACTTAAAACATTTAATTTAAAAAGGAACAAAATGAGGGGTTCATTTTGTCATAGAAATTATGGTTAGTGCTGTAGAAAGAAAAATTAGGACATATTTCAAGTGTGATCTCAAATATCTTCCTGTTATATTTCAACAGGAGCAGCCTGCCAGTTGATGCCTTTGTGTTCTACTGCAGCTTCCCAGAGTGTTCTAAAGAACAACTAGAGCGCTAACAGCCTTACTTATGACAAAAGTATGGCACACCTGAAGCCATCTTGATTGGAATAAACCGGTAACACTTAAAACATTTAATTTAAAAAGGAACAAAATGAGGGGTTCTTTTTGAAATAGAAATTATGGTTAGTGCTGCAGAAAGAAAAATTAGGGCATGTTTTAAGTGAGATCTCATATCCTCTTCTATTTCATTAGAAAATTCTGACATGCAGACTGAAACAATCACTTTCAATACCAGCAGCAGACTACCAGTTAACTCCCTGGTGAGCAGTAGCTTTACTCCAGTGATCTAATGAGCAACTAGAGTGCTAACATTCTGAATTTATGGCAGATGTGAGACACATCTGAATGCCTTCTTGATGGAATCAAAGTAAAAAACTGAAAGCATTTCCTACTGAGAAGACTGCAGTAAATGAAGAAATTAGGAAACTTCATAACAAAGAAGTCTTCCAAGATGGCCACCAGTGAAAAAAGAGCCCAAATGTAGCACAAATATTACCCAGATGTAGCCCACATATAGCCCAATGACAAAAGTGTGCAAAACACTTTTTATTTTTAGTTTTTTGCAGTTTTCTGTAGTGCAGACTGGTCAGGTATTGGAGCATTGCATCTTAAAACATGAGCCCCCTACACTACAAAAACACCACTGCACTACCTTAAACCCTAAAACACTACCCCCAGCACGACCCCCTACACTACACAAGCACCACTGCACTATCCTAAACCCTAAAACACTACCCCCAGCACGACCCCCTACACTACCCAAACACCACTGCACTAACCTAAATCCTAAAACACTACCACCAGCACGACCCCCTACACTACCCAAACACCACTGCACTACCCTAAAACATGACCCACTACACTACACAAACACCACTGCACTACCCTAAACCCTAAAACACTACCCCCAGCACGACCCCTACACTACACAAGCACCACTGCACTACCCTAAACCCTAAAACACTACCCCCAGCACGACCCCCTACACTGCCCGAACACCACTGCACTGCCCTAAACCCTGAAACACCAGCCCCTGCATGACCCCCTACACTGCCCGAACACCACTGCACTGCCCTAAACCCTGAAACACCACCCCTAGCATGACCCCCTACACTGCCCGAACACCACTGCACTGCCCTAAACCCTGAAACACCACCCCCTTCACGACCCCCTACACTGCCCGAACACCACTGCACTGCCCTAAACCCTGAAACACCACCCCCAGCATGACCCCCTACACTGCCCGAACACCACTGCACTGCCCTAAACCCTGAAACACTACCCCCAGCAAGACCCCCTACACTGCCCGAACACCACTGCACTGCCCTAAACCCTGAAACATCACCCCCAGCAAGACCCCTACACTGCCCGAACACCACTGACCTAAACCCTGAAACACCACCCCCAGCACGACCCCCTACACTGCCCGAACACCACTGCACTGCCCTAAACCCTGAAACACTACCCCCAGCATGACCCCCTACACTGCCCGAACACCACTGCTCTGCCCAAAACCCTGAAACACCAGCCCCAGCACGACCCCCTACACTGCCCGAACACCGCTGCACTGCCCTAAACCTTGAAACACCAGCCCCTGCACGACCCCCTACACTGCCCGAACACCACTGCACTACCCTAAACCCTGAAACATCACCCCCAGCACGACCCCCTACACTGCCCGAGCACCACTGCACTGCCCTAAACCCTGAAACACCAGCCCCAGCACGACCCCTACACTGCCCGAACACCACTGCACTGCCCTAAACCCTGAAACACCAGCCCCAGCACGACCGCCTACACTGCCCGAACACCACTGCACTGCCCTAAACCCTGAAACACCAGCCCCAGCACGACCCCCTACACTGCCCGAACACCACTGCACTGCCCTAAACCGTGAAACACCAGCCTCAGCACGACCCCCTACACTGCCTGAACACCACTGCACTGCCCTGAACCCTGAAACACCAGCCCCAGCACAACACCCTACACTGCCCGAACACCACTGCACTGCCCTAAACCCTGAAACACCACCCCGTGCATGACCCCCTACACTGCCCGAACACCACTGCACTGCCCTAAACCCTGAAACACCACCCCCAGCGCGACCCCCTACACTGCCCGAACACCACTGCACTGCCCTAAACCCTGAAACACCACCCCCGCACAACCCCCTACACTGCTCGAACACTACTGCACTACCCTAAACCCAGAAACACCATCCCCAGCACGACCCCTATACTGCACGAACACCACTGCACTGCCCTAAACCCTGAAACACTACCCCCAGCAAGACCCCCTACACTGCCCGAACACCACTGCACTGCCCTAAACCCTGAAACATCACCCCCAGCAAGACCCCCTACACTGCCCGAACACCACTGCCCTAAACCCTGAAACATCACCCCCAGCAAGAACCCCTACACTGCCCGAACACCACTGCACTGCCCTAAACCCTGAAACACCAGCCCCAGCACGACCCCCTACACTGCCCGAACACCACTGCCTACCCTGAAACACCACCCCCTGCACGACCCCCTACACTGCCCGAACACCACTGTACTGCCCTAAACCCTGAAACCCCACTCCCAGCATGACCCCCTACACTGCCAGAACACCACTGCACTGCCCTAAACCCTGAAACACCACCCCCTGCACGACATCCTACACTGCCCGAACACTACTGCACTGCCCTAAACCCTGAAACACTACCCCCAGCAAGACCCCCTACACTGCCCGAACACCACTGCACTGCCCTAAACCCTGAAACATCACCCCCAGCAAGACCCCCTACACTGCCCGAACACCACTGCCCTAAACCCTGAAACACCACCCCCAGCAAGACCCCCTACACTGCCCGAACACCACTGCACTGCCCTAAACCCTGAAACACCACCCCCAGCACGACCCCCTACACTGCCCGAACACCACTGCTCTGCCCAAAACCCTGAAACACCAGCCCCAGCAAGACCCCCTACACTGCCCGAACACCACTGCACTGCCCTAAACCCTGAAACACCAGCCCCAGCACGACCCCCTACACTGCCCGAACACCACTGCACTGCCCTAAACCCTGAAACACCACCCCCAGCACGACCCCCTACACTGCCCGAACACCACTGCACTGCCCTAAACCCTGAAACACCAGCCCCAGCACAACCCCGTACACTGCCCGCACACCACTGCACTGCCCTAAACCCTGAAACACCAGCCCCAGCACAACCCCGTACACTGCCCGAACACCACTGCACTGCCCTAAACCCTGAAACACCAGCCCCAGCACAACCGCCGTACACTGCCCGCACACCACTGCACTGCCCTAAACCCTGAAACACCAGCCCCAGCACAGACCCCGTACACTGCCCGAACACCACTGCACTGCCCTAAACCCTGAAACACCAGCCCCAGCACGACCGCCTACACTGCCCGAAACACTACTGCACTGCCCTAAACCCTGAAACACCACCCCCAGCAAGACTACCCTACACTGGCCGAACACCACTGCACTGCCCTAAACCCTGAAACACCACCCCTGCACGACCCCCTACACTGCCCAAACACTACTGCACTGCCCTAAACCCTGAAACACCACCCCTCAGCACGACACCCTACACTGCCGGAACACCACTGCACTGCCCTAAACCCTGAAACACCACCCCCAGCACGACCCCCTACACTGCCCTAACACCACTGCACTGCCATAAACCCTGAAACATCACCCCAGCACAACCCCCTACACTGCCTGAGCACCATTGCTCTGCCCTAAACCCTGAAACACTGGCCCCAGCACGACCCCCTACACTGCCCGAACACCACTGCACTGCCCTAAACCCTGAAACACCACCCCCAGCACGACCCCCTACACTGCCCGAACACTACTGCACTGCCCTAAACCCTGAAACACCAGCCCCAGCAAGACCCCCTACACTGCCCGAACACCACTGCATTGCCCTAGACTCTGAAACACCAGCCCCAGCAAGACCCCTACACTGCCCGAACACCACTGCACTGCCCTAAACCCTGAAACACCAGCCCCAGCACGACCCCCTACACTGCCCGAACACCACTGCACTGCCCTAAACCCTGAAACACCAGCCCCAGCACGACCCCCTACACTGCCCGAACACCACTGCACTGCCCTAAACCCTGAAACACCAGCCCCAGCACGACCCCCTACACTGCCCGAACACCACTGCACTGCCCTAAACCCTGAAACACCAGCCCCAGCACCACCCCCTACAATGCCCGAACACCACTGTACTGCCCTAAACCCTGAAACACCACCCTCTGCACCGCCCCCTACACTGCCCGAACACCACTGCACTGCCCTAAACCCTGAAACACCACTGCACTGCCCTAAACCCTGAAACACCACCCCCTGCACGACCCCCTACACTGCCCGAACACCACTGCACTGCCCTAAACCCTGAAACACCACCCCCTGCACCACCCCCTACACTGCCCGAACACCACTGCACTGCCCTAAACCCTGAAACACCACCCCCTGCACCGCCCCCTACACTGCCCGAACACCACTGCACTGCCCTAAACCCTGAAACACCACCCCCAGCATGACCCCTTTACTGCTCGAACACCACTGCACTGCCCTAAACCCTGAAACACCACCCCCAGCATGACCCCCTACACTGCCCGAACACCACTGCCCTAAACCCTGAAACACCACCCCTGCACGACCCCCTACACTGCCCGAACACCACTGCACTGCCCTAAACCCTGAAACACCACCCCCTGCACGACCCCCTACACTGCCCGAACACCACTGCACTGCCCTAAACCCTGAAACACCACCCCCAAGACGACCCCCTACACTGCCCGAACACCACTGCTCTGCCCTAAACCCTAAAACACCACCCCCAGCACGACCCCCTACACTGCCCGAACACCACTGCACTGCCCTAAACCCTAGAACACTACCCCCAGCATGACCCCCTACACTACCCGAACACCACTGCACTACCCTAAACCCTAAAATACTCCCCCAGCACGACCCCCTACACTACCCGAACACGACTGCACTGCCCTAAACCCTAAAACACTCCCCCAGCACGACCCCCTACACTGCCCAAACACTACTGCACTGCCCTAAACCCTGAAACACCAACCCTCAGCACGACACCCTACACTGCCCGAACACCACTGCACTGCCCTAAACCCTGAAACACCACCCCAGCACGACCCCCTACACTGCCCGAACACCACTGCACTAAACCCTGAAACACCACCCCCTGCACGACCCCCTACACTGCCGGAACACCACTGCACTGCCCTAAACCCTGAAACACCACCCCCAGCACGACCCCCTTTACTGCTCGAACACCACTGCACTGCCCCAAACCCTGAAACACCACCCCCAGCATGACCCCCTACACTGCCCGAACACCACTGCCCTAAACCCTGAAACACCACCCCTGCACGACCCCCTACACTGCCCGAACACCACTGCACTGCCCTAAACCCTGAAACACCACCCCCTGCACGACCCCTACACTGCCCGAACACCACTGCACTGCCCTAAACCCTGAAACACCACCCCCAGCACGACGCCCTACACTGTCCGAACACCACTGCACTGCCCTAAACCCTCAAACACCACCCCCAGCACGACCCCCTACACTGCCCGAACACCACTGCACTGCCCTAAACCCTAGAACACTACCCCCAGCATGACCCCCTACACTACCCGAACACCACTGCACTACCCTAAACCCTAAAATACTCCCCCAGCACGACCCCCTACACTACCCGAACACCACTGCACTGCCCTAAACCCTAAAACACTCCCCCAGCACGACCCCCTACACTACCTAAACACCACTGCACTGCCCTAAACCCTAAAACACTACCCCCGCATGACCCCCTACACTACCCAAATACCAATGCACTACCCTAATCCCTAAAACACTACCCCCGCACAACCCCCTACACTACCCAAAGACCACTGCACTACCCTAAACTCTAAAACAATACCCCCTGCACGACTCCCTACACTACCCAAAGACCACTGCACTACCCTAAACCCTAAAACACGACCTCCTACACTACACAAACACCACTGCACTACCCTAAACCCTAAAAAACTACCCCAGCACGAACCCCTACACTACCCAAACACCACTGCACTACCCTAAACCATAAAACACTACCCCCAGCAGTACCCCTACGCTACCCAAACACCACTGCACTACCCTAAACCCTAAAACACTACCCCCAGCAGTACCCCCTACACTACCCAAACACCATTGCACTACCCTAAACCCTAAAACACTACCCCCAGCAGTATCCCCTACACTACCCAAACACCACTGCACTACCCTAAACCCTAAAACCCTAAAACACTAACCCCCAGCACGACCCCCTACACTACCCAAACACCACTGTACTACCCTAAACCCTAAAACACTCCCCCAGCACGACTCCCTACACTACCCAAACACCACTGCACTACCCTAAACCCTAAATCTACCCCCAGCATGACCCCCTACACTACACAAACACCACTGCACTACCCTAAACCCTAAAACACTACCCCCAGCACGACCCTCTTCACTACCTAAACACAACTGCACAATTTGTTACAGGCGTTGCAACGCAGGCCTGTGGTGCTTACTGGAAGTACCTGGTGGGCTAGTTGGGCCCCAGGGACTCTCAGGATTCAAGGTGACCTAATCCCCCAACTTAAAACGCGCCACGGGGCGCGTTTGCACAGTGGTGAAGGGAGGGGCGGGGCCTCAGGTGACATGTGCGCAAACACGCCCTGTGGTGCGTTTTAAGTTGGGGAGTTAATTCCCTTTGAATCCTGGGGGCCAACTAGCCCACCAGGTACCTTCAGTAAGCACAACAGAGTTGCGTTGCAGAGAGGTGAAAAAGGTGCGTGGCCTCGGAACGCCTCTCTGCAACTCAGCTCTGTGGTCCTAACTGTAGGTACCTGGGGGCTAGTTGGGCCCCAGGGACCCTCAGGATTCAAGGGGACTTAATCCCGCAACTTAAAACGCGCCACGGGGCGCGTTTGCACACATGTCACCTCAGGCCCCCCTCCCTTCACCACTGTGCAAACGCGCACTGGCTCTGGTTAGTCAGAGTCAGTTACCACCAGTACCCGTCTGAAAAAGTTGTGGGCACAGGATGATTTTGCAACAAGGCCTCTTTCTGCTCCTCTGTTGGTTCTTTCTGCACATCTTTTGCTTCTTTCTGTGCGTTTTTTCTTCTTTCTTCACATGTCCTACCTCTGTTGGCATAGTTAGAAACTAGCATTTAAAAACCTTTGAAATTCACTTAAAAAATCATAGGTTTCAGGCACGTTATAGTTAGAAATTAGCATTTAAAAAACCTTTGAAATTCACTGAAAAAACCATAGGTTTCAGGCACGTTATAGTTAGAAATTAGCATTTAAAAACCTTTGAAATTCACTGAAAAAACCATAGGTTTCAGGCACGTTATAGTTAGAAATTAGCATTTAAAAAACCTTTGAAATTCACTGAAAAAACCATAGGTTTCAGACACATTATAGTTAGAAATTAGCATTTAAAAAACCTTTGAAATTCACTGAAAAAACCATAGGTTTTAGGGACAGTTATAGTTAGTTGGACATTGCACTCGTACAAAACCCGTGAAATTCCCCTGTTATAGTTAGTTCAGCTAACTATAACTCGCGCCCCGCAATGCACTGCTGATGACGTCACATATTACATCACTCATGACATGGTCAGTGACATCACTGATGACATCACTGATGACATCTCAAATGACATCACTGATGACATCATCCATGTGATAATTTCATGCATCTTCTCACACCCTAATATAACTTTTGATACACCCACTCTAAATTACAGACTGCCATTCTCAAAACCATAGACACTCCAACACCAAAAACTACATACCCACTCACTGATTCTTAGGTCTACACACACATCCACTCACTCACCTGTACAGTCACTCGTACTTACAGTCACTCAGTACAGGACTATCATATGCACTCATACACCTATATAAACACTCACACACCGCCACTCATCCATAGAGGTACTCACACACCTAGTCAGTCATGCAAAAAATTAATCACACACCCATTTACTCACCTATACAGTTATACACACACTAGCTCACTTACTCATACAAATACTAGCACATTCTTACGCTCTTATACAATAACTGATACAAGCACACACGCATCCATACAGCCACTCTCACAATAACACACTCTCACTTATAGCCATTTAAATACTCTAACACACATATATACTGCCTTTTACATATGTAGTTACTCGCACATGTACCACTGAGATATACATTCACTCACTAACACACCCATACACACACTCACCCACCCAAGCAGTCCATCACAGATGCACTCTTGAAATCATGCACCCAGTGAATCACCCACTCACACATCTATGTATAGAGTCACACACACCCCACCCACACAAACACTCAGGCAGCCATACAGATACTCAGAGAACCAATCAATAACCCATATAGACACTCATGTAGCTATTCGCAAATCCATGCATCCACTTACACACCAACAAACAGACGGATACAGACATTCACACAGTTTAGTCACTAACCCATGCATTCAGTAAGATACGTTTAATCACTCACTTGTAGAGTCAGTCACTCACGTACTAAATCATCCATTCAGACACTTATACACCCACTCATTCTTCAATACGCCTTTCCCTATATATATTAAACATATTTAAACTTTACAGAAACACAGTCACTGGATGATGTCATCAGTGATGTCATTTGAGATGTCATCAGTGATGTCATCAGTGATGTCACTGACCATGTCATGAGTGATGTAATATGTGACGTCATCAGCAGTGCATTGCGGGCGCGAGTTATAGTTAGCTGAACTAACTATAACAGGGGAATTTCACGGGTTTTGTACGAGTGCAATGTCCAACTAACTATAACTGTCCCTAAAACCTATGGTTTTTTCAGTGAATTTCAAAGGTTTTTAAATGCTAATTTCTAACTATAATGTGTCTGAAACCTATGGTTTTTTCAGTGAATATATATATATATATATATGTTAATAAAATTATGTGATGGGTCTGGTCTATTCTAACATTATGCTCCACCCTCACCCCTAAAGCCTCAACAGTCTTTCAGCTCCCCTGCAGACTAACTGAAGTGTACCAAAAAGTGATGGATGAAATGCTTGAATTAATCTCAGTCACTGGTAATTACCTGGGGCAGTGTCCCAATCCATCATTATTTTGCACACCATGTCACCTCAGTTTGGACCCAGCTATATGCCAATCAGTTTTGACCCTGCTCCCATCGGAACAGTCTAGTCTAAACTACCAGGCCTAGTCCTCCCTGAACTGGAATACAGGCAACCCAGGAACAGTTTTGCCCTAGTTATGGGCTTATCAGCTGGGTGCAGCTTGGTTCTAGGGAAACAGTGTGCAAGAGGCCCACGTCTGGGCATACCGATCCCACTTAGGGTGACACACTAAAGTATACAAAAAAGTGATAGATGGAATGCTTTAATTAATCTCAGCCACAGGTAATTGCTCACATTGCATCACAACCCATCGTTATTTTGCAAACCATGTCACCTCAGTTTGGACTCCGCTATCTGAAAATCAGCCTTGGGTCTGCTCCAATCAAAACAGGCCAGCCTGAACTGCCAAGCCAGGTCCTCCCTGAACCGAAAGTGGGTGGAAGGAAGTTTGTGGCTACCCGCAGATTTCAGAACTTTCCATCACAGAAATATGAGGAAAATATGGTTTTTGTCAAGGTTTGAGGTTTGCAAGGGATTCTGGGTAGAAAAAAATCTGGTGAGAGCCATACAAGACCCCCCCCCACCCTGGATTCCCCCAGGTATCTAGTTATAAAAAATGTGCAAGTTTGCTAGGATTCCTAGGTGCTGGCTGAGCTAGGGCCTAAAATCCACAGCTACCCACTTTGCAAAAAAAAAGGTCAGTTTTATAGGGAAAAATGTGATGTATCCATATTGAGTTTTGGGAAATTTCTTGTCACGGGCACTAGGTCTATCCACACAGGTGAGGTACCATTTTTATCAGGAGATTTGTGGGAGTGCTGGGTGGAAGGAATTTTGTGACTCTCTGCAGATTTCAGAACTTTCCATCACAGAAATGTTAGGAAAATGTATGTATTTAGTCAAGGTTTGAGGTTTGGAAGGGATTCTGGCTAAAAAACAAACCTGGTGACAGCCGTGCAAGTCACCCCACCTTGGATTCCCCAGGTGTCTTGTGCGAATTTGCTAGGTTTGCCTAGGTGCCGGCTGAACTATGGCCCAATCTACAGCTACCCACTTTGCAAAAAAAGGGTCAGTTTTGAGTGGAAAAATGTGATGTATCAAGGTTGTGTTTTTGGGCTGTTTCCTGCCACGGGCACTAGGCATACCCACACAAGTGATGCATCATTTTTATAGGAAGACATGTGGGAGAATAGAATAGTAGAACATTTGTTATTACCAATTGGACTTCCCTGCAATTGTGCCTTCCAAATGTAAGCCAGTGTGCAAGAAAAAAGTCATTTTGTAAAATAAAACTCTAAATCATATGCTAGTATGGTTACCCACAAATTCAGAGATGTGCAAAAAACCACTGCTCCTAAACTCCATATCTTGTACCCATTTCAGAAATACGTAGGTTTCCTTGATACCCATTTTTCACTCTATATATTTCACCATATGAATTGGTCTACACTGGATAAACAATGAAAAACTAATGTACAGTGCAGCTCAGTAGTTTGCTCTGGGTACATTGAGTTCTTGGAGAACCTACAAACCCTATATATCCCCACAACTGGAAGGGTCTAGCGGACATAAATGTATATTTCTTTTGTAAATCAGCCATCGTGACAAAATGTTACAGATGAAAACATCACAAAATGGCAATTTTTTCCTACTCATTTTCAATATTTCTTTATTTTAACAGTTAGCTTCTTTGGGAAAATCTTGTGGGATCTAAGCATATGACTCCTTGATGAATTCAGAATTTTGTCTACTTTTCAGAAATCTATATCTTTCCTGGATCGCCCATGGGTTTCACACTGGTTTCCATCACAAACTGAAAGTAGGTTGAAAGTACAAAAATAGGGAAAATGGGCTACCTCTTTGAAAAATACCAAAACTGTGGTAAAATATTTGTTTTTTTATTCAGCTCTGCATGTATCTGAAAGCTGGAAAGATGGTGACTTAATCACAGCAAACTGTTCTTTAATGTCAATTTTAGGAGAAACAAAAAGGTACTTTTATCCGGAACACTTTATTCCTAATTACCCAGAAAAACTCCATATTTTGCTATATTTTCCCCAGTTTTCTCAGGCCTCCCCAGGGCAATCCACAATCCCTGGGTTCCTTTAAAATCCCAGGAAGTTGGAAAAAAAGGACAGAATTTTGGCGTGGATACCTTATGCGGAAAAAAGTTATGGAGCCCTGAGCAAGAACTACCCCAAATAGCCAAAAAAAGGCCTCAGCACTGGAGGGGAAAGGCCCTTCAATTAAGAGTTTAATATCAAGAGCTAGATGCCCAAGACTAAGCTCAATTTGAACAATACAATAATAGAATTCATCATCTGGTAGAATCAAGACTGTTCCATATCCTGATGTCGCTGGACTAATTACCAGTTCTCTCCACCTTAGGTAAAAAATCTAGGTTTCATGTTTGCCTGCAATAACCTCTGCAGCCTCAGACTGACAAGTTTGAAGGCAGT
Source organism: Calotriton arnoldi (assembly GCA_963921515.1). Taxonomy (NCBI): domain Eukaryota; kingdom Metazoa; phylum Chordata; class Amphibia; order Caudata; family Salamandridae; genus Calotriton; species Calotriton arnoldi. The sequence continues at coordinate 1,105,094 of CAWUFW010001798.1, forward strand.
GGCTACCTATTTTCCCATATTGTATTTTAATGAGAAGGCCCTTGTTATAGAGGTCATGATAAACTCCAGAATACACTATGGTAATGTTCTGTCATCGGGCCTTTCATCATCTATTTTGTGATGGCGGTTCAGAATGTGGCGGTCCTTATCATGGTAGGGTTGAAACAGAATGATCATATTTCTCAAACATGGCTGCTCATCAAGAAACGGATCAGATTTAAATTATCCTTCTGCATTTTCAGGTGTTTAGTTAAAACGGTCTTGAGTGTTTAAGTCAACAATCGCCTCCTATGTGCCTGCTTGACCCTTACACAGTCACAATCAAGCCTTAATAATGGTTCCAAGGTACAAGGCTCACATCAAGGTGTGCTAAAGCCTTTCCTGGAGGGGGGCTATCCTGTGGAACTCAGTAGCACAACATGTTAAAGCACTCCCCTTCAGCTCCAGCTACAAGGTAGCTTTTTTTAAATCTCATCTAATCTATTTTAGATGTTTTCTAAAACCATCACCCTCCAGCTGGTATATGCCTTCTAAATGTTATTTTCCATCCATCCATATTTAGTTATTTAATATGTAACAACTGAGTATGCTCTTATATAGAAAATATGGACCTACAGACAAATCTTTCCAGGAACCAATTTGTGACTTTTGGGTATAATCACAGGATTGTGGATTACCAGACACAAAGAGCCATCTTAATACTTCAGACTAAACACTATCAAGGAAAGAGCACCCACCATCCGTGGTCCCCTGCCACTCTAAGCTGGATATCCTATGCAAGGTTGCCAGAAAGCCTCACAATCATTCTCCAGGAAAATGAAAACGTTTAAGAGAAGAAACACCACTACTGAACATCAGGCAATTTAAAATTTTATATAAATGATCCACAAAAGCAGGCTCACAACTTGAACCACAGAAAATAGGGCATATGATTACCAACACAAAAATCATATCAACAAACAATTGCAACCCACTACAAAGCATTCAATATTTTAAAATACAATGCTCTTCTACCTGCATGCCAGCCATTGTGGTATATCTGACTATGGAGCACCAATTGACCTGCTTGCATTTGCTATGGTGGCAACAGGAGGCACCTATTCTGACAAGGGATGAACACCACTGAAGTATCATTCATAAGAAGAAAGACACACCCATTTAAAAACATTTTCTGGCCAGAACATAACATTAACATAAGTTTGACAATCCCTAAAGGAAAGTTAAAACATAAGAAATCCAGAAAAATGTATGAATTCCTAATAATCCAAACATTTGGGGCACTGATAACTAGATTAAACGTTTGGATGACATTACAACTATTGCCTTTACCACAAGCCTTTTCCACGCAGCCTTTACCACGCAGATGCCTCTACCACGCATGGTAACTATATTTAGGGTAAGTAAAGGTCATATAAACATATGTGTACATAGATTTGTAAACAACGCCAAAGATATAGGCAAGTCAAAAAATGCTTTTCCTATGGAAACATGGTCCTAACTATAACTGGCTATTGCGACTGCCAGTAGGATATATATATATATATATATAACGTCCCTGTAACCTTTGTTTTGTCAGTAATTTGGATTTTACAACTCCAAAGCTGTAATACTGTACCGTGAGGGGTAAAAGGCTTTGGTCATTTTACAGCTCGGCATAGATAGCACTGTGCTAATCCTATGCTTAAAGACTTTGCTGTAGAAATGGCAAAAGACTTTGTCCCTTTCTATCTCGGCATGGATGGCACTGTGATAATCCTATGCTTAAAGACTTTGATAGAAAAGCAGACATTTGAGGTGAGCAAATTTAGAGTGTCGCTGGTGTTGAGAGTGCTCTATACAGGAGCTGCTTTCTACCTAAACTTGAGAACTACCCAGAGTTCACTGCTTCTTTTTGCATATATATATATATATATATCCAAAACACAGTATTCCACCTGGGGCCAGCCGAACTCACGGCGGGTGCAACCGGGAAGCGGTGGTGGAAACCGCTTATAACACAGCAAAAACAAGGAGTTCATGGTACTCCCAAGGTCCGGTGCACTCATGGGGTGTGTGTCGGCTATAAAACATCCGCAGACGCGTTTCTGGTTCTTGCCTTCATCAGTGCGGAAAAGCCAGTCAATAAAACGACACAGTCATTTAAACGGTTCTGCCATATGGTTGGTGGATGCTTGGCCAATGAAAGGCCGGCAATGGGGCATCACCGTTTTCATTATTTATTGCTTAATGCAATGTTTATGGCGCTCCCATCGCAAAAATTAATTGGCAGCCGTAATAACTGTGCCTATACATCCCCTCGCCTGCCGCTATTAGAACGAAAACACTGTGAGTGTCCCACATATGGTGAAGCACTCTAGCTTTGTATAAGCCACAACCTGAATAGGTCAACAGAGTCCGTAAGCGGCGGTTCGGCAGCCCAAATTAAATCCAAAACACAGTATTCCACCTGGGGCCAGCCGAACTCACGGCGGGTGCAACCGGGAAGCGGTGGTGGAAACCGCTTATAACACAGCAAAACAAGGAGTTCATGGTACTCCCAAGGTCCGGTGCACTCACGGGGTGTGTGTCGGCTATAAAACATCCGCAGACGCGTTTCTGGCTCTTGCCGTCATCAGTGCGGAAAAGCCGTCAATAAAACGACACAGTCATTTAAACGGTTCTGCCATATGGTTGGTGGATGCTTGGCCAATGAAAGGCCGGCAATGGGGCATCACCGTTTTCATTATTTATTGCTTAATGCAATGTTTATGGTGCTCCCATCGCAAAAAATTAATTGGCAGCCGTAATAACTGTGCCTATACATCCCCTCGCCTGCCGCTATTAGAACGAAAACACTGTGAGTGTCCCACATATGGTGAAGCACTCTAGCTTTGTATAAGCCACAACCTGAATAGGTCAACAGAGTCCGTAAGCGGCGGTTCGGAAGCCCAAATTAAATCCAAACCACAGTATTCCACCTGGGGCCAGCCGAACTCACGGCGGGTGCAACCGGGAAGCGGTGGTGGAAACCGCTTATAACACAGCAAAAACAAGGAGTTCATGGTACTCCCAAGGTCCGGTGCACTCACGGGGTGTGTGTCGGCTATAAAACATCCGCAGACGCGTTTCTGGCTCTTGCCGTCATCAGTGAGGAAAAGCCGTCAATAAAACGACACAGTCATTTAAACGGTTCTGCCATATGGTTGGTGGATGCTTGGCCAATGAAAGGCCGGCAATGGGGAATCACCGTTTTCATTATTTATTGCTTAATGCAATGTTTATGGCGCTCCCATCGCAAAAAATGAATTGGCAACCGTAATAACTGTGCCTATACATCCCCTCGCCTGCCGCTATTAGAACGAAAACACTGTGAGTGTCCCACATATGGTGAAGCACTCTAGCTTTGTATAAGCCACAACCTGAATAGGTCAACAGAGTCCGTAAGCGGCGGTTCGGCAGCCCAAATTAAATCCAAAACACAGTATTCCACCTGGGGCCAGCCGAACTCACGGCGGGTGCAACCGGGAAGCGGTGGTGGAAACCGCTTATAACACAGCAAAACAAGGAGTTCATGGTACTCCCAAGGTCCGGTGCACTCACGGGGTGTGAGTCGGCTATAAAACATCCGCAGACGCGTTTCTGGCTCTTGCCGTCATCAGTGCGGAAAAGCCGTCAATAAAACGACACAGTCATTTAAACGGTTCTGCCATATGGTTGGTGGATGCTTGGCCAATGAAAGGCCGGCAATGGGGCATCACCGTTTTCATTATTTATTGCTTAATGCAATGTTTATGGCGCTCCCATCGCAAAAATTAATTGGCAGCCGTAATAACTGTGCCTATACATCCCCTCGCCTGCCGCTATTAGAACGAAAACACTGTGAGTGTCCCACATATGGTGAAGCACTCTAGCTTTGTATAAGCCACAACCTGAATAGGTCAACAGAGTCCGTAAGCGGCGGTTCGGCAGCCCAAATTAAATCCAAAACACAGTATTCCACCTGGGGCCAGCCGAACTCACGGCGGGTGCGACCGGGAAGCGGTGGTGGAAACCGCTTATAACACAGCAAAAACAAGGAGTTCATGGTACTCCCAAGGTCCGGTGCACTCACGGGGTGTGTGTCGGCTATAAAACATCCGCAGACGCGTTTCTGGCTCTTGCCGTCATCAGTGCGGAAAAGCCGTCAATAAAACGACACAGTCATTTAAACGGTTCTGCCATATAGTTGGTGGATGCTTGGCCAATGAAAGGCCGGCAATGGGGCATCACCGTTTTCATTATTTATTGCTTAATGCAATGTTTATGGCGCTCCCATCGCAAAAATTAATTGGCAGCCGTAATAACTGTGCCTATACATCCCCTCGCCTGCCGCTATTAGAACGAAAACACTGTGAGTGTCCCACATATGGTGAAGCACTCTAGCTTTGTATAAGCCACAACCTGAATAGGTCAACAGAGTCCGTAAGCGGCGGTTCGGCAGCCCAAATTAAATCCAAAACACAGTATTCCACCTGGGGCCAGCCGAACTCACGGCAGGTGCAACCGGGAAGCGGTGGTGGAAACCGCTTATAACACAGCAAAAACACGGGGTGTGTGTCGGCTATAAAACATCCGCAGACGCGTTTCTGGCTCTTGCCGTCATCAGTGCGGAAAAGCCGTCAATAAAACGACACAGTCATTTAAACGGTTCTGCCATATGGTTGGAGGATGCTTGGCCAATGAAAGGCCGGCAATGGGGCATATATATATATCAATCATGTGATCAAGGCCCTCCGGGGCTAAAACGTGTAATCTCTGCTGTTTGTTAACGGAGAAATAAAGAAACTATACCAGCACTGAAGTGGTGGCCCGTGCTCCACTCCTTGGGGAATTTCATCAAGCGGTGGGTGGAGTGCTTTCGATATATATATATGTGTATATTATCTACTGGCGGTCGCCAGTAGATAGTTATAGTTAGGACCTATTTTCCATAGGAAATCCGCAACATTCTATTTAAAATAACTTTGGCGCCGGCTGACGAATCTTCGCGAAATTTTCAAAACTCGTGGCCCGCTCCGGTCTGCTCCAATCCTGAAAGTCTCGGGGTGATTCGTCAAGTGGGGGCCGAGAAAAAAGGGGGGTCCCAAAACTTGTTTTCCCCATGCAATTTTCCATAGGAACCTTTCATCGCAGCTACAGCCCGAACTGCTGAACGGAATTACACCAAATTTGGCAAAAAGGTAGCCCTTGGTTCAGAGTCGGGCCTTTTACTTAAATGGTGTAAATCCGTTCAGTAGTTCCTGAGAAATTTGAAAAAGAAAACACATATATATCTGGGCGGAGCCTAACCACACATGTCATCGTGAGATCTGATTGGCTGTCAGCACTTCATCCTGGAATTGCTGGCAGCCATCTTGGGACCAATATAAATGATAGTACCCATTGAAATGCATTGTGGTGAATCGAAGATTTTGAGGGTTACCAAAAGGAGAACTATAAAGGGTGATAACAGACTTTAGTTACATAAGAATTCATTTGTTGATGGTACCATACTAATTTCAGGAATTGTGGTGTGTTCTAAGGTGATTTTACCCTGTGAAAAACCTTCTGCTGCGATATCATGAATCATGTTTGAGAGAAAACTATTTTCACATACTTGTCCCATACAGTTTTGAAAGGTGCTCCAGAAGCTAAAATGAGAGCATATTTTCTGTAAATTCACATTATCTTTCTCAGTCATGTGAGAATGAAGTCTGACATTCTCAGTAAAACATGTACATCCAACAAGGGCAGAGACTGTCAGTTGATTCCTTTGTGTTCTACTGCAGCTTCCCAGAGTGTTCTAAAGAACAACTAGAGTGCTAACAGCCTTACTTATGACAAAAGTATGGCACACCTGAAGCCATCTTGATTGGAATAAACTGGTAACTCTTAAAACATTTAATTTAAAAAGGAACAAAATGATGGGGTTCATTTTGTCATAGAAATTATGGTTAGTGCTGTAGAAAGAAAAATTAGGACATGTTTTAAGTGAGATCTCAAATATCTTCCTGTTATATTTCAACAGGAGCAGCCTGTCAGTTGATGCCTTTGTGTTCTACTGCAGCTTCCCAGAGTGTTCTAAAGAACAACTAGAGCGCTAACAGTCTTACTTATGACAAAAGTATGGCACACCTGAAGCCATCTTGATTGGAATAAACTGGTAACACTTAAAACATTTAATTTAAAAAGGAACAAAATGAGGGGGTTCATTTTGCCATAGAAATTATGGTTAGTGCTGCAGAAAGAAAATTTAGGGCATGTTTTAAGTGAGATCTCAAATCCTCTTCTATTTCATTAGAAAATTCTGACATGCAGACTGAAACAATCACTTTCAATACCAGCAGTAGACTTCCAGTTAACTCCCTGGTGAGCAGTAGCTTTACTACAGTGATCTAATGAACAACTAGAGTGCTAACATTCTGAATTTATGGCAAATGTGTGACACATCTGAATGCCTTCTTGATGGAATCAAAGTAAAAACTGAAAGCATTTCCTACTGAGGAGACTGCAGTAAATGACGAAATTAGGAAACTTCATAACAAATAAGTCTCCCAAGATGGCCACCAGAGACAAAAGAGCCCAAATGTAGCACAAATATCACCCAGATGTAGCCCACATATAGCCCAATGACAGAAGTGTGCAAAACACTTTTTATTTTTAGTTTTTCTGCAGTTTTATATAGTGCAAACTGGTCAGGTATTGGAGCGTTACATCTTACTTGGACCCCTTATTGCGTATTTTGCACGAAGTACATGAGATTGATCTTGCGAAACATTGAACTTTACGATTCTGTTAACCTGAAGTTGCTCTGAACCGGGCTTTGTAACACCCGTTTTTACCTACTGGTTTTAATTAATTCTCACTGTATTGTATTAGGAAAGAGGATTTACTGTTTTTATGTACACTTTTATGATCTATGTTTCTAAATCAGATCAAATAAAGTTTAATGAATTCTATGGCAGGACGGAGGCGAGGATTATGCATATCTTTCCTCACTTTATTTGCATAGCAGTTCAAAGAAAACGTAACACAACAATCATTAAACAAAAGACTACACAACCCATGAACCATTAGGGGGTAGTCTCCAAGGCAACTATAGTCCAATCATATCACAGTCCATCGTATATAATATCATGACGTCCCTTCCACTTCCTCTTTCTTTCACTGCTCGTCAGTTAAGTGCATTCCTTACATTCTTGGCTTAATCTGACGTTGTTGCTGTTTGTATAGCGGTTTCTTGTGCATGTTATTAGCATTATTGCCTTGGTATTGTTTCATATTCCCTGCGCAGCAGGCTCTTGCCCGAGCGCGTTCTCTCCCTCGCAGTTTCTCCCGCTGTGTGCTCTGCGCGCGGTGAGATCCTGTCAGGCGCGTCTGGTCCGAGCGAGGCAGCTCCGCCGAGCGCTCCCGCTGGTCTTTACGCGCGTTTGGGAATCCGGTCACTCCTTTAGTGTCCGCTGATTCCCGACCAACCCTCGCCTAATTTTGACACCGCTACGCGGTGATTTCCCCACACGGCCACGTTAGTGACCAGCGCCACCTGGTGGTGGTAATTGGTATTGCGCCTCAGTCTATTCTTATAACAGCTTCGGGGAAAGCCCAGCTGTTGGAGCACCGGCGAGGGGGCTGTCTTAAGGATTTTAAGGGCATTTGTTCTGTGCTCACACCCTCTGCTATCATGTCTTCTCCAGAAGACCATTTTTACTCCTCCTACCAGGAAGTGGAGGAGGAATGGCCCCCAACTTCTCCCTCCAGCAGTGGACCAAGCCCTCTCTGGCTATTTCTAGGGCGCTGGCTCCTCTTAGGGATCAGGTTGATAAGCTGGCGAAAAGCATCCCTGGGGTGTTCAGTGACCCAGATCTGGTGGTGGCGGGTCCAAGTAGCTCCCAGATGGGGAATAAAAGGGCCGTTAAGCATAACGCGGGGCACTTGGAAGGATTTGATAAACTTACGGAGACCTTCCTCAAGAGTGCGTGAACGCTAAAACATGCACCCTGCCGGGAGGAGGAGGGGCCCGGAGAAAATTGTGACACTGTCACCACTATTGTAGACCCCGACGGCGGGTTTCCCTTAGAGGGAGAGGGTGTATCGGAGGACGATTTCTCCTCCGATGAGGATAAGGACTCGGGCGTCCCTGGCGTCCAGAGTCCCACTCCTCTCAGTCCCCGGTTGGGGACGGGGTCCACTCGGACATGTTCGAGCCTACCCAAATTTACCATCCTAGGTCGGCAGAGTGGACACCTGATGCCAAAGTGGCAGAGTATGTGGTGGGGAAAATCCATCAACCCCTTGAAAGGGAGGTCAGGAATAGGATGAGGGAGAATGCCCCAGGCCCTCACTGAAGGGGAAGGTGGCACACACGCCTGAAATTGATGAGAAACTATGTACCTTTTTCTCCAAGTATATGAGGGATCCCAAGAAAGGAATTGATAGGTCTTGGACGTGGTAGGGCCCTTGACCCAAATTATTCAATTGACGGAGCGTTCCAAAGAGTCAGGATCCCCTTTGTCCACGGATATTGTGGCTGGTTGGGCGCACTACCCTAAACCCTAAAACACTACCCCCTCCACTACCCAAACACCACTGCACTACCCTAAACCCTAAAACACTACCCCCAGCACGACACCCTACACTACCCAAACATAACTGCACTACCCTAAACCCTAAAACACTACCACCAGCACGACTCCCTACACTACCCAAACACCACTGCACTACACTAAACCCTAAATATACCCCCAGCATGACCTCCCACACTACACAAACACCACTGCACTACCCTAAACCCTAAAACACTACCCCCAGCACGACCCCCTACACTACCCAAACACCACTGCACTACCCTAAACCCTAAAACACTAACCCCAGCATGACCCCCTACACTACCCAAACACCACTGCACTACCCTATACCCTAAAACACGACCACCTACACTACACAAACACGACTGCACTACCCTAAACCCTAAAACACTACCCACAGCATGACCCCCTTCACTACACAAACACCACTGCACTGCCCTAAACCCTAAAACACTACCCCAGCACTACCCCTACACTACCCAAACACCACTGCACTAACATAAACCCTAAAACACTACCCCCAGCACAACCCCCTACACTACACAAACACCACTGCACTACCCTAAACCCTAAAACACTACCCCCAGCACGACTCCCTACACTACCCAAACACCACTGCACTACCCTAAACCCTAAATCTACCCCCAGCACGACCCCCTACACTACCCAAACACCACTGCACTACCCTAAACCATAAAACACTACCCCCAGCATGACCCTCTACACTACACAAACACCACTGCACTACCCTAAACCCTAAAACACTACCACCAGCATGACCCCTACACTACTCAAACACCACTGCACTACCCTAAACCCTAAAACACTACCCCAGCACGACCCCCTACACTACCCATACACCACTGCACTACCCTAAACCCTAAAACACTACCCCCAGCATGACCCCCTACACTACTGCACTACCCTAAACCCTAAAACACTACCCCCAGCACGACCCCTACACTACCCAAACACCACTGCACTACCCTAAACCCTAAAACACTACCCCCAGCACGACCCCCTACACCACCCAAACACCACTGCACTACCCTAAACCCTAGAAAAGAAACCCCCACCCCATGCCCAATCCCCTTACCTCTCACTCCTCATGGTTCCTCTCTCCTCGTGGTTCCTGCTTCACGTCATCTCTGAGGGGCGGTGCACGTCGTTGTGAGGAAACGGAACAGCCTCTGTTTCCTTACAACGACATGGATCGTCTACATAGCTTTAGAACGCATGGTCATTTACCATACATACCTTTACAACAAAATTCGTTGTAAAGGCATGCGTGGTAAATGACCATGCGTTCTAAAAAATGCGTAGTAATGACTTCGTGATGTACAACGCATGCGTGGTAATGCATGCGTTGTAATGGTATCGCAAAGTAAAAAGTCGTTGTAACGGCTGTTTACCGATCGAAGCTGGCCCCTGTTCTTCAGTGAGACGTTTATTTGATTAATTAGGAGGAAGGAATGTGTTTTTTTACCGAAAAGTGCATTCCCGGCTGTTGTATTGTGAAAGTGTCCGCGTGGCCTGGTTTCACTTCCGGTGAGAGAGTGGAAGAGTCTGTTTGGATCTAAAGGAGTTCTGTTGTTGGACGGGGCCGGCGCGACATGTCATCAGAAAACATAGCTAATGGAAAGCGTACTCCCTGAAGTGTGGAGCAGTGCCATGAGAGGTCAACGAGTGTGCGTCCCACCGCAGTATGACCGCACCGCGTGACCCATGTGCCGCCTCCAGGGTACGGGAGGCAGAAGCGGCATCGCAGGTCCTCTTGAAGACCGTTGTAGTACTAATTCTACATTTTGGTACTAGGGCATTTTAACTTCGTTGTTCCTGCCAGATACAAAGAGAAGATCCTGTGTTATTCAGTGCCCTCGTTACCTTTTTTGTGGGTTGTGGTGCTTGTCACTTCGCTGCCCCGCCGGTGCACACGACTGGGCACCCCACCTCGTGTGCCATCTGCAGGGCCTCTGCCCTCGGATCACTGGTTTCGGTTTCTGGAGTGGCAACATAAACAGTTGCTCCCAAAGGACTAGCCTGAACACTTAGGTGAATATCCCCTGCACCAGCATTCCACGGAAATTCTTTCCTAGCTCTCCCACGTCAACGAGCACGGCTCCGCTCGCGACACCGTATGACGTCATCGGAGCCATAAGAGGACCTCGTCGGCGTGCTGACGTCAGTTCCACCCATTTTTTCCGTGCCACCGAGGCAAACAGGGGACCGAGACATTTTCACATGTATACATAGTATAATAAATATATATATATATTCACTGAAAAAACCATAGGTTTCAGGCACGTTATAGTTAGAAATTAGCATTTAAAAACCTTAGAAATTCACTGAAAAACCATAGGTTTCAGGCACGTTATAGTTAGAAATTAGCATTTAAAAAACCTTAGAAATTCACTGAAAAAACCATAGGTTTCAGGGGCGTTATAGTTAGTTGGACATTTCACTCGTACAAAACCATAGAAATTCCCCGTTATAGTTAGTTCAGCTAACTATAACTCGCGCGCCCGCAATGCACTGCTGATGACGTCACATATTACATCACTCATGACATGGTCAGTGACATCACTCATGACATCACTGATGACATCTCAAATGACATCACTGATGACATCACTGATGACATCATCCAGTGAATGTGTGTTTTTCTGAAAATTAAATATGTTTTATATATGTATATCTCAAGGTCGATGGAAGAATAAATGGGTATATAAGTGTCTAAATGGATGATTTTTTTGTAAAATTGATTGTATAACTGACTAAGTGTATCTTAGTGAATACATGGGTTAGTGAGTAATGTTTAAATATGAAAATATCTGTATCAGTCTCTCACTTTGTGTATAAGTGGCTGCATGGGTTGGTGAGTAGCTACATGAGTGTCTATATGGGTTATTAGTTGGTTTTTTGAGTATCAGTATGAGTGTCTGTATGGTTCGGTGGGGGGTATTACTTAGTGCATAGATGCATGAATGAGTGACTCACTGTTTGTATGTGTTGAAGACAGCATGTGTGCAGGACTGTATAGGTGGATGAGTATGTGTATGGGTGTGTTAGTGAGTGAATGACTGTCTCAATAGTGTCTTTATGAGTAACTACATATGTTTTAAACTAGTATATGTGATTATTGGTTATTGGTGTATATAAGTGAGTATATGTGAGAGTGAGAGATTGGAAGAGTTCCTGTACAAATAAGTAGGTGTTTCTATAAGTGATTGTTTAAGAGAGTAAGTATGTGTAAGTTTCTATAGAAGTAAGTGTGGTAGTGTGTGTATAACTGATATATGCAAGTAAATGGATGTTTGATACTTTGTTTGCATGTGTGACTATGTGTGTGAGTAGCTCTATGGATGAGTGGCGGTGTGTAACAGGATGTATAGGTGTATGAGTACATATGATGAGTGAGTACATGTATGAGTGACTGTATAGGGACTGTTGGTGAATGAGTGGATGTGTGTGTAGATCTTGGAATTACTGAATAGGTGTGTTGTAACTGGTATTGGTATGTCCATTGTTTTGAAAATGTTAGTTTGTATTTTTGAGTGTGTGTATCAAAGGTTATATTAGGGTGAGAGGAGGTCTGCCACTCTATCACAAGGATGATGTCATCAGTGATGTCTTCAGTGATGTCATTTGAGATGTCATCAGTGATGTCATGAGTGATGTCACTGACCATGTCATGAGTGATGTAATATGTGACGTCATCAGCAGTGCATTGCGGTGCGAGCAAGTTATAGTTAGCTGAACTAACTATAACGGGGGAATTTCTATGGTTTTGTACGAGTGAAATGTCCAACTAACTATAACGCCCCTGAAACCTATGGTTTTTTCAGTGAATATATATATATATATATAATAAAGTTTCACAGAGTTTGAATTGCAAGCTTCATTGAGCATATGAATGGAGCGAAAGCATTAGTTATTTAAAACGGATGCATTGTGTATATTTCGCTACATCAGCCACACTCGCACCAACAGTGAAAATTGTAACCAATGTGATAATAATATTGTGTTTTGTTTGGATTAAGAGTATGTCACTGTTCTGGTGCATTGGGAAGTCTGTGTACACTGTTTATCACACTAACACGCCATGTGATGTTTATTTAAATCACAGCGCGCTGCAACTTCGATACTTGTGATCAAGGAGACTTGTTTTCCGAAACGCGTTGAGTTGCATTATCTAAAATAAACCTGCTAAAAGCCAGTCAGTCAGTCAATAAATCTTTATTCGGCTTAAGCAGCCATAAAAGAATACAAATAAAAAACATTCAGCACATTAAAAACATCACATAAGAGATCCATAAATCTTGTCAATACATGGGGTAAAATGCATTTCTAGTCGGCTTAACAACAACTAAGTAAACCTCCATAATTTCCAGAAATTAAAAGCCATAGCCTTCAAATAAACACACTTCCTACAATTCAGCATCTGGGAGCGCTTTCATAACACCAAAAAGCAATTTTGGGGCCGTGGTGTGTTGTTTGACGAAGGAGACGATGCGTAAGTTGGATATTGAGGGGCTCGCCACCCTGCTACGGCCCGCCGTCATCAAGAGGCTTGGGTCTGGTGCGACCGAAATTGCTCTGGGATATATATATATATATATACATATAATGTGATCAAGACCGCGGAAACGAGGTCAAAACGCATCAGGCTGGACACTAGTCTGTGAATTTTGGTGATGCTGATCTGATTTAATCACGCAATAAAACACTGCAATTGATTCAAGAGCACGCTGTGGACCGTACCTGTTTGTCCTGTGGTACATGAGGAACCGGGAGTGTGGTTGCTTCATATATATATATATACATATATATATATATTTATTGCCGCTCCCGATGTCACCAACTTGATGCACTCACGGGCGGGTGCTCTCCTTGCGGGGGTGCTCCCGCATGTCAATTATCGCTCTCCAATTCCCAACGGGTAACCGTACCCAAACGGAAAAAGCACTCATGGGGGTAGGATTCGTAAATTTATTACGCCGTCCTCTGGCCAAACAGACGCGTTTCGGCTGACGCCTTCATCGATGTTTGTGAAGAGCGTCTCAGCCGCCATTTTATTATATATACATTGGTGACTACAAACTTCCGTTAGCAATCTCAAAAATGGACCTTTCCTACTGATGTAAATGGTTCCGCCATCTTAACACTGTCAAGGTATTCCATATTGATAGTAATACATCAAAGATTTGAACACAATCAAACCACCTTCACATAATTTCATATAAATAATACGTTTTTCATATTATGTGACTCTAAGTGAAACTGATCATTCATTTGAATGAACTAAGTCATCTCGCCCTGTATGGACTCACAGGTACCCCAAGAACAATGTCAATGTCAATTATGCTTAAACATTCATGCCCTGAATGGGCTACTTTTTGAAATAGATTGTTAACATACTATGAAGTTTCATTTCATTTTCCAAATGGCAGCTTAAAGGCGATTTCCGAACAAGTTACAAGTGTTCAATTCATCATTACGAAAACATAAACTTTTTCAATATCTATTTGTAGAAGGTAACGTAGGAAGAAAATAGGGGGAATTTGATACAGCAATTCTAGGAAAATAGTCAATCCATCATCCTTCAAAAGAGTCACAGAGAAGGAAAAAAAGAAAGAATACAGACATAGCAGAAAGATTTAAGGACGCAAGTTCAAGGGAACTCACACGTAACTTTCTATTTTAATCTCCCAGATGCACAGCTAATTCCTCGCTGCTATTCATACCTAATGGTGTTTTCGTCTGTAGGTCTATGATATAGCGTGATTATAAACGTCGAAGGCGTAGAATCCGATCCCCCCCTCTTGGGTTCACTGGGACATGATCCACACACTAGAAGGAAAGTAAATCTCTATTGCGTTGATGGGCTTTATCAAAATGTCTAACGACCGGATATGTAGCATCGCCATTTGTTATTGCCCTCATGTGTTCCAAGATTCTAACCTTTGTAGGGCGGATCGTGCTGCCAATGTATTTAAGGCCACACGGACAATTTAGACAGTAAACTGTGTAAGGTGTTGTACATGTGAGGAAATTCTTGATCTTCTTCGGTTTATCTAGACCTGGGATGTTATAGGACAAGACTTGTTTGCTTTTATGGCAGGCCTTACATTTCTCACATGGGAAAAAGCCATTAAGTGGCGGCAACATTGGTTTCGTGGCTTCTTTCACTTGATGACTATGAACCAGTTTGTTACTCAAAGCCCTCGCCTTCCTAAATGTGACCAGCGGGTTGGCAGGCAGAACACTTCCTATGGCAGTGTCGGACAGTAAAATATGCCAATTTTTTCTCAGAATTTTCTTTAACTGTCCAGCGTTACCAGAATAGGTAGTAATCATTCTAAACTTCCCCTCCAATTCAGAAGGGTTAGTTACCTTTTCAGTAATGTCTTTGAGCAAATCTTTTCTTTTTAATAAATTCGCTCTGTTCAATGCCTGTGTCAAGATCCCTTTGTTATATCCCCTTAAACTAAACCTTCTTAGACTTTCTTCGGCGGCTAGTTGGAATTCTGATTCATTGGTACTATTCCTTTTCAGTCTCAAAAGTTCCCCATATGGGATACTGTTGATAAGTTTCTTCGGATGACTGCTTGTGGCATGCAAGGTGGAATTACCTGCCGTTATTTTTCTATGTAATTTAGTACACAACTTGCCATCAGAGATATATACATTGAGGTCCAGATAGTTCACTGTCTGGGAATTTACTTCACCCATGAATTTTAGATTAAGAGAATTTGTATTAAGAACATCTATGTATGCCCATGCACTTGAAGGTGATCCCCTCCAAATCATGAAGAGATCATCTATGTAACGGTGCCATGTTATTATATTGTCTGTCCAAGTTTTATTGGACATGGCCCAGGCCACCTGCTCCTCCCACCAGCCCACGAATACATTTGCGTAGCTGGGGGCGAAGCAGGTGCCCATTGCCCTCCCTGATGTCTGCCTATAATGTTGGTCCTGAAAAAGAAACATATTTTTTTCTAGGCAAAATTCAACAAAATCCATAATCATGGCATTATGTTCTAAATATTTCAGGGAACGGTTGTCCAAAAAGAATTTGACTGCCCTTAGTCCATCTTTATGGGCTATGCAAGTGTACAGGCTCGTGATGTCCAAACTATCAGTTGGAAGCCCTCCTCCCAGCATATTCCATCAATGTGCTTTAAGAAGTCCTTCGTATCTCTGATGTAAGATCTTAGTTTTACCACATGCTGTGAAAGAAAATAATCTATATAGATCGATGCGTGTTCTGTCACACTGCCTTGTGAGGAGATTATAGGTCTCCCCGGAGGATTTAATCGATCCTTGTGTACCTTAGGCAGGTGATAGAATGTCGGAATCATGGGATTTAGGCATCTGAGAAATAAATATTCCTCCGTCTCTAGTATGTTTTTCTTATACCATTTACCTATCATCAAATGATAATCCGTAACACTTTGATTGTAGGTTTTTTCATTTATTCTTTCATAGCAGTGGACATCCGATAGTTGTCTAGTGGCTTCCAAATTATATCGTTCACGGGTTTGTAAAACAATATTGTCACCTTTGTCTGATGGCTTACAGACTATTGTGGTGTCATTGCTCAAATTGTGTAATGCCAATTGCTGTTCCTTGGTAAAATTTCTTGCCATTTTTAAACCTTTATGTTTGTTGTTTCGAAGATGCATCAAATCTCTATTGACTGATTCTGCGAAAATGTCTATGGCGTCTATCGGCATCTGCGGTAGAAACTGCGAGGTGGGTTTAAAGGGGGTGTGACCTCCACTCTGTTCCACTCCAGCCAATGTCACTTGTTGGGTCAAACCGATGTTGGTATCAATTACTTGTGAGTCCTCCATACTCAGGTTCTCCAGAACTCCCAAAGTTTTCAGGTCTTTTCCTGTTAGAATGTCCATGTCTCTCCATGTATGGCCAGTTTTTTTCGGCCTGTTGATAGCTACGTTACCTTCTACAAATACATATTGAAAAAGTTTATGTTTTCGTAATGATGAATTGAACACTTGTAACATGTTCGGGAAATCGTCTTTAAGCTGCCATTTGGAATATGAAATGAAACTTCATAGTATGTTAACAATCTATTTCAAAAAGTAGTCCATTCAGGGCATGAATGTTTAAGCATAATTGACATTGACACTGGTCTTGGGGTACCTGTGAGCCCATACAGGGCGAGATGACTTAGTTCATTTAAATGAATGATCAGTTTCACTTAGAGCCACATAATATGAAAAACGTATTATTTATATGAAATTATGTGAAGGTGATTTGATTGTGTTCAAATCTTTGATGTATTACTATCAATATGGAATACCTTGACAGTTTTAAGATGGGGGAACCATTTACATCAGTAGGAAAGGTCCGTCTTTGAGATTGTTAATGGAAGTTTGTAGTCACCAATGTATATATAAAAAAATGGCGGCTGAGACGCTCTTCACAAACATGAAGGTGTCAGCCCAAACGCGTCTGTTTGGCCAGAGGACAGCATAATACATTTACGAATCCTACCCCCGTGAGTGCTTTTTCCCGTTTGGGTACGGTTACACGTTGGGAATTGGAGAGCGATAATATATATATTTATATACACACACATTATTAATATATATATATATACATATTCACTGAAAAAAACAAAGGTTATAGGGACATAATAGTTAGTCTCAGGTTTCACTCGTAGAAAACCAGTCCTTTCGGAAGTCATCAGTGATGTCATGAGTGATGTCACTGACTATGTCATGAGTGATGTAATATGTGAGGTCATAAGCAGTGCATTGTGGGCGCGAGTTATAGTTAGCTCAGCTAACTACAACTGCTGAAACATCAGCCTAACTATAACATCCTTGTAACCTTTGGTTTTTTCAGTGAATTTCAAAGGTTTTTAAAATCTTAATTCCTAACTATAATGTCCCTGTAACCTCTGATTTTTTTGGTGAATTTCTATGTTTTTTTTAAGTAGTAATGGCGTTTGGTAGAGTGGTGGAGAAAGGGTGATGTGCCTCTGACCAGCTCTCATGAATCCCGCTGTGTAGGACTTCCAGGAAGTACCAGGAGGGCTTCTGGGCCCCCAAGGTCCCTCAGGAGTAAAGTGGACTTCATCCCCCAACCAGTAGTGTGACAAGAGCTGCATTTGCAGAGTGGTGGAGAAAGCGGGTGTGGCCTCCGAAGACCTCTTGGCAATTACACTGTGTGGGACTTACTGGAGGGAACAGGAGGGATAGTTGGCCCCCAAGAACATCCTTGGGGACGAACTACTCTTCCTGTTCCCTCCAGTGAGCCCCACACAGCAGGATTGCTGAGATGTTGTCAGAGGCCACGCCACCTTTCTCCACCACTCTGCAAACACGCCTCCTGGCGCACTACTAGTAATGAGATGAAGTCCCCTTAGCTATTGAGGGTCCTTGGGGGCCAACTACCCCTCCTGTTACCTCCATTAATTCCCACACGGTGGGTTTGCTGAGAGGTTTTCAGTGGCCACGCCCCCTTACTCCACCACTTTTCAAACACGCCTCCTGGCGCACTGCTGGTTGGGGTAGGAGTCCACTTTAGTCCTTTGGCCCTCAGGAGTAAAGTGGAATTCATTACCCAACAAGCAGGTGTGTTTGCAGAGTGGTGGAGAAAGGAGGCATGGCCTCCAAGTCCTCTCAGCAATATCATAGTGTGGGACTTAGTGGAGGTAACAGAAGGGGTTCCTGGACCCCAAGGACCCTCAGCATCTAAGGGAAGTTCGTCCCCCAACCACCTCTGCACCATGAGGCACGTTTGCAGAGTGGTGGTAAAGGGGCCGTGGCTGCGGCAACTTGCAATAGGTTTTGTTTTCTATTCCTTTTAAAGAAATGTAAGGGGGGCTGCATGGGCCCCTTCCCTGGGTCATTTTTGGCCCCAGGCCCCCATCCTCTGGGGCCTTTTACAGATAGGGAGGGGGCCTGCGTGGCCCCCTGGGATGAATTGGGCCCCAGGGACCCCATCCCCCCGGGCCTGCCCATTTAAAGTGGGTGCCTCCAGGCTACCCACTCACCAATGGGACCACGGGGGGAGCCTGAAGGCCCCCATGGTCCCTGCCCATCCCCCGCCTCCTGCTGGAGCCGGCATTGCTTTGAGACCCAGGGAGCTGCTAACATGCAGCTCCCTGGGTCCCAAAGCAATGTGTCTGTTTCCCTGCTCGTTTGAAAGCGTGGCAACCCCGGGACCTTGCTGGAGCAGGCCCTAGGGGGTGGCAGTACCCAGGGCTATCTAGGGCTCCTCGAGGGGAGGCACGCGGCCCCCCTCCAATATAATTAAGCCCCGGGGAGGTGTTGGTCCCCAGAGCTGTGTGGGGGGCTGGAGCACCCCCACGCATTATTTAATTTAGCCCCTGGAAGGTGGCAGTCCCCGGGGTTGCAGGGGGCCGTGTAGCCCACCCCACATTAACCTCATTTAGCCCCAGGGAGGTGGTGGTCCCCAAGGCTGTGGGGGAGGTCATAAGGGCCTCCCCACATTCATTTAATTTAATAGCCCCAGGGAGGTGGCGGTCCTCTGGGGCTGCAGGGGGCCGTGCAGGCCCCCGTATCAGCTTGAATATCTTTGTCCCGGGGAGGTGGCGGTCCCCAGGGCAGGGAGGTCCGCAAGGCTTCCCACACTATTGTAATTAGCCCTGCAGACGCGGTGGTCCCCAGGGCTGCAGGGGAGGTCAATAGGTTCTCCCCGCATTTATAAAAATTCAATAGCCCCAAGGAGGTGGTGGTTCCCGGGCTGTGAGGGGCCATGCAGGCCCCTCACATCAGTTTGAATATCTTTGTCCCGGGGAGGTGGCAGTCCCCGGGGCAGGGTGGTCCACGAGGCCCCCCCTATATTGTAATTAGCCCAGGGGAGGTCGTTGTCCCTGGGGCTGCGGGCGGGCCCACTGAGCCCACCTGCATACATAATAAAAAGTGCTCCGGGGAGGTGGCGGTCCCTAGGGCTTTGATAAGCCCTAGGAGGGGGGCCCCTTGGGCCCCCCTCCTATATTTATGATATGCCCCCAGGAACTGGCCCAACCCAGGGGTTATTTAAAAGCACGTGCGGGAGCCCACACTTTTTAAAGACATTTTTGCAGTGAATTCATGAATATCGTGATTTTGCTGCAATTTTCTTTAAAAAAAATGCTTTTATTCCATGGCGGGGTTCGAGGGGGACCCCAAGACCATGGCATGGGGGTCAGGGTATTCGTACCCTGCACCCTTTTCTTTAATTTCACTTTTTTGTGGGGGACTCGGTGAAGCCGAGTCCCTAGATGGCTGCCATCCCTTCCTGGTTGAAGTGTTGCCAGCCAATCAGATCTGTGCAATTCCCTGCACAAGCTCGTCTTTTTTATCGAAGGCTTCGTGACCAGAGATATCACTGTAATTTTCAACTTAATTATCTGAAAAACTACTGAACAAATTTGCACCAAATAACAAACAGCACAATCAGTGTATCAACATCTACATTTCCGCCAAATTTGGTGTAATTCCGTCCAGCAGTTTGGGCTGTAGGTTCCACAAAGCATTCCTATGGGAATTAACATTACAAATGCTCCCTTATTTCGCACCCCTATTTCTCAGTCCCCACTGCACGGATCACCCCAAACTTTCCATGACAAATTTTTGGGAAAATTTCATGAAGATTGGTGAAACGACGCCAAAGTTATAGCCAAGTAAAAAAATGCTTTTCTTATGGAAACTCGGTCCTAACTATGTATACATATATTCACTGAAAAAACCTGTGGTTTTTCAGTGAATTTCTAAGGTTTTTAAATGCTAATTTCTAACTATAATGTCCCTGAAAACTATGGTTTTTTCAGTGAATTTCTAAGGTTTTGTAAATGATAATTTCTAACTATAACGTCCCTGAAACCTATGGTTTTTTCAGTGAATTTCTATGGTTTTTTAAATGCTAATTTCTAACTATAACACCCCTGAAACCAATGGTTTTTTCAGTGAATTTCTAAGGTTTTTTAAATGCTAATTTCTAAATATGCCTACATAGGTAGGACAAGTGCAGAAAGATGAAGAAAGGCGGAGAAAGAAGCAAGAGAAGTGCAGAAAGAGGCAACAGAAGTCCAGAAAGAAGAAGAAAGGTACAGAAAGAAGCAAGAGAAGTACAGGAAAAACCAACAGAGGTGCAGAAAGAGGCCTCCTTTGACTGTACCTTACAACAGCCTCATAAAAGTATCCTAATCACTAATCCTTCTCCCAAGATGTCTTAAACCTCACTTTTCTCTTGAAGGTTCACTATTAATCGACTGCTCAGAATGTTAGGCCCACCTATCAAATATAAAACAGCAATCCTAAGCATATCACTGTTGTAAGTCTGACAAAGTTTTTGAAGGTATGCATGCATGTCTCTGCTTTTACCGAGTGACATGTTACATAAAAATAAACATAGAAATACTTGAATACCTGTGTTTCAAACAGCATACTCTGTAAATATGTGTACAAAAAGGTGTATGTATTTCTTTCTGCTCATAATACAGGGCACATGGGTATTCAATAGTACATTTGAGGGGCTCTATAACACCTATATACATAAGACATGTCTGCCTGTGCAACTGAATGACAGAGCAGAACTGAGAACATTTAACCACCTATAGAAGAAGCTACCCACTTTTTAAGCTACCATCTTCGGATGCATAACACATGTGAGAATACATATACAAGTAGACATATACCTCAGTCACAAGAGCACGCAGACCTTTAAACTTGACAGCTTGCACTTCCCATTTGAGTACAGAAAGAGGTGAGAGAAGTACACAAAGAAGCAAGAGATGTGCAGAAAGAAACAAAAGAAGTGCAGAAAGAAGCAACAGAGGTGCAGAAAGAGGCAATAGGAGTGCAGAAAGAGGGAAGAGGGGTGCAGAAAGAAGCACAAGGGGTGCAGAAAGAAGCAAGAGAGGTACAGAAAGAAGCAAGAGAAGTGCATAAAGAAGCAACAGAGATGCAGAAAGGGGGAAGTGGGGTAGAGAAAGAGGCATGAGGGATACAGAAAGAAACGAGAGGTGCAGAAAGAAACACAAGAAGTGCAGAAAGAAGGAACAGAGGTGCAGAAAAAGGCAAGAGGGGTGCAGAAAGAGGGAAGAGGGGTGTGAAAGAGGCACAAGGGGTGCAGAAAGAAGCAAGAGATTTGCAGAAAGCACCAAAAGAAGTTCAGAAAGAAGGAACAGGGGTGCAGAAAGAGGCAAGAGGGGAGCAGAAAGAGGGAAGAGGGGTGCAAAAAGAGGCACAAGGATTACAGAAAGAAGGGACAGAGGTGCAGAAAGAAGGAAGAGAAGTGCAGAAAGAAGCAACAGAGGTGTAGAAAGAGGGATGAGTGGTGGAGAAAGAGGGAAGTGGGGTGCAGAAAGAGGCACGAGGGGTACAGAAAGAAGCAAGAGATGTGCAGAAAGAAACAAAAGAAGTGCAGAAAGAAGGAACAGAGGTGCAGAAAGAGGCAAGAGGGGTGCAGAAAGAGGGAAGAGGGGTGCAGAAAGCGGCACAAGGATTGCAGAAAGAAGGGACAGAGGTGCAAAAAGAAGCAAGAGAAGTGCAGAAAGAAGACACAGAGATGCAAAAAGAGGGAACAGGGGTGGAGAAAGTGGCAAGAGGCGTGCAGAAAGAAGCAAGAGAGGTACGGAAACAGTCAAGAGAGGTGCGGAAGGAGCTAAGAAAACTGCAGAAAGAGGCAAGAGAGTTGTAGAAACAGGTAAGAGAGGGGCAGAAAGAGGCAAGTGAGGAGCAGAAACAGGCAAGAGAACTGCAGAAAGAGGCAGGAGAGTTGTAGAAACAGGCAAGAGAGGTGCAGAAAGAAGGATCAGGGGTGCAGAAACAGGCAAGAGAGGTGCAGAAAGAGGGTACAGGGTACAGAAAAAGGCAAGAAATGTGCAGAAAGAAGCATCAGATATGCAGAAAGAGGCAAGAGAAGTGCAGAAAGAAGCAACAGAGGTGCAGAAAGTTGCAGCAGAAGTGCAGAAAGAGGCAAGAGAGGTGCAGAATGAGACAAGAGAGGTGTGAAAAGAGTCAAGAGAGGTGCAGAAAGAGGGAAGATGAGGTTAGAAAGAGGCAACAGGGATGCAGAAAGAAGCAAGATAAGTGCAGAAAGAAACAACAGATTTGTAGAAAGAGGCAAGAGAAGTGCAGAAAGAAGCAACAGAAACGCAGAAAGAGGCAAGAGAAGTGCAGAAAGAAGTAACAGAAACGCAGAAAGAGGCAAGAGAACTGCAGAAAGAAGCAACAGAAACGCAGAAAGAGGCAAGAGAACTGCAGAAAGAGGTAAGAGAGTTGCAGAAAAAGGCAAAAGGGGTGCAGAAATAGGGAACAGGTGTGCAGACAGAGGCAAGAGAGGTGCAGAAAGAGGGAAGAGGGGTACAGAAAGAGGCAAGAGGGATGCAGACATTTGCAACAAAGGTGCAGAAAGAATTAAGAGCAGTGCAGAAAGAACCAGCAGAGGTGCAGAAAGAGGCAAGAGGCGTACAGAAAGAGGCAAGAGATGTGCAGAAAAAGGGAAGAAGGGTGCAGAAAGAAGCAATAGAAGTGCAGAAAGAGGCAAGTGAGGTGCAGAAGGAGGCAAGAGAACTGCAGAAAGAGGCAAGAGAGTTGCAGAAACAGGCAAAAGGGGTGCAGAATGAGGGAACAGGTGTGCAGACAGAGGCAAGAGAGGTGCAGAAAGAGGGAGGAAGGGTACAGAAAGAGGCAAGAGGGATGCAGAAATTTGCAACAGAGGTGCAGAAAGAAGCAAGAGCAGTGCAGAAAGAACCAACAGAGGGGCAGAAAGAGGCAAGAGGGGTACAGAAAAAGGCAAGAGAGGTGCAGAAAGAAGCAGGAGAGGTGTACAAAGAGGCAAAAGGGGTACAGAAAGAGGCAAGAGGGGTGCAGAAAGAAGCAAGAGAAGTGCAGAACGAAGCAACAGAGGTGCTGAAAGAGGCAAGAGGGGTGCAGAAAGAGGCAAGAGAAGTGCAGAAATAAGCAACAGAGGTGCCGAAAGAGGCAAGAGAGGTGCAGAAACAGGCAAGAAAGGTGCATAAATGGTAAGAGGGATACAGAAATTTGCAAAGAGAGGTGAGGAAAGAAGCAAGAGCAGTGCAGAAAGAAGCAAGAGAAGTGCAGAAAGAAGCAAGAGAGGTGGAGAAATAGGGAAGAGGGGTGCAGAAAGAGGCAAGAGGGATGCATACATTTGCAAAAGAGGTGCAGAAAGAAGCAAGAACAGTGCAGAAAGAACCAACAGAGGTGCACAAAGAGGCAAGAGGGGTGCAGAAAGAGGTAGGAGAGGTGCAAAAAGAGGCAAGAGAGGTACAGAAAATGGCAAGAGATGTGCAGAAACAAGCAACAAAGGTGCAGAAACAAGCAAGAGAAGTGCAGAAAGAGGCAAGAGAATTGCTGAAAGAAGCAACAGAGGTGTAGAAAGAAGCAAGAAAAGTGCAGAAAGAGGCAAGAGAGGTGCAGAAAATGGCAAGAGAACTGCAGAAAGAGGCAAGAGGGATGCAAAACAGGGAAGAAGGGTGCAGAAAGAAGCAAGAGAGGTGCAGAAAGAAGCAAGAGAAGTACAGAAAGAAGCAAGAGAGGTGCAGAAAGAGGGAATACAAGTGCAGAAAGAGACAACAGGGGTGCAGAAAAAAGCAAGAGAGGTGCAGAAAGAAGCAAAAGAAGTGCAGAAAGAAGCAACAGAGGTGCAGAAGGAGGCAAGAGAACTGTAGAAAGAGGCAAGAAAGTTGCAGAAACAGGCAAAAGAGGTGCAGAAAGAGGGAACAGGGGTGCAGACAGAGGCAAGAGAGTTGCAGAAAGTGGGAAGAGGGGTGCCGAAAGACGCAAGAGGGGTGCAGAAAGAAGCAAGCGCAGTGCAAAAGAACCTTCAGAAGTTGCACAAAGAGGAAAGAAGGGTACAGAAAGAGGCAAGAGGGGTGCAGAAAGAAGCAACAGAGGTGCAGAAAGAAGTAAGAGAAGTACAGAAAAAGGCAAGAGATGTGCAGAAACAGGCAGGAGAGGTGCAGAAAGAGGGAACAGGGGTACAGAAAGAGGCAAAAGAGGTGCAGAAAGAGGGAAGAGAGGTGTAGAAAGAGGCAAGAGAGTTGCACAAAGAGGGAAGAAGGGCACAGAAATCGGCAAGAGGGGTGCAGAAAGAAGCAACAGAGGTGCAGAAAGAAGCAACAGAAGCATAGAAATAAGCAACAGAGGTGCAGAAAGAGGCAAGAGGGGTGCAGAAAGAGGGAAGAGAGGTGTAGAAAGAGGCAAGAGAGTTGCACAAAGAAGGGTACAGAAAGAGGCAAGAGGGGTGCATTAAGAAGCAACAGAGGTGCAGAAAGAAGCAAGAGAAGTGCAGAAAGAAGCAACAGAGGTGCAGAAACAGGCAAGAGGGGTGCAGAAAGAGGCAACAGAAGTGCAGAAAGAAGCAACAGAGGTGCAGAAAGAGGCAAGAGAAGTGTAGAAAGAGGCAAGAGAGTTGCACAAAGAGGGAAGAAGGGTACAGAAAGAGGCAAGAGGGGTACAGTAAGAAGCAACAGAGGTGCAGAAAGAAGAAACAGAGGTGCAGAAAGAGCGAACAGGGGTACAGAAAGAGGCAAAAGAGGTGCATAAAGAGGGAAGAAGGGTGCAGAAAGAGGGAAGAGGGGTACAGAAAGAAGCAAGTGAGGTGCAGAAAGAAGCAACAGAGGTGCAAAAAGAGGCAAGAGAGGTGCAGAAAGTGGAAAGGATGAGCAGAAAGAGGCAAAAGAAGTGCAGAAAAAGAAAGAAAGGTGTAGAAAGAAGCAACAGAAATGCAGACAGAGGCAAGAGAGGCGCAGAAAGAAGCAAGAGTGGTTTGCACATCATTAGTACCAATTTAATACCCACATTTAGCAATAAGTAACAGGTGACCATTCTAGGTTTGCAAAGGGCCTTCCACCATGCTGTAACACTTGTCGCTGCATTTTTGGTAACATTTGAGCCGTTTGAGCTAGAAACAAGGTTTCTTTTGTTCAAATCTGCAGATTATGCAGCAGATGATGGAGGTTGTATGATGGAACAACTACCACATGAACAACTACAGTCTAAACCACTACTCCTCAACCACTACTTAGTCTAAACCACTAAAGGTTTACCAACTACAATTTTTTACAACTACTATGCCTTTACCATGATTGCCTTTACCCCATTAATGTTTCTATTTTCCGGGTAAGTATAAACCCATATGCGTGTATATATACGACTAGCACCACAAGAGAAGGTGACGAGAGATGGGGTAGGAGATACCAATCAGTTTAGAGTCATAATGAGATACAGTCGACAACACAATAGTCTCCACAAAATCATTAACAAGAACTGGCCTTTAGTCTTAAACGATCCGGTGATAGGACCCACGTTACCACGTAGGGTGTCCATCACACACAGTAGAGCACCATCAATGAGAGATTCACTTGTGAACACTAGCCCAGATGTAATGGAAAATACAAGTTGGTTCCAGACAAATAAGGGTTTTTTTAGATGCAAGACTTGTAAAGCCTGCCAACATGGAGTTAATACTAAAACATATAGAACACCCTTCAGCGACAAAGAACATAAGATCAAGAAACTCCTTTTATGTAAGACGGAGTATGCGATATATGTACTGATGTGCCCATGTGGCCTCCAATACATGGGGAGTACTAAGTTAGCAGTGCATAAAAGCATATTACAACATCTCCGTGCTATCTCCAATCAGGATAATACATATCCGGTAGCTCGGCATTTCAGGGATTTACACAACAGTAACAATGAAGGATTAAAATATTTTGTCGTAGACGCAATTCCACCCAGCAGGAGGGGGAGATAGAGAATCCAAACTGCGCAAATTGGAAACAAGATATATATTACAGTTTGACTCTAAGACCCCGGGCGGATTAAATGTCACGGAGGATTTGCACACTTGCTTAGCATGAGTAACTATACCATCATGTATCATATTTTGCACTAGGAGCCGTTTTTTATAAAATCTTAGTACTGTAGTATCTATATAACAACATATTAAACACTAACATTTTCTTATTTTAGCAACATACAATATAAGGTGCATCATGAAATATATTTTTTATACAATTTTATGGGAAATGGTTTTTAAGGTTTTGATAATTTTGTATGCATATTTATATATTTATATATTTATCTATTTAAATAAGAAATCAGTCACTGATATACAGATTATAAAGTAGTTGCAATAGGAAAGTGTTCAGCACGGATGGACAAACCGTGGTGTATTAGGATGCTATACTAAAAGAGATATGTAAGAGCATTAAGCTCAGTGCGTAAACTGAAAGTCATTAAGTATACAAATATGATATTCTCTGATAGCAGATACTAAGACTAACCCACGATGACTCGTAGGCGCTCAAATAATCCAAGGTTAAACTTGCACTATCGGTACGTAAACACTACGGTTTTTAACAGATTCACACTTAAAGTTAAGTACATTATACATAATTCTCACACATACACACACCAAATTACAGTAGACAATAATATAGAAACAACATATACACTACTGAGATTAGGTGGATTTAGCCACGTGATTATAAGCCATACAACTATAATGGTGTATTCTATACAATGTCAATACAGAGAACCAAATCAATTACAATGGCATAAATTGGTGTAGGATCCGGAATTAATCATGGCAAATTAATTTTGCAGACATATAAATACCGGATCCAAGAGTATGTACAGGAACTATTTATGTTGGAGAATTATTAAATGTTTTACTGAGTATTATGCCAGTGAAATACTCCCCCTACATTTTACCTGTATTTTACCTGTATTTTACCTTTATTTTACCTGTATTTTACCTGTATTTTATCTTATTTAAATTTGTATTTAAACTAGTATTGTGTATAGATAATTCTATAATTGTTGCAAAGATAACCATTGACAAACTTTTTTATGTCTACTGTTACACCACTCACGTGATTCTAATGATTGCGCACTTGTCACTTTAAATTTGGGAGCAATAGACCAGTACAATGTCATGTGATCAAGGCTCGGACGAGCCGAAACGTTATGGCGACACTGCACGAATAAAATATTAAAAGCACTTATCTGATAGTCTGTGTCCGTGTTGGAGCAGGAATTTCGGTAAAAACGCGGAATTGGTGATATATATATATATATATATATATTCACTGAAAAAACCATAGGTTTTAGGGACAGTTATAGTTAGTTGGACATTGCACTCGTACAAAACCTGTGAAATTCCCCCGTTATAGTTAGTCCAGCTAACTATAACTCGCGCCCGCAATGCACTGCTGATGACGTCACATATTACATCACTCATGACATGGTCAGTGACATCACTGATGACATCACTGATGACATCTCAAATGACATCACTGATGACATCATCCACGTGATAATTTCATGCATCTTCTCACACCCTAATATAACCTTTGATACACCCACTCTAAATTACAGACTGCCATTCGCAAAACCATAGACACTCCAACACCAATAACTACATACCCACTCACTGATTCTTAGGTCTACGCACACATCCACTCACTCACCCGTACAGTCACTCATACTTACGGTCACTCAGTACAGGACTATCATATGCACTCATACTCCTATATAGACACTCAAACACCGCCACTCATCCATAGAGGTACTCACACACCTAGTCAGTCATGCAAATAATTAAACACACTACCATTTACTCACCTATACAGTTATACACACACCAGCTCACTTACTCATACAAATACTATCACATTCTTACGCTCTTATACAATCACTGATACAAGCACACACTCATCCATACAGCCACTATCACAATCACTCACTCTTGCTTATAGCTATTTATATACTCCAACACACATATATACTGCCTTTCACATATGTAGTTACTCACACATGTACCACTGGGACATACATTCACTCACTAACACACTCTTACACACACTTACCCACCCATACAGTCTATCACAGATGCACTCTTTAAACCATCCACCCAGTGAATCACCCACTCACACATCTATGCACAGAGTCGCACACACCCCTCCCACACAAACACTCAGGCACCCATACAGATACTCACACAAGCATTCAATAACTCATATAGACACTCATGTAGCTATTCACAAACACATGCAGCCACTTACACAGCAACAGACAGACGGATACAGACATTCACCCAGTTTAGTCACTAACCCATGCATTCAGTAAGATACGTTAAATCACTCACTTATAGAGTCAGTCACGCACCTACTAAATCATCCATACAGACACTTACACACCCACTCATTCTTCAATACGTCTTTTCCTATATATATTAAAAATATTTAAACTTTACAGAAACACAAAGTCACTGGATGATGTAATCAGTGATGTCATCAGTGATGTCATTTGAGATGTCATCAGTGATGTCATCAGTGATGTCACTGACCATGTCATGAGTGATGTAATATGTGACGTCATCAGCAGTGCATTACGGGCGCGAGTTATAGTTAGCTGGACTAACTATAACGGGGAATTTCACGGGTTTTGTACGAGTGCAATGTCCAACTAACTATAACTGTCCCTAAAACCTATGGTTTTTTCAGTGAATTTCAAAGGTTTTTTAAATGCTAATTTGTAACTATAACGTCCCTGAAACCTATGGTTTTTTCAGTGAATTTCAAAGGTTTTTTAAATGCTAATTTGTAACTATAACATGTCTGAAACCTACGGTTTTTTCAGTGAATTTCAAAGGATTTGTAAATGACAATTTTTAAATGTATTAATTGTTATATAAATTTTTTTCATACTGATTTCCAAATTTTTTAGAAACAATTTTTTTTTACATATTTTATTTTTTAAATTACATTGTAATTACATTATACATTACATTACAAAAATACTTTCTCAGAATGAATTACTTTAGTTTAATTACTTTGCACATAGGCAATAGACTTTAAGTACAGTAGTTACAGTTGTTGCAATGGGCAACACATTTTCAAACACAATGCAACATTCAGCTCAATGTGAATTTCTAGTTAAATGCAATTAGTTACTTTATGGATTACTTTTCTAACCACATTACTGGATCCTAGATTCAGTCCTGGGACATCTCCTGTAAACAGTTGAGTAAAAGCGTTTTGGTTACAGTCGTGATTTTTAAGGAATATTATTGTACTTTAAAAGTTCACACTTAGAAACTTTTCTCATAGAATCACCAATGTTATCCTATGGAAGGAAATTCACTTAGAAGTTAAAAACTGTTATCGTTACTTTTTCTTACTCAGTGTTGGATCCTGGATCCAGCACTGGTGCATCTCCTGTAAACAGTTGAAAGAATGCGTTTAAGTCATACAGGCGATTTTTTAGGAATATTTGTAGTTTGTGAAAATCGACACTTTGAAACTTTTCTGCTGAAAACCAGAAAATGATATCCTATGGAAGGAAATTCAAGTTACTGGTAAGTACGGTTAAAATTACTTTTCAGGATCAGTACTGGGCTGAAAGATGCAGCACTGGGGACTCTCCTGATAACAGGTGAGTAAATCGGAATTCGGATTTCGGCTGATTTTAGAGGAATATTTTAAAGTTCCAAAACTCCACACTTAGAAGAATTTCCAAGTGAAACCAGTCAATGTTAGCCTATGAAGGAAATTCAAGTTACCGGTAAGTACGGTTAAAATTACTTTTCAGGATCAGTACTGGGCTGAAAGATGCAGCACTGAGGTCTCTCCTGATAACAGGTGAGTAAATCGGAATTCGTATTTCGGCTGATTTTAGAGGAATATTTGTATGTTTCAAAAATCAACACTTAGAAACTTTTTCAGCAAAAAGCAGGCAATGATATCCTATGGAAGGAAATTCAAGTTACCGGTAAGTACGGTTAAAATTACTTTTGAGGATCAGTACTGGGCTGAAAGATGCAGCACTGAGGTCTCTCCTGATAACAGGTGAGTAAATCGGAATTCGGATTTCGGCTGATTTTAGAGGAATATTTTAAAGTTCCAAAACTCCACACTTAGAAGAATTTCCAAGTGAAACCAGTCAATGTTAGCCTATGAAGGAAATTCAAGTTACCGGTAAGTACGGTTAAAATTACTTTTCAGGACCAGTACTGGGCTGAAAGATGCAGCACTGAGGTCTCTCCTGATAACAGGTGAGTAAATCGGAATTCAGATTTCGGCTGATTTTAGATGAATATTTTAAAGTTCCAAAACTCCACACTTAGAAGAATTTCCAAGTGAAACCAGTCAATGTTAGCCTATGGAAGGAAATTCAAGTTACTGGTAAGTACGGTTAAAATTACTTTTGAGGATCAGTACTGGGCTGAAAGATGCAGCACTGAGGTCTCTCCTGATAACAGGTGAGTAAATCGGAATTCGTATTTCGGCTGATTTTAGAGGAATATTTTAAAGTTCCAAAACTCCACACTTAGAAGAATTTCCAAGTGAAACCAGTCAATGTTAGCCTATGGAAGGAAATTCAAGTTACTGGTAAGTACGGTTAAAATTACTTTTGAGGATCAGTACTGGGCTGAAAGATGCAGCACTGAGGTCTCTCCTGATAACAGGTGAGTAAATCAGAATTCGGATTTCGGCTGATTTTAGAGGAATATTTGCACAATGGTGAAGGGAGGGGCGGGGCCTGAGGTAACATCTGTGCAAACGCGCCCCGTGGCGCGTTTTAAGTTGGGGGATTAAGTCCCCTTGAATCATGAGGGTCCCTACGGGCCAACTAGCCCACCAGGAACCTCCAGTATGCGCTAGGGGCTGCGTTGCAGAGACATGTACAGAGGCCACACCCCTTTTACACCTCTCTGCAACACAGCTCTGTGGCGCTTTCTGGACGTACCTGTTGGGCTAGTTGGCCCCCAGGGACCCTCAGGATTGAAGGGGATTTAATTCCCCATCTTAAAATGAGCCACGGGGCCTGTTTGCACACATGTCACCTGAAGCCCCGCCCCTCCCTTCACCACTGTGCAAACGCACCCCGTGGCGCGTTTTAAGTCGGGGGATTAACTCCCTTGAATCCTGAGGGTCCCTGGGGTGCAACTAGCCCACCATATACCTCCAAAAAGCGCCACAGAGCTGCGTTGCAGAGAGGTGTAAAAGGGCGTGGCCTCTGTACACCTCTCTGCAAGGCAGCCCCTGGCGCATACTGGAGGTTCCTGGTGGGCTAGTTGGCCCCAGGGACCCCCAGTATTCAAGGGGAATTCGTTCCTCTCTGCAAACGCGCCAGGGGCGCGTTTGCAGAGTGGTGAAGGAAGGGGCGGGGCCTGCGGGCCCGATCGTTTTTTTTTTTTTTTTCTCCTGAAGGGGGCTGTGTGGCCCCCTTCCTTTTTCCTATTTTTAGGCCCTGGGGACCCCATCCCCCAGGGCCTTACCCCTTTTTTTTTATTAAAATAAAATAAAAAAACGGGAAGGGGGCCGCGTGGCCCCCTTTCCTGGGCCTGTATTGGCCCCGGGACCCCATCCCCCGGGCATGGCCTCTTTTTTCTTATTTGGAGGGGGCTGCGTGGCCCCCTCCTCAGGCCATTTAAGGCCCCGGGACCCCATCCCCGGGCCGGCCTTGCACTTTTTTTTATTTTTTTATATTTGTTACTTTGGGGAGGGGGCTGCGTGGCCCCCTCCGTGGCTTCTTATGGCCCCGGGGACCCCATCCCCCGGGGCCTGGCCTCGTTGGGGACTGTGGGGGGTCCCCAATCCCCCACAGTCCCGCCGGCTCCCCGTGTCCTACGGGAGCCGGCATTGCTGTGACACATGGGGAGCAGCTAACATGCTGCTCCCCATGTGGAAAGCAATCGGCTTTGGATATTGGAAGAGAGAGCAGGTTTCTTGCTCTCTCTTCCAATATCCAAGCAAGTTTGCAATGACAGGACGGGAGCCGCGAGGCTCCCGTCCTGTCATTGCAAACAGCAGTGTCCCGGGGTAGGCACCCCGGGACACTGCAGGAGCCGGCCCTGGGGGTGGTGGTCCCCAGGGCCACCACAGGCTCCAGGAGGAGGCCGCGCGGCCCCTCCCTACATCAGCACAGCCCCGGGGAGGTGGTGGTCCCCGGGGCTTGGGGGTCCAAAACGGACCCCCGTTTTAATTTTTCTTAGTGCCCCGGGAGGTGGTGGTCTCGGGCGTGTGGGGCTGGAGCCCCCCACACAGGTTTTTAATTTTAAAAAGAAGCCCCGGGAGGTGGTGGTCCTCGGGGCTGCGGGAGGGCTCAGAGCCCTCCCGCTTCATTATACATAAAGCCCCGGGGGTGGTGGTCCCCGGGGCTTGGGGGCCCTTAGAGGCCCCCACACATAAAATTAACCCCCCAGCATGCCCCCGGGACTTGGCCCACCCGGGGCCAATTAACATCGAAGCGCGGAAGACCGCGCTTCGATTTTTTTTCGGCAGGGTTCGCGCTCCCTGAGCGCATCCTGCCGATTTTAAAAAAAAATATATATTTTGCCCAGGGGGTCCTTGTGGGACCCCTGAGCAGACCTAGGGGTCAGGGTGTTTCTACCCTGCCCCCTTTGTGCGCTTTGCGCACTTGTTTCTGTCCCTCGGTTCTACCGAGGACAAAATGGCTGCCAACATTTCCTGAATCGGAATGTTGACAGCCAGCTGACAGCCAATTAACATGCAGCTCGTGCTCGGGAGGATCCGCGGCCCTAGATATCACTATCTTTTTACTTTTGATTTTCTCAGCAACTACTGAACGGATTTACACCATTTAACAAAAAGGGTTCTTTCTGAACCAAGAACTACCTCTTTGCCAAATTTGGTGTAATTCCGTTCAGCAGTTCGGGCTGTAGCCGTGTCTAAAGTTTCCTATGGAAAATTGCATGGGGAAAACGCGTTTTGGGACCCCCTTTTTCTCGGCCCCGCTGACGAATCCCCCGAGACTTTCAGGGTAGGAGCGGACCGGAGCGGGCCATAAAGTTTGAAAATTTTGCGAAGATACGTCAACCGGCAAGAGAGTTATTTCAAATAGAATGTCGTGGATTTCCTATGGATAATAGGTTGTAACTATAACTATCTACTGGCGACCGCCAGTAGATAATATATATATATATATATATATATATATATATATATATATATATATATATATATATATATATATATATATATATATATATATATATATATATATATGGGTTTGTATGTACCTGTAAAAATCTTAAATTCCTTTGTAAAGGCATGCATGCCAAAGACATATGCGTTGTAAAATTAATATTGATAAGTATTTGTATTTGTATATATGTATTTGTATATATGTGTATATATAGTATGTATGTATATATACATACACACACACCCCTCTACTCACTTTTAATGTTATAAATTTCCTTTCCACCCAAAAACCTACACCCAGCCAAACCTTAAAAATTCCATTTCCACCCAAAAACCTATACCCACCCTAAACCCTAAAAATTCCCTTTCCACCCAAAAACCCACACCCACCCTAAACCCTGCAAATACCCTTGCAATCCCAAAAAGCCATACCTACCTTAAACCCTAAAATTACCCTTGCCACCCAAAAACCCACACCCACCCTAAAATTACCCTTGCCACCCAAAAACCCATACCCACCCTTAACCCTAAAAATACACTTGCCGCCCAAAAACCCATACCCACCCGAAATCCTAAAATTACCCTTGCCACCCAAAAACCATACCCACCCTAAACCCTCAAATTATCCTTTCCACCCAAAAACCCATACCCACCCTTAACCCTAAAAATAAACTTGCCACCCAAAAACCCATACCCACCCTAAAATTAACCTTGCCACCCAAAAACCCATTCCCACACAAAATGTAAAAAATGCCCTTGCCACCCAAAAACCCACACCCACCATAAACCCTAAAAATACCCTTGCCACCCAAAAACCCATACTCATGATACACTTGCCAATATATATATATATATTATCTACTGGCGGTCGCCAGTAGATAGTTATAGTTAGGACCTATTTTCCATAGGAAATCCGCGACATTCTATTTGAAATAACTCTTGCGTCGGTTGACGAATCTTCGCGAAATTTTCAAACTTTATGGCCCGCTCCGGTCCGCTCCTACCCTGAAAGTCTCAGGGTGATTCGTTAAGCGGGGGCCGAGAAAAAAGGGGGGTCCCAAAACGTGTTTTCCCCATTCATTTTCCCATAGGAAACTTTAGACACGGCTACAGCCCGAACTGCTGAACGGAATTACACCAAATTTGGCAAAGAGGTAGTTCTTGGTTCAGAAAGAACCCTTTTGTTAAATGGTGTAAATCCGTTCAGTAGTTGCGGAGAAATTAAAAAATAAGAGTCAAAAAATCAATTTCCCATAGGAAACTTTAGACTCGGCTACAGCCTCGAACTGCTGAACGGAATTACACCAAATTTGGCAAAGAGGTAGTTCTTGGTTCAGAAAGAACCCTTTTGTTAAATGGTGTAAATCCGTTCAGTAGTTGCTGAGAAAATCAAAAGTAAAAGTACATATATATCTATGGCCGCGTCGGATTCGCGCACCCTCCCGATCACGAGCTGTCTGCTAATTGGCTGTCAACACTCCAAACCAGGAAGTGTTGGCAGCCATCTTGTTCCTCGGTAGAACCGAGGAACAAGAAAGCAGTAAAAAAAGTGCGCAAAACGCACAAAGGGGGCAGGGTAGAAACACCCTGACCCCCTAGGTCTGCTCAGGGGGTCCCACAAGGACCCCCTGGGCAGAAAAAAGCATTTTTTTAAAAAAAAAAATCGGCAGGATGCGCTCAGGGAGCGCGAATCCTGCCGAAAAAAAAAAAAATCGAAGGGCGGTCTCCCACGCTTCGATTGTATTTTGCCCCCGGGTGGCCCAAGTCCTGGGGGCATGGTGGGGGATTAAATTTATGTATGGGGGCCTCAAGGGCCCCCAAGCCCTGGGGACCGCCACCCCCGGGGCTTTCTTTAAAATGGTGCGGGAGGGCTCTGAGCCCTCCCGCAGCCCCGGGGACCACCACCTCCCGGGGCTTCTTTTTTTTTACTTTTTCCTGTGTGGGGGGCTCGAGCCCCCACACGCCCCGGGGAACGCCACCTCCCCAGGGCGCTAACAAATTAAAATGGGGGTCCGTTTTGGACCTCCGAAGCCCCGGGGACCACCACCTCCCCGGGGCTTTGCTGATGTGGGGAGGGGGCCGCGCGGCCCCCTCCTGGAGCCTGTAATGGCCCTGGGGACCACCACCCCCAGGGCCGGCTCCTGCAGTGTCTCGGGTGCCTACCCCGGGACACTGTAGTTTGCTATGACAGGACGGAGCCTCGCGGCTCCCGTCCTGTCATTGCAAACTGCTTTGGATATTGGAAGAGAGAGCAGGAAACCTGCACTCGCTTCCAATATCCAAAGACAATTGCTTTCCACACGGGGAGCAGCATGTTAGCTGCTCCCCGTGTGGAAAGCAATGCCGGCTCCCTTAGGACACGGGGAGCCGGCGGGACTGTGGGGGTTTGGGGACCCCCACAGTCCCCAACCAGAGGCCAGGCCCCGGGGATGGGGTCCCCGGGGCCATAGTGGCCCGGGAGGGGGCCACGCGGCCCCCTCCCCAGAAATTATTTTTAAAAATTTAAAAAGGCCTGCCCCGGGGGATGGGGTCCCCGGGCAAAAGGAGGCCTGAGGAGGGGGCCACGCAGCCCCCTCCTTAAAAGGAATGTTGAAGTGTGGCCATGCCCCGGGGGATGGGGTCCCCGGGCAGTTTTCGGCCAGGGGAGGGGGCCACGCGGCCCCCTTCCAGTTTAATTTTAATTTAAAAAAATAGGGGTAAGGCCCTGGGGGATGGGGTCCCCAGGGCCCAAAAATAAGAAAAGGAAGGGGGCCACACAGCCCCACTTCAGGAAAAAAAAAAAAACGATTGGGCCGCAGGCCCCGCCCCTTCCTTCACCACTCTGCAAACGCGCCCCTGGCGCGTTTGCAGATGGGAAGTAATCCCCTTGAATACTGGGGGTCCTGGGGCCAACTAGCCCACCAGGAACCTCCAGTATGCGCTAGGGGCTGCGTTGCAGAGAGGTGTACAGAGGCCACGCCCTTTATACACCTCTCTGCAACGCAGCTCTGTGGCGCTTTTGGAGGTACATGGTGGGCTAGTTGGCCCCCAGGAACCCTCAGGATTCAAGGGGACTTAATCCCCCAACTTAAAACGCGCCACGGGCGCGTTTGCACAGTGGTGAAGGGAGGGGCGGGGCTTCAGGTGACATGTGTGCAAACAGGCCCCGTGGCGCGTTTTAAGATGGGGAATTAAATCCCTTCAATCCTGAGGGTCTCTGGGCCAACTAGCCCAACAGGTACATCCAGAAAGCGCACAGAGCTGCGTTGCAGAGAGGTGTAAAAGGGGTGTGGCCTCTCTACACGTCTCTGCAACGCAGCCCCTGGCGCATACTGGAGGTTCCTGGTGGGCTAGTTGGCCCCTAGGGACCCTCATGATTCAAGGGGACTTAATCCCCCAACTTAAAACGCGCCACGGGGCGCGTTTGCACAGATGTCACCTCAGGCCCCGCCCCTACCTTCACCATTGTGCAAATATTCCTCTAAAATCTGCCGAACTACGAATTCGGATTTACTCACCTGTTATCAGGAGAGACCTCAGTGCTGCATCTTTCAGCCCAGTACTAATCCTGAAAAGTAATTTTAACCGTACTTACCAGTAACTTGAATTTCCTTCCATAGGATATCATTGCCTGCTTTTTGCTGAAAAAGTTTCTAAGTGTTGATTTTTGAAACATACAAATATTCCTCTAAAATCAGCCGAAATACGAATTCCGATTTACTCACCTGTTATCAGGAGAGACCTCAGTGCTGTATCTTTCAGCCCAGTACTGGTCCTGAAAAGTAATTTTAACCGTACTTACCAGTAACTTGAATTTCCTTCCGTAGGCTAACATTGACTGGTTTCACTTGGAAATTCTTCTAAGTGTGGAGTTTTGGAACTTTAAAATATTCCTCTAAAATCAGCCGAAATACGAATTCCGATTTACTCACCTGTTATCAGGAGAGACCTCAGTGCTGCATCTTTCAGCCCAGTACTGATCCTCAAAAGTAATTTTAACCGTACTTACCAGTAACTTGAATTTCCTTCCATAGGAATCCATTGTCTGGTTTTCAGCTGAAAAGTTTCAAAGTGTCGATTTTCACAAACTACAAATATTCCTTAAAAATCGCCTGTATGACTTAAACGCATTCTTTCAACTGTTTACAGGAGATGCACCAGTGCTGGATCCAGGATCCAACACTGAGTAAGAAAAAGTAACGATAACAGTTTTTACCTGCTAAGTGAATTTCCTTCCATAGGATAACATTGGTAATTCTATGAGAAAAAGTTTCTAAGTGTCAACTTTTAAAATACAATAATATTCCTTAAAAATCACTACTGTAACCAAAACGCTTTTACTCAACTGTTTACAGGAGATGTCCCAGGACTGAATCTAGGATCCAGTCCTGTGGTTAGAAAAGTAATCCATAAAGTAACTAATTGCATTTAACTATAAATTCTGATTGAGCTGAATGTTGCATTGTGTTTGAAAATGTGTTGCCCATTGCAACAACTGTAACTACTGTACTTAAAAGTCTATTGCCTATGTGCAAAGTATTTAAACTAAAGTAATTCATTCTGAGAAAGTATTTTTTGTAATGTATAATGTAATTACAATGTAATTTAGAAAATAAAATATGTAAAAAAAAATGTTTCTAAAAATGTAGTAAATCAGTATGAAAAAAATAAATATAACAATTAATACATTTAAAAATTGTCATTTACAAAACCTTTGAAATTCACTGAAAAACCGTAGGTTTCAGACATGTTATAGTTAGGAATTAGCATTTAAAAAACCTTTGAAATTCACTGAAAAACCATAGGTTTCAGACACGTTATAGTTAGAAATTAGCATTTAAAAACCTTTGAAATTCACAGAAAAAACTATAGGTTTCAGGCACGTTATAGTTAGAAATTTGCATTTAAAAACCTTAGAAATTCACTGAAAAAACCATAAGGTTTTAGGGACAGTTATAGTTAGTTGGACATTGCACTCGTACAAAACCCGTGAAATTCCCCCGTTATAGTTAGTTCAGGTAACTATAACTCGCGCCCCGCAATGCACTGCTGATGACGTCACATATTACATCACTCATGACATGGTCAGTGACATCACTGATGACATCTCAAATGACATCACTGATGACATCACTGATGACATCATCCATGTGAGAATTTAATGCATCTTCTCACACCCTAATATAAGTTTTGAAACACCCACTCTAAATTACAGACTGCCATTCTCAAAACCATACACACTCCAATACCAATAAGTACATACCCACTCACTGATTCTTAGGTCTACACACACACATCTACTCACTCACCCGTACAGTCACTCATACTTACAGTCACTCAGTACAGGACTATCATATGCACTCATACACCTATATAAACACTCACACAACGCAACTCATCCATAGAGGTATTCACACACCTAGTCAGTCATGCAAATAATTAATCACACTCCAATTTACTCACCTATACAGTTATACACACCAGCTCACTTACTCATAAAAATACTAGCACATTCTTACGCTCCTATGCAATCACTGATGCAAGCACACACTCATCCATATAGCCACTCTCACAATCACACACTCTCACTTATAGCCATTTATATACTCCAACACACATATATACTGCCTTTCACATATGTAGTTACTCACACATGTACCACTGAGATATACATTCAATCACTAACACACCCATACACACACTCACCCACCCATACAGGCCATCACAGATGCACTCTTGAAACCATGCACCCAGTGAATCACCCACTTACACATCTATGCACAGAGTCACACACACCCCACCCACACAAACACTGAGGCACCCATACAGATACTCAGAGAACCAATCCATAACCCATATAGACACTCATTTAGCTAGTCAGAAACCCATGCAGTTGCTTACACAACAACAGACAGACGGATACAGACATTCACACAGTTTAGTCACTCACCCATGCATCCAGTAAGATACGTTTAATCACTCACTTATAGACTCAGTCACGCACCTACTAAATCATCCATTCAGGTGCTTCTACACCCACTCATTCTTCAATACGCCTTTCCCTAAATATATTAAACATATTTAAACTTTACAGAAACACACAGTCACTGGATGATGTCATCAGTGATGTCATCAGTGATGTCATTTGAGATGTCATCAGTGATGTCATCAGTGATTTCACTGACCATGTCATGAGTGATGTAATATGTGACGTCATCAGCAGTGCATTGCGGGGCGCGAGTTATAGTTACCTGAACTAACTATAACGGGGGAATTTCACGGGTTTTGTACGAGTGCAATGTCCAACTAACTATAACTGTCCCTAAAACCTTATGGTTTTTTCAGTGAATATATATATATATATATATATATATATATAGATATATATCAGTCATAAACAATCCAAGAGTGCCATCTACTGGTCTCAGAAGGTAAATTTAAACAACGTACATTAATTAGTAAGATTGCATAAATAAACTTAGAAAATGTAAAACAGTTAATTATTTTTACAAAATTTACTATAACAAAAGAAACAACTAATCTCTTTAGACAGGTCGTTGTTTAGGCAGGTCGTTGTTTAGACTAGGTAGTTGTAAATGCAGTAGTGGTTGAGGGATCGTGGTTCAGGCCCCTCGTTGTTAAAGAGTAGTGGTAAAGGTCGTTTCCCGATGATGGATTATCTAGAAAATGTATAATTGTGCAAAAGTTGGTGCAGCCAAGCAGTCGCATAATTCCAGTGGCCCTGCTCATACCTCTGACTAGGTCCAGAAGTGCTCCACAGTGGTTCCTTCTTTTTTTTGTCTCATTGAGTTTATAGTTTAGCTTCTATGGAAACGAGGAAGACTAAACCTGAGGTTACCACTCCACAGCACAGACTATCATACCACACTAATACTCTCCATAACACATAATCCCACTCTACATAATTCCTATACACTAAATACCACATACTTTCTATCCACATAGCTTCACTGCACAACATACCACATAATTCCACTACACACATCCTACATACACTCCACTCCAAGAAACATTAATATAACACTTTTACATTTACAATGCCAATAGCTCTAACTCTCGCAAATGCGAAACCTATTACATTGCAAATGCTTCTTTCACTAGTAGTCGCGTTTGCAGAGAGGTGGAGAAAGGGGGCTGGGCCTCCGACCACTGCTCAGGAATTCCGCTGCGTAGGACTTACAGGTGGTACCAGGAGGGCTTCTTGGCCCCTAAAGTCCCTCAGGAGAAAAGTGGACTTCATCCCCCAACCCATAGTGTGACAGGAGGCGCGTTTGCAGCGTGGTGGAGAAAGGGGGGCATGGCCTCCAAAGACCTCTTAGCAATCCCACTGTGTGGGACTTACTGGAGGTAACAGGAGGGTAGTTGGCCCCCAAGGACAACCTTGGGGGCCAACTACCCCTCCTATTACCTCCAGTAAGTCCCACACAGCAGCATTGGAAATTTCTCATAGCAGGCCATGCCCCCTTTGCCCACCAGTCTGCAAACGCGCTCCCTGGGGTGCTCTTCGATGGGGATTAAAGTCCCCTTCACTGCTGGGGGTGGTTAGGGGCCAACTAGCCTACCTGTTACCTCCAGTAAGCCCCACTTAGTGGGATTGCTGAGAGGTGGACACCAGCCATGCCCCCTTTATCCACCACTCTGCAAACGCGCCTCCTGGTATGCTCTTGGTTGGGGGATGAAGTCCCTTTGCCTCCTGAGGGTCCCTGGGGGTCCCTTTTTACGCCACTCTGCAAACGCGCCACCTGGTGCACTGCTGCTTGGGGGATGAAGTCCACTTCAGTCCTGAGGTCCTCAGGACACAAGAGGACCTCATCGCCCCACCAGCAGTGCGCCAAGAGGCGCGTTTGCAGAGTGGTGTAAAAAGGGGCATGGCCTCGGACCACCTCTCAGCAATCCCACTGTGTGGGGCTTACTGGAGGTACCTGGCGGGCTAGTTGGCCCCCAGGGACTCTTGTGGATCGAGGGGACTCAATCCCCCAACCCAGAATGAACCAGGAGGGGCATTTGCAGAGTGGTGCAGGGAGATGGTGGGTCCTCCGGCGAGATGCCGGCTTTTTTGTTTTTGAATAGTTAGAAGGGGGCCACACAGCCACCCTTTTAACTATTCCAAAAAAAAGCCAATATTTTATGGGCCCTGGGGACACCATCCCCCAGGGCCTGCGACATTGCTTTTTAAAAAACTAAAACAAAACGGGAAGGGGGCCGAGTGGCCCCCTCCGAGGCCGGTTTTGGCCCCGGGCACCCCATCCCCAGGGCCATGGCCACAATTTTTATTTACAAATAAATTATTTTTAAGGAGGGGAGCCGCGCGGCCCCCCTCCTGAGGCCATTATTGGCCCCGGGGACCCCATCCCCGGAGCATTGCCTCGTTTTTTTCTTAATTATAATATTTCACGGGAGGGGGGCCGCGTGGCCCTCTTTCTGGGGCCACTTTTGGCCCCGGGTACCCCATAACCCGGGCGTGGCCAGCCTTGATTTTTTATTTTGGAGGGGGGCCATGCGGCCCCCCTCCTGAGACCAATTATAGCTCCGAGGACCCCATCCCCCGGGGCCTGGCCTTACGTTGAGGACCGCGGGGGGAGCCCCAATGCCCCCGCGGTCCCAGCCAGCTCCCCGCCTCCTGCGGGAGCCGGCATTGCTTTTGGACAAGGGGAGCTGCTAACATGCAGCTCCCCTTGTCCAAAAGCAATCTAGCTTCGCTTCATGGAAGCGAGAGCAGGTTTTCTGATCTCGCTTCCATGAAGCAAAGCATAGTTTGCAATGACAGGGCGGGAGCCGTGCTCCCGCCCTGTCATTGCAAACTGCAATGTCCTGGGGGTGGGCACCCCGGGACATTGCCGGAGCCGGCCCTGGGGGGTGGTGGTCCCCAAGGCCAAGTAGGGTTCCAAGAGGGGGGCCGCGCGGCCCACCTCCAACATATTTAAAGCCCCGGGGAGGTAGTGGTCCCCGGGGCAGCGTGGGGGGCATGATCCCCAATGCATAATTAATACAAGCCCCAGGGAGGTGGCGGTCCCCAGGGCTGCGGGGGGGGCTGCGTGCCCCCGCATAATATTAATCATGCCCCAGGGAGGTGGCGGTTCCCGGGGCTGCAGGGGCCCCCGAGGGCCCCCGCTGCAAATAATTTTTCATTGCCCCCGGGACCTGGCCCACCCGGGGGCTGATCAAAACGAAGCACGGGAGACCGCGCTTCGTTTTTTTAAAATTTTCGGCCGGATTCGCGGACCCAGCGTGAATTCTGCCGATTTTCTTTTTTTTTTTTAAATGTTTTTTTTTGGCCTGGGGGTTTCTGTGGGACCCCTTGAGCAGGCCTAGGGGGTCAGGGTGTTTCTACCCTGCCCCTTTTTCTTGTTTTTTATCTTTTTTTTTACTGTTTTCTTGTGACTTGGTTTTACTGAGTCACAAGATGGCTGCAAACACTTCTTGCTTTGGAGTGTTGACAACCAATCAAAATGAAGCTCGTGCTCCGGAGGGTTCGCGAATCCTCCTCGGCCACCAGATTTCGATATTTTTATTTTTTGAATTTCTCAGGAACTACTGAACGGATTTACACCACTTAAAAGAAAGGTCGCTTTCTGAACCAAGACCTACCTTTTTGCCAAATATGGTGTAATTCCGTTCAGCAGTCCTGGCTGTAGCTTTGTCTAAAGTTTCCTATGGAAATTAACATTGAAAGAACGCGTTTTGGGACCCCCCTTTTTTCTTGGCCCCCGCTCGACGAATCACCCCTTAAACTTTCAAGACAGGAGCTGACCTGAGCGAACCATTAGTTTTGAAAATTTCGCAAAGATTCGTCAAACGGCACCAAAGATATTGGCAAATCAAAAAATGCTTTTCCTATGGAAACTAGGTCCTAACTATAACTGCCTACTGGCGACCGCCAGTAGGTAATATATATATATACATATATATATATAGATCTATATATATTAATCCTTCTCCTTTGGCTATTTTCGCTGGCATGGCACTCTAGTTAGCTGTGCGTTACCTCGCGGCCGAGCCCGGTCGCCATTAATTCTCCACACACTTTCCCAAGGGAAATAATAGGTCGCACTCCGGTTTGTGTTTTCCTGAAAAAAGCTCGCCGAGCTTTTATTTTCACAAGTAGCAGATTACTTCATATGGCAAACAACCAAAACCAACGCGTTTCGGTCTCCACTGAGACCTTGCTCACGGTAACGCCCCCTTTCCGGACACATGTTTTTAACCTTTCCTGAAATCATTACATCATTTCCTGTGTCTCATGAATGGGGCATTATGGGTGTTGTAGTACAATCATGTACATATCACATTATGCCATTA
This sequence comes from Calotriton arnoldi, assembly GCA_963921515.1. NCBI lineage: Eukaryota > Metazoa > Chordata > Amphibia > Caudata > Salamandridae > Calotriton > Calotriton arnoldi. Next base: position 1,148,942 of record CAWUFW010001798.1, read on the forward strand.
AAACCCAAATACTTTTCCTTACATCATAAATATTACAAATATTTTTTTAAATTTTGAACTTTTTTTTTTTTCTTTTTTTTAATTTAAAAACATGACTGTGGGTATAATTTCATTCAGAATTTTCCTCTGTGTCAACTGGATTTTCCTTTGCATCTAGCATGTTAACGTTACATTTTCTATTTTTTGCGGTAATTTGACTTCATTACCCATTTATACTCCTCAAGTGGAGAGTAATTTTTAAAACAAATGCTTTCTTTTCCAGAAACACCCTTTCCTTTAGATATATAATATTATTGGTGAGATCCACATTCTAACAAATAATCCAAACAGTTAAATTAAAGAAAAAGTTATAAGTAAACCAATAACAAAAATAAAAATAAAAATAAAATTCTCCTTAGAGAATGAGAGGCTAAAGGGACGTTTTTCATATAATATCACTTAATTTTACAGATGAATGTAAAGTTCCTCACTTTGATTAAGACCATGCGGGGTGAGAGTTCGTAAATTCACAATGTGACGGGATTCTTTTTGTCTCAGTTTTCTTTCCCTGTCACCTCCTCTTTCTTGTTTTTTTATTATGTCAATTCCGTAAAACTTTAGTAGTTTCCAATTGCTTTCGTGGTTCATTTCCATATGTTTAGCAACCTCGTTGCTTCTGTCTTTGTGTATGGTTGCTCTTACATGTTCAAGTATACGTTTTTTAAGTTCACAAATGGTACTGCCTACATACCGTAGTAGGCACGGACACTCAATTACATAAATGACATACTGACTTTAACATGTGATAAGATCTTGTATATTCCACATTTTTCCGTCCGCCATTTGTACTGATTCAGTATTTTTAGCAATTTGACAAACTTTACAGTTAAAACATTTCTTGAAACCTTTGCTTTGTAACCACGTTTTATTTTCTCTTTTTGGAAATGACTATGTGTTAATCGGTCTCTCAGATTTTTCGCCCTTCTGTATGTTATGTTCGGAGTCCTTCCCATGATTTTACTGACAGTAGTGTCTAATTGTAAGATTTTCCAATTTCTTTTTATGATCTGTTTTATTTGTTTAGATTCTTGAGAGAAAGTTGTAATGAATCTTATGGGTTCGGATTTTGATGTATTTCCCTCATTTATTGATTTTAACTGCAATAGATCTTTTCTGTTTTTTTGATTTGCTTTTTCCCATCCTTTTCTGATTTGTCTCTTCGGGTACCCTCTTTTTTCAAATCTTTTGAAGTTTGCATACTGTTTTTCAACCACTCTTTTTGTTCTGAACAGATTCTTCTTAATCTTAAAAATTCTCCGTAGGGAATATTTTGAAATAAACTTTGTTGGTGAAAGCTGCTTGCATGTAAAGTAGCATTTGTGGCAGTAATTTTTCTATGCAACGTCGTCTGAATTTGATTTTCTGAGATGTAAATTTCAGTATCCAAAAAGGTTATTCTTGTTTTACTCAGCTCATAAGTGAACTTGAAATTTGCTGGTGTTTGATTAAGTATATTGAAGTATTCCTTGAATTCTTGGTCTGACCCGTCCCATACAATTAAAAGGTCATCAATAAAACGTAACCACAAAATTATCTTGTTTAGGAATTTGTCATTCTCCGATTGCCATGCCCACTTCTGTTCCCACCACCCCATTGTGAGGCAGGCGAAACTTGGGCTGAATGAAAAGCCCATTGCAGTGCCTTTCGTCTGGCAAAAGATTTCTTGTCCAAAATAAAATACATTTTGTGTAAGGGGATAAAAACGAGATTTAGGTTTTTTCTGACTTAGGCCTGCTCCTAATTGTATGCATACGTCCTCCAGATTTACATGATCTTGTTCCGTGCTTGCCTCTAGGTTCATTAATGTTAAAAAACCATCCGAATCTTTTGCTTGCAAAGTTAAGGTGGGTTTCTCCCTAGGTGTTTTTTGTTGTATGATCTCTTTTTCCTCAAACTAAAGATTCGGATGGGATAAACAAGATTATATAAATGTGGCATATGACCAACTTAAAGACACTGCCTACTATGAGAAATTACAAATGGATCCTACCTTAAGGATGAAAACAACAGTGGACAAAAAATTAAAGGAATGGAGGGATGCAGAGTTGATAGATCAAGATGAATGGAAATATCTAACGGTTCGACATCCGGTTACAGCCACTATGTATTTCCTCCCGATAGTCCACAAAAATCGCACAAGGCCGCCAGGTCGACCAATAGTGTTGGCAATAGGATCACTATTAGAACCAATGGCAAATTACATAGACTTTTTTCTTTTACCTTTTGTTTCAAAGTTAAGTTCATACATTAAGGATACGAGCGACATGTTGAGCCACCTTAACGGCACTCCATGGCAAGCATCCTACAAACTGATAACGATGGACGTTGTGTCGTTATACACAAATATAGACCATGAAATCGGAGTGGCAGCCTGTAAATTCTTCTTAAAAGAGAGGAATATTCAATTTACCCAACATAACAACATGTTGGAGGAAATGATCAGATTGTGCCTTACACAAAATGTATTTTATTTTGGACAAGAAATCTTTTGCCAGATGAAAGGCATGCAATGGGTTTTTCATTCAGCCCAAGTTTCGCCTGCCTCACAATGGGGTGGTGGGAACAGAAGTGGGCATGGCAATCAGAGAATGACAAATTCCTAAACAAGATAATTTTGTGGTTACGTTTTATTGATGACCTTTTAATTGTATGGGACGGGTCAGACCAAGAATTCAAGGAATACTTCAATATACTTAATCAAACACCAGCAAATTTCAAGTTCACTTATGAGCTGAGTAAAACAAGAATAACCTTTTTGGATACTGAAATTTACATCTCAGAAAATCAAATTCAGACGACGTTGCATAGAAAAATTACTGCCACAAATGCTACTTTACATGCAAGCAGCTTTCACCAACAAAGTTTATTTCAAAATATTCCCTACGGAGAATTTTTAAGATTAAGAAGAATCTGTTCAGAACAAAAGAGTGGTTGAAAAACAGTATGCAAACTTCAAAAAGATTTGAAAAAAGAGGGTACCCGAAGAGACAAATCAGAAAAGGATGGGAAAAAGCAAATCAAAAAAACAGAAAAGATCTATTGCAGTTAAAATCAATAAATGAGGGAAATACATCAAAATCCGAACCCATAAGATTCATTACAACTTTCTCTCAAGAATCTAAACAAATAAAACAGATCATAAAAAGAAATTGGAAAATCTTACAATTAGACACTACAGTCAGTAAAATCATGGGAAAGACTCCGAACATAACATACAGAAGGGCGAAAAATCTGAGAGACCGATTAACACATAGTCATTTCCAAAAAGAGAAAAACAAAACGTGGTTACAAAGCAAAGGTTTCAAGAAATGTTTTAACTGTAAAGTTTGTCAAATTGCTAAAAATACTGAATCAGTACAAATGGCGGACGGAAAAATGTGGAATATACAAGATCTTATCACATGTAAAAGTCAGTATGTCATTTATGTAATTGAGTGTCCTTGCCTACTACGGTATGTAGGCAGTACCATTTGTGAACTTAAAAAACGTATACTTGAACATGTAAGAGCAACCATACACAAAGACAGAAGCAACGCGGTTGCTAAACATATGGAAATGAACCACGAAAGCAATTGGAAACTACTAAAGTTTTACGGAATTGACATAATAAAAAAACAAGAAAGAGGAGGTGACAGGGAAAGAAAACTGAGACAAAAGAATCCCGTCACATTGTGAATTTACGAACTCTCACCCCGCATGGTCTTAATCAAAGTGAGGAACTTTACATTCATCTGTAAAATTAAGTGATATTATATGAAAAACGTCCCTTTAGCCTCTCATTCTCTAAGGAGAATTTTATTTTTATTTTTATTTTTGTTATTGGTTTACTTATAACTTTTTCTTTAATTTAACTGTTTGGATTATTTGTTAGAATGTGGATCTCACCAATAATATTATATATCTAAAGGAAAGGGTGTTTCTGGAAAAGAAAGCATTTGTTTTAAAAATTACTCTCCACTTGAGGAGTATAAATGGGTAATGAAGTCAAATTACCGCAAAAAATAGAAAATGTAACGTTAACATGCTAGATGCAAAGGAAAATCCAGTTGACACAGAGGAAAATTCTGAATGAAATTATACCCACAGTCATGTTTTTAAATTAAAAAAAAAAAATTAAATTTTTTTAAAAAAAGTTAAAAATTTAAAAAATATTTGTAATATTTATGATGTAAGGAAAAGTATTTGGGTTTTAATGGCATAATGTGATATGTACATGATTGTACTACAACACCCATAATGCCCCATTCATGAGACACAGGAAATGATGTAATGATTTCAGGAAAGGTTAAAAACATGTGTCCGGAAAGGGGGCGTTACCGTGAGCAAGGTCTCAGTGGAGACCGAAACGCGTTGGTTTTGGTTGTTTGCCATATGAAGTAATCTGCTACTTGTGAAAATAAAAGCTCGGCGAGCTTTTTTCAGGAAAACACAAACCGGAGTGCGACCTATTATTTCCCTTGGGAAAGTGTGTGGAGATCTATATATATATAATATATATATATATATATTATATATATATATTCAGTTCCACACGATACCCAAAGGCGGGACACACTCCCTGTTAGCATTCTCAAATTAATATGCAGAAAGCCTATGAGGAAGGGTGTTTACCTGAAACGCGTCAGACTCTGCTGGCGCCGAGTACATTTGCCTCATCCCTTAATTTGAGCGTGCTAACAGGCAGTGTGTCCCGCCTTTGGGTATCGTGTGGAACTGAATATTGACGGCCGACCCGGTCGGGGGATGCACCGCTGCACATTGGATCGGCTCTGCTGCTGGTGGACGAATCAGCGTGGCGGACCCTGTTTGGGCACATAATTTGAACGGGGATGTATTCTGCAAGTGCACTTGCGATGATGGATTGATCTTATTGAAGGAACTACCAGCAGCCCATTTGGGTTGTACTTTAATGACTACCGGTCCCAGCAGACATTGTTTTGAAAATTACTCACCTGAGTGTGATTGTGCCATTGAAATAAATAAGGGACAAGAAACTGGTTGTCGTAATGCTGGCAGTTACTCAATATGCAGAATGCCTATGAGGAAGGGTGTTTACCTGAAACGCATCAGGCTCTGCTGGCGCCGAGTACATTTGCATCATCCCTTAATTTGAGCATGCTAACAGGGAGTGTGTCCCGCCTTTGGGTATCGTGTGGAACTGAATATATATATATATATATATATATATATATATATATATATATATATATATATATATATATATATATATGCAACAATGTATCCCAATAGTTAAACGAAGGATACAGATGAACTCCACGGCAACCTGTTCAGCAAAAGATTTATTCCAAAGCGTGCAGAGTGGCTGTCTACGTGTTTCAGCTGGTCATAGCAGCCTTGATCACGGCCTTGATAACTACCTACTGGCAGTCCCAGTAGGTAGTTATAGTTAGGACAATGTTTCCATAGGTAAAGCATTTTTTAACCTACCTATATTTTAGGCGTTGTTTGACGAATCTTCACAAACTTTTCCAAAATAAAGGGTGCCAGTGATTTTCTTGTGCAAGGAAAGTTTAGGGGCGATCCGTCAAGTGGTGGCCTAGAAAAAGTGTGTAAAAAAGTGTGTTTCCCATGTTAATTTCCATAGGACCTTTCAACACGTCTACAGCTCGAACCGCTGGATGGAATTACGCTAAATTTGAGAGAAAGGTAGATTTGGTTACACAGATTGTACTTTTTGTTATTTGGTGTAAATCAGTTCATTAGTTGCTGCAAAATTTAAGAGAATAAATTTAGTGATATCTCTGGCCGTGGTCATTTCGTGACAATTTTGTGATTAATCACGAATGCGCGTGCCACGAGCAATGCCATGATTGGCTGGCCGCAACCTGATGAGAAAGTTACAGACACCATTTTATGCATCGAGGAATGCTTCCCATGGCTGAAACTTCACCACAGAAGTGATATAAGGGGTCAGGGTAGCGGTAATCTGACCCCAGGTTATCACCCTTCACAGTTGAAATTAAGTATCCCATACGCAGAGCATTTGAGAATGAAGCGAAACTGTAGTGAAGGTACTGCCTTAAATGAAGCACAGGATGTCCTAACTGAGAGGTTTTTGCAAAGAGGGCATAAACATAATGTACTGAAACAGGCTAAAAACAAAGTTGATAAGATAGAAAGGGATACATTACTGAAATCTGACTTAGAGAAAAAGAAAGAAGAAGAATACTGAAAATCAGATTAGGATGATCACTGGATACAATGCCTACCAGGCTAAAGTGAGAGATAGCCTGTGTAGACATTGGTATCTAGTGAAACAAGACCCCATATTACAAGGGAAGATACCACGAAGACCTATGGTGACTTTTAATAAAGCAAAATCTATGAAAAATGATTTATTCAATACTAACCCAGAAAAGAAAGAGGGGGAGGATGGCTAAAGGCCAGTCCTGGCTTTCAGTAAATGTTTTAAATGTAAAGCATGCAGGTTTGGAAAAAATGAAAAACAAGTTATAACTCCATTGATGAGCAACGCATGGAAAATAAGGTGTTCACTAAATTGTAAAAGTGATTATGTGGTATATATTATTCAATGTACATGCCCTAAAGTTTATGTTGGTAGTACAATTCATATGGTACACGTGCGTATTCTGCAGCATCTTAGGGCAGTGAAGAATAATGATAAAAGCTATGTGGTAGCCCGCCACATAAATGAGGTACACAAAGGGAATATCAATGATTTAGTGTATTTTGCTATTGATCAAGTACAAAAAATGAAAAGAGGTGGAAATAGAGAAGGTAAACTCCGCCAGCTTGAATCAAAATACATAATGTTGTTTAATTCAAAGAATCCATATGGATTAAACGCTGAAGAGGATCTGCATGTCCATTTGTCATAAAGGAGTTATCCATTGGAGTAAGATTGTTTTTAAAATAATTTTTAATACAGAACAGAGAATGGAAGACAGATCAGTAAGATCAAGTAACTTAATGGGATTATAAAGTATAATCTTTAATGGATGAGGTGTTTTAAAGTTGAATTTAAGAAACATCATGATTAATCCACCAAGAATCAATGAAAAAATTTTAAAATAATTTTTAATAATTGTTTTTAAAAATAAAAGCACTTGCACTTTCATAAGCAAATTTTGCACAATGAGGGCAGAGAAGATTATTATCTAAGTACTGTAAAGCACTTGCACTTTAATTAAAATTGAATTCATCTATCTTTTAAAGTTCTGCAATAGATTTGCATTATGAAAGAGGTTACTTGTATATTTAAATGAGATAGGATTTTGATTTATATTGGTGGAGGAATTGGTGGAAAATGAAAAGGAGATATTTTTAGAACACCTCTTAAATTAGTAGAATGGAAAATAATTCTGATGAAAAATTGAGTAATGAAACTTGCACTTGCACTTTATTTTTGATGCTGCTGAAAAAGTAAAATACATTTTTACTCTTTTACTAATGTGTATATATATTGATTTTTTAACATCAAGGTTTTAAACATCATGATTTTTTACTGATATGACTTTAATGTATAAAATAATGATATGTAATTTATTGTACAGGTTGCAAAGTTAGCAGGTACCACTTGTGAGAATTTATTTACAAGTGGAGAGCTGTAGAGCACTTGTTCTGAATATTAGCGTCTCATGTTGTAATGGGAAATGAGCATTACATTGACACATTATTGTCTAAAGTATTTAATCAACAGATATGATGTTGCAATTATAATGATTTTTGTACTAATGACAATGATGTAATTGTGGTTATGTTTGTTTAAAAAAACAATTGAAAAACATTGGTAAGGAGAAAGTATATATCTCTAATTTAAAGCAGTAATGTGAGTCTGTCTTCCATAGCTATCCAAAGACTGGGTCATGTGACCGCAATACTCTGTTTAAATAAAGCATTCTGTTTCTTGACGACTGACAATGTGAACAAGGCAGGTATGCCGAAACGCGTCATAGCGGAAATTTCGAAATAAATAGAAGAATGAAATAGCAATGATTCCCCTGTGTCGGTGTCTGATCTGTATCGAGTTCAGAATTGGTTCGAATATATATATATATATGCAACAATGTATCCCAATAGTTAAACGAAGGATACAGATGAACTCCACTGCAACCTGTTCAGCAAAAGATTTATTCCAAAGCGTGCAGAGTGACTGCCTACGTGTTTCAGCTGGTCATAGCAGCCTTGATCACGGCCTTGATACCTACCTACTGGCAGTCCCAGTAGGTAGTTATAGTTAGGACAATGTTTCCATAGGTAAAGCATTTTTTAACCTACCTATATTTTAGGCGTTGTTTGACGAATCTTCACAAACTTTTCCAAAATAAAGGGTGCCAGTGATTTTCTTGTGCAAGGAAAGTTTAGGGGCGATCCGTCAAGTGGTGGCCTAGAAAAAAGTGTGTAAAAAAAGTGTGTTTCCCATGTTAATTTCCATAGGACCTTTCAACACGTCTACAGCTCGAACCGCTGGATGGAATTACGCTAAATTTGAGAGAAAGGTAGATTTGGTTACACAGATTGTACTTTTTGTTATTTGGTGTAAATCAGTTCATTAGTTGCTGCAAAATTTAAGAGAATAAATTTAGTGATATCTCTGGCCGTGGTCATTTCGTGACAATTTTGTGATTAATCACGAATGCGCGTGCCACGAGCAATGCCATGATTGGCTGGCCGCAACCTGATGAGAAAGTTACAGACACCATTTTATGCATCGAGGAATGCTTCCCACGGCTGAAAATTCACCACAGAAGTGATATAAGGGGTCAGGGTAGCGGTAATCTGACCCCAGGTTTGACAAATGGGGGTGTTAATTACACAAGTTATGTGTCAAAAGTCATTTTTTTAGTGGGTGTGATATTTACGAATACACCGTGACTGCCAGCACAGCCCCCGTGTAACGTCGCTGGGATTTCGCAAATATGTTATGTTAATTGATATTTGTACAGCACTTAATCACCAACGGTCTCTTAGCGCTTATGAAAGCATAGCTAAACCCTACCAGCAGTTATCTGTCAGTGCGCCTACCTGGTCAGAGCAAATCTTGACCCCAGACCTGTGTGAACAACAGGGTCTTAAGCTTTTTCCTGAATGGAAGGAGAGAGGTTTCCCTACGTAGACTTTCTGGTAGCTTATTCCATAGGTGGGGGATCAGAACTGAGAGAGCTCGTCCACCCATTGTGGTTTTATCAAACCGAGGGCAGGACAGCAGGCCTGCCTCGGACGAGCAGAGGTTACGTCCTGGCATGTAGCTCCTTAGGCGGTACTTGATGTATTCCGGTGCCTGCCCATAGAGAGCTTTATGAGCAAATAAAAAGCCCTTAAACGTGGCTCGCTGCTTGATTGGGAGCCAGTGCAGCTGCTGCAGCAGTGGTTTGGCATGTGAACATCTTGGAAGTTTAAAAATCAGTCTCGCTGCATCGTTCATTACTACTTGCAGCTTACCTAACAGCTTATCTGGTAGCCCAGTGTATAGAGCATTGCCGTAGTCCAATTGCGACACAATCAGTGCTGACACCACCGTGCGCAGAGTTGAGAATGATTGGAGAGATGTCAGTTTCCTAAGCTGTCTCAACAGACCCACACAGGTCCCTACCATGCTGGACACTTGATTTGACTGTGTAAGCTTAGCATCTAATTTAATGCCTAAGCTCTTCAATGAACGATACCGGTGTATACTGTACTGTGGTGGGCCCTAAAACTCGCCTGCCGCACCTGAAGTAGCTGGTGTTTCTCGATGAATAGTGAGAGGGTTCTAAGTACGTGTTGTTCCACCACTTTGGCCAAGAAAGGGAGCTTCGATATAGGCCAATAATTCTTCAGGTTGTTGACGTCTGCCCCTGCTTTTTTCAGCAACGGGGTTACCCTAGCTTCCTTGAAGTTGAGTGGGACCTTCCCAGTTATCAGGGATTGGTTAATCAGGGAGAGCAAATCCCTCCCCATCACTGGGAGAGTCATCTTAAACACCCTAGATGGACAGGGGTCCTCTGGTGACCCAGACTTGACTCTGGCCATGATGTGGGACATCGAGTCTAGGCCTAGCGTCGAAAAGGTGGAGAGTTTCTTGCCTTGTGTGCTCAGTGGTACTTCAACAACCAAGGGGCCTTGACTGATATGGGTATTACTTATGTCGGTTAGAATGTCCTTGACCTTATGTAGAAAAAAGGTCTGAACTCTGTTGCAGTCCTCTAAGTTAGCAGTAGCCTTCTGCTCCTGCTTTTGACTTAGTTGCTTCAGTACTCTAAATGTCTCCTTCTGTGTGTTATTCGCCTCCCTAATCCTGGCCTCATAGAACTCGGCCTTCCTTGTAATGATGGCTTTTTTGTACAGGGATGACATGGCTTTATAGTCCTTGAGCGCCTCTGGGTCGTACGACTTTCACCACTGCCTTTCGTACTGGCGTAAGGTTTGTTTCTTTTCCCTTAGTTCCTCCATGAACCAGGGGGCACCCTTTCCTTTGTTCGTTACCCTTTCCCTCCGTGCAGGCGCCACCTTGTTGATGGCTTCTCTCAGCCTACTTGTAAGCCTTTCACTTTCCTGGTCGAGTTCCTCAGGCTGTCTCCCCATAGGCGTTGTCTCTTTCAGTGCTTCCCCTAGGCTGCCTTCCTCAATTTTGCTACACTCTCATACTATTCTCTATCCCGGGGGTAAGTGCGTAGGCCGACTAGTCAGTGGAACCATGAGACTGATCAAGTAGTGGTCCGACCAACTACATGGTCTAATTATCTGTCAGATTAGCCATCACGAATATCAGTCAAAAAATATATATATATATTCACACACCCACCGTCAGTTTTATTTTGATGCTGACAGACCCACTCACAGACAGTCATGCACCAAGTAACAGAATCATTCAGAGACTCAGAACGAGTCACAGTCCCATACCGACACTAACACACCCATTCACAGACCCACTCACATACCCACCCACCGACCCACTGAGTGACTCATGTACCCACTCACAGACCCACTTATGCACTCAGTCAGAAACCCACTGATGCACCCACTGACAGACCCACTCAGAGACTCATGCATCCACTTACAGACCCAATCAGAGACTCATGCACCTACTCTCACACCCACTCAGACACTAATTCACCCAGTCACAGTCCCACTCACAGACTGAGACACCAAATGACACACCCACTCAAACGCTGATGCACCCAGTGACAGATCCACTCATAGACTCAGACACCCACTCACACACCCACTCACACACTAATGCGCCCAGTGACAGTCCCACTCAGAGACTGAGGCACACACTGACAGACCTACACAGACACTGATGCATACACTGATAGATCCATTCAGAGACTCAGACACCCACTCACAGACCGATTCAGACACTGACGCATCCAATGACAGACCCACTCAGACACAGATGCACCCACTCACAGACCCACTCAGAGACTCAGACAGCCACTTGCATACCCACTCAGACACTAACTCACCCACTCACAGACCCACTCAGAGACTCAGACAGCCACTTGCATACCCACTCAGACACTAACTCACCCACTCACAGACCCACTCAGAGACTCAGACACCCAGTCACAGACCCACTCACAGTCTGACATACCCACTCACAGATCCATTCAGAGACTGAGACACCCACTCACAAATGCACACAGAGATTGATGCACCAACTCACAGACACACTCACACACTCCTGCACCCACTCACAGAGCCTTTCAGACAGTGATACACCCACTAAGACACTCACTGACACAATTACTCAACCAGTCACAGATCTCACTAAAACACTCATATATGTCAGAGACGGTGAGCAGTCAAAATATCGAAATAAATATATTGACTAACAAAAATATCGATTTTTATATATCTATGGTAGAAAATATTGATGTTCTGAATATCGATGTAAAAAATATTGTTTTTTAAGTGTAATTAAAAATATCAAAGTAATTAATATCGATTGTCAAAATATCGTTATGTGAAAATATCGTCAAAGTATCATATATGGTTATTTTTTATGTGTTTGTGAAAGTGTAATATTTAAATAATGTTAAAAAAAAAATAACGTGTAGAATATTTTTTAGGAGCAGAATGTTGGGTTTATAGGGGATAAGGGTGGGAGTGTTTTAAAAATATGGGTAAATATATATTATCAATTTAAAATTTAGAAATGTATTTATTAAGCTTAAATTTCGAAATTAGAAATAATTTTTTAGGAGTGGGATGTTGGGTTTATAGGGGATAAGGGTGGGGAGTGTTTAAAAATATGGGTAAATATATATTAATCATTTTAAATTTAGAAATTAATTTTTTTAATGTAAATTTCGAATTTTGAATTAACTTTTTAGAAGTGGGATGTTGGGTTTATAGGCGATAAGGGTGGGGAGTGTTTTAAAAATATGAGTTAATATATATTAATAATTTTAAATGTAGAATTTTATTTTTTACTTTTAAATTTCGAATTAAATTTTTTTATTTTAGGACCGGGATGTTGGGTTTATAGGGGATTAGCTTGGGGAGTGTTTGAAAAATATGGGTAAATGTATATTAATAATTAAAAATTTAGAAATTTATATTTGAAATTTAAATTTCGAATTTATAAATATTTTTTTAGGAGCGGGATGTTGGGTTCATAGGGGATGGGGGGGAGTGCTGTTAAATAATTATTCAATATTTATTTGAAAGTCATAAATAAGGAATTGAAAATATAAATATAAAATTTAATTTAAATTTTAATGAGAGTGAAACTGTGTTTAAAGGGGAGCAGGGTGTGTTGTGTTATAAATAAAATATATAAAAGATATAAAAAAAATATATAAAAGTAAAATATTTCATTTTGATAAAATATTTACTATTTTAAGTTATATTTTTAATATTGGGATGTTGGTTTTAGAGTTGTTATATAACTGAAGTAATTCAAAAATTATTAAATTATGATAAGATATGTTTTTTTCATACATGTTTTGTAGTGTTATACTGTTTGTAGTGTTATTATTTAAGTAATTTTGTGTATATTTTATTATTTATATAATTGTTAATTTAAATGTAATGTGAATAGTAAGTTAATTAAATGTAAGTTAACAAGAACTACTTAATTTGATAGTAATTGGATTGGAAATAGTAAATAAATTAAGTTTAGTGTCCAGCACCTACCTCAATTTAATTCTGACTGGAGTGGGAATAGTAAATTAATTAAGTTTAGTGTCCAGCACCTACCCCAATTTAACTTTGACTGGAGTGGGAATAGTAAATTAATTAAGTTTAGTGTCCAGCACCTACCCCAATTTAATACTGACTGGAGTGGGAATATTACATTAATTAAGTTTGCTGTCCAGCACCTACCCCAATTTAATTCTGACTGGAGTGGGAATAGTAAATTAATTAGTTTTAGTGTCCAGCACCTACCCCAATTTAATTTGTATTGGAGTGGGAATAGTAAATTAATTAAGTTTAGTGTCCAGCACCTACCCCAATTTAATCCTGATTGGAGTGGGAATAGTAAATTAATTAAGTTTAGTGTCCAGCACCTACTCAAATGTAATTTGTATTGAAGTGGGAATATTAAATTAATTAAGTTTAGTGTCCAGCACCTACCCCAATGTAATCCTGAGTGGAGTGGGAATAGTAAATTAATTAAGTTTAGTGTCCAGCACCTACCCCAATTTAATACTGACTGGAGTGGGAATAGTAAATTAATTAACTTTAGTGTCCAGCACCTACCCCAATTTAATTCTGACTGGAGTGGGAATATTAAATTAATTAAGTTTACTGTCCAGCACCTACCCCAATTTAATTCTGACTGGAGTGGGAATAGTAAATTAATTAGTTTTAGTGTCCAGCACCTACCCCAATTTAATTTGTATTGGAGTGGGAATAGTAAATTAATTAAGTTTAGTGTCCAGCACCTACCCCAATTTAATCCTGATTGGAGTGGGAATAGTAAATTAATTAAGTTTAGTGTCCAGCACCTACTCAAATGTAATTTGTATTGAAGTGGAATATTAAATTAATTAAGTTTAGTGTCCAGCACCTACCCCAATGTAATCCTGAGTGGAGTGGGAATAGTAAATTAATTAAGTTTAGTGTCCAGCACCTACCCCAATTTAATACTGACTGGAGTGGGAATAGTAAATTAATTAACTTTAGTGTCCAGCACCTACCCCAATTTAATTCTGACTGGAGTGGGAATAGTAAATTAATTAAGTTTAGTGTCCAGCACCTACCCCAATTTAATTTGTATTGGAGTGGGAATAGTAAATTAATTAAGTTTAGTGTCCAGCACCTACCCCAATATAATTCTGATTGGAGTGGAAATAGTAAATGAATTAATTTTAGTGTCCAGCACATATTTTAATTTAATGGTGACTGGAGTGGGAATAGTAAATTAATTAAGTTTAGTGTCCAGCACCTATATGAAATTAATCCACACTGCAGTGAAAATAGTAATTTAATTAAGTTTAGTGTTTAGTATGTAAATTGTATTTATGTAAAGTGGAGTTGTTAAAGAAATTTTGGATTAATTACAATTATAAAATCTTATAAATATATTTATACATTTTTAATTAGTATAAACATATAAATTTAAAAAACTTGTGTATGAAATTATTAAAGAATAAAATATATACTATGATACATTGTTTAATATATTCTAATTTATATAAAGATATATAAAAATTAATTTATAAAATATGAAATGGTAGACAATAAAATAGACATAATAATTTTGTAAAATATTTATTATGAAGAAAAGATAGTATGTAAATGAAAGTAACATGTTTTATTACATATAAAAACAATAAATGACAAACTAATAATTGTACTTTATTGCACAAATAATATAAAAGTATTTTTAAATAATTATAGTACAAAAATAAATTATACATATTTCAGTACATGAATTCATTTTTTAATATATTTGTAAATTAATTTTTGATACAACATCTTGTACATTTAGAAAAATTTTGATACATTGCTAAATATACCATTCTTTTTGAAAATATTGTGAATAATTGTTTTGCTTTATTAATATTTTTTCATATTATCACATATATTGCTAATATTTTAAGAAAATAAATGTTAAACATTTCTAATGTAATTGAGAGAAGTAAACAGTATTTTTTTCTTTTTACAATCATATAATGCATTTAAATTACTAATATTAATATATTAAATATTAATATTAATAATTATTACATATGTTTTACATTGTAAGTTTTTGTACAATGTATATTTTTATAATAACATAAAAAATGTTGTACAGTTTTAAATATATTTTTTCAACATATTTTGCCTTTTATGGAATTATAATAATAATTATTATAGGGGGTCGAAACCGATCTCGGTCGGTAGGGCTCCGAATCGGATTCAGCTTTACCGGATCCGAGTCGGAGGCTTTGTTTCCGACCGATTCGTAGTCGTCCGAGCGAGCAAGTACGATGCGAGTGAACGCGAAATCGCCGACCGACTCGTTTCCGGGTCCGAACGGCTCCTTCCGACTTGTTTGCACTCGATTCGTGGCGCGCAATGGAGACGTTTTACGGCCGAGCCAGTACGATGCACGATCCGGACAGGCGGATCGAGTCAGAGCCTCCGACACGAAAAAGCTCCCGGACGCGGACTTCGGGGGTCCGTGACGGACCCCCCTTCACCCGTAGCCATACGAGTTGGACACAGGGGGGACCCATTGGTCCCCCCTATACATGCTTGTACGGTGCGGATGGCACCAACGCGTACCCACTACAGGGGGCCCCCTTGTGCGCAACGTACCCATTGAGTCAATGGGAGCCCATGTACACGTCGTACGAGCGGCTCCCATTGACTTCAATGGGAGTCCGACCGAACCGAGTCCGGCAGCATACGGCCGCATCGTACTCGCTCAGTCGGACTGCAGGGGTCCGGCTCGGTCAGAAAACAATCCGGATCGGTCGGAGAGCTTTCCGACCCAGATCGGAATCGGCCCCTAGGTGTTATAATATTTATTATTATAATTTTGCAAAGTTTTAAAGTAATGCAATACATTTAAAAAAAACATCTTATTTTAGTTATTAAATTAAATACAATAACAATTATAATATGTGAAAACAAATTTTTATTAATTAAAATGTATTAATTTGCTATGTTTAGAGCTGCCATATTTGTTTGGGTCTTCTATTTTGAAACCGCACGCTGTTGTTTTGGGTCATTTGGAAGGGGAGAAGCTCGCGGTTGGAAGCTGCTTCACGTCGAGCAAGGTAAGATTTAATTTCTTTACTTTAACTATATTTTACAGTTATTTTGAAGGTAGTTAGAGTATATTTAGAGTGTTTAGAGATTTGTTACTGATGTTATGATGTTTTATACACGATAGTTAGGTATAGACTGTTTATCGCGATTTACGTAATAGAGGCCTAGTCAGAAAGGTAAAAATTGAAGTGTTTAATGTGTTTATTTTGATAGTACAATGTTAGTAGTAATGTTATAAAGTGAACTATGTGTTGTTTTGTGTGGGTGGGAATGGTTCTATGTTTATTTCCTAGGTTTTAATTTAAAGAAGTTTCGGCTGACTGAAGATTGCGTTTTTTTTTATTATGGAAGTGTATATTAGTTTTACAAGCTAATATTTTATATACACTTACATAATTTTTCGGTTTTCCTGGAGCGTTTCTTTTTTTTAAATTATTTTCGGGTTTTTGATGGTTTCCAGATTGTGGATTTATCGATAGAGGATTAATTTTTTGCTACAGCTGTATTTTTCCATTTTTGGGGTGGAAACATTTTAAGGATATTTTATTCAAACCTCTGGATTATTTTACAAGATGTGGCATTTTGAATCAACAATAACAAACACGGTAAGTTAAAGAAAATTATTTAATTCTGGGAGGTAATTAATGTTATGTTTTATTGTTGTTGTGTTTTATTTTCTCACATGTATAATTAATGTGTGTAAAGATATATTTTACTATTAATAATATATTACACACATTAATTAAAAATGCAAGATAATTAATAATTTTTAGATATTGCTATGAAGTAAAAGAAATGTGTTATTAATTTAATTTTTATGGATGTTTTATAGTAGGCTTTTTGCAATCATTTCTAGGTACTCTAGGCCTCTTGTACTAGGATATAGTTTAACTTGCTCTTGAAGGTATTGGTACATTTGTTTTGTTTGTTTAGAGGTTTTTGGTTTTAGTTGCGTGATAGATTGCTCCATTCGGAGTTCCTGATAGCTTTGTTCTTTTTGTAGTGATGTTATTAGTTGTGAAGTGTTGGTCTGACTTTTCCTGTGGTTTGTTGGAAGGCATATGCCATCCTTCAACAGTGTTATTAGTTTTAGCTTGTTGGTTAAGTGTGCTAGTATATACGTTCCACCAGGGAATTTGAAATTTGGGTTGTCGCCTATGGCCAGATCTATGTAATCTGCCAACCCAGGTGTCCTCAAAGTAGTCCAAGAGTGGACTTAATTGTTGCTCATGTTGTTGATAAAAAGGGCTTTCTAGTAGTAAATTGTAATGTTCAGCAACATCTGTTACAGGTACATAGGCTAATGCAATGAGTTTTTTAATTTGAAATTGAAAAGTTGTGTTAGTTGCATACTCTATGCTGAGGGTAGATTTTTGGAGGTGCCTCCATAAGCATTGATTAAAATGGTAATAACACCCTTGAATAGAGGTATGTGGGTATGTTTTGAGTATAGCATTTATCATAGATTGTTCAAAATCTATAATAATTTTTTGTGGGAAATAATCATTGGTCTCCTGTTTAATTTTATTTAGGATTTCTATATAGGTTGTATTGTGTTTGTTAGGCAGCAAGGCGTATATAAAGGGAATGTTGCAATTGTGATGTACTCCATGGATAGTATAGAGTTGGAAGAATGGTTTGGGACATATTGAGAAAGTACCAACCATCATCCATACTTCAGCTTGCTGAAGTTTTACTAAATTGAGTGCTGTACCAAACATTATTATTCTCTTTTCATTACTTTTATTATCGTAGAGAATAAATGGTTCCTTAGTGTAAGTAATAGGCAGTTCTGGGGTAATTATTATTTCATCAAAAGTTTTAGGACTTGGTGTGGGAGTTGTTGTTGCCCTTTTTGTTCGTGCTATGGTCCTTTTTAATGAAACAATGGATGGCATTTGTCCAGTTGCTTCTTTGGAGATGGTAGGCAGCTGTTCTTTTAGAATTGCACTTGTTGGTCTTTGAGCGTGTGCTAGCCTCTTTAATAGTTTCTAGTGCATCCCTAACTTCAATCTCTGTAACATTAGGAGGGTGATTATGTTCTCTGGTGTATAGTACAGTTGCTTCTCTGGTAGTAGCACGCCCATAACATTTATTGGAATAATATTTGAACATTTCCAATTCACTTTAAGCCCAGTTTGTTTCTCCTGGGTGTGCACATATCCCATATAACACAATAACATTTTGCCTTTTTGTGATGTAATGAATTGTGCACCTTCTGTCATTGTGATGTTGAGAAATCTACAATAAATGCATATAAGAAATATTAAAATTATTGTTATAGATGATAATCTTTAAAAATAAAACATTTTTAATAATATACTTACAAAGTTCGTATGTAGATGCTTGAAAATTATGTTTTCTTTTCTTCTGTGTTAAATATTCTTAAGTCCTTTTTTATTCTGGGGGAGAAAAAAGTAGATATTACTATTTGACACACAGCATTTTAAAATGGGGTGGGTTGTTGTTTTTTGGGATGGTTTTTGGGTTTGCCTGGGTGTTTTACAGGTTTACTTAATGCATTTTGAACAATACTTACTTTAGTAGGTAGATTGTTTTAATGGTATCCTCTGTAATTTTGTTGTTGTGTTTCAGTTGTCTGTAGGGGAAATATAAAAGAATAAAGATATAAATTATTTATTTGAGGATGTAAGTTTAGTTTTTTCAGAACATTACTTTAAGCGTTATTTAGTATATTTTATTTGACTTACTTTTAGTAGATTTATAGATGTTTTGGGATGATGATGTTCTTGAATTTGGTAGAAAACCAACAGAGTTTCGCCTTCTTTAGTCTTCTTGGTTTGAGGTGTAAAATAAGAGTAATATTTGTTGCTTTTTATATTGTTTTGTAAATTGTTAGTTTAATTTCATTGGTAGGTTTTAATATTGTGTGTTTTCATTGGTTCGTTTATATTTTTTTAATTGTTTTGCAAGTTGTTTTCCTTATATGGAAAACGCTAATTAAGAGTCTGGTTTTTTGTGTGTTTTTTTCTGTTTACAAATATTTGTTTCTGTGTTATACAATATATGAAGTGTAAGAAAATTATTTTATATGCTGAAAGTGTATATGTATTAATTTTTTTAATAGTGTATTTTATATTTAAATTTTTTAATGTATTTATTCTTGTAAAAATATAAGGGCCTGATTCTGATGCGGTTAGGAAAGCATTCCCACCTAGGGCCTGATTCTGATGCGGTTAGGAAGGCCTCCTAATGGCATTTGCTCCTTCCAAATCGGATCGGGAACGTGTCTTCCCGACCCAGGGCCCAATTATGATGCGGTTAGGAACATATGCTCCCATTGAAGTCAATGGGAGTCCAACCAAATCGTATCTGGAAGCATCCGGATGCATCGTACTCCGTCGGTCAGACTCTCCCGATCCGAGTGGGTCGGAAACCATTTCCAAACCGATTCGGTCGGGAAGCTTTCCAACCCGCATCAGAATCAGGCCCTATGTGTTTAATTTAATTTGATATGAAATGTATCTTTAGGTATTTATTTGTATTTATGATGTTTAATTTTGTATGTTATCTAAAGTTTAGGAAAGTCGATAATTAGAAAATAACGATATTTTTGCTGTCGATATGCTTGTGGTCGATATTGTAGACATAGGGGCCGATTCCGATTCGGGCTGGAAAACATACCGACCTACTCGGTACGGGAATATAGTCCGACCGACACGTACCGGCGTTGCACGACCTGGGAAGTACTATGAAATGCATGTGAATCACGACCGACTCGTACGGAACTCAAGCCGAACGACCGAACCGGACGGAAACAAGCTATCCGGCCGGGAAACCACGCGAATAGAACCGACCGACACGCACCAGGAATCAACCCGAACAAAAGGTACCCGCGAACTCCGACCCGCGCAGTACGATGCAATGCATGGAAAAACAGACTGAGTCGCACGGAGCGCAAGCCGAACGACCTACACGCATACAAAAGCCAGCCGAAGGAAGCCAATACTCGGCGACCGACGCGTACGCCGCACAAGAAACACTGCAGAAACACAGCGTGGACGACTCGGAGAAGCTCGCACGAGACAACTGCAGCGTCCTACTCGGTCAGAAGAACGTCTCCTACATGCACAAAAAATACTAAGGAAAAAAACAAAAAAAAGGGGCAAACAAGCAATGACAAAGGCAATAAATACAGGGGGAAAAAACATGGAACAAGGACACACCCACAACTCCACCTATATAAAGGCCACAAATCCCTACCATGATCCTTTGCAAATTCAACACACCTGCCAGCACAGAACACCATCACACAGCAACCACAGACACACTCACAGCTCATCCATCACACAAGCCACACACCATTAGCACCTCAACAAATAGCACCCTCACCTACACTCAGCAAAACCTACACTCACACACCCTCACCTGCACACACACACACACCAATCCCCACCACCACCCATCACCATGCCCCCAAAGAAGAATCCAAAGTTCCTAGACAGTGAATTGGAAGTCCTGGTAGATGAGATCCTCAGGGTAGAGCCACAGTTGTTTGGTACATTGGTACAACAGACCCCCATGTCGCAGAAAACCAAGATGTGGCAGAGGATCGTCGACAGGGTCAACACACAATCACCATGTCTGCGCACAAAGGAAGACATCCAGAACAGGTGGTATGATGTGCGCAGGAGGGTCAGGGACCTACTAAAGAAGGATTGCATCGTGAGTCAGCACACCGGCAGTGGCCCTCCTGCCAAACCACTATACATCAGGCCCTGGGAGGAGAAGGTGCGGGCCATCCTACCACCAGTGAGCGTATATGGACTATCAAACATCCCAGAGCCTGGTGAGTACACAACAAATATACACAATATTGTGTGACAATACACACACATCACTGTCAAGGGGATAGTCAAACCATGCACCCTTAGCAAATACACAGCAATCAAAAGATAATCACCCCAAGATTTGTCTGTCAGTCAGATAAACACAATACATGCCATCTCATAGTGACATGTAACTGTGTCAAGATATGTACAAACATAACTACAAATACAGCAAGGCAGTGGCACAAATGCAACCAACAAACACAGTTAGACATTTTGCCACCACTAGAACACCACCTCACAGGGAAGCTCACTCAAAGGAAAGAATTCTGTGTATGCTGGTGAAGTCAGTGTAGCCGATAGCATGATGGGAGTTGTAGTCACAGATATTGGTCACACTCACAATTGGCCCATCAACACCACTCTGAACCATGCTCACATTACAGGGAGTGGAAAACAACTGACAAGATGGCTGACACTGGGTACTGCTGTGGGGAGCACAAGGCCCTGCTGGGAACTGGGCACCAACCAACAGCAGGACACCACTGTCAGCCATCTTGCCATTGCTGTCACACTCACACACAGTGAAGTCCACTCAAAAGGAAGGAAGTATGGGCATGCTGGGAAGGGGGTGTAGGCCATAGCATGATGGGAGTTGTAGTCACAGATATTGGTCACCCTCACAATTGGCCCATCAACACCACTCTGAACCATGCTCACATCACAGGGAGTGGAAAACAACTGACAAGATGGCTGACACTGGGTACTGCTGTGGGGAGCACAAGCCCCTGCTGGGAACTGGGCACCAACCAACAGCAGGACACCACTGACTGACATCCTGAAAGCCAACTTGCACTCCCTGCAATGGAAGCACCTTCCATGGTGGGATATCTGGCTTGGTGGGAAGGAGGACTGACAGCTATGACCATAGTCACCAGCAGCTTTTCTCACACACCCCATTAACACAAACTCCACACAACTCACCTGGGAGAATGCATGGCCTCACACTCTAATTAAATATCCCACAAAGAACAACCACACTGGGTTATGCTGTGTGAAGCACAGGGACACTCTTGGGACTTGTAGCCAAACAAACGCCAGGACAACACTGTCAGCCATCCTGTCAGCACAGGCACACTACCCTACAGGGAAGCAGAGTCAAAAGGAAGGAAGTATGGGCATGCTGGGAAGGGGGGTGTAGGCCATAGCATGATGGGAGTTGTAGTCACAGATATTGGTCACCCTCACAATTGGCCCATCAACACCACTCTGAACCATGCTCACATCACAGGGAGTGGAAAACAACTGACAAGATGGCTGACACTGGGTACTCCTGTGGGGAGCACAAGCCCCTGCTGGGAACTGTGCACCAACCAACAGCAGGACACCACTGTCAGCCATCTTGCCATTGCTGTCACACTAACACACAGTGAAGTCCACTCAAAAGGAAGGATGTATGGGCATGCTGGGAAGGGGGGTGTAGGCCATAGCATGATGGGAGTTGTAGTCACAGATATTGGTCACCCTCACAATTGGCCCATCAACACCACTCTGAACCATGCTCACATCACAGGGAGTGGAAAACAACTGACAAGATGGCTGACACTGGGTACTGCTGTGGGGAGCACAAGGCCCTGCTGGGAACTGTGCACCAACCAACAGCAGGACACCACTGTCAGCCATCTTGTCAGTACTGTCACACTACCACACAGTGAAGTCCGACTCAAAAGGAAGGAAGTATGGGCATGCTGGGAAGGGGGTGTAGGTCATAGCATGATGGGAGTTGTAGTCACAGATATTGGTCACCCTCACAATTGGCCCATCAACACCACTCTGAACCATGCTCACATCACAGGGAGTGGAAAACAACTGACAAGATGGCTGACACTGGGTACTGCTGTGGGGAGCACAAGCCCCTGCTGGGAACTGTGCACCAACCAACAGCAGGACACCACTGACTGACATCC
The DNA here is from genome assembly GCA_963921515.1 of Calotriton arnoldi. Taxonomy (NCBI): domain Eukaryota; kingdom Metazoa; phylum Chordata; class Amphibia; order Caudata; family Salamandridae; genus Calotriton; species Calotriton arnoldi. The sequence continues at coordinate 1,171,911 of CAWUFW010001798.1, forward strand.
TGAAAGCCAACTTGCACTCCCTGCAATGGAAGCACCTTCCATGGTGGGATATCTGGCTGGGTGGGAAGGAGGACTGACAGCTATGACCATAGTCACCAGCAGCTTTTCTCACACACCCCCTTAACACAAACTCCACACAACTCACCTGGGAGAATGCATTGCCTCACACTCTAATTAAATATCCCACAAAGAACAACCACACTGGGTTATGCTGTGTGAAGTACAGGGACACTCTTGGGACTTGTAGCCAAACAAACGCCAGGACAACACTGTCAGGCATCCTGTCAGCACAGGCACACTACCCTACAGGGAAGCAGAGTCAAAAGGAAGGAAGTATGGGCATGCTGGGAAGGGGGGTGTAGGCCATAGCATGATGGGAGTTGTAGTCACAGATATTGGTCACCCTCACAATTGGCCCATCAACACCACTCTGAACCATGCTCCCATCACAGGGAGTGGAAAACAACTGACAAGATGGCTGACACTGGGTACTGCTGTGGGGAGCACAAGGCCTCTGCTGGGAACTGTGCACCAACCAACAGCAGGACACCACTGACAGCCATCTTGAAAGCCATTGCTGTCACACTCACTGACAGTGGAAGTACCACTCCATAGGATGGAAGTATGGGCATGGCTGGGAAGGGAGGTGTAGGACCGATAGCATGATGGGAGCTGTAGTCACCAGCAGCTATTGCTCACCCTCACACTTGACACCAACTCACACAACTCACTCTGGGAGACCATGCATTGCCTCACAGCTAGTGGAAAACAACTCACAAAGAATGACCGACACTGGGTTATGCTGTGTGGAGTACAGGGACACTGCTTGGGAACTTGTAGCCAAACCAACAGCCAGGACACCACTGTCAGCCATCCTGTCAGCACAGGCACACTACCCCACAGTGAAGTCAGAGTCAAAAGGAAGGAAGTATGGGCATGCTGGGAAGGGGGGTGTAGGCCATAGCATGATGGGAGTTGTAGTCACAGATATTGGTCACCCTCACAATTGGCCCATCAACACCACTCTGAACCATGCTCACATCACAGGGAGTGGAAAACAACTGACAAGATGGCTGACACTGGGTACTGCTGTGGGGAGCACAAGCCCCTGCTGGGAACTGTGCACCAACCAACAGCAGGACACCACTGACTTTCATCCTGAAAGCCAACTTGCACTCCCTGCAATGGAAGCACCTTCCATGGTGGGATATCTGGCTGGGTGGGAAGGAGGACTGACAGCTATGACCATAGTCACCAGCAGCTTTTCTCACACACCCCCTTAACACAAACTCCACACAACTCACCTGGGAGAATGCATTGCCTCACACTCTAATTAAATATCCCACAAAGAACAACCACACTGGGTTATGCTGTGTGAAGTACAGGGACACTCTTGGGACTTGTAGCCAAACAAACGCCAGGACAACACTGTCAGCCATCCTGTCAGCACAGGCACACTACCCCACAGGGAAGCAGAGTCAAAAGGAAGGAAGTATGGGCATGCTGGGAAGGGGGGTGTAGGCCATAGCATGATAGGAGTTGTAGTCACAGATATTGGTCACCCTCACAATTGGCCCATCAACACCACTCTGAACCATGCTCACATCACAGGGAGTGGAAAACAACTGACAAGATGGCTGACACTGGGTACTGCTGTGGGGAGCACAAGGCCCTGCTGGGAACTGTGCAACAACCAACAGCAGGACACCACTGTCAGCCATCTTGCCATTGCTGTCACACTCGCACACAGTGAAGTCCACTCAAAAGGAAGGAAGTATGGGCATGCTGGGAAGGGTGGGTGTAGGCAATAGCATGATGGGAGTGGTAGTCACAGCTCAACATCCCCCACCCACATGGCCCAGCAAGCTCACACTGAAGCATGCACACCTCACAGCCAGTTAAAAGCCACTTCAAAGATGTCTGACACTGGCCTCAGCTGTGGGGAGCACAAGGCCCTGCTGGGACCTGTGCACCAACAAACAGCAGGACACCACTGTCAGCCATCTTGCCATTGCTGTCACACTCACACACTGTGAACTCCACTCAAAAGGAAGGAAGTATGGGCATGCTGGGAAGGGGGTGTAGGCAATAGCATGATGGGAGTTGTAGTCACAGATATTGGTCACTTTCACAATTGGCCCATCAACACCACTCAGAACCATGCTCACATCACAGGGAGTGGAAAACAACTGACAAGATGGCTGACACTGGGTACTGCTGTGGGGAGCACAAGCCCCTGCTGGGAACTGGGCACCAACCAACAGCAGGACACCACTGACTGCCATCCTGAAAGCCAACTTGCACTCCCTGCAATGGAAGCACGTTCCATGGTGGGATAACTGGGCTGGGGGGAGAAGGAGGGCCGGATGTCCACCAAATACCACCAATGCTGGCCATGCACACACCTCAACATTCACATAGAAAAGCTTCAGGTTGGCAGGACAATGTGCTACACCAATATCAACCTCTGACTGTGACAACTTAGGACAATGCAATGTACAGGCCCGCATCCAGAGATACAGTCACAACTGTCAGGTGTGTGAACCATTGATGCCCGTAGAAACATAACATACATTGTGTGTCTCTTCCAAAAACAGGTGATGATGGGGACACAGCAGCAGACGATGAGGAGTCCCTGTCCCAGGCTCCGGGGGACACTGAGCTCACTGGTGTGGAACAGCCTCTGCACTCCTCGGATGGCGAAGACCTACCTGGCCCCTCCGGTGCGAGTCATCATGCAGCACCAGCAGGACCAACATCTGCACCCCCTGCACCCACCCCTCCAACAACTGCCAACACACAGACCACCCCTGCCAACACGGACAGACCAAGGACCACCGATGACAACAGCACAGGGACCCCGGCCCAACGTGGAGCAACGGACAATGACCCCAGTAACAACCCCCAAGTGGGCCTACGGTCACCTGTCCGTGCCACCACAGGTCCCGCACGTGTCGCCAGGGGTGGTGGGAGGGGTGGTAGACATAGGTCGCTGTTTGCAGAGGGGCCTGGACTGCATGATGACCCACAACTGGCACACATTGCTGAGGCGTACCAGAATAGCACCGGAGAGGTCAGCCAGGTAGTGGGGATCCTCAAGGACATTCAACAGCTACAGGCTGCCCATCATGCCCGCTTGGACTCACACATGTCCCGTGTGGAGACACACATGTCCCGTGTGGAGACACACATGTCTGGCATGGAGTCCAAGTGGGACACATTGGAAGAACTGACAGCGGTGCATAGGGACATATTGACATGCCTCCGCCAGATTAGCACCAACATGGCCACACCTCCCTGTGTGCCCACAACATCTGGTGCTGCAACAACTGCAACTGCCACAGGGAGGGAGGAGGACTCTGGCATAGAGTCCTCTGCACCGCAGCAGCCTGCACATGAGGGTCCCCCCAGGAAGAAGAGGGGTCGTCCGAGGAAGGAAAACGGAGAGGCCGATGGCCATGTACATCCCCCAGGAACCCAACACCTGTTCTGGAAAATCTCCTTTGTGTGCAAACTGTTTACCCTGTTGAATGCAACACAACTCTCCCACATGACATGGGGAGCTTAAGTTGGCCCAATGTATCAGATGACTGTGGACTTTACTCAGGACATTTCTGCTACCAAGACTTCCAACTCATCTGGGAACTTTGGATTCCAATCCCAATTTACAGCACCCACCATCCTGTGCACTATCCTCACACATGTATGTAAATAAACTCACTAATACACCATACTTGCCTCTGTTGTGATTCCAACGTGGTTTTTGTCATGTAGATGGTGATCTGCTAAATGACACTGTGCATGCTAACTGCTACAGCAAGTTCAACACCGTCATGTGAGTCATGGCGACGTGACACATATGAGGGAGACACACCACTAGGGCTACACAACACATACACACCAGGGCTCATTGCCTACACTGATGTTGCCAGGAAATACAGTGGAATGCACAGACACCACACCTATTCACAGTCTGTGTTAACTAGCCCACAGGTGCAGTAAGCACATGTCAGTCAGATGTGTGACCACAGACAACGCACAACCCAAAGTGAAGCACAGGTTTATTACACATTTGCAACATGTTGTTTCCACTACAGATGCAAGGAAATCCTACGTGGCAGTGGCCACACAGTCAACAAGTGTAGAAGAAATAAAGTCCAGGGGTGTGTGGCACATCACCTGTAGGGAAACAACTGCTTCCACCCTGGAAGTTGAATCATGGTGTCGGGGGATCACAGTTCACCAAACAACTCTGAAAGTACCCTGTGAAGGACAGACATGACACACAGTCAAAAGCACGGAAGAACAGGACAGAACTGCAATACTCATGGCCAATACATGTCACAAGATACTCACAGAACACCAAGTTAGCATGTCAACACTGTTGGGGAGTACAGAGTACCTGTAAGGACACATCGCTGCACGCTTCCAGTCAAGTAGCACATGGCCACACTCAAACAACAAATCATATCACGCAAACACACATCATTGACATGACATCTCTGGATACTCACATTCAGCTGAAGAAGTTGGTGATGAGCTGTGTGCGGACATCACCATCATCATCATCATCATCACTGGCATAGTGGCCCAGGCCAGGATCCTCCACAGGTGGCGGATGTTGGTCATCGTCATCCAGGATGAGTGGCAACTCCTTCCGCACTGCCAGGTTGTGTAGCATGCAGCAGACGATGACAATCTTGCACACCTTTGCTGGGGCATATGGGAGGGCCCCTCCTGTCTGGTCCAGGCAGCGGAAGCGGCTCTTCAGGAGACCAAATGTGAGCTCGATCACTCTCCTGGTCCGACCATGTGCCTCATTGTAGCGCATCTGGGCTGGTGTCACAGGGTTCCTGAGGGGTGTCAGCAACCACAGCATGTTGGGGTATCCGGAGTCACCTACAGACAGACAATTGCACATTAGCTGAGATGGAAAAGAGGGCGGAATACAACATAGCAGAACACACACAATGGTACAAAGTCAGTACACACCGACAAGCCAGGCACGCTGATTCTGCATCTGTGACATCATCCTCGGGATGCGACTACTCCTCATCACGTAGGCATCGTGTGCCGAACCAGGGAAACGGGCACACACATGTGAGATGCTCATATCTGCAAGACATACCACCAGAGCATTGATCGAATGATAATGTTTCCTGTTCCTGTATGCCTGCTCATGTGCCTGTGGTGGTACCAAAGCCACATGTGTCCCATCAATGGAGCCAATGACATGTGCCATCCTCCCCAGGGCAAGGAAGTCACTCTTGACGTCAGTGAGTTGTTGACGTGTAGGGAAATAGATGTACTGGTTCAGGCATCTCAACATTGCCTCCAAAACATCGCGTAGCACACGGCTGAACATAGTCTGTGACATCCCACCAGCAGTCGCAACAGTGGGTTGAAAGGTACCGGTGGCAAAGAAGTGTAGGGCTGCCATCACCTTCACCTTGGGGGTCAGCGCTGTAGGGTACGGCCGGCCAGGTTGCAAATGTGGGGCCAAGCGCACTGCCAAATCCTCAATCAGCTGCCTGGTGAAGCGGTACCGTCGGATGCTGTCACGTTCCACCATCGTTGCCAGGTCAGGGAATGGTCTATGGACAGCTGGTGCCCTGCAGTGCATAGGTGAAGAAAGAAAGATTGTCAGTCACCCCACATATGTGCCATTCACCATACTCAATTTCACATGATACATCATTACGAGACACAAGTACTTGATGTGTGTGCCGTTCTGTATGGACATATATGGCACCTACATGGACATCATCTAACAACTCAGTTCAACATGTGTTGACAACAGCTTCCAGGTAGTGCTATGGGAAACCATTAGGCTGTGTCACAGTACCCATTTACTGCTGTCACGTTCCACACACACACCACAGTGACATGTCTGGACAGATGCGCCGCAGGCATCACAGCTCATTGACAGGTAGATTCCCAGTGACCCTGTCTTGCCACATGGACACTGGCATGACATGGTGTATCATGTACACGTCCGAAAAACAAACATGACTCCCACAGGTAGTGGCCCCTGTTGCCTCCGCAGGACAGACATGGACGTCTGTGACACACACACGCACAACATCAAAGTCCATGCACAAACAACGTTGATGTGGAGACTGTCTCCCATTGTGCACATGGAATCAGAGACATCGGAAACACAACATGCACACAGACTGTGGAGGGCCATCACTATTGTGGCAATGGGTCACCCTGTGACGTACATGACTTCCCACATGGGACTCTGGGGGTATGTGACATGTCATACACATACACAACCTGGAAATGTGACCATGCCACATGCTCCGAAATGAACAGTTGCACATCACAGTGGTCATGTGCACAACACACAAAGGATCCTGTCCCCATGAACACATGCACAGCCTGGGAGTGGCTGCCCCCAAGTGCCACCCCAAAAACCACATGTTTACCCCCATTCACAGAAAAGTTAATGCAGCCTTACATGCCTTAGGATACAGTGTGGACTGGGTGTGGTGTTGTAGGTGTGCCCCTGAGTCCCTGGCAAGTATATGTGGCTGGCATACGTTCACCAGTGACAAGCATGGTGACATATGCGAGTGACCTGTACAGGGACGCGTTGTACAGCAATGGATCGATCGGTGTGCACGCACTGGCCATTGCATCTGTTGTGAGCGGGTACGCATTGTTTCCCGGAATACGCGTTGTACAGCAATGGACCGATCGGTGTGCACGCACTGGCCATTGAATCTGTTGTGAGCGGGTACGCGTTGTTTCCCGGAATACGCGTTGTACAGCAATGGACCGATCGGTGTGCACGCACTGGCCATTGAATCTGTTGTGAGCGGGTACGCGTTGTACAGCAATGGACCGATCGGTGTGCACGCACTGGCCATTGAATCTGTTGTGAGCGGGTACGTGTTGTTTCCCGGAATACGCGTTGTACAGCAATGGACCGATCGGTGTGCATGCACTGGCCATTGCATCTGTTGTGAGCGGTGTGCACGCGTTGTACAGCAATGGACCGATCGGTGTGCACACACTGGCCATTGAATCTGTTGTGAGCGGGTACGCGTTGTTTCCCGGAATACGCGTTGTACAGCAATGGACCGATCGGTGTGCACGCACTGGCCATTGAATCTGTTGTGAGCGGGTACGCGTTGTACAGCAATGGACCGATCGGTGTGCACGCACTGGCCATTGAATCTGTTGTGAGCGGGTACGCGTTGTACAGCAATGGACCGATCGGTGTGCACGCACTGGCCATTGCATCTGTTGTGAGCGGGTACGCGTTGAACAGCAATGGACCGATCGGTGTGCACGCACTGGCCATTGCATCTGTTGTGAGCGGGTACGCGTTGTACAGCAATGGACCGATCGGTGTGCACGTACTGGCCATTGAATCTGTTGTGAGCGGGCACGCGTTGTACAGCAATGGACCGATCGGTGTGCACGCACTGGCCATTGAATCTGTTGTGAGCGGGTACGCGTTGTTTCCCGGAATACGCGTTGTACAGCAATGGACCGATCGGTGTGCATGCACTGGCCATTGAATCTGTTGTGAGCGGGTACGCGTTGTACAGCAATGGACCGATCGGTGTGCCGCACTGGCCATTGAATCTGTTGTGAGCGGGTACGCGTTGTACAGCAATGGACCGGTCGGTGAGCACGCACTGGCCATTGCATCTGTTGTGAGCGGGTACGCGTTGTACAGCAATGGACCGATCGGTGTGCACGCACTGGCCATTGCATCAATGGACCGATCGGTGTGCACGCACTGGCCATTGCATCTGTTGTGAGCGGGTACGCGTTGTACAGCAATGGACCGATCGGTGTGCACGCACTGGCCATTGAATCTGTTGTGAGCGGGTATGCGTTGTTTCCCGGAATACGCGTTGTACAGCAATGGACCGATCGGTGTGCACGTACTGGCCATTGCATCTGTTGTGAGCGGGTACGCGTTGTACAGCAATGGACCGATCGGTGTGCACGCACTGGCCATTGCATTTGATGTGAGCGTGTACGCGTTGTCTTTTGAAATACGCGTTGTACAGCAATGGTCCGGACGGTGCGCATGCATTGGCTAGGGCCTGGCATGGCAACGGACGCGTTTTCGAAGCTGTAACGAGTTTGATGCAGTGAATTCAGTTGGCCAGCCACAACAATGTTGCAAAGACATGGGTGTCATGAAGTTTAACTTTTGAAGGATGCTGTGGGCGTGTATAAGTGGTGCAATTCCATGGATTGGCCAGATTCAGAAGATGCAAACGACTTGGACCTATCACTTTGGACACATGGGACAGTATCTGCCTCTGCAGCACACATATAATGCTGGCTGTTCCCCTGAGAGCTCACTTGCCTGCACTACATGCTCCAGGACGACATCTGCCACCAACACTGATGCTGTCTCTGCAACCTCTGGCTACTGCAATGGCACGTACTGTGGAGAGAGCCCCAGCCTTCAGCCTTGAGGAGAAACAGGCCCTGCTGGACAGCCTCCTTCCACAGTACAGCAAGCTGTATGGGAAACCAGGGGAGCAGGTGAGTGTGCTGTCCACTGCCTTACTAATTGTGCATGTTGTCTGACTAGCAAGACTTACAGTGTGCACACCACTGGCTAGCATGCTCACTAAGTAGCTCTCCCCCCCCCCAAAGTGTGTAGTTACATGCACTGAACAGGTACAGTGCAGTAACAGTGCATTCCAACAAGGTTTACTTCCCATGCAATGATACCATGTAGTAACTGCTGGCAAACTGTTCATAGCCATCGTTGCACTGCCTGTGTACATCATATGCCCCTGTGATTGAGACATGTATATCCAACTGTGTGATGCATGTATATGTTGCATGTGTAGTAATGGCATTTTCACTTTGTCATCCTCACAGGTTGATGCCCACCAGAAGCAGGAAATCTGGCTGACCATCGCCCGGGCAGTAAGATTTGTGGGGGTCTACAAGCGCCGGATCCGCAACTGCCAGAAGAGGTGGCAGGACCTTCGGGCTGGACCTGGAGGATCGCAAGGGTCCAGCTGAAGCTGTCGCCTCCTCGCAGGAGGGGCGGACACCGGACCCTGACCCCCCACATGCTCAGGATCCTGGCGGTGGTCTTCCCTGACCTGGATGGGCAGCTGAAGGCCAGACAGCAGCAAGGAGGGGGTGAGTCCATGACTGCACTGTGCACTTTGTCTGACATGCTATGTGCCCTCCTCTGGCCTGGTTAAACTTCCACAGTACATCAGTATTGTGGTCCAGGACCCATGTCCCTCAATTGTGACATGCCCACTCCTCATCTGATACGCATATGTGTGGCCCTTACAGTCAGGAAATTGTGTCACTTGGGTACTGTGTCATTGCATTTTGCTTCGCTCAAGGTGGGGGACAGCATTTGTTCCCGTGACTATGTTGTGGGATTCATGGGTGGGTCAATTGCTTACACAATGCCTAAGTTCTGACATGTAATCTGGGTGTAACTTTGATATGTGGTCCACTTGCTGATCTGAATCACCACATGTCCCTGGGGTATTTGGCACACCCCCATGCTGCGGGTGGGAACAATGTTTGGGCCTCAGGAGTATGTATATCAAGTGTGTCACACATGCTTAGCCACCTGCCTACTGTCCAGGGCTCATCCCTCTTTCAGTTGGAGCAGGACAGTCATGCCTACTCCAGGGCATACAATAGACTCTGTACTCCCACTCCCATGTATCAGCTGACATGTTGTGATCAGTGACATGTTCCCTCAGGTGTCTGCCTCTGTGTCATTGTGCCATGGCTTCGTTGTCAGGACTACTGGGATGTTTATCGTTTAGGGCTCAGCATGCCATCTGAGATGTGACCATGAGAGACGATACTTCTGTGACTCATAGGTGTTTGATCATTTGACTGTGCACACAGGTGTATGCGACTGTGAACTTCAGGCAGCTGTTTTACATTCACAGCAGACTGTGAGGTGCTCAGGTTCATAGAGTTGTGTTTCATGTCTCCCATATGTCCAATTGGCATGACGTGGCCAAATAAGAGTTCAGATGATGTGGTGTGTGGGGGATGGACATGTGCACTTGTCAGCTACATAACTTGCATTCCCCATTTCCTAGGAATGTGACACAGTGCAGACTGTTGTTGGCTGGCTGCCATGCCCATGTGACTGGAGACAGTGATGTATGACTTTGCAGGCATGCCTGTGCCATGGCATTTAACTTCCTAAGAGTGATCCTGCAGGGGAGTTACATGTGCAACATGCACCCCATTGTGGCATTGACTATCCGGACATGGGTGCATCATGGTGTCTGGTGCTGGTATGCATCACATGCATTTCTAATTAGACTCTGGCCATCCCTTTACCCGGACACCTGTACTAACTCAGTGGCAAGAGATGTGATGTGTGCATGTTCACATACTTCACCGTGTTCTCTGCAATGTCCAACAACTGTGTACATGGTGCTTGTGTCCACACTGGGGTATTACCATCCAACAGGCACCAGACAGATGGATGCAAGGGCAGGAGGGGTGTGAGTGCCATGGTTGACCATCAGACTGACAATTGGCTTCTCCTAATCTGTGTGAGGACTTTTGGCAATGTTCAACTGAGGATGCCAGGGCTTGCTCTGTAATGTGCTGTACTTACTGTGGTGTGTGCGGACAGTGCAGGTGACTGATGTTTGTCTGTTTCCCTAATTGTTTGCAGATACATCCATGGCCACAGGAGGGGACAGCTCCACGGACCAGGAGGAGCTGCAGAGCCAGACTGGGTCAGCAGGCGATGAGTGGTCGGAGGGACCCAGTGGCACGGAGGGCGAGGGGAGCCACACCGAGGAGTCCTCAGCACCATCAACCTCAGCTGAGGACCACAGCAGCTCGGAGGATGACTCCCTTGTGGAGGCGGGTGTCAGCAGCCACCACACCCCAGCTAGTATGTCTGGCCCCGCCACCACCACCACCACCGCCCTCCCATTGGCTCCCATTCCAGAGGTCCGTGGAGGCTCCCGTGTCCGGGAGCGGGTCTCCTTCGTGCCAGGCACTGCACCCCCTGCCCCTGTGTCCCCTGCTGCCCTGAGTGAGGAGTCTGTGTACCTACTTCAGCAGCTCCATGTAGGGCAGACAGCAATGCTGAGTGTCCTCCATGCACACACCACCCTGTTGACACAGCTGGTGTCGTTCATGGAGGGCATCTCGACGGGCATGTCTGCCCTACAGAGGAGCAATAGGTCCATGGACTCCTCCCTGACGGCAGCAGTGTCCCTCCTCCAACAGTCCATCACCCCTCCTACCTCTGCCCCATCCACACTTCCTGGCACCCTACCTGTCCCAAGCACATGCACACCTGCACAATCACCCAAACACACAGACACGAGCAGCACAGAAACACACAGAACAAGGGCAAAACGTGCACACAAGCATCCTCAGGGGACTGATACCACACCCACAGGGGATGGGGAACAGACACACACACAGGCATCCACACTCACTCCGCAGTCCTCAAAATCCTCTCCCTCCAAGACCCCTTCCCTTGCCTCACCTGCAACCCCACCTACAAAGCAGCTCTTCCTCTGTGACCTCGGCCTCTTCCCCTCCGATCCCGCTGATCCAGCATACAGGGGGAAGAGGAAGTCCACCCACACAGAGGGGAGTGCCCCTCGCCCCCAGACACCCTCCCCCAGGCGCAGACAGCCTGAGGCCCCCACCCGCAAGTCCCCCCGGTCCCGGAAGAGCAAGACCCTGCCACCGCCCTGCAGCTCAACCACACTGTCTCCTTCCTCCATCCCTCAGTCACCCACAACACAGGTTCCCCCACCACACCCTGTCCCAGGTTCCCCCACCCACAGATACACCATCCCCAAAATGATGCGGCCTTCTCCTCCTACCACTTGCTCTTCCAGCACCACACCCCCGCTGCACATGTTTGTGCCACTGGTGTGGAGACCGTGTCCTCCCCTCTGTCCTGCCCACCTTACCTGAACCCCATTCTACTCCCCCGGAGATGGGCACTGCAGTGCCCAAGTCAGACGGGGTGGTAGTGGACTCCACTGCAGTGCCCATCTCCGGGGGAGTAGAATGGGGAACCTGTCCACTCCATCTGGCCGGACCACTGCAGTCGTGCCGGCACCCACACCATCTGACTCATGCCCCCCAGTTGTGCTGGCACACACCATGTCAGACACCTCCACTGCTCCACTGCAGTTGTCAGTGACTATCCACCACCAGCCACCCCTTCCCTGCCTCCTTCTGGTGAGCCCTGATCCTGTCCCTGCGGTGCCTGGCCTGCCCCCCCCGTATACCCCTCCGAGGGGAATGTCCCTGCTCCATATTAGTGCAGGCAAGCAGAGGGTGACATCTGCCACTGTCACCCTGTTCGGACTGAACTGTTGGACTGGCCATTGGCCTTTGTATTTTTGCAGTACTTTCTTTTTTCAGACACATATGCTGAATAAAGCTCCTTTCTGTTCTCTGGTGGTTTTGCTTCAGATGTACTTGATGTTGATGATGCTAACCACGCCCTTGCTGCAGTGATGGTGTTATTTGGTATCATGAAAATGAAGTGTTACTGTGCAGGACCCCATGTGGTCCAGGGGGAATGTGTCCTATCCTGGTGTGTAGCCATGTCATCCTTTGCAGCAATATGAGGGTGTCATGTTTTCAATATTTGCCAATGGGATTTCCTACATTTATTTGCAATGTCACATCTGTGGCTCACACCCCTGCACATCAGTTGTGCTTGCCATTGTTCAATTTGTCTGTTTCCCTGCCGTGTGACCATCTCCACTGGACATGCAAGTTTGGGCATCAATGGGGAAGGACTCATCTGTTTTATCAGTGCAACTTGCTATACATGTGTGTTGGATCTGTGCAGATGATTTCGGTGACACTCCCATGACCAGGCTGATGTGACGAGAGCCTTCATTTTGTGCTAATTGTTGACTGAGTGACCAAGTGTACTGCTGACATGATAGAGCCCTGCAGAGACAACGTATGGCACAGCTTTCCTTACACAGGAGTGGAGTCCCCTCATGGCAGTGTGTAATTCCGTGACATTGCCTGAGCCCAAGGTGTGTGTTGTGTGAGCATGTCTGTGTGTGTTCACTTCCATTTTGCAACACAGGCTGGGATCCCTAGTGATGTTCCTGTTTGTGATGCTTGCTGAGTTGACCTAAGTTCCCCCCAAATCTTCGCCCTGGGTTCTCTGTGATGTGGGTGCATGGCACATTACTGGTCATCAGGGTGTCATCCATAGGTGTGTTTGCTGTCAGGGCTGAGTTTGTGGGCAAACGCAGATGAGACACAGTCAGGATTCCCCTTGGCACTTGTTGGTTACACAAGTCATGTGATTTAAATTTTGTGTTACCTTTCAGTGATTGTGACATGTTGTGTGTGTGACTGCTGCCACTCCTCAGGGTCAGAGCTGCAATGTTGGAAGTTGTCTATGTGTGTTCTTGGTGGGTGACCTTGGCTTCTTCATTGGTGTGTGACTGTGGCCGGGATCCCATTGGTTGGTGTGGATTTGACGTCATGCCCATGTACAGCGTACTGTGCAGTGTGTCAGACATTCACAAGTCTTGTTGACTGGCCATGTGTGATGGGTATCTCCACCTTAGTTCCCCCCACCACCCCTGGGATTGTCATGGGTGCATGTGCAATGTCACCAGTCCATGTGAGCTTCACTGCTGCACATTGGTGGAGGTCAAGGTGTGTGGTGTTGAGTGTGTGCAAATGAGAGTTGTTGCACGGCTAGACCCCTACCTCCATGTTGGCCTTGGCTGACAGGCCGTGCTGATTGCTTTGTGCTTGTGTAGGTGTGATGGTAGATAGTTGTTCAGGAAACATGACTGTGGTTCACTGTGTGTACGACATCTACCTTTGTCATCACACTGGGATTATCATGCAGACCAGTGTCACCACAATGTGGGGTCCCTGGGGGTAGTGCTGTGGTGGATCTGTCTCTTGCTGTGTTAGTTGCTGTTCCTACAAGCTTGTGTGACATTTGTAATTTGTGCTCCCTCTCATCTGACAATGCCTGATTGCCCACATAGGGGAATCAGATCCATGAGTTACTTTTGTGTGGCACTGTATACACATCTGTGTAATAGGGATTCAGGCCTCCTCATGTGTTGTGTGGTTGCCTGGGGACACTGGCACACCCCCCCCATCACCTGTTGTGTTTGATATGCAGTGTGTGTTAACCTTCACTCACCTGAAATCCAGGCGTTCCAGATGAGAGATGAGAAGATATTTTCCTATGCCCCCTAAGACCTAGTTCCTCCTAAACCTTTGTCAATAATCAGCTTGGATTCTTAGGTCCTCGGGGAAGGGGAAAAAGGGACAAAAGAACCAAAACGATAAATAAAAGGACACTCTCGCCACTCTCTTCACTTCAGTAAGAACACATCTGACGGCAACCTCTTTCACGGTCCATTGACTATAAAACAATAAACAACAATAAGTGCAGCACTATTTACTTCTAATACAATCATCCACATGTATCTAGCGTTAATGCTATTCTTTGCCCTGTCAATACCTTTGCGTTTATCCTTTATATTCAAGAGATGATTTAAAAATGCTTGTCTCTCTCTCTTTCTCTTTTCTGTAACAAATATAAACACATCAGTTTAAAATCATTCGTATTGCACCTTACATAAATGTGCACCTCGTTTTAGATCACTTACATAACGTCAGGTTTCTTGTGACGCTTTACAAATGCCCCAAATAAGAAACAAAGAGAGCGAAATTGTTCTTTGCAATGATTGAGTCACAGAGCCTTCTTTCAGTAACTCTGTTGTAACCCTTGCGTTGTTTTTCTCTTTTGTGTGTCTTAGGTCTTTAGTTAGAAGATCGTGGCAGGAAGGCTTACTTCAGCCAAACAGTTTTGAGATAAGTATCTCCTATTTCACAATTTTAATTGTCTTTCATGCATGCATGCGAGCGCGCTCCGCAAGCGGAACGTTCTTACTTGTCTGTTGATTCTGTTTCTTCTTTTTCTCCGTTGCAGGTCGGATGAAAAAACTGGACCAGCAAATGAGCGCCGGAAGATTGTCGGGGGATGGACCAGGAAATGAATCGCCAAGGCAGAGGAGTGCAACGAAAGCCGGAAGAAAACCGGAAGTCGAAGATGAGACCAGAGCGCTGCAGCATCGTCGGGAGATTCCAGGTAAGTGGAGATGCTGGATAGCGGTAACGAACACAAGCATGCGTAAGCGGGGGCGGCAGTCTTTTATAGCTGCAGAAGGGTGGGGTTTCTCTGCACGTTGCTAGACACGTCTAACAGCGTAAAAGGAAAGCAACGTGCACACAAGGCAGCGCACCTGTTCTCTGTTGCTCGAGTCCAGTGACAGTCTTATGGAAACAAAAAATAAAGCACTGACAAATACAAATAGCAGCAGAATCGGAAGCTCAATCGTTTTAACATGGGTTTACAAAAAAGGCAACATTGACCAGTTACAAAGCAATGCTGACAATAGGGATGGTGTTACCACAGAGTAAACCTGACCAGTTAAACACAGTTTGGTCAAGCTTACCTTGCTGTGATTAACACTTGGTCAAACAGTTCTTTTCAATCTGAATCTGGAGGGCTATTACGACGGCTGCGCTCTACAAACCCCAACAGTCGCTCCCTCAAAGGCCTCCCCACTGGCCGTGGTTTGTGTGGATTTCTGAGGTAAAAGGCTCTAATCAACCGAGAGGCGTGCACTGCCGAAGCCGGTTCCCAAGAGTTTTCTTCTACTTCCAAGCAATCAAGTAGTGCAACTTTCCTTGCAGCCGTTTTGCATCTAGGATTTTCTGAACCTCATACTCTAAACGCCCATCTATAACAACAGGAGGAGGAGGGGGGTCTTGTCTAGTAAGCGGATTATAAGTTTTCAGTAACGATACATGAAAGGTAGGATGCACAGAATACTCGGGGGGTAAGAGTAGTTTTACTGATACGGGGGTCAATATTTGAATGACTCTAAAGGGCCCAATATATTTAGGCTGCAGTTTCCTAGGTCCTGCTAATTGTAAATTCTTGGTGGACAACCACACCTTGTCTCCTACCTTAAAATTAGGGGCTGGAATTCTATGTTTATCAGCTTGAGTTTTCATTCGTTCCTTGTACTTTGTTAAATGTTTCACTGCTCTTGCCTGTATGTCTAATAAATTGTGTAATCGATCCGTTACGGCTGGTAAACAAGACCGTTCTACAGACAGAGGTAGCGATTTGGGATGAAAACCTTGTAAAAAGTAGAATGGGGAACATTGTGTTGACACATGAATGCTATTGTTGTAACAGAATTCAGCTAGAGCTAAAGCCTTGTCCCAGTGACTAGTGAATTCTGCCATTAGGCATCGTAGGGTTTGTAATAAGGTCTGGTTCGCCCTTTCCGTCTGGCCATCAGTTTCTGGGTGATAAGCTGTGGACAGAGCTACCTTTACCTTCAATAACTCACAAAAGTGTTTCCAGAACTTTGACATGAATTGACTACCTCTGTCCGAAACAATCTTATTTGGCAAGCCATGTAATCTCACAATCTGCGATAGGAAGATATGACTAAACTCCATTGCAGAGGGGAGTTTTGATAAGGGAACAAAATGGGCCATTTTGGACAAATAATCCACCACCACCAAAATTGTGTTGTGACCATTTTACAACGGAAGTCCAGTGATAAAATCCACACTTATCGTGTGCCAGGGTTGGGGGGGCACAGGTAAGGGTTGGAGTAAACCAGCAGGAGCGGTGTGAGAGGATTTATTACTGGCACAAATGGGACAGGTCGCCACAAATTCTTTAACATCTTTTACTAAAGTAGGCCACCAAAAATGTTTCCGACAATTTTCTAACGTTTTCTGAGCTCCAGGATGACCAGAAAGAGGTGACTCATGATTCCACTGCATAACCTTTAGTTGTAAGTCTGCACTAGGTACATATAACAAATCTTCATGGTAAAGCAGACCTTCTTGGAGGAATTCTTTGAGTCTTGTAACCACTCTTTCACTCGTTCCTTTAAATGTAGTTGTCTAATCTGAGTCATAAAATCAGGGGAACTTAAAGGTGCTACAATTTTTTGTGGTGGAATAATAGAGGGATTATCTGTCTCTTTCTTAGACTCAATTGTGTGCCCGTACCTAGACAACAGATCCGATAACACCTGTTTGGTACCTGGTCTGAATGTGATTACAAAATCAAAGGAGCTAAAGAAATTCAACCAACGCATCTGTCGAGGAGTGAGAGCTTTTACTGAACTAAAAATTGCAAATTCTTATGGTCACTAAAAATTGTAACCGGGAATTTGGCTCCCATCAAATGGTGACGCCATTCAGTGAATACTAATTTGATTGCCAACAATTCTCTTTCCATGACTGTGTAATTTTGCTCTGCTGGAAGCATCTTCTTTGAATAAAAGGCCACGGGATGCAACTGACCATCCTGTTCATCCCTTTGAGAGAGAACCCCCCACAGCCACCTGTGAAGCGTCAGCTTCCACAAAAAATGGCAAATCTGGATTAGGATGTCGGAGCACCGGTGCTGAAGTAAATTTTTCTTTTAAGGTTTGAAAAGCCTGTGAGGCCTCCTTAGACCAGTCGAATGGCTGTCCTTTCTTTAACAGTTTTGTAATGGGAACCACTGTTTCTGCAAATTGAGGGATGAAGCGTCTGTAAAAATTGGCAAAGCCCAAAACTCGTTGAACCTCTTTCACCGAAGAGGGTTCTGGCCAATCTAAAATAGCACTCACCTTTTTCTTGTCCATCATAATACCAGCAGGTGAGAGACAATAACCAAGGAATTCCACCTGTCTTGTGTTAAACACACATTTTTCAAGTTTTACAAAAAGGTGGTTGTCTTGCAATTTTGCTAACACGGCCTTAACTTGCTGAGTATGTTCTGCTTCATTCTTGGAATAAATCAAGATATCGTCAATATATACGATCACACTTATGTCCAAAAATTCGTTTAGCACTTCGTTAATAAAAAACTGAAATGCAGCGGGGGCATTGCACAGGCCAAAGGGCATGACGGTGTACTCAAACAATCCAAATTTAGTTCTGAATGCCGTCTTCCACTCGTCATGCTCCTTTACTCGTACAAGATGATATGCCCCCCGCAAGTCCAACTTGGTATAGATTGTTGAATCTCTCAACTGGTCTAACAATACGGGTATTAATGGTAAAGGATATTTATTCTTTATAGTGATCTTATTCAATCCACGATAATCGAGACAAGCTCTCAAGCCACCATCTCTCTTCGGGATAAAAAATAAAGGCGAAGAGACAGGGGACGTGGAGTGACGGATGAAACCTAATTCCAGAAGTTCATCCAAATATGATCTTAGACATTTTGTTTCTTCCTCAGATAGCGCATACACTCTACTGTTGGGTAGAGGAGCTCCTGGTATCAAGTCTATGCGACAATCATATGGTCTGTGAGGGGGCAGAACAGTGGCCTTGATATGGTCAAACACGTCTGTAAAGTCCTGATACTCAGGTGGAATGAGACTTGCAGTGACTAACGAATTTGCACAATGAACAATGGTTTCGAACTCTTCGTGGGCTACTTGGTAACATTGGGCCTTGCAGAATAGTGAATTCAGGGTTACTGTTCTAGTCTCCCAATTTATTAATGGGTTATGTGTGATAAGCCAAGGAACTCCTAATATAACCCCAAAGGCAGGGGTATCAATCAGATCAAAACTAATGGACTCCGTATGTCCATTTTGACAAACCATGACCATAGGCTCTGTTTGATGGGTTATTTCTCCTGAAGACAGAGCAGTGCCATCTACAGCGCATACCGGTTCTGGTTGTTCTTTAAGTCTAACGGGCATCTGAAGTTTCTGGGCTAGTTGATTACCAACGAAATTTCCGGTTGCTCCTGAATCCAATAGGACTGACACAGTATGTCTTATTTTGGCATTCAATATTAGAATGACTTGAATTATAAAATGTTTTGGTATTCTGGGTACAAACTTGAGTCGAGATTGGGAGATCTTAGTCTGATGCTGCCTCGTGCAATTGATCTCCTTCCTTGACGAGTTACCTAGTTTTCCTGCTCAGAAGGGTTCTTTGCTGCTACGCTAACCTTTTTAGGGGTTTTTGGTTTAGTAGGACATTCTTTTGCAAAGTGACCGGACCGACCACAATACAGACACAGGTTTAATTTTCTACGTCGTTCTTTTTCTTCTGGAGGTGAGTGGCCCCTTAATTATACCTATCTGCATGGGTTCTGACTCGGTTTGTTTGACTTCGGCCTCTTTCTTTTCTGTCTTTAGCCACGTTAACCTATTTTCAACTCTGATCTTGTCACCTTTTCTTTCGTTTAGCCTATGGTCTAATTTAACCACCAGATCAACAAAGTCGGAATATTCATCTGGAAGGTCCACTATGTGGGCCAGGGCGTCTTTTAACTCATCACGCAATCCACGATAAAACAGAGATATGCGTTTTTCTTCTGGCCATTGAGTCTCTGTTAACAGACGATTGAAATGAGTTAAATACGTCAAAAGGTCTTTACCAGATTGTTTCAAGTTCAGCAGCTCATTATCACTAGCTTGTACATACGTATGTTTAGCAAACAATTTAGTCATAGTTTGTTTAAACAATGGCCAATTATATAGCACCTGATCATTTCTGTCTATATAAGGTATCGACCAGTTTGCAGCAGTGCCTCCCAGGTATGAAAGCACAAACGCCACCTTAGCTGCGTCAGACACAAAAGCCTGAGGTTTACACATAAAATGTAATTGGCATTGACTAATGAAGATATTAAACTTTGCATTGTCACCCAAAAACCGTTCCGGGGCCGATAAAGGCACCGTAGGCGGAACTGCAACTGTGACCTGTATTGGTGTCGTGCTCTCTTCGGTATTCCTAAAAGAACTTGTCGTTTTAGGTTTGGTTCCTGTCTCAAAGGATGAGGTAAAGGGGGGAACTGTTATATTTGACCAAGCCAAATCCCTGGGTTTATAACGTATGACTTCTTGTCGCAATTCTAAGTTTTCTTGCTTTAGCTTCTGCATTTCTAACTGCATAGACTGTAACAATCCTGCAACAGTTCTATCAGTCTCGGTATCCTCAAATAAGGCTTGCGCCATGTCACGGGAATCTATATGATCTCTGTTTGGGTCCATCTCTCAACTAGAACTTTAATGTTGTGAAGGCTTGTGTTTCTGTTAACCTTCACTCACCTGAAATCCAGGCGTTCCAGATGAGAGATGAGAAGATATTTTCCTATGCCCCCTAAGACCTAGTTCCTCCTAAACCTTTGTCAATAATCAGCTTGGATTCTTAGGTCCTCGGGGAAGGGGAAAAAAGGGACAAAAGAACCAAAACGATAAATAAAAGGACACTCTCGCCACTCTCTTCACTTCAGTAAGAACACATCTGACGGCAACCTCTGTCGCGGTCCATTGCCTATAAAACAATAAACAACAATAAGTGCAGCACTATTTACTTCTAATACAATCATCCACATGTATCTAGCGTTAATGCTATTCTTTG
The DNA here is from genome assembly GCA_963921515.1 of Calotriton arnoldi. Lineage (NCBI taxonomy): Eukaryota > Metazoa > Chordata > Amphibia > Caudata > Salamandridae > Calotriton > Calotriton arnoldi. The sequence continues at coordinate 1,192,350 of CAWUFW010001798.1, forward strand.
CCCTGTCAATACCTTTGCGTTTATCCTTTATATTCAAGAGATGATTTAAAAATGCTTGTCTCTCTCTCTTTCTCTTTTCTGTAACAAATATAAACACATCAGTTTAAAATCATTCGTATTGCACCTTACATAAATGTGCACCTCGTTTTAGATCACTTACATAACGTCAGGTTTCTTGTGACGCTTTACAAATGCCCCAAATAAGAAACAAAGAGAGCGAAATTGTTCTTTGCAATGATTGAGTCACAGAGCCTTCTTTCAGTAACTCTGTTGTAACCCTTGCGTTTTTTTTCTCTTTTGTGTGTCTTAGGTCTTTAGTTAGAAGATCGTGGCAGGAAGGCTTACTTCAGCCAAACAGTTTTGAGATAAGTATCTCCTATTTCACAATTTTAATTGTCTTTCATGCATGCATGCGAGCGCGCTCCGCAAGCGGAACGTTCTTACTTGTCTGTTGATTCTGTTTCTTCTTTTTCTCCGTTGCAGGTCGGATGAGGAAACTGGACCAGGAAATGAGCGCCGGAAGATTGTCGGGGGATGGACCAGGAAATGAATCGCCAAGGCAGAGGAGTGCAACGAAAGCGGGAAGAAAACCGGAAGTCGAAGATGAGACCAGAGCGCTGCAGCGTCGTCGGGAGATTCCAGGTAAGTGGAGATGCTGGATAGCGGTAACGAACACAAGCATGCGTAAGCGGGGGCGGCAGTCTTTTATAGCTGCAGAAGGGTGGGGTTTCTCTGCACGTTGCTAGACACGTCTAACAGCGTAAAAGGAAAGCAACGTGCACACAAGGCAGCGCACCTGTTCTCTGTTGCTCGAGTCCAGTGACAGTCTTATGGAAACAAAAATAAAGCACTGACAAATACAAATAGCAGCAGAATCGGAAGCTCAATCGTTTTAACATGGGTTTACAAAAAGGCAACATTGACCAGTTACAAAGCAATGCTGACAATAGGGATGGTGTTACCACAGAGTAAACCTGACCAGTTAAACACAGTTTGGTCAAGCTTACCTTGCTGTGATTAACACTTGGTCAAACAGTTCTTTTCAATCTGAATCTGGAGGGCTATTACGACGGCTGCGCTCTACAAACCCCAACAGTGTGAGTCTGCCTGTTTGTGTTTGTGCATTTGCACCACTGCATTGGCATTTCTTTAGTGTGCCATTGGCTGTATGTTGTTTGGTGGGTTTCCCCTGCTGTCCCTGGGACTCCTAGGTCATCAGTCAGCATAATGATCATGGTTTGTATGTCCTATAGCTGCCATGGAATGGTATTTGTTCACCTGACATCTACGGTCTCCACAGGATATCTACATTTGTGTGTCCATTGGTGCTGATGTGTGGGTCTGCATTATGATGGTCACTTCTGTCATTGTGTAATTCGTGAATGTTGACAATGTGAGCCCCCATGGGTGAGGTTTGTCTGCACATGGCCAAAGCGATGTTTCATTGGCACTGCACTGTTTGCCTCACCCAATCTATGTTGCTATGGGACACAAGCACTACTATGCCACTGATCTGTTTGTTGTTGTGTGACCAGGAATCATCCATGCAGTTTGGCATTTGCAGTTTTTCACATGACAACACTTACATTTTGGTCACAGTGGTGATGGGGCTTTAGACCCCATTGCCACAATGTTCAAAATGTGCTTCAGCTATGGACCCCACACTTACATTTTGGTCACTGTGGTGATGGGGTGTTAGACCCCATTGCCACAATGTTCAAAATGTGCTTCAGCTATGGACCCCACACTTACAGTTTGGTCACTGTGGTGATGGGGTGTTAGACCCCATTGCCACAATGTTCAGAATGTGCTTCAGCTATGGACCCCACACTTACCTTTTGGTCACTGTGATGATGGGGTTTTAGACCCCATTGCCACAATGTTCAAAATGTGCTTCAGCTATGGACCCCACACTTACATTTTGGTCACTGTGATGATGGGGTGTTAGACCCCATTGCCACAATGTTCAAAATGTGCTTCAGCTATGGACCCCACACTTACATTTTGGTCACTGTGGTGATGGGGTGTTAGACCCCATTGCCACAATGTTCAGAATGTGCTTCAGCTATGGACCCCACACTTACCTTTTGGTCACTGTGATGATGGGGTGTTAGACCCCATTGCCACAGTGGTCATGGTCTGCTTGCATTGTGGAGGCCACACACATTTATGTGTGACACGTGATAGGGGGTCACATTGTATGTTCAATGTCATGTTCAGTGTTGTAGGCATTTGACACAGACTACATCCGCTTGTCATGGTGTTGGGGGGTAGTATTTTTCAGACATTCCTTATGTTGGAGTATGCTGGTTGTGTCATGCATTACCCATCCTATGAGTAGGGGTTGTGTGGGTGGTAGGCATCCAGGCCCACATGAGTTGGGGTGGTGGTAGTGGTAGGCATCCATCCCCCTATGAGTGGGGATGGTAGTAGTGACAGGCATCCAGGCCCCCATGAGTAGTGGTGGTGGTAGTGGTAGGCATCTATCCCCCTATGAGTGGGGATGGTAGTAGTGACAGGCATCCAGGCCCCCATGAGTAGAGGTGGTGGTAGTGGTAGGCATCCATCCCCCTATGAGTGGGGATAGTAGTAGTGACAGGCATCCAGGCCCCCCTGACTAGGGGTGGTGGTAGTGGTAGGCATCCAGGCCCCCTGAGTAGGGGTGGTGGTAGTGGTAGGCATCCATCCCCCTATGAGTGGGGATGGTAGTAGTGACACGCATCCAGGCCCCCTGAGTAGGGGTGGTGGTAGTGGTAGGCATCCATCCCCCTATGAGTGGGGATGGTAGTAGTGACAGGCATCCAGGCCCCCATGAGTAGGGGTGGTGGTAGTGGTAGGCATCCATCCCCCTATGAGTGGGGATGGTAGTAGTGACAGGCATCCAGGCCCCCTGAGTAGGGGTGGTGGTAGTGGTAGGCATCCAGGCCCCCTGAGTAGGGGTGGTGGTAGTGGTAGGCATCCATCCCCCTATGAGTGGGGATGGTAGTAGTGACAGGCATCCAGGCCCCCATGAGTAGGGGTTGTGGTAGTGGTAGGCATCCAGGCCCCCCTGAGTAGGGTGGTGGTAGTGGTAGGCATCCATCCCCCTATGAGTGGGGATGGTAGTAGTGACAGGCATCCAGGCCCCCCTGAGTAGGGGTGGTGGTAGCGGTAGGCATCCAGGCCCCCCTGAGTAGGGGTGGTGTTAGTGGTAGGCATCCATCCCCCTATGAGTGGGGATGGTAGTAGTGACAGGCATCCAGGCCCCTCTGAGTAGGGGTGGTGGTAGTGGTAGGCATCCAGGCCCCCTGAGTAGGGGTGGTGGTAGTGGTAGGCATCCATCCCCCTATGAGTGGGGATGGTAGTAGTGGCAGGCATCCATCCCCCTATGAGTGGGGATGGTATTAGTGGTAGGCATCCATCCCCCTATGGGTGTGTATGGCATTGGTGATAGCCATCCCGCCCCTATGGTTCTGCTGTTGCTAGTGTACGTCATTTGTGCATCCCTATGTGTGTGTGACATATTTCGGGTACGTGTCGTTTGTTTGTGTTGTGGATGTTTGACTTACCGTCTGCGCCGTACGCGTCCGTACCGGTCCCGGTAATAGATGTAGAGTATTGGTAGGACCTGCGCGATGGGATTCATGGTTGGGTCGTCTCGTTCGGGTTTCTCGTGGCTTCGACTCGTACTCGCCGCTGGCTTGTTCGTCTCGTCGCCGTGGATCGTCTTGTGGCGCGAATCGGAGCTTATGTACAGCTCTCCCGGATGCTCAAACGTGCCGGACGTAGCGACGGGTTCGGCGCGTACGGAAGGCGCATCGTACTAGTCCGGCCGGAAGGTGCTGTGTATTTGCTTCCGTGCGACTCGAATCGGCGTTTACGGATCCGGTTCGGGCGGGGAACAGGAGCTGAAATGGGTAAGTACAGGTCGCTCGGAATTTGGGCTGTTGTGCGCATCGTACTTGTTCGTTCGGACGAGTGTTCGAATCGGTCGGGAAACACGCGTTCGGCTTGTATTTTTTCCGGACAAATACTGTTAGGTGCGCTTCCGGCCGAGATCGGAATCGACCCCTGAGTGTATGTATTTAAATGATGTTCGATATTTTTTAAAACGATAATAATGTGTACGATATTTTTGATGTCGATATATTTGAAGATCGATATTATGGTTTCGATATTATTGTTGTTTTTTAAATAAGTATGTAGTGTCGATATTATTGTTAGTGATAATTTTGTGTCGATAAAAATGTACGTTGATATTGTGTCTGTCGATATTATGTCAGTGATTCGTCAGAGACACATTCAGAGACTCATACATGTTTTTTTAGAGTTATTTAGATAGTAATGAATGAGTGTGATGGTTAGAATAAAAAATTTTACGTATAAGTTTTGAATGTGCAGGTGGCTATTGAACTTTTGCTTTGTTTTGTGTTTTCGCAATGCATTCGCAATCATCGCGATGTTGTCGTGAATATTCAAAAAGATTGAAAAATAAAGTTATTTATAAAGAAAATTAACAAAATTTTGGGCACTAAGGTGGCTATGACAAGAGCCTTTGTGTTGATTATGTGTATATGACAGCTACATATAAGACCGGGTGCAGAGTTTCAGGTTGCTTAGAAACACCCTGTTGCCTTGATCTGTAAAGTGAACTCCTTCACTTCTATAGATTCCATGCATGTCAAAACACAGGTTGTTGTTGTAGATAGAGCCCATGTTATGGTCTCTGAGAAATGCAGAAACAGTTTTATTAACATGTTTTCCGGCTTTGTCAATTTGTGGACTGAATTGATTAGACCACTTCCATGTCTGCCTTTGGCATTTGTTGGAGTATACCAAGACAATGTGAGGGAAAAGAGTCATTAATTCTGAAAAGGTGTCCTTCATTAGGATTATCAGTCCTATTCCAGTCAGTGTGCCTAGGTCATTGCCACCACAGTGCATCATCATCAGGTTAGGGGTAATAATGAGCTTGGGGGATTTTAACCAAAGGCAACAATTGATGGCACTTTAACCCTCTCTGGCCAATCCATTTAATGTCCATATTAGGCAAACCCAAGTCTCTGTCAATATCACTCTTCCATAGCAGCTTCTCTGGCCCAGAAGACACAGCTGTGGCCCACAATCCACACTCTAAAAACTTTGAATTGAAGCAGCAGTAGAGGACAGGCGAAGGCTGCAGCTCAATGAGGCAGTTTTCCAAATGAAAGGCAGTTAATATTGAGTTGTTCTCCTGGTTTAAAAAAACACAAATATTTGATTGGATATTCTAACATGTCGGTGAATAAAATTAGGTAGTGTGTTGAGAGGCTTAGTAACTACATCTGTGATTGGCTCTGGTAAAAAAATGTAATACAGACATGGATATGCTTTTTTAATGTGTACAGTAAACCACACCTGCTGCAGCTCATTTTGTAACAAGTATGGTCCTTCCAGAATGTGGTGTGAACTTGTGACCTACTGGTTCTAGTGGGTTAGTTTTGGAGACTGTGCTAAGCGTATATTGGAGGTAGGGTGTTAAAGACACAGGCCACTATGTCTTATAAATGTGAGGTGTTTAGACTAAGGGGTCGATTCCGATTCGGGCTGGAAGCGCACCTAACAGTATTCGTCTGGAAAAAAACCCAGCCGAATGCGTGTTTCCCGACCGATTCGAACAGTCGTCCCAACGAGCAAGTACGATGCGCATAACAGCCCAGATTCCGAGCGAGCCGTACTTACCCATTTCAACTCCTGTTCCCTGCCCGAGCCGTATCCGTAAACGCCGAATTGAGTCGCACGGAACCAAATACACAGCACTTTCCGGCCGGACTAGTACGATGCGCATTCCGTACGCGCCGAACCCGTCGCTACGTCCGGCACGTCAGAGCATCCGGGAGAGCTGTACATAAGCTCCGATTCGCGCCACAAGATGATCTATGGCGACGAGACGAACAAGCCAGCGACGAGTACGAGTCGAAGCCACGAGAAATCCGAACGAGACGAACAAACCATGAATTCCATCGCGCAGGTCCTACCAATACTCTACATCTATTACCGGGACCGGTACGGACGCGTACGGCGCAGACGGTAAGTCAAACACCCACAACACAAACAAACGACACGTACCCGACATATATCACACACACATAGGGATGCAGAAATGACGTACACTAGCAACAGAAGAACCATAGGGGCGGGATGGCTACCACCAATGCCATACACACCCATAGGGTGCTGGATGCCTACCACTACCACCACCCCTACTCAGGGGGGCCTGGATGCCTGTCACTACTACCATCCCCACTCATAGGGTGCTGGATGCCTACCACTACCACCACCCCTACTCAGGGGGGCCTGGATGCCTGTCACTACTACCATCCCCACTCATAGGGGGATGGATGCCTACCACTACCACCACCCCTACTCAGGGGGGCCTGGATGCCTGTCACTACTACCATCCCCACTCGTAGGGGGATGGATGCCTACCACTACCACCACCCGTACTCAGGGGGCCTGGATGCCTGTCACTACTACCATCCCCACTCATAGGGGGATGGATGCCTACCACTACCACCACCCCTACTCAGGGGGCCTTTTCTCTTTTCGAAACTGACCTGTACGGACTTGATCGGCCACCATGCCGCCTTTTTGGATATGAGGACGTTCGTGAACAGCCAATTTGAGCATTTGCATAAGAACCGGCTTTACATATCCGGCGTTGCACCATATTACGCTGATGGTTGAAAAATCAATACTGACCCCTATAATCGTCTTCTTGTCCTACTCCTGATAAAAGAGTGGAGTTTTAATTATTTTTCTGTTACCTTGCCAAATATCAGGACTAAAGGTGTCATTTGGATCTCACACTTGAATATCTAATTGATTCGTGTCTTCACTGTAAAGTTACTATTGCGCCCTGAAGAAGTCTCTGTGTGAGACGAAACGCGTTGGCTATGGCTTTGTGGATTTTAATGAAAACACAATAAAGAACAGTTTTTATACAAGAAAAGATCGCATCTACAAATTGGATTTGTCTTTGTGTACACATCATCTAATACATTATGATATACGTACTTATGTGGTGCTGAACCTAATGTGTTATGTTTTAAGGGAATCTTTTCTCTATTTAGGAGTGTAAAGCGGAGTGCTCCTAGGTTCTTTGCACTCAGCAACAATAGGAATTAATTGCTATATTTTTATAAAAAAACTCTGCTGTCAAGTGCGGTATGTTATAGCCTCTTCCCCTTTTCTGGTTTGTGTAAAGGGCCTGGATGACTGTCACTACTACCATCCCCACTCATAGGGGGATGGATGCCTACCACTACCACCACCCCTACTCAGGGGGGCCTGGATGACTGTCACTACTACCCTCCCCACTCATAGGGGGATGGATGCCTACCACTACCCCTACTCAGGGGGGCCTGGATGCCTGTCACTACTACCATCCCCATTCATAACGGGATGGATGCCTACCACTACCACCACCCCTACTCATGGGGGCCTGGATGCCTACCACTACCACCACCCCTACTCAGGGGGCCTGGATGCCTGTCACTACTACCATCCCCACTCATAGGGGGATGGATGCCTACCACTACCACCACCCCTACTCAGGGGGCCTGGATGCCTACCACTACCACCACCCCTACTCAGGGGGCCTGGATGCCTGTCACTACTACCATCCCCACTCATAGGGGGATGGATGCCTACCACTCACACCACCCCTACTCAGGGGGCCTGGATGGCTACCACTACCACCACCCCTACTCAGGGGGCCTGGATGCCTGTCACTACTACCATCCCCACTCATAGGGGGATGGATGCCTACCACTAACACCACCCCTACTCAGGGGGCCTGGATGTCTGTCACTACTACCATCCCCACTCATAGGGGGATGGATGCCTACCACTACCACCACCCCTATTCAGGGGGCCTGGATGCCTGTCACTACTACCATCCCCACTCATAGGGGGATGGATGCCTACCACTACCACCACCCCTACTCAGGGGGCCTGGATGCCTGTCACTACTACCATCCCCACTCATAGGGGGATGGATGCCTACCACTACCACCACCCCTACTCATGGGGGCCTGGATGCCTACCACTACCACCACCCCTACTCAGGGGGGCCTGGATGCCTGTCACTACTACCATCCCCACTCATAGGGGGATGGATGCCTACCACCACTACCACCGCCCCTACTCAGGGGGGCCTGGATGCCTACCACCACCACCACCCCTACTCAGGGGGGCCTGGATGCCTGTCACTACTACCATCCCCACTCATAGGGGATGGATGCCTATCACTAACACCACCCCTACTCAGGGGGCCTGGATGCCTACCACTACCACCACCCCTACTCAGGGGGCCTGGATGCCTGTCACTACTACCATCCCCACTCATAGGGGGATGGATGCCTACCACTAACACCACCCCTACTCAGGGGGCCTGGATGCTTGTCACTACTACCATCCCCACTCATAGGGGGATGGATGCCTACCACTACCACCACCCCTACTCAGGGGGCCTGGATGCCTGTCACTACTACCATCCCCACTCATAGGGGGATGGATGCCTACCACTACCACCACCCCTACTCAGGGGGGCCTGGATGCCTGTCACTACTACCATCCCCACTCATAGGGGGATGGATGCCTACCACTACCACCACCCCTACTCATGGGGGCCTGGATGCCTACCACTACCACCACCCCTACTCAGGGGGGCCTGGATGCCTGTCACTACTACCATCCCCACTCATAGGGGGATGGATGCCTACCACTACCACCACCCCTACTCAGGGGGGCCTGGATGCCTACCACTACCACCACCCCTACTCAGGGGGACCTGGATGCCTGTCACTACTATCATCCCCACTCATAGGGTGCTGGATGCCTACCACTACCACCACCCCTACTCAGGGGGGCCTGGATGCCTGTCACTACTACCATCCCCACTCATAGGGGGATGGATGCCTACCACTACCACCACCCCTACTCAGGGGGCCTGGATGCCTGTCACTACTACCATCCCCACTCGTAGGGGGATGGATGCCTACCACTACCACCACCCCTACTCAGGGGGCCTGGATGCCTGTCACTACTACCATCCCCACTCATAGGGGGATGGATGCCTACCACTACCACCACCCCTACTCAGGGGGCCTGGATGCCTGTCACTACTACCATCCCCACTCGTAGGGGGATGGATGCCTACCACTACCACCACCCGTACTCAGGGGGGCCTGGATGCCTGTCACTACTACCATCCCCACTCATAGGGGGATGGATGCCTACCACTACCACCACCCCTACTCAGGGGGGCCTTTTCTCTTTTTCGAAACTGACCTGTACGGACTTGATCGGCCACCATGCCGCCTTTTTGGATATGAGGACGTTCGTGAACAGCCAATTTGAGCATTTGCATAAGAACCGGCTTTACATATCCGGCGTTGCACCATATTACGCTGATGGTTGAAAAATCAATACTGACCCCTATAATCGTCTTCTTGTCCTACTCCTGATAAAAGAGTGGAGTTTTAATTATTTTTCTGTTACCTTGCCAAATATCAGGACTAAAGGTGTCATTTGGATCTCACACTTGAATATCTAATTGATTCGTGTCTTCACTGTAAAGTTACTATTGCGCCCTGAAGAAGTCTCTGTGTGAGACGAAACGCGTTGGCTATGGCTTTGTGGATTTTAATGAAAACACAATAAAGAACAGTTTTTATACAAGAAAAGATCGCATCTACAAATTGGATTTGTCTTTGTGTACACATCATCTAATACATTATGATATACGTACTTATGTGGTGCTGAACCTAATGTGTTATGTTTTAAGGGAATCTTTTCTCTATTTAGGAGTGTAAAGGGAGTGCTCCTAGGTTCTTTGCACTCAGCAACAATAGGAATTAATTGCTATATTTTTATAAAAACTCTGCTGTCAAGTGCGGTATGTTATAGCCTCTTCCCCTTTTCTGGTTTGTGTAAAGGGCCTGGATGACTGTCACTACTACCATCCCCACTCATAGGGGGATGGATGCCTACCACTACCACCACCCCTACTCAGGGGGCCTGGATGACTGTCACTACTACCATCCCCACTCATAGGGGGATGGATGCCTACCACTACCCCTACTCAGGGGGGCCTGGATGCCTGTCACTACTACCATCCCCATTCATAACGGGATGGATGCCTACCACTACCACCACCCCTACTCATGGGTGCCTGGATGCCTACCACTACCACCACCCCTACTCAGGGGGGCCTGGATGCCTGTCACTACTACCATCCCCACTCATAGGGTGATGGATGCCTACCACTCACACCACCCCTACTCAGGGGGGCCTGGATGGCTACCACTACCACCACCCCTACTCAGGGGGGCCTGGATGCCTGTCACTACTACCATCCCCACTCATAGGGGGATGGATGCCTACCACTAACACCACCCCTACTCAGGGGGGCCTGGATGTCTGTCACTACTACCATCCCCACTCATAGGGGGATGGATGCCTACCACTACCACCACCCCTATTCAGGGGGGCCTGGATGCCTGTCACTACTACCATCCCCACTCATAGGGGGATGGATGCCTACCACTACCACCACCCCTACTCAGGGGGGCCTGGATGCCTGTCACTACTACCATCCCCACTCATAGGGGGATGGATGCCTACCACTACCACCACCCCTACTCATGGGGGCCTGGATGCCTACCACTACCACCACCCCTACTCAGGGGGGCCTGGATGCCTGTCACTACTACCATCCCCACTCATAGGGGGATGGATGCCTACCACCACTACCACCACCCCTACTCAGGGGGGCCTGGATGCCTACCACCTCCACCACCCCTACTCAGGGGGCCTGGATGCCTGTCACTACTACCATCCCCACTCATAGGGGGATGGATGCCTATCACTAACACCACCCCTAGTCAGGGGGCCTGGATGCCTACCACTACCACCACCCCTACTCAGGGGGCCTGGATGCCTGTCACTACTACCATCCCCACTCATAGGGGGATGGATGCCTACCACTAACACCACCCCTACTCAGGGGGCCTGGATGCCTACCACTACCACCACCCCTACTCAGGGGGACCTGGATGCCTGTCACTACTACCATCCCCACTCATAGGGGGATGGATGCCTACCACTAACACCACCCCTACTCAGGGGGGCCTGGATGCCTGTCACTACTACCATCCCCACTCATGGGGGGATGGATGCCTACCACTAACACCACCCCTACTCAGGGGGAGCTGGATGCCTGTCACTACTACCATCCCCACTCATAGGGGGATGGATGCCTACCACTAACACCACCCCTACTCAGGGGGCCTGGATGCCTGTCACTACTACCATCCCCACTCATAGGGGGATGGATGCCTACCACTAACACCACCCCTACTCAGGGGGCCTGGATGCCTGTCACTACTACCATCCCCACTCATAGGGGGATGGATGCCTACCACTACCACCACCCCTACTCAGGGGGCCTGGATGCCTGTCACTACTACCATCCCCACTCATAGGGGATGGATGCCTACCACTACCACCACCCCTACTCAGGGGGCCTGGATGCCTGTTACTACTACCATCCCCACTCATAGGGGGATGGATGCCTACCACCCACACCACCCCTACACATAGGACGGGTAATGCATGACACAACCAGCATACTCCAACATAAGCAATGTCTGAAAATACATCCCACCAACACCATGACAAGCGTGTGTAGTCTGTGTCAAATGCCTACAACACTGAACATGACATTGAGCATACAATGTGACCCCCTATCACATGTGTCACACATAAATGTGTGTGGCCTCCACAATGCAAGCCAACCATGACCACTGTGGCAATGGGGTATAAAACCCCATCATCACAGTGACCAAAAGGTAAGTGTGGGGTCCATAGCTGAAGCACATTTTGAACATTGTGGCAATGGGGTATAACACCCCATCATCACAGTGACCAAAAGGTAAGTGTGGGGTCCATAGCTGAAGCACAGTTTGAACATTGTGTCAATGGGGTATAACACCCCATCATCACAGTGACCAAAAGGTAAGTGCGGGGTCCATAGCTGAAGCACAGTTTGAACATTGTGGCAATGGGGTATAACACCCCATCATCACAGTGACCAAAAGGTAAGTGCGGGGTCCATAGCTGAAGCACAGTTTGAACATTGTGGCAATGGGGTATAACACCCCATCATCACAGTGACCAAAAGATAAGTGTGGGGTCCATAGCTGAAGCACATTTTGAACATTGTGGCAATGGGGTTTAACACCCCATCATCACAGTGACCAAAAGGTAAGTGTGGGGTCCATAGCTGAAGCACATTTTGAACATTGTGGCAATGGGGTTTAACACCCCATCATCACAGTGACCAAAAGGTAAGTGTGGGGTCCATAGCTGAAGCACATTTTGAAGATTGCGGCAATGGGGTATAACACCCCATCATCACAGTGACCAAAAGGTAAGTGTGGGGTCCATAGCTGAAGCACAGTTTGAACATTGCGGCAATGGGGTTTAACACCCCATCATCACAGTGACCAAAAGGTAAGTGTGGGGTCCATACCTGAAGCACATTTTGAACATTGTGGCAATGGGGTATAACACCCCATCATCACAGTGACCAAAAGGTAAGTGTGGGGTCCATAGCTGAAGCACATTTTGAACATTGTGGCAATGGGGTATAACACCCCATCATCACAGTGACCAAAAGGTAAGTGTGGGGTCCATAGCTGAAGCACATTTTGAGCATTGTGGCAATGGGGTATAACACCCCATCATCACAGTGACCAAAATGTAAGTGTTGTCATGGGAAAAGCTGCAAATGCCAAACAGCATTGATGATTCCTGGTCACAGAACAACAAACACATCTGTGGCATAGTAGTGCTTGTGTCCCATAGCAACATACATTGGGTGAGGCAAACAGTGCAGTGCAAATAAGATATACCTTTGGCCATGTGCAGACAAACATCACCCATGGGGGCTGACATTGTCAACATTCGTCCATAACACAATGACAGAAGTGACCATCATAATGCAGCCCCACATATCTGCACCAATGGACACACAAATGTAGATAGCCTGTGGAGACTGTAGATGTGAGGTGAACAAATACCATACCATGGCAGCAATGGGACATACAAACCATGATCATTGTGCTGACTGATGACCTAGGAGTCCCAGGGACAGCAGGGGAAAGCCACCAAACAACATACAGCCAATGGCACACTAAAGATATGCCAATGCAGTGGTGCAGATGCACAAACACAAACAGGCAGCCTCACACTGCATATCAAACACAACAGGTGATGGGGGGGTGTGCCAGTGTCCCCAGGCAACCACACAACACATGTGGAGGCCTGAATCACAATTACACAGATGTGTATACAGTGCCACACAAAAGTAACTCATGGATCGGATTCCCCTATGTGGACAATCAGGCATTGTTAGATGAGAGGGAGCCCAAATTACACATGTCACACGAGCTTGTAGGAACAGCAAATAACACAGCAAGAGACAGACCCACCACAGCACTACCCCCAGGGACCCCACATTGTGGTGACCCTGGCCTGCATGATAATCCCACTGTGATGACAAAGCTAGATGTCATTCACACTGTGAACCACAGTCATGTGTCCTAAGCAACAAACTACCATCACACCTACACAAGCACAAATCAATCAGCATGGCCTGTCAGCCAAGGCCAACATGGAGGTAGGGGTCTAGCCGTGCAACAACTCTCATTTGCACACACTCAACACCACACACCTTGATCTCCACCAATGTGCAGCAGTGAAGCTCACATGGACTGGTGACATTGCACATGCACCCATGACAATCCCAGGGGTGGTGGTGGGAGCTAAGGTGCAGAAACCCATCATACATGGCCAGTCAACAAGACTCGTGAATGTCTGACACACAGCACAGTATGCGGTAGATGGGCATGATGTGAAATCCACCGCAATCAATGGGATCCTGGCCATAGTCACACACCAACGAAGAAGCCAAGGTGACACACGAAGAACACACGTACACAACTTCCAACATTGCAGCTCTGACCCTGAGGAGTGGCAGCAGTCACACACACAACGTGTCACAATCACTGAAAGCTAACACAAACTGTAAATTACATGACTTGTGTAACCAACAAGTGCCAAGGGGAATCCTGACTGTGTCTCATCTGCGTTTGCCCACAAACTAAGCCCTGACAGCAAACACACCTATGGATGACACCCTGATGACCAGTAATGTGCCATGCACCCACATCCCAGAGAACCCACTGCGAAGATTTGTGGGGAACATAGGTCAACTCAGCAAGCATCACAAACAGGAACATCACTAGGGACCCCAGCCTGCGTTGCAAAATGGAAGTGAACACACACAGACATGCTCACACAACACACACCTTGGGCTCAGGCAATGTCACGGAATTTCACACTGCCATGAGGGGACTCCACTCCTGTGTAAGGAAAGCTGTGCCATACGTTGTCTCTGCAGGGCTCTATCATGTCAGCAGTACACTTGGTCACTCAGTTAACAATTAGCACAAAATGAAGGCTCTTGTCACATCAGCCTGGTCATGGGAGTGTCACCGAAATCATCTGCACAGATCCAACACACATGTATAGCAAGTTGCATTGATAACACAGATGAGTCCTTCCCCATTGATGCCCAAACTTGCATGTCCAGTGGAGATGCTCACACGGCCAGGGAAATAGACAAATTGAACTATGGCTAGCACAACTGATGTGCAGGGGTGTAAGCCACAGATGTGATATTGCAAATAAATGTAGGAAATTCCATTGGCAAATATAGAAAACATGACACCCTCATATTGCTGCAAAGGATGACATGGCTACACACCAGGATAGGACACATTCCCCCTGGACCACATGGGGTCCTGCACAGTAACACCACAATTTCATGATCTCAAAAATCACCATCACTGCAGCAAGGGCATGATTAGCATCATCAACATTATGTACATCTGAAGCAAAACCACCAGAGAACAGAAAGGAGCTTTATTCAGCATATGTGTGTGAAATAGAAAAGTCCAGAAAAAAGACAAAGGCCAATGGCCAGTCCAACAGTTAAGTCCGAAGAGGGTGACAGTGGCAGATGTCACCCTTTGCTTGCCTGCACTGATACGGACCAGGTGCATTTCCCTCGGAGGGGCATACGGGGGCAGGCCAGGCACCGCAGGGACAGGATCAGGGCTCACCAGAAGGAGGCAGGGAAGGGGTGGCTGGTGCTGGAGAGTCACTGACAACTGCAGTGGAGGTGTCTGACATGGTGTGTGCCGGCACAACTGGGGGGCATGAGTCAGATGGTGTGGGTGCCGGCACGACTGCAGTGGTCTGGCCAGATGGAGTGGACAGGTTCCCCACTGCAGTGCCCAAGTCAGACGGGGTGGTAGTGGACTCCACTGCAGTGCCTATCTCCAGGGTAGTAGAATGGGGTTCAGGTAAGGTGGGCAGGACGGAGGGGGAGGACACAGTCTCCACACCAGTGGCACAAACATGTGCAGCGGGGGGGTGAGGCTGGAAGAGCAAGTGGTAGGGGAGAAGGCCGGATCATTTTGGGGATGGTGTATCTGTGGGTGGGGGAACCTGGGGCAGGGTGTGGTGGGGGAACCAGTGTTGTGGGGGCCTGAGGGATGGAGGAAGGAGACTGTGTGGTTGAGCTGCAGGGCGGTGGCGGGGTCTTGCTCTTCCGGGACCGGGGGACTTGCGTGTGGGGGCCTTAGTTTGTCTGTGCCTGGGGGAGGGTGTCCGGGGGTGAGGGGCACTCCCCTCTGTGTGGGTGGACTTCCTCTTCCCCCTGTATGCTGGATCAGCTGGATCGGAGGGGAAGAGGCCGAGGTCACAGAGGAAGAGCTGCTGTTTAGGTGGGGTTGCAGGTGAGGCAAGGGAAGGGGTCTTGGAGGGAGAGGATTTTGAGGACTGCGGAGTGAGTGTGGATGCCTGTGTGTGTGTCTGTTCCCCATCCCCTGTGGGTGTGGTATCAGTCCCCTGAGGATGCTTGTGTGCACGTTTTGCCTTTGTTTTGGGTGTTTCTGTGCTGCTTGTGTCTGTGTGTTTGGGTGATTGTGCAGGTGTGCATGTGCTTGGACAGGTAGGGTGCCAGGAAGTGTGGATGGGGTAGAGGTAGGAGGGGTGAGGGACTGTTGGAGGAGGGACACTGCTGCCATCAGGGAGGAGTCCATGGACTTATTGCTCCTCTGTAGGGCAGACATGCCAGATGAGATGCCCTCCATGAACGACACTAGCTGTGTCAACAGAGTGGTGTGTGCATGGAGGACACTCAGCATTGCTGTCTGCCCTACATGGAGCTGGCGAAGTAAATACACAGACTCCTCACTCAGGGCAGCAGGGGACACAGGGGCAGGGGGTGCGGTGCCTGGCACGAAGGAGACATGCTCCCGAACACGGGAGCCTCCACGGACCTCTGGAATGGGAGCCGATGGGAGGGCGTGGTGGTGGTGGTGGTGGTGGCGGGGCCAGCCATACTAGCTGGGGTGTGGTGGCTGCTGACACTCGCCTCCACAAGGGAGTCATCATCCGAGCTGCTGTGGTCCTCAGCTGAGGTGGATGGTGCTGAGGACTCCTCGGTGTGGCTCCCATCGCCCTCCGTGCCACTGGGTCCCTCCGACCACTCATCGGCTGCTGACCCAGTCTGGCTCTGCAGCTCCTCCTGGTCCGTGGAGCTGTCCCCTCCTGTGGCCGTGGATGTATCTGCAAACAATTAGGGAAACAGACAAACATCAGTCACCTGCACTGACCGCACACACCACAGTAAGTACAGCACATTACAGAGCAAGCCCTGGCATCCTTAGTTGAACATTGCCAAAAGTGCTCACACAGATTAGGAGAAGCCAATTGTCAGTCTGATGGTCAACCATGGCACTCACACCCCTCCTGGCCTTTGTAGTAGGGTTCTGTTCTACCATATAACACAGACCTATGTACCTTTCTGCTCTGCCCATGAAACATGGCACTCCCATATAGGCCCCACCAGTCAGGCCCTGATAGATGACCTAAGCTGTCCATTATTTCTCTTAGCCTTTTAGTACCTGTCACAGTGGTCCACCACCCCTTAGATACATACACTTAGGCCCAAACCCACCTCCTTAGATGCACACACACATGTAGGCCCAAGAGGCCACTGCCTCTTGCTATAATTTTTAATACAAGAAATCTTGTAGGCCTTTCTGACCTGACAGCAGGGACCTGTGCCATCCACCGCGGCACCAGCCCCCCACTTGTAAATATCCACAGTCACAAGAATAAGGTTAGCCCACACGTAGGTGACACTCTGCTGGTACATCTTGCTCTTTCACAAGCAATGTTTGCAAAATTTTAACTTATGAAACTTTCCACGCTTGCTCCACTGAAACTGAAAAGGCAGCTACGTGACAGAGAAATAATATATAAAATCTCAATTTCTGAGCATCTTACGGTAAAAGTCATCTTTTTCTTATGTTTGCGGTCAAGAGCACCGACCACCTGCTAAAAGCCCCTGTTTTCACCATGATACCACTTCTCTGTTCTTCAAAAACTTCCCACAGTTACTGTAAGCGTGTGGTCAAGGACCCACGTCAGGGCCCACGTCAACTGTGGGTAGGAGTTCTGCATTAAGCCATATAAAAGGTTTGCACCCATGTCCACGCCCTGAACTCTTCATACCAGTGCATTGCATTGGGAGGGTTCCCGGTCGGCCGTTCTCCTGATCTTGGGCCTAGAACTTCTACTCTCAAGGTGGTAATGCTCTTTAATGATTGCTAGCCTTTTGGCTTTGTCAGCCTCTCTAATTTAGCTCATCCACACCCAATTCATTGCATTTATCCTAGCTTAAACTGTGTAGCCTTGGATGGTTCTTGCTCTCTTATTTAAGATTTGCCTTCTAGGCGCTTGCCTAATCATGATCCCTCTTTTAAGACTTGACCCATAGGCTGTAGCTCACTGATAGATAGTTACATAGATCTTTGTGCTTCACTTAAAATTTGATTAGTAATATTGTTGATGCTTTCATTTTCATCCTGCTCATGTGTTGACGAGCAGCATTAAATGAACAGTTCTCGGTGTTACTGAATTGCTTAACAAAGTGCCACTGTATTTCACACAGTTGTTCCTTCTCTTCAAGTGAACGAGCAGAGTGCTGGTTGTGCTCTCATGAGCCAGTAAGCAAAAGGGTGTGACCACCCATTTACCCTCAAACAGCTTGCACCTATCTGTCTGGTGCCTGCCGGATGGTAATACCCCAGTGTGGACACATGCACCACCTACCCAGTTGTTGGACATTGCAGGGAACACGGTGAAGTATGTGAACATGCACACATCACATCTCTTGCCACTGAGTCAGTGCAGGTGTCCGGATAAAGGGATGGCCAGAGTCTAATTTGAAATGCATGTGATGCATACCAGCACCACACACCATGATGCACCCATGTCCTCATAGTCAATGCCACAATGGGGTGCATGTTGCACATGTCACTCCCCTGCAGGATCACTCTTAGGAAGTTTAATGCCATGGCACATGCATGCCTGCAAAGTCATACATCACTGTCTCCAGTCACATGGGCAGGGCAGCCAGCCAACAACAGTCTGCACTGTGTCACAATCCTAGGTCATGGGGAATGCAAGTTCTGTAGCTGACAAGTGCACATGTTCATCCCCCCCACACCACATCATCTGAACTCTTATTTGTCCACGTCATACCAATTGGACATATGGGAGACATGAAACACAACTCTCTGAACCTGAGCACCTCACAGTCTGCTGTGAATGAAAAACAGCTGCCTGAACTTCTCAGTCGCATGCACCAGTCTGCACAGTCAAGTGATCAAACACCTATATGTCACCCAAGTATCGTCTCTCATGGTCACATCTCAGACGGCATGCTGAGCCCTAACCGATAAACACCCCAGTAGTCCTGACAACGAAGCCACAGCACAATGACACAGAGGCAGACACCTGAGGGAACATTTCACTGAGCACAACGTGTCAGCTGATACACTGGAGTGGGAGTACAGAGTGTATTGTATGCCCTGGAGTAGGCATGACTGTCGTGCTCCACGTGAAAGATGGATGAGCCCTGGACAGTAGGCATGTGGCTAAGCATGTGTGACACACTTGATATACATACTCCTGAGGCCCAAACATTGTTCCCACCCGCAGCATGGGGGTGTGCCAAATACCCCAGGCACATGTGGTGAGTCAGATCAGCAATTGGAACACAGATCAAAGTTACACGCAGATTACATGTCAGAACTCAGGCATTGTGTAAGCAATTGACCCACCCATGAAGCCCACCACAAAGGTACGGTAACAAATGCTGTCCCCCACCCTGAGCTAAGCAACATGCAAGGACACAGTACCCAAGTGACACAATTTCCATACTGTAAGGGCCACACCTGGGTATCAGATGAGGAGTGGGCATGTCACAATTGAGGGACATGGGTCCTGGACCACAAGACTGATGTACCTTGGAGGTTTAACCAGGCCAGAGGAGGGCACATAGCATGTCAGACAAAGTTCACAGTGTAGTCATGGACTCACCCCCTCCTTGCTGCTGTCTGGCCTTCAGCTGCCCATCCAGGTCAGGGAAGACCACCGCCAGGATCCGGAGCATGTGGGGGGTCAGGGTCCGGTGTCCGCCCCTCCTGCGAGGAGGCGACAGCTTCAGCTGGACCCTTGCGATCCGACGGGTCCAGCCCGAAGGTCCTGCCACCTCTTCTGGCAGTTGCGGATCCGGCGCTTGTAGTCCCCCACGGATCGTACTGCCCGGACAATAGTCAGCCAGATCTCCTGCTTCTGGAGGGCATCAACCTGTGAGGATGACAAAGTGAAAAAGGCCATTACTACACATGCAACATATCCATGCATCACACAGTTGGATATACATGTCTCAATCACAGGGGCATATGATGTACACAGGCAGTGCAACTATGGCTATGAACAGTTTACCAGCAGTTACTAAATGGTATCATTGCCTGGGAAGTAAAACCTTGTTGGAATGCACTGTTACTGCACTATACCTGTTCAGTGCATGTAACTACACACTTTGGGGGGTGAGAACTACTCAGTGAGCATGCTAGCCAGTGGTGTGCACACTGTAAGTCTTGCTAGTCAGACAACATGCACATTTAGTAAGGCAGTGGACAGCACACTCACCTGCTCCCCTGGTTTCCCATACAGCTTGCTGTACTGTGGAAGGAGGCTGTCCAGCAGGGCCTGGTTCTCCTCAGCGCTGAAGGCTGGGGCTCTCTCCACAGTACGTGCCATTGCAGTAGCCAGAGGATGCAGAGACAGCAGCAGTGTTGGTGGCAGATGTCGTCCTGGAGCATGTAGTGCAGGCAAGTGAGCTCTCAGGGGAACAGTCAGCATTATATGTGTGCTGCAGAGGCAGATACTGTCCCATGTGTCCAAAGTGATAGGCCCAAGTCGTTTGCATCTTCTGAATCTGGCCAATCCATGGAATTGC
The DNA here is from genome assembly GCA_963921515.1 of Calotriton arnoldi. Lineage (NCBI taxonomy): Eukaryota > Metazoa > Chordata > Amphibia > Caudata > Salamandridae > Calotriton > Calotriton arnoldi. The sequence continues at coordinate 1,212,823 of CAWUFW010001798.1, forward strand.
ACCACTTATACACGCCCACAGCATCCTTCAAAAGTTAAAGTTCATGAGACCCATGAATTTGCAACATTGTTGTGGGTGGCCAACTAAATTCATTGCATCAGACTCGTTCAAGCTTCGAAAACGCGTCCGTTGCAATGCCAGGCCCTAGCCAATGCGTGCGCACTGATCGGACCATTGCTGTACAACGCGTATTTAAAAAAACAACGCGTACCCGTTCACATCAGATGCAATGTCCAATGCGTGCGCACCGATCGGTCCATTGCTGTACAACGCGTACCAGCTCACATCATATGCAATGGCCAATGCGTGCGCACCGATCGGACCATTGCAGTACAACGCGTATTTCAGAAAACAACGCGTACCCGTTCACATCAGATGCAATGTCCAATGCGTGTGCACCGATCGGTCCATTGCTGTACAAATCGTACCCGCTCACATCATATGCAACGGCCAATGCGTGCGCACCGATCGGACCATTACAGTACTACGCGTATTTCAGAAAACAACGCGTACCCGTTCACATCAAATGCAATGTCCGATGCGTGCGCACCGATCGGACCATTGCAGTACAACGCGTATTTAAAAAAACAACGCCTACCCGTTCACATCTAATGCAATGTCCGATGCGTGCGCACCGATCGGACCATTGCAGTACAACGCGTATTTCAAAAAACAACGCGCACTCGCTCACATCAAATGCAATGTCCGATGCGTGCGCACCGATCGGACCATTGCTGTACAACGCGTATTTCAAAAAACAACGCGTACCCGCTCACATCAAATGTAATGTCCGATGCGTGCGCACCGATCGGGCCATTGCAGTACAACGCGTATTTAAAAACAACGCTGCATACGCTCACATCAAATGCAATGTCCGATGCGTGTGCACCGATCGGGCCATTGCAGTACAACGCGTATTTCAAAAAACAACGCTGCACTCGTTCACATCAAATGCAATGTCCGATGCGTGCGCACCGATCGGACCATTGCTGTACAACGCGTATTTCAAAAACAACGCTGCACCCGCTCACATCAAATGCAATGTCCGATGCATGCGCACCGATCGGACCATTGCAGTAGAACGCGTATTTCAAAAAACAACGCTGCACTCGCTCACATCAAATGCAATGTCCGATGCGTGCGCACCGATCGGACCATTGCAGTACAACGCGTATTTCAGAAAACAACGCGTACCCGTTCACATCAAATGCAATGTCCGATGCATGCGCACCGATCGGACCATTGCAGTACAACGCGTATTTCAGAAAACAACGCGTACCCGTTCACATCAAATGCAATGTCCGATGCGTGCGCACCGATCGGACCATTGCAGTACAACGCGTCCCTGTACAAGTCACTTGCATATGTCACCATGCTTGTCACTGGTGAACGTATGCCAGCCACATATACTTGCCAGGGACTCAGGGGCACACCTACAACACCATGGTCTGTCCACACTGTATCCTAAGGCATGTAAGGCTGCATTACCTTTTCTGTGTATGGGGGTCAACATGTGGTTTTTTGGGTGTCACTTGGGGGCAGCCACTCCCCGGCTGTGCACGTGTTCATGGGGACAGAATCCTTTGTGTGTTGTGCACATGACCACTGTGATGTGCAACTGTTCATTTCAGAGCATGTGGCATGGTCACATTTCCAGGTTGTGTATGTGTATGTCATGTCACATACCCCTGAGTCCCATGTGTGAAGGTATGTACGTCACAGCGTCTCCCATTGCCACAATAGTGATGGCCCTCCACAGTCTGTGTGCATGTTGTGTTTCAGATGTCTCTGATTCCATGTGCACAATGGGAGACAGTCTCCACATCCACGTTGTTTGTGCATCGACTTTGATGTTGTGCGTGTGTGTGTCACAGACGTCCATGTCTGTCCTGCAGAGGCAACAGGGGCCACTACCTGTGGGAGTCATGGTTGTTTTGCTGACGTGTACATGATACGCCATGTCATGCCAGTGTCCATGTGGCAATACAGGGTCCCTGGGAATCTACCTGTCAAAGAGCTGTGATGCCTGTGTCACATCTGTCCTCACTTGTCACTGTGGTGTGTGTTTGGAACGTGACAGCAGTACATGGGAACTGTGACACAGCCTAATGATTTCCCATAGCACAACCTGGAACTTGTTGTCAACACATGTTGAACTGAGATGTTAGATGTTGGCCATGTAGGTGCCATATATGTCCATACAGAACGGCACACACATCAAGTACTTGTGTCTCGTAATGATGTATCATGTGATATTGAGTATGGTCAATGCCACATATGTGGGGTGACTGACAATCTTTCTTTGTTCACCTATGCACTGCAGGGCACCAGCTGTCCATAGACCATTCCCTGACCTTGCAACCATGGTTGAACGTGACTGCATCCGACGGTACCGCTTCAACAGGCCGCTGATTGAGGAATTGGCGGTGCGGTTGGCCCCACATTTGCAACCTGGCCGGACATACTCTACAGCGCTGACACCCAAGGTGAAGGTGATGGCAGCCCTACACTTCTTTGCCACCGGTACCTTTCAACACACTGTGGCGTCTGCTGGTGGGATGTCACAGACCATGTTCAGCCGTGTGCTACGCGATGTTTTGGAGGCGATGTTGAGATACCTGAACCAGTACATCTATTTCCCTAAACGTCAACAACTCACTGACGTCAAGAGGGACTTCTATGCCCTGGGGAGGATGCCACATGTCATCGGCTCCATTTATGGGACACATGTGGCTTTGGTACCACCACGGGCACATGAGCAGGCATACAGGAACAGGAAACATTACCATTCTATCAATGCTCTGGTGGTATGTCTTGCAGATATGAGCATCTCACATGTGTGTGCACGTTTCCCCGGTTCTGCACACGATGCCTACGTAATGAGGAGTAGTCGCATCCCAAGGATGATGTCACAGATGCAGAACCAGCGTGCCTGGCTTGTCGGTGTGTACTGACTTTGTACCATTGTGTGTGTTCTGCAATGTTGTATTCCACCCTCTTTTCCAAATCAGCTAATGTGCAATTTTCTGTATGTAGGTGACTCCGGATACCCCAACATGCCGTGGTTGCTGACACCCCTCAGGAACCCTGTGACACCAGCCCAGATGCGCTACAATGAGGCACATGGTCGGACCAGGAGAGTGATCGAGTAGACATTTGGTCTCCTGAAGAGCCTCTTTCGTTGTCTGGACAAGACAGGAGGGGCCCTCCCATATGCCCCTGCAAAGGTGTGCAAGATTGTCATCGTCTGATGCATGCTACACAACCTGGCAGTGCGGAAGGAGTTGCCTCTCATCCTGGATGACGATGACCAACCTCCGCCACCTGTGGAGGATCCTGGCCTGGGCCACGATGCCAGTGATGATGATGATGATGATGATGATGATGATGATGAGGGTGATGTCCGCACACAGCTCATCACCAACTTCTTCAGCTGACTGTGAGTATTCAGAGATGTTATGTCAATGATTTGAGTTTGCATGATATGTGTTGGTGGTGCTCTGTTGCTGTTTGAGTGTGGCCATGTGCTACTTGACTGGATGCGTGCAGCAATGTGTCCTTACAGGTAGTCTGTACTCCCCAACAGTGTTGACATGCTAACTTGGTTTTGTGAGGTATCTTGTGACATGTATTGGGCATGAGTATTGCAGTTCTATCCTGTTCTTCAGTGCTTTTGACTGTGTGTCATGTCTGTCCTTCACAGGGTACTTTCAGAGTTGTTTGGTCAACTGTGATCCCCCGACACCATGATTCAACTTCCAGGGTGGAAGCAGTCGTTTCCCTACAGGTGATGTGCCACACACCCCTGGACTTTATTTCTTCTACACTTGTTGACTGTGTGGCCACTGCCACGTGGGATTACCTTGCATCTGTAGTGGAAACAACATGTTGCAAATGTGTAATAAACCTGTGCTTCACTTTGGGATGTGCGTTGTCTGTGCTCGCACATCTGACTGACATTTGCTTACTGCACCTGTGGGCTAGTTAACACAGACTCTGAATAGGTGTGGTATCTGTGCATTCCACTGTATTTCCTGGCAACATCAGTGTAGGCGATGAGTCAGATGGCCCTGGTGTGTATGTGTTGTGTAGCCCTAGTGGTGTGTCTCCCTCATATGTGTCACGTCGCCATGACTCACATGACGGTGTTGTACTTGCTGTAGCAGTTAGTATGCACAGTGTCATTTAGCAGATCATCATCTCCATGACAAAAACAACGTTGGAATCACAACAGAGGCAAGTATGGTGTATTAGTGAGTTTATTTACATACATGTGTGAGGATAGTGCACAGGATGGTGGTGCTGTACATTGGGATTGGAATCTAAAGTTCCCAGATGATTTGGAAGTGTTGGTAGCAGAAATGTCCTGAGTAAAGTCCACAGTCATCTGATAGATTAGTCCAACTTAAACTCCCCATGTCATGTGGGAGAGTTGGGTTGCATTCGACAGGGTGAACAGTTTGCACACAAAGGAGAATTTCCAGAACAGGTGTTGGGTTCCTGGGGGATGTACATGGCCATCGGCCTCTCAGTTGTCCTTCCTCGGACGACCCCTCTTCTTTCTGGGGGACCCTCACGTGCAGGCTGCTGCGGTGCAGAGGACTCTCCACCAGAGTCATCCTCCCTCCCTGTGGCAGTTGCAGTTGTTGCGGCACCAGATGTTGTGGGCACACAGGGAGGTGTGGACATGTTGGTGCTAATCTGGCGGAGGCATGTCAATATGTCCCTCTGCACCGCTGTTAGTTCTTCCAATGTGTCCCACTTGGACTCCATGCCAGACATGTGTGTCTCCACACGGGACATGTGGGAGTCCAAGCGGGCATGATGGGCAGCCTGCTGCTGTTGAATGTCCTTGAGGATCCCCACTACCTGGCTGACCTCTCCGGTGCTATTCTAGTACGCATCAGCAATGCGTACCAGTTGTGGGTCATCATGCAGTCCAGACCCCTCTGCAAACAGCGACCTCTGCCTACCACCCCTCCCACCACCCCTGGCCACACGTGCGGGACCTGCAGTGGCACGCACAGGTGACCCTAGGCCCCCTTGGGGGTTGGTACTGGGGTTGTTGTCCGTTGCTTCACGGTGGGCTGGGGTCCCTGTGCTGTTGTCATTCAGTGTCCTTGGTCTGTCCGTGTCGGCGGGGGTGGTCTGTGTGTTGCCAGATGTTGGAGGGATGGGTGCAGGGGGTGCAGATGGTGGTCCTGCTGGTGCTGCATGATGACTCACACCGGAGGTGCCAGGTTGGTCTTCGCCATCCGAGGAGGGCAGAGGCTGTTCTACACCAGAGAGCTCAGGGGCCACCGGAGCCTGGGACAGGGATTCCTCATCATCTGCTGCTGTGTCCCCATCATCATCTGTTTTTGGAAGAGACACACAATGTATGATATGTTTCTACAGGCATCAATGGTTCAAACACATGACAGTTGTGACTGTACCTCTGGATGCGGGCCTGTACATTGCATTGTCCTAAGTTGTCACAGTCAGAGGTTGATATTGGTGTGGCTCATTGTCCTGCCAACCTGAAGCATTTCAATGTGAATGTTGAGGTGTGTGCATGACCAGCATTGGTGGTATTTGGTTGACATCCGGACCTCCTTCTCCCCCAGCCCAGTTATCCCACCATGAAGCATGCCACCCTTGCAGTGGGTGCAGGTTAACTCTCAGGATGTCAGTCAGTGGTGTCCTGCTGTTGGTTGGTGCCCAGTTCCCAGCAGGGCCTTGTGCTCCCCACAGCAGTACCCAGTGTCAGCCATCTTGTCAGTTCTTTTCCACTCCCTGTGACGTGAGCATGGTTCAGAGTGGTGTTGATGGGCCAATTGTGAGGGTGACCAATATCTGTGACTACAACTCCCATCATGCTATTGCCTACACCCCCTTCCCAGCATGCCCATACTTCCTTCCTTTTGAGTCGACTTCACTGTGTGTGAGTGTGACAGCAATGGCAAGATGGCTGACAGTGTGGTCCTGTTGTTTGTTGGTGCACAGTTCACAGCAGGGCCTTGTGCTCCCCACAGCTGAGGCCCGTGTCAGACATCTTTGAAGTGGCTTTTCACTCCCTGTGAGGTGTGCATGCTTCAGTGTGAGCTTGCTGGGCCATGTGGGTGGGGGATGTTGAGCTGTGACTACCATCCCATCATGCTATTGCCTACACCCCCCTTCCCAGCATGCCCATACTTCCTTCCTTTTGACTCTGCTTCCCTGTTCGGTAGTGTGCCTGTGCTGACAGGATAGCTGACAGTGTTGTCCTGGCGTTTGTTTTGCTACAAGTCACAAAAGTGTCCCTGTGCTTCACGCAGCATAACCCAGTGTGGTGGTTCTTTGTGGGATATTTAATTAGAGTGTGAGGCATTGCATTCTCCCAGGTGAGTTGTGTGGAGTTTGTGTTAAGGGGTGTGTGAGAAAAGCTGCTTGTAACTATGGTCAGAGCTGTCAGTCCTCCTTCCCACCCAGCCAGATATCCCACCATGGAACGTGCTCCCATTGCAGGGAGTGCAAGTTGGCTTTCAGGATGTCAGTCAGTGGTGTCCTGCTGTTGGTTGGTGCACAGTTCCCAGCAGGGCCTTGTGCTCCCCACAGCAATACCCAGTGTCAGCCATCTTGTCAGTTCTTTTCCACTCCCTGTGATGTGAGCATGGTTCAGAGTGGTGTTGATGGGCCAATTGTGAGGGTGTCCAATATCTGTGACTACAACTCCCATCATGCTATTGGCTACACTCACTTCACCAGCATACACACAATTCCTTCATTTCAGTGAGCTTCCCTGTGAGGTGGTGTTCTAGTGGTGGCAAAATGTCTGACAGTGTTTGTTGGTTATATTTGTGCCACTGCCTTGCTCTATTTGTTGTTAGGTTTGTACATGTCATGACACAGTTACATATCACTATGAGATGGCATGTATTGTGTTTATCTAGCTGACATACACATCTTGGGATGATTATCTTTTGGTTACTGTAGCTTTGCTAAGGGTGCATGGTTTGACTATCCCCTTGACAGTGATGTGTGTGTATTGTCACACAATATTGGGTATGTTGGTTGTGTACTCACCAGGCTCTGGGATGTTTGATAGTCCATGTACGCTCTCTGGTGGTAGGATGGCCCGCACCTTCTCCTCCTAGGGCCTGAGGTATACTGGTTTGGCAGGAGGGCCACTGCCGGTGCGATGACTCAAGGCGTAATCCTTCTTGAGTAGGTCCTTGACCCTCCTGCGCACATCATACCACCTGTTCTGGATGTCTTCCTTTGTGCGCAAACATGGTGATTGTGCGTTCACCCTGTCGACGATCCTCTCCCACATCTTGGTTTTCTGCGACATGGTGGTCTGTTGGACCAATGTACCAAACAATTGTGGCTCTACCCTGAGGATTTCATCTACCAGGACTTCCAATTCACTGTCTAGGAACTTTGGATTCTTCTTTGGGGGCATGGTGATGGGTGGTGGTGGGGATTGATGTGTGTGTGAGTGTGCAAGTGAGGGTGGGTGAGTGTAGGTTTTGCTGGGTGTATGTGAGGGTGCTATTTGGGAGGTGCTAATGGTGTGTGGCTTGTGTGATGGATGAGTTGTGAGTGTGTCTGTGGTTGCTGTCTGATGGTGTTCTGTGCTGGCAGGTCAGTTGAATTTGCAAAGGATCATGGTAGGGATTTGTGGCCTTTATATGGGTGGAGTTGTGGGTGTGTCTTTGTTCCATGTTTTTTTCCCCCTGTATTTATTGACTTTGTCATTGCTTGTCTGGCCCTTTTTTTGTATTTGTTCCTTTGTAGGTTTTAGGCATGTAGGAGACGTTCTTCTGACCGAGTAGGACGCTGCAGTTGGCTCGTGCGGGCTTCTCCGAGTCTTTCAAGCTGTGTTTCTGCTGGGTTTCATGTGCGGCGTACGCGTCGGTCGAGGAGTATTGGGTTGCTTCGGCTCGGTTTTGTATGCGTGTCGGTCGTACGGCTTGAGCTCCGTGCGACTCGGTCTGGTTTTACACGCATTGCATCGTACTGCGCGGGTCGGAGTTCGCGGGTACGTTTCTGTCGGGTTCATTCCTGGTGTGTGTCGGTCGGTTCTATTTGCGTAGTTTTCCTGCCGGATAGCTGGTTTCCGTGCGGTTCGGTCGTTCGGCTTGTGTTCCGTACGAGTCGGTCATAATTCACATGCATTGCATCGTACTACGCGGATCGGGCAGCGCCGGTATGTGTCGGTCGGACTACATTCCTGTACCGAGTCGGTCGGTATGTTTTCCGGCCCGAATCGGAATCGGCCCCTTAGAATTGAAAGAAGAAAAATTGCACTGTAGGTGTATATGAATCAATGAAATTTGCCAACTATATATTGTAGATATTGTTAGCGTAGCTCTTTCTAAATTATAAGACAGGTTTGTGTATGCTTAGGTGGTGATATATATTCTTTAAGTTTGTACTAAGTCACATGTGTAGTATGAGACTGCTATGCACAGTTAAACATGCACTGTTTAAACATGGGTCAGGTTTACTAGTGCAGACTGCCCCTGTGGAGTCTCACTGCCATCTTGACTTTCTGCATAAAATCTCTTTGTGAAGTGCTGAATGCTTGTTTTACAACAGATAACTGACCTGTGAGATATGATGTAGATAAGCCATAAAGCAAGGTGTTTTGTGCTATAAAAAGCGAAAGTTCTTGTTGGGAGTTTTAGTAACTTAGTTATGCATGCACACACTCTTATTGCAAGCATTAGATATGCTATAGCACCCATAATGCAGGTGAAATGGATATTTTCAAAGCATATATAGTCTCTCTCACCCACTGACAGACCAAGAGATGGAGTTATATCTTCACTAATTTACTCACAAATCAGTTATATATTGAACAGTCTGCAAGTCAGTTGTACAGATGCCTATATACGTTTGTTCTTCCTAATACAGACAGTGAGATGTTCATTTATATATATATATATATATATATATATATATATATATATATATACGTACAGATTTAGAGAGCTATAGAGCTATCAAAACAGAGAATCACATACTGGCACATTTACTTAAACATCTCATGAGACTGAGTGAGGTATATGCACTCCCAAAGACTCATGTGCCCAATTATACATCCATTCTGCCATCCAGACAGCAATCTGACATACCTAAGTAGAAAAGCAGAGAGACACTAAAACACCTAGGGGGATATTACCAAGAATTTGTGATAATTATCGCAAAGCGCGATTAGCGCTGTTTATTTTATCGCCGGCTATCGCTGGATTTCATAGCAGAGATAAGGCGTTATTATCAACGCTTATCTCCAAGGCGATAAAAAATCCAGCGATAGCGGCGAAACCCAGCAATAGCGCGAGAAATCCAGCGATAAATTCAACGCGCTAATGAAAAGCTTGCTAATAGGCAGGTGAGGACTTAACCTTACAATCCACCTCCCATTGACTAGAATGGTTAAGTCAGGTTTTTAGCAGGTGTTAGATTCCAGCGATAATCGAGGTTAGCGCAACTTTTTTTATCGCTTCGCGGGCATTGCTAATAGGGGGAAGTTGTGTTTGCGACTGTTTTCAGTCGCTTTTAGTTAGGAACGCCTACTTTGCATGTAATTAGCGATATATATCGCTGACATGCAAAGCGGCACCAAAACGGGCGCTTTCGCCATAAAGCTGTCGCTAACAGCTGTTAGCGACAGCTTGCTAATAGGGCTATAGAAATATCGCCGCTTTAGCGGCAAAAAGTGCTGCTAAAGCGGCGATAAGGCCCTTGCTAATATGCCCCCTCCTAGTGAGATAGTAAGAGAAGCACCGAAACAATCACTCACACAGACAGGCAGAACTGATAAGTATTAACGCTAATGGAGCAGTTGCACACACAATTAAATAACCCAATACTCACAAATACACCCAGAAGGCAACCCATCCTGTCCCTTTCAGACACATGTAAAAAAAGTATACATGTCACAAAGAGAGGCAGTGATTTACTAATAAACTTACATACACATGCAATCACAGCCCAAGATAGGGACTGAGAGACTCATTCAGATATCTGCTAAAGAACTGACACTTTCAAGTCTATCATTCAGAAAAGTTGCTCTTGCATCATGTCTTGGGCCTGCTATACTTGAGCTTGTGCATGCAGTTTTACTGCTAGCGCTCTCCTCTCACTTAAAACTCCTACACGAGGTGTAAACTCCTCTTGTACCACATATAACTGACCGCTAAGGTTGCTTGTAGCTAGGCAATAGGGCAGGGTGCTATGTGCTTAGAAGGTAACACATGTACTCTGAAGATTGAGTGAGCTATATGCACTCCTAGAGATCCATGTGCTCAATTATACATCCGCTCTGCCAATCAGGCTTCAATCTGACATACCTAAGTAGAAAAGCAGAGAGACACTAAAACACCCAGGGGCATATTTACAAGTAACTGGCGGAGCGTGATGTTACGCTAAAATTGGTAACGCCGCGCTCTGACAGTTTAAAAATGCAGGGATACGCTGTATTCACAAGAATGAGGTGCACTCTTGCATTACCCCTGGCGTTGGCGCTAAAAAAGCTGCCTAGAGGCAGCACAGGCACCCTAGCGCAATTTTGCTAGGGTGCGGGCGCTGCAGGGGCAATTGTTTATGTGCAGGAAGGGACACTTTCTTGCACATAAACAATCTTTACAAGAAATTTGCTCTATCTATGTGAGCTGCAAAATGCAGCACAAGTGGAAAAAGCAAAATACAAGGAGAAATAAAACATTTCTCCTCGTATCATCTGCTTAAGACCTGGTATTCCCTGGCGGTATTTTTGGCGCTGCCCCATACCTTGTAAATATGGGGCAGTGTCAAAAAGCAATGGGTGTTGTGGCAGAACACCCACTGCAACACCCATTGCTCGCCTCTTTTGCGCTAAGAGCTGCATGACTAGGGGCATTATTTACAAGGTGGTGTTAAGCCACATTAAGTGGCTTAACGCACCCGTATAAATAAGGCGAAGGAGTTAATGCCACCAGAACGTTGAAAAAAGTGACATTCTGGTGGGGTTAACTCCAAGTAAATATGCCCCCCAGTGAGATAGAAAGAGAAGCACCTAAACATTCACTCACACAGCGAGGCAGAACTGATATATATCTAGCACTAATGGAGCCAGTTGCACACACAGTTAAATAAACCAATACTCTCTAATAAACCGAGGAGGCAATACATCCAGCCACATATAGAGAAACATATATGCCACAAAGAGAGGCAGTGATTTACTAACAAACTTACATACACATGCAATCATAACCCCAGATAGGGACTGAGACACTCATTCAGATATCTGCTAAAAAACTGACACTTTCAAGTCTTCCATGCAGAAAAGTAACCCTTGAATTCTGTCTCTGGCCTGGTATACTTCAGCTTGTGCATGAAATTTTACTGCTAGCAATGTCTTCTAACTTAAAACTCCTACACAAGGTGTACACTCATCTTGTACCACATATAACGGACCACTAAGGTAGTCTGTAGCTAGGCCATAGTGCAGTGAACTATGTGCTTAAAAGGTAAGACATGTACTCTGAATTTTCTGTGAGCTATATGTACTCCTAGAGACCCATGTGCCGAATTATACATCCACCCTGCCATCCAAACTTTAATCTGACATACCTAAGTAGACAAGCAGACTGACACTAAATGACCCATACAGACTGTAACAGAAGCACCTAAACATTTACTCATACAGACAGGCAGAACTGATGTGTATCTAGCGCTAATTAAGGCAGTTGCACACACACTTAAATTACCCAATACTCACTAATACCCCCGGAGACAATCCATCCAGCCACTTAGAGACACATGTAGAGAAGCATACATTTCACAAAGATTTGTAGTGATTTACTAACAACCGTCCATACACATGCAATCACAGCCCCAGATAGGGACTGAGACACTCATTCAGATATCTGTTAAAGAAATAACACTTTGAAATCTACCATGCAGAGGAGTAGCCCATCCATCATGTCCTGAGCCTCCTACACTTGAGCCCGTGCATGCAGTTTCACTGCTAGGCCAACCTTCACATTTAAAAGTCCTAGAGAATGCATAAACTGCTCTTTTACCACGTATAACTCACCACTGAGGTAGGCTGCAGCTAGGACATAGGGCAGGGTGCTATGTGCTTAAATGGTAAAACATGTACTGAAGTTTCAGTAAGCTATATGCACTCCTAGAGACCCATTTGCCCAAGTATACATCCACCCTGCCACCCATATTTTAATCGGACATACCTAAGTAGAAAAGCAGTCAGACACTAAAACACCCATGCAGACTGTGACAGACGCACCTAAACATTCACTCACACAGACAGGCACATCTGTTATGTATCTAGTGCTAATGGATGTGGTTGGACACACATTTAAAAAAAAAAACAATACTCACTAACACAGCAAGGAAGCAATCTATATAGTCACTTGGAGACAGATTTAGAGAATCATAGATGTCACAAAGAGAAGCAGTCATTTAAGATCAAACTTACATACGCATGCAATCAGAGCTACACATAGGGAGTGTGACACTCATTCAGATATCTACTGAAGAATTGACACTACCAAGTCACCCATCCAGAGAAGTAGTACTTTAAAAATATCTTGGGCCTGGTATTCTTAACCATCTGCGAGCACTTTCAGTGCTAGGCCCATTTGGCATTTAAAACACCTCATCAAGCCTTAACCTACTCTTCACCCACATATGACTTACCATTAATGTAGGCTGTATATAGGAAATAGGGCATGCTCCTATGTGTTTAAAAGCTAACACATGTAGTTAGAAGTTTATTTGACTTATATGTGCACTTATGGGCATATTTACAAGCTTTTATCAACGTTCCTGTGGCGATCGGGGCTTCACCTTATTTACAAGGCGGCGTTAAGCCATTTAATATGGCTTAATGCCACCTTGTAATTAAGGCACCCTTTCACGCCATACTTAGCGTGAAAGGACTGGGCAATGGGTATTGCATTGATTTTGACGCTGCCCCCTATTTATAAGAGTGGCATAAATAGGAGGCAGCGCCAAAATTAAGACCAGGGAAAACCTGGCCTTAACATGGTGAAACAAGGAGAAATTATTTATTTCTATTCGTTTTTCCTGTTTCTATGTGTGCTTCATTGTGCAGCACACATAGAAACAGCAAAACGCCATGAATGATTGTTTATGTACAGGATCAATCATTTAAAAAATGATGATTTGCAACATCTATGTGTGCTGCACAATGCAGCACACATAGAAGTTACAAATCCCCATTTTGAATTGTTTATGTGCAGGAAGGAACACCTTCCTGCACATAGACAATCATTCCCTCAACACAGGCACTCTTGCACTATGGTGCAAGGGTGCCTGCGTTGGCGCTAGGCAGCTGAGTTCAGTTCCAGTGCTAGGGAAAACGCAGGGATGCACCGTACTGTTGCAAATACAGTGCATCCCTGCATTTTCAGAATGGTGAAGCACTGCGTTAGCTATTTTGGCTTAATGTCACGCTCTGCCATTCTTTTGTATATATACCCCAAATTATCCTAACTTCCTGGGCTTGGCAAAGGCAAAGCAAGTGTGTTTTCTCAGCAATTTCACATTGAAAAACGATCTGAAATCGTTGGTGAAAATGAATGCATCTTTGATCTATCGAAGTGCAATCTGTAGTGACTGTGATGAGTGGGTTCTTTCTTGGCCTCTCCTGGTGAGATTAGAGTCCATGGTTCTCCCTTTAAATGGCTACAAGTATGCAAAACTGCAAAATCACCTGGAGGCATTGCCAGTTTGGCCCCATCCTGTCCACCTTAGTAGTATGTAACTCACAGACCCACACAGTCACTCACACGCCCATTTACACATCCATACAGCCACTCACACACCAACTCACAGACCCATACAACTACTCACACACCCACTCACAGACCAACACAGCCACTCACACACCCACTCACAAAGGTTGCAGGTTACAGTTAGAAAATACATTCTGAAAAACCTTTGAAAATCACTAAGAAAACTAAGGTTACAGTGATGTTATAGTTTGGAAATGACATTAAAAATCCTTAGAAATTCACAGAAAAAACTAAAGGTTACAGGGACTTTATAGTTAGGAAATAGAATAAAAAGCCTTAGAGTTTCACTGAAAAAACCAAAGGTTACAGGGATGTTATACTTAGGCTCAGATTTTACTACTACAAAACCATTGAAATGCAGCAGTTATAGTTTCCTGAGCTAACTATAACTTATGCCCCCGCAATGCACTATTTATGACCTCATCTATTACATCACTCATGACATGCCAATGATATCACTGATGACATCTCAAATGACATCACTGATGAAATCATCCACAGACCCACTCACAGACTAACTCACACCCCCATAGAACCTCTCATACACCCACTCACACACCCACACAACCTCTCACAGACCCATTCACAAACTCATACAAAAACTAACACATACACTCACTCATCCATAGAAAAAACTAACACACCCACTCACTCACCCATATAGATACTCAGACAGCCACTCACTCACCCATACAGCTACTAACAGAGCTACTCACTCACCCATACAGCCACTCAGATACCCACTCACTCACCCACACAACCACTTACATACTGATTCACACATCCATACAAGCAATCACACGCCCACTCACTCATCTATAAAGATACTCACACAGACACTTGCTGAGCAAAACAGGCACTCACACACCCACTCACTTACCCATACACTCACTCACACAGTCATTACCTATACACCCACTCACACAGTCATTCACCCTCCCACAGAGCCACTCACACAGCTACTCACCTACCTATATAGCCACCAACACACTCACTCACTCACCCATACTGCTACTCACTCAACCACTCCCTCACTAATAGAGTCACTCACACAGACACTCGCTTACCCATACACCATCACTCACTCACTCATACAGCCACTCACACACCCACTCATTCACCATTACAGCCACTCATTCACCCATACAGCTACTCACACATCCATTATTCACCCATACAGGCACTCACATGCCCATACAGCCACTCAGACAGCCACTCACACACAGATTCAGACAGTCACACAGATGGCATATGATAGAAATAGTATCACTCAGTAGTACAGAAACAATAGTAATTTAACTAATGCAGTAGCTTAGTATATATCATTAAGTCTCAAAAATGTTTTAGAAACACACTCAGTAGATGCTGTCATCAGTGATGTCACTGACCGTGTCATGAGTGATGTAATATGTGAGGTCATAAGCAGTGCACTGCGGGGGTGTAAGTTATACTTAGCTCAGGTAACTATAACTGTTGAATTTCACAGGTTTTGCACGAGTGAAATCTGAGCTTAACTATAGCATCCCTGTAACCTTTATATATATATATATATATATATATATATATATATATATATATATATATATATATATATATATATATATATATATATATATATATATATTGGGTACTTGCATATATATATATATATATATGTATATATATATATACATATATATATATATATATACATATATATCCAAACAAAAAGTTGCGAGTGCTCCAGCCTCTTCAAGTGAGGAGTGGTCAGCGAGGTAGCGAGCCTTTACTAACCAACAAAAACTGTTACACATCCCAGTATACGTCACCAAGGAAGAATGCACAGAGCTCCGTGAGCAAGGAGTCGTTGGAACTCTGAAACGCGTTGGGTTTATTGTTTCTTTGTTGCCCGAATGTGAAATAAAAACATATGCTTTATCGTAAATCGAGTGGCAGCTCTGTGCATTCTTCCTTGGTGACGTACAACATGAACCTTATTGTTTGCAACCCACACCCTAAGCTACAGACAAATTGCAGGCAACACAAAAACAATGGAAATGGAACTCCTTGTTCCTAAGCTGAATGTGAAAATAGCTCTTAAAACTGCCATTCTTCTCACAGGAAATCTGTCTCTTCTCTGTCTGGGGAGATTGTCTTTTTTATGGTTTTCCTGAGACAGGGTATGCACTGTCAACAAAATCTTTTGTAAACAAAACAAAAAAAGCTTAAAATGGGATTAGAGCCAACCATTACCATTACCATTTCTTATCATTGGATGGCTTCGATGTCACTCTCATTTCCTTGCATCTTATCGGTCAGTGCCTCCTGCTTCCATCGTGGCTTCAAGTGTTGTCTCTGTTGTGGAGCATGGACCAGGTACAGCTTACTGTCTATGGCCAGCATCCTTCCACTGACTGCGTGCTTCCTCAGGTAGATTGTTATTACTTTTTTTCATGCACTTTATATGAGTGCATGTGTCTGAAGTCCATCCCCTCTCCTCCACTGTCATTTTGTTTGGTCCCTACTGTCTCCTTCCCTCCTCCCACTGTCCGTGTTCTTGTCCCAAGCTCACTCCCCGCACCTCCCTTGTTTTGCTTGCCCCTTCCTCCCGCTGTCCACTGTGTTGCTGCTTCCTTCCCTGCCCTGCTTTTGAGTTGTTTGCCTGTGCTGCTGTCCAACATGTCTAAAAAAAGTTGACAAAGCCAATGGATCTCGAATAGGCGAAACTAATTGGCTTCGTCAATAATTGTTTGTGTAACAGTGTCCTCAGTTGGACTACCTGCACGTCACTAGCCCGCTGTTACAATTAGTCATGTTTAAGGGCAGCAGAATGTTCTCTCGTCTACCTGCATTTCCCCTTCACACACTGTAAAATCCAATTAGAGTGAATGCAACAAAGTGAAATTAATGTTTCCTGCTTTTAATAACGATGCACTTTCATTTCACATACTGTATAAAACTATCACTGTGAATGCATTAAACAGAAATTCATATTTCTCCCTTCCTGCTTTTAGCAAAGTAGCATTCACCTTTCCCACACTGTAAATTATAATTTAATGAGAATACTTTTCTCTAAAATGGAAGGATCTGTGTCAGCCGTCACGGGAAAAAACCTATATGGTATTGACAGTTGGAACAGGAAAGGTGAGCAAGCCTAAAAGAGGCTTAATTGCTCGATGTTTTCTTGCTCCTTTTGAAATAACAAACTGCATTTCATATGCATTTTTTGTATAAAGAAAGGCTGAAATAATTAATTTCCAGCAGGAAAGCACAGCTTGATCCCTGATCCCAGTGCTCCACCAATTAATGTGATATTAATAAATTAGTCTAGGGAATAAACATACTACTTAAATCACTGTCTCTTTGTATTCCACAAATCCATTCCTTCTCTCTACATGCTCGTATACACACACACACACCCACACTAGCAAAGTCTGCTTTCACCACTCGTATTCCACCAGTAGAGCCTCATGACATCTCATCTTAAAATTTCTGCACAGCTCCTGACTCATCCTCTATTTTTTCTTACATGCCTCTTTAACATGTTTCTTATCTTTCATCCTTAGATCTCCCTTGTTGTACTTCATATTGTCTCTTCTGTCCCCCTCTGGGAACCTCACCACCTTTTTACACATCTCACATGCACTATTCGTATATACTCTCATATCCAGGGCCATCCTTGGGCATGGGTGAACTGGGCACAGGCCCAGGGTGCCAAATATTCTGAGGGGCGCAGCAGAGCTGCCTGACTTACTGTCATGAAACAGCAGCACGTCCATCACACTTGATCTCCATCGGGTCCCGTTAAAGACTGTAATAAGCCCTTAATGTACATCAGCATAATTGTAAGCACCTCATCAGCCCCCTGGCCTCCTTCCATCTTCCTCACACCTCCTGCTGTCACACCGCAAAACATCCCCCCCCACACAACGAACACCGAAATTCCAGGGCGCAGGCCAGTCAATCCGATTTAGAGCCAGCCCTGTTCATATCAAATCTCAAGCACAGAAGAAAGAAGGTATAGTTTAGGCGTACCGTTACTACTTTTGGAGCCAAGAAACAAGGGGGCATATTTGCAAGGGAATTGCGCCACCAGAGCATCACTTTTTCCTATGCTCTGGTGGAGCAATACCCTGCATGTGTGAAAAAACATTTAGGAAACATAATAGAAAGTGGACTTATAAATATACATTTAAGAATATGCAAACACCCAGAGATTATTCCATATCAAAAATCAAATTTTTATTATTTTTTGGTGGTTATTCTATTGTCATCTATTGATGTACTTTTTTGTATAAAAAAGTAAAAATTATTTTATAAAAAATCAGAATTGTACTCTCACATGTATATCCATCACATAATTTTTCAAATAAATGCTAATCTATGTTTTTCAGACATGCTTGTGCATTCATACTTGTCTGTCTAATGTCGCAAGTTTCATCAGAATTATGATTCTTCAATGCAATTACTGTTAAGGATGAAACATAGTCAATATATTTCTAATTAATCAGTTGAATCAAAACAGTTAAATCAACGAGTTGGATATAACTCTATTTGATGCTTTTCCCTGTACAGACAGTATAATTTATTCAAAACATTGTCACACTTTTTGGCATCTGAAAATACATAGGATGAGCAAGGGCATTCATATATGCCATGGCTAAGAATGGAGTCCTACGCGCGTTTCGGCATTACGCCTTCATCAGGTAGCCATGTACGATATGAAACCTGAAATTAAAGGTTTAAAAATATCGGGGTTACATAGTATCAGTCCTACTTAAATTCATACATCTTAAAAAACTATTGTTTGTTCCAGATGATTCCATTGTCACAGGAAAAAGTTAGCCCAAACTTGGAGAAGATTTAAATAGAAATTCTATATAGATTAGAGTATTAAGAAAAAGAGATTGAACTTGAGGAAATGGTATAGGAATAGTGCTCACCCATGCATGTGACCGCCATAGCACAAAAAGTTCCAAAATATAAAAAGTGCCTGTACAATAGTGCCTATGAAGTTAGTATCTGAGGTCAGGCGTACACCTAATGGGTTCAGAATTAGCGGTTACCTTGTTGGAATCAGAAACTTCATGAATCAGAAACTGCTCATGGAGCGTAGTATTAGGATCAAGACTCGAAGATTTATTCTTCTGAGTTTAATTGTGTTTAAGAGCAGAGGAATGGAAGAGAAAAAGGAGAGTTGGTTGTAAATTCTCTTCGCACTCTGATAGTGAAGCTAATATGCTGAGAGGATTTGGAGTTAAAAAACTTACCCATAAAATAGGGCATGCAGGTATCTCTGTCTTTGTTATGGCCCAATATTGGTTCCCTAAAAAGAGTATATATTATTGCCTATTGACTATGGCAGTTCAATATTATGATTATAAAACAATTTAAATTAATAGAGCTTATTAACTTCTAATTTTTAGGATCTGAGTAGTATAGATCTGCCTCCAATACAGTTAAAGTAAACATGTATTAGTTATCAAGCGTAACTCGATTCTTATATACGCTTTGCCCCAACAGTGGCCAATATATATATGGCCTTCTTTGAATTTTAATTTATTTACAACGAGATCGCCCCATTCAGTGAATCTATCATTAGCTGGTCCAGATATATAGACAATGTTTTTTTTATCTGGACAGCTGATCCAGATGAACTTATTGAGTTTATCACCTTGTTAAATCTTTGTGATACCAACATACTCTTTACAGCAAATTCCAGCAACAGCAACGTAGAGTTCCTAGATTTTATGATTAAAGCGAATGGACAAAAACTGGAAGTTGACCTTTACACAAAACCTATGGCCTGTAATACGTTGCTACACTTCAATAGCTATCATCCGAAGACACAAAAAAACAGTATTCCCTTTGGACAGTTCCTGCGGTTACGCAGGAACTGCACCAATTTGACAGACTTTGACACAAGAGCAGTTGAGATGAAAGCCAAGTTCATAGCTAGAGGCTACCCTAGTCGACTAGTACGTGACTCCTACAAGAGAGCACGGTACTACGATAGGCAGCATCTGTAAACTCCAAAAAATCCTAAAGAGAACAACAGACTGGTATTTGTTACACTCCACTCCACAATAAATGACAAAATCCGCCACATTGTGAATTCTAATTGCCACATTTTAAATGCCACAAGAGACAGAACCACATTTATCCCAAAACCCCTTTTTGCCCATCAAAAGAATAAAAACCTCAAAGACTTGATAGTGCGTTCCCGTATAACGAATACCTTGAAAGAACCTATACAAACAACACTATGGGGTCGATTCCGATCTCGGCCGGTAGGGCTCTGAATAGGATTCGGCTTTACCGGATCCGATTCGGAGCCCTTTTTCCCGACCGAATCGTACGCGGGTCCGGCCGAGCGAGTACGATGCGAATTCGCCGACCGACTCGTCCGGGCGACCCGACCGCTCCGACCGACTCGTACCCGGATCGTACCGCTCCGACCGACTCGCTCGGACCCGATTCGCACCGCGCAATGGAGACGTTTTCCGGCCGGGTAAGTACGATGCGCACCTCGACCGCTCCGACCGACTCGCGCCGTCCGACTCGAACTCGCTGTCGGAGCCGTACTTTGGGGTCCGTGTCGGACCCCCTGTACGCGTACCCGTGCGAGGCGCACACAGGGGGACCCATGGGTCCCCCTACCTGTGCGTGTACGCCGCGAGCGCCCGCGGCGTACTCGCTGTAGGGCGCCCTTGTCCGCCTCGCACCCATTGAGGCAATGGGAGCCCGCGTACGCGTTGTACGACCGGCTCCCATTGAGTTCAATGGGAGTCCGACCGACTCGTGTCCGGTGGCATACGAATGCATCGGACTCGTTCGGTCGGACTGCACGGGTCCGATTCGGTCGGAAATCTCTCCGGGTCCGGCTCGGTCGGAGAGATTTCCGGCCCGAATCGGAATCGACCCCTAAGTGGTAATACACCACCGATAGAAAACTATAAATGCATGTCTTGTGTGGCATGTCAATTCGCCATAGAAACAAAGACATACACTGTAAATGGAATGAGTTTTTCGCTTAAATCTCTAACAAACTGTAAGACCACAAATATTTTCTCTTTAATCTTGTGTCCCTGTAATCAGGGATATGTGGGGGAAACCTCACGCACTATGACCACACGCCTCACTGAGCATAGGTCCGCCATTAGAACAAAAAAAGTAAATGCCCCATTCGTAAAACACTATATAGATGCAAACCACTCTACCAAGGACATCAGATGGCTTATCCTCGAGAAAATCCATATCAAAGGCACCCTGAGTACAGAAATATGAAAACGCAGGGAAGTCTTTTGGATTTTTACTCTAGACACATATCAAAATGGTATGAATAGCGAAATTCCTTGGGACCAGGCAATCAGATTTAATAATGTCTGAAGACTCAATATGGCAAAATATGACAAACAAAGATACAGTCTGTGACAGTTTGATCCATTAAACGAATTATGTCCATCACTATATATGGCAACTGAATATTGGATATTAGTGTATCACGCTGTATAGACCTTGGTCATAGATCTCTTATGACCTATCCACCTGCTAATCGTGTAAACACCTATAAAACTAAGTAAATAACAAGGTTTCTTGCAATCAGGCCTAGGATCCCCATATGTCTTTGTTACATCGCGAAGATGGCTACCACAGTTATTGCCACTGACATCTAAATTTTAGGCATTTCGACACACCATCTCAATACCACCAAGATGGTTGCTATCTTTACTTAAACAATTTATAGAGCACTCCAGCCTGGTATGTCAACGAATCAGGAGCCTTAAGTAATCTCAATCAGGCCTAGAATATGTCATTAACACTTCGTTAAGATGGCCGTAACAGCTACACACAACGACATCTTAATTTTAGGTATCTCGACACACCATCTAAATACCGCCACTTTTATTTAAATATTTTGCAGAGCTATCTAGCCCTTAGCGCCTATAAATCAGGAGCCCCCCGAAGAATCTTGATTAGGCTTAACATCCTCATATACCTTTAACACATTGCTAAGATGACCGCAACAGCGATTCACTAGGACATCTAAATTTTAGACATCTTGATATACCATCGCAATACCACCAAGATGGCCACCATTTTTACCTAAACAATCTGCAGAGCACTATAGCCCTTTACGTTAATCAACCTTTACGTCAACCTTTACATCAACCAATCAGGAGCCCGCTATGGAATTTATGCTCGATGTACGCGGGAAATTTTGAGTAAAAAAGTAACTCCTACGACGCACAAGCACCCTTCCCCCGTAAATGTAGAGAACCCACGCAGACGCGACCAGAAGCTCGGATGAATCTCTGGGCAGACGGCTATGGATGCCCGGCACAAGAGCGTCTGCACATTTGAATCGCTGAAGTAGCAGCTCCCCTTTTTGGAGAACGCTCATGCGACCCGGGCACGCCACGCAATTTTAAACTACGGGTAAGAGATATCAGCCATAGCTAGCGGCACTTAAAAAGCCATTATGCGAAAATTGAGATTTTGTAGTAGCCCCTACTAAACATGAGGCGTTAATTATATCACCTGCTAAAAAGCATATATAAGAATCGAGTTACGCTTGATAACTAATACATGTTTACTTTAACTGTATTGGAGGCAGATCTATACTACTCAGATCCTAAAAATTAGAAGTTAATAAGCTCCATTAATTTAAATTGTTTTATAATCATAATATTGAACTGCATAATAGCTTCACTTTCAGAGTGCGAAGAGAATTTACAACCAACTCTCCTTTTTCTCTTCCATTCCTATGCTCTTAAACACAATTAAACTCAGAAGAATAAATCTTCGAGTCTTGATCCTAATACTACGCTCCATGAGCAGTTTCTGATCCATGAAGTTTCTGATTCCAACAAGGTAACCGCTAATCCTGAGCCCATTAGGTGTACGCCTGACCTCAGATACTAACTTCATAGGCACTATTGTACAGGCACTTTTTATATTTTGAACTTTTTGTGCTATGGCGGTCACATGCATGGGTGAGCACTATTCCTTTACCATTTCCTCAAGTTCAATCTCTTTTTCTTAATACTCTAATCTATATAGAATTTCTATTTAAATCTTCTCCAAGTTTGGGCTAACTTTTTCCTGTGACAATGGAATCATCTGGAACAAACAATAGTTTTTAAGATCTATGAATTTAAGTAGGTCGGATACTATGTAACCCCGATATTTTTAAACCTTTCATTTCAGGTTTCATATCGTACATGGCTACCTGTTGAAGGCGTAATGCCGAAATGCGCGTAGGACTCCATTCTTAGCCATGGCATATATGAATACCCTTGCTCATCCTATGTATTTTCAGATGCCAAAAAGTGTGACAATGTTTTGAATAAATTATACTGTCTGTACAGGGAAAAGCATCAAATAGAGTTATATCCAACTCGTTGATTTAACTGTTTTGATTCAACTGATTAATTAGAAATATATTGACTATGTTTCAGCTTAACAGTAATTGCATTGAAGCATCATAATTCTGATGAAACTTGCGACATTAGACAGACAAGTATGAATGCACAAGCATGTCTGAAAAACATAGATTAGCATTTATTTAAAAAATCATGTGATGAATATACATGTGAGAGTACAATTCTGATTTTTTATAAAATAATTTTTACTTTTTTATACAAAAAAGTACATCAATAGATGACAATAGAATAACCACCAAAAAAATAATAAAAATTTGATTTTTGATATGGAATAATCTCTGGGTGTTTGCATATTCTTAAATGTATATTTATAAGTCCACTTTCTATTATGTTTCCTAAATGTTTTGTCACACATGTTATGTAGACCCTAATTTAGGAAACGTTATTAGGGGACCCCTTTTTGTGCAAATTGGAGCAATACCCTGCTCCATATTTACAGGGGGGCGCTAATCCACTTTCGGTGGCTTAATGCCGCCTTGTAAATATGGCCCTCCTCACTGCAGTTTTCTGCAGCAAAAGGGTGTACAATGGGTGTTGCTGTGGGTATTCCCACACAACACCCATTGCTTTTTGACTCTGTCCCAGATTTACAAGGATCTGCAAATCTGAGGCAGCGCCAAAAACGCCTTTCAAAAGGAGGCATTAGAGCGGCACAAGGAGGAGAAATACTTTTATTTCTCCTCATCTTTTACTATTTTTATGTGTGCTGCCTTCTGCAGCACACATACAAGGACCAAAACGCCTTCAATTATTGTTTTTGTGCAGGAAAGTGTTCCTTCCTGCTCAAGCACAATCATCCCTGCAACGCAGGCACCTTTGCACCATGGTGTAAGGGTGCCTCCGCTGGAGCTAGGCAGCTTTTTTAGCACCAACGCAAATGAAAACACAACGGTGCACCTTATTCTTGTAAATACGGTGCATCCCTGCATTTTTTAAATGACGCAGCATGGCACTGCTAAATTGCTTGCTGCACCGCACTGCGCCTTTCGTTGTAAATATGCCCAAAGGTTTTATATCCTAGCTACCCCACTTACTATGTCGTGTGGTAGAGGACTCATATACTTTCTACCTGTGATTCTGTATATTTGGTGCTTTACTGGAGGGCCGTTAAAACATAAACATTACCTTAAAAGTTCATAAATCTACACATTTGCAAGTAATCTTTCTTTCCTTCCAGCTACTCTGTCACAACTATTTTCTACTTTCACTCATACTCCATGTATTTTCTACAGTGCTTACATTCCCCACCCCAATACCTATTGTTTGTCACTTGCTTCACATGATATGTTCTTTCTGACTTCTATTAAACAGACTCTATTTCTCTCCATGCTACATTATTCTCTGCCGTGTTATATACCCATCCCTGACCCGTTAATATTGAATCACTGACAAAATATCGACTACAACAATATCGAGGTACAAAAATATCGGGACAAAAATATCGAAGTCAAGAATATCGACATCCTATCTACATCATGGTAGGTACAAAAATATTGAGAAAAAAATATCGATGTCAAAAATATCGTTGTAAAAAATATCGTTTTTTTTAAATGTTGAAAAAATAATGTAAAATAAAGTAAATACATATAATTAAAAGAAACATAGTTAAAAATATTAAAAAATGGTTGAAAATAATAACTAATACATATAATGTTAAAATAAATTAAACATATACATATAAAATATAATATATATACTTAATAATATTCAGAAATAATTATTTTAATAACTTATAAATTGTTAAAAACATTTTATAAATTATATATATATATATACACATACAAAAATAATATAAATAAAAATATAAAAAATATATATAACAAACTAAGGGGCCCATTACGATACCCGGCGTAAATAATTCCGCCAGGCATGGAAGCGGCAAAAATCCGCCCGCACACACCGCCTGAACACCGACCACGCCATTACGATTACACAAACCGAATACCGCCATCGGCGGAAAAAGCACACAAAATACCGCCCGCCAACGTCCGAGTCGGAGACAAACCGCCCGCCACGGACGGAAACACGCACGACAACACAAAACCGCCCGCCCTCACGGCCGACACACCGCACGTGAAATTACGATCGCACCGACATGAGCGCGGAAAAACCACAAATATACCACCCGCCAGCGCAAACAACGCCGATGAGAATCGACACGGCAGAAGCCATGGCGCCAACGTACCTGCACAGAAACCATCCGCACACAAAACCAATAGCACACAACATGGCCAACAAGTCCACACAGCAAGGCACGCACAAATACACAAGCACAGTACACATCCCGAAAACACCCCCCGGACAAACAAAAAATACAAAGGCCAGAACACCAGACACAACACACCTGAAAACAACAGACCATGAGGACACACCCACATAGGTGAGTACAAAAGCAGCACTCCCACAGACCACAACCCCTTGCTACATTGCAAACCAGAGAGGAGAGGAGAGGACACAGTGACACAGCAAGGACAGCAGCACACCACAGAAACGCACACATCACTACCACCACCACCACCACCACCACCACCACCACCACCACCACCACCACCACCACCACCAAACACCGGCACCACAAACCCCCTGCACATTACACAACACACACCGCACCAGCACCACAAACATCATGGCACCACAAAGAATGCCCAAGTTCACGCCCATGGAGCTGACGGTCATGGTCGACGAGATCATCAAGGTGTACCCACAAATCTATGGGAACATGGTCCAGCACACACCACTAGCCACCAGAAACAGAATGTGGAACAGGATCGTAGACCAGGTCAATGCAGTCGGGACCCTGCCCAGGAACAGAGTCGAGATTAACAAACGTTGGAATGACATAAAGAGCCTGGTCAAGAAGAAGGAGGGCAAAAACAGAGAGCTGGCTGCCGTCACTGGCGGAGGGAATCCCGCGCTCTTTAAGACCTTCAAAGCGTGGGAGGAGAAGGTGCGAGTCGTAATCCATCCGGAGATCCTCGCCGGATTAGCAGGGGGAGTGGAGGCTGGTAAGTACAAACTAATGTATACCAGCACACCGCTATGTACTCACATGCACTACCACCATGCCACAGCTCCCAGGGACAAACACCCCCATGTCCAGCACACAATACACAACACATCACACACACATGCAACAGACACTACCACACACAGCCCAAACAGAACAACTGTAAGATGCGTGGGGACATGTGTACACTAAGCCAGCCACGTAACCACCAACAGGTCCCCAAATATGCCAGAAGCGCCACAACGAGCACCCACCACACCCATGTGTCCGCCACAGCTGCACTAACCGACAAGTAACAGGTAAGTGGCAGGAACACAAAGTGCAGTGGGTGGGACGGTGGACAGCCCAAGTACAACACACACCAGGCCCCAGTCCCACAGCACAGCAAGGAGGAGCATCCCCCACACCCCACAGCCACGTGTCAGCCACCGCAGTGCACAACGACAGCCGAAAGGCAGACATCACGGTCCACAGCAATCGGTGTCAGTGGGTGTCCAGCCACCCCCACGACCCACAACACCCTCCCACCCCCACAGACCTGCAACATGGAGCACCCCCACTTAGAGCCATGTGGCATCCAGTACAGTGCACGCACGAACAACTTGCAGGTGGGAAACTGGACAGGGCTGGATTACTGGAGGCATGAGGACCATAACACGACCAACACATGGGACATGTCACGTAGCAGACGAACACGCAGCACCGCCCACCGTCACGAACAAGTGAACAATGTGCACACGGACATGAACAACAGACTCACACCCCACATGACCCATCACAGACATAGCAACACCCAAGGAGCCACGTCTGCATGCACAAGCCACACTGAATATAGTCCCACACGGCAGCCACTGTGCAACTCATCACACACAACCGAAACACCATTGAAGTCCTGTCCATGTAGCCCCTACTGCCTGTCAACCACACACCCCACAACTACGCCTATGTAAGACAAACAACACTAGACGCAACAGAGCGGAACAACATAAATGCACACGAACACCACTGAACCCATCAAACACACAGACACACCATGCACAAACAACATACCATCCATCCCATCCGTCAGCCCCAGTCTCATGAAAGGCATGTCATCCGCACAGCTGCCACACATACAGCAGTCACGCTAAGATACATGCCCATGACCAACCATGTGCCAGAAGTCAATGAAGTGCACGACACACTGTGAGCAACAACACACAACATGGGCCACACCCCCCCGAGCACTGCAGTGATGCACATGGCACAGGGCAGCACGCACACCAAGGAGATGGGACAACTGCAATACGTTGGCTGGCACACAACCATCACTCACTCATAACGATGCGTCCAATGCCATGTCCAGTAATCACAACAGACAGCAAATATGCAGGCCATGTCAAGCATGCACACACCTCAAACCATGCACTGTCATGCTGCCACAACACATGTCACGTTCGGCACCCATGGCTCACAGCATGTACCCCAAAAGCATATTCCCTCCCAAATGCGAATCTGGGGCATGGCCCCCATGTTGCCATATGCGTTCCTAAGCGTTCCATTTGAACCCCAAAAGCATATCCCCTCCCAAATGCGAATCTGGGGCATGGCCCCCATGTTGCCATATGCGTTCCTAAGCGTTCCATTTGAACCCCAAAAGCATATCCCCTCCCAAATGCGAATCTGGGGCATAGCCCCCATGTTGCCATATGCGTTCCTGAGCGTTCCATTTGAACCCCAAAAGCAAAGTACAAAATAGACCCAGGATGGGCCAGGAGCCCGCATACACCAGAGTCACAATAAGTAGGGGCACAGCAACACACCCATCGGCATGGCCAATCCGTCCCATGCCACATGTGCACAGCACACAGTCCCATTGCCAAGCACACACAACTACAGATGCTACAGCCACACACACGCCTCCGGGAAACCCATGTACGAGATTGCACGAACTGTCAATGTCAGACGACAAATACATACTTCGCCAGGTGCAACACAATAACAAATCTCATTCTCTCCACAGGTGACGAACTGCTGGATGCTGGGGATGGAGCCAGCAGCCAGCACAGCCAGCCTACAAGCCCCCAACGAGGACACACGGATCTGGAGGATCTGTCCTCCTCTTCGGACACGGACAACCAAGCAGGCCCATCTGGTGTGGCAGGGCCCAGCCGCTCCCCAGGACCCCTCCTACCCACCAACCCATCATCCAGGGCTGCTGAACATTCACAGCCCCCTGCTGCCACTGTCGTTGCGGCCACACCCACGGTCATTGTGGCCACTACCACTGCCGCAACCGCCACCATCGCCGCACCGACCACCACCGCCGCCACCACCGCCACGTCTTCGCTGGCACCAGCCCCAGCGCAGGTGGTGGCCCGGACGACTGGATCCACCCTGGGAGCCACAGCGAGGACCGTGGTGAGCAATGTGGCTAGTGGGCAGGCCGGTGGCAGCAGGACTGGTAGGAGGAGCAGGGTCAGGGAAACGCCAGCCTCCCCTGGGAGCCATGCCCTGCCTCACATGGCCAGAGTCCTTGGGGCCTATGAAGAGGCCCAAGGACAATGGGTCCGGTCTGCTTCAGACACGCGTGAGGTGCTGGGGGTGCTGAGGTCCATGGACGCCCGTATGGGCCAAATCGTGGACCTCATGGGACAGCTGGTGGTGGCGGTGAGGTCACAGCCAGGGACAGCAGTTCCCCTCCGCCACCACCTGCCGGGGCGCAGGGTGGAGCAGCAGTGTCCAGTTCCCCTGCGTCCACAGCCAGTGATCACACCTCAACCACCAGCATGTCGCAAGCAGGCACCCCCTCGCAAACGTGGAAGGGGCCGTCCGAAGAGGAAACAGATCTCCCGGGAGGACTTCGCACGCTCCAGTCACAAGTGAGGCAGCCAGCCAGCCTTCCGCCAGCCTTCCTTGACCAGCCACTGCATTGACTTGGACTACGATCCCACTCCACACAGCCATCTGGATGGCATGTGTGTGTTGGACTATGGACATAGAACCAGTGGGTACACCCTGATCATCACGCAGCCATGACCGACAGCTCATTGTCACTGCACGCACCACTTTTGTCATCACCTTACACACAATCACATGTCACAGTTTGTAATAAATGCACCTTTTCACTAACTGCTGTTTGTGCCCTGTGTCTTATTTGTACGGAATACAACGGCCACCTTGGGCGGAAAGGCACCTGATGCGTGGCATGGCATTTGAATCCGGAGGGCCTGTAGGGACCTAGGGGTGGGAGACAGAACAGGAGCACATTCAATGAGTGTGTCACACACCCATCACACAGTACATGTCAACAACTACAAGCAATGTACACACATCGCACAGAGCAATAGGGCACAATGCCACAGCCACCAACAGTGGCATACTACCCTGGCCATGGAGCGTTGACACACAGCACGCAGTGAACAAACGGCCACCCTGACACAGCACACACACACCTGCACAGATACAGCCACATCAGCCGTCGTACATGGACACTCACCGTCAAGTGAAGTAGCGGGCGATGAGCTGCTGCCGCACATTACCAGCTTCCTCCTCTCCGCTGTCCTCCTCACTCGAGCTGTCCTGGTCTGCGGGCTGGGGCCCTGGTTGATCTCCGTCATCCACGATGAGGGGGATCTGCTTCCGAATGGCCAGATTGTGCAGCATGCAGCACGCCACCACTATCCGGCACACCTTCTGTGGGGAGTACGCCAGCGCACCCCCGGTGTGGTCCAGGCACCTGAACCTGGACTTGAGGAGGCCAAAGGTACGCTCGACCACACGTCTGGTCCTCCCATGTGCCTCATTGTAGCGATCGTCTGCTGGGGTGCGAGGATTCCTCAATGGACTGAGCAGCCATGCCCCATTCGGATACGCAGAGTCACCTGGGTGTGAGGGACACAGAGAACCGTTGCTAATCCAACTGGACAGGGGACAGCATCGCACAGCCAGCACGCTACACCACTCCACATACTCACCGACAATACAGGCACGATCCTGTTGCATATTGGACATCAGTCGTGGCAAGATGCTGTTGCGCATTATGTGTGCGTCATGGGCCGAGCCTGGGAACTTTGCACACACGTGGGTGATCACCATGTCCGCAAGGCACACCACTTGCACATTCAGGGAGTGCGTGTGCTTCCTGTTGCGGCACAGGTGCTCAGTGGCCTGTGGTGGAACAAGGCCGACATGTGTGCAGTCAATGGCTCC
Source organism: Calotriton arnoldi (assembly GCA_963921515.1). Lineage (NCBI taxonomy): Eukaryota > Metazoa > Chordata > Amphibia > Caudata > Salamandridae > Calotriton > Calotriton arnoldi. Next base: position 1,243,236 of record CAWUFW010001798.1, read on the forward strand.
AACGACGTGTGGGATTCTGCCAAGGGCATAGAATGCACCCTTCACTGCCGCCAATTCACGAGCCCTGGGGAAGCGGATGTACCTGTTCCGGTACAGCATCATGGCTGCCAGTACATCCCTCAGCACCTTGCTGAACATGGGCTGGGACATCCCTCCTCCAATGCCCACTGTGTGCTGGAATGACCCAGTGGCGAAGAAATGCATGGCGGCCATCACCTTAGCCGTGGGGGTGACAGCAGTCGGATACACCCTGCGGGGACGGAGATGGGGTTCTAACATGGCACACAGTCGATGCAGGGTTGGCCTGTCCAGCCGAAACTTCCTAATAACCTCTGTATCGTCCATGTCCGCCAGCAATTGGTATGGGCGGTCAATGTTCGGTCTCCGCCTAGGGACAATGGCAGAGGACACATGTCAAAGCAACACGACACATAGCAATTTCGCATACACATCACTGACATGACTGAGTAAGCACAGGAGCCACAGCCCAGCTGTCAAGCTGGGACGGCACGGCCACAATACACTTACACAGGTCTCCCAACAATGGCAATGGCTAGTGATACAAACCACTGCCATGTGCATGCACATGGGGATCCAGGCCCCAATGACTTGCGGGGCGTGCTGATGGGGACTGACTGCATATCCGTCAAGCGGCAACGCCACGGCAACATGAATGTCTGCTGAGCATGGAACTGCTTCCGCGGCTGGATGAGTATGGCACACGACGACGACGATGTGGGCACAGGCTGAGCGGCCAAAACAAGTGGGACCTGTGGCACGAGGGGATATGAGACAGTAGTAGGTGTCAGCACTGCACCCTATGTACAGCACTGTACGGATCACACCTCCCGAAACATTGACAGGTGTCCACATTGACAGCCCCATGCCAAGACGGCTGTGTGCTTGCAGTCACACGTCACAGGTGAGAGGTTACATTGCACGTGCCAGGTGGCAGTCGTACATAGTGGGAGCTGGCATGTGTGTGCATGTGTCTCCTGTTCAGGATCCACCAGATGGGCGCTGACTCTGTACTGACCATTGGACACAGCATGTTCCGTGGAAGGCTTGTGTGTGTGGGATGGTGGCACTGGATGTGCCGCCGTTGGGTGGGGGGCCATGCACAGGGCGGGTACGTCGATGATTGCGCATTGTTGGTCACGGTGGGTGCACCCACTAAGATGTGTTGCCCTGTGTTCAATTCCTATGTCCGCATGATGATGGACTGTAGATGTGGGCAGACTACACATTGGTCGATGTGCTGTCTATATGCATGTGCCTTCACACCAGGCACAGCTGCCCCTGCACATGTGACCCCTGCTGGACTCGCTGCTGGGTCTGTGGAGCTGATGCACCTTCTGCGCGTGGGGCGGGCAGCTCTCCTCACTTCCCTCATTGCGCATGTCATGACTTTGCCGCAGGTGACATGGATCATGGAGGGCCCACATGTACGCGTGGGTAGGCTACACATGATTGTACACTGGTCGCCACCCCCAGTCAGTGTTTCGAATGGGAAGGTTGTCGTGCTGGTGGTATGTTCGATGTGGCGGATGGGCGGGCCTAGGTGCGGGCTTACATTCCGGACATGGGGGGTAGTTGTATTGGCGACTAGTTGCAGTACACACGGGACACGTCTCTTCCTTTCCACATCTGGGTCATCCCTTGTACTAACTGACAGTGATACAGTCATCTTCGCCCCAGCCCTCATGTCCTCCCCTCGCTCCCCCAATATGCATGCTCACCTGCGAGGCTAGCGCTTGCACAGGCAGCCCCAAGCTCGCACCAGAGAGGGCAAGGAGTGTATGTGTGGGTCCAGTTGCACGAGTGGGCTGTCTCAGGGTATGATGTGTCGCGGGACGCCGTCCACCTGCGTGGTGCCCCAAATGGTGACCCGGCCTGCATGGACTATGCATCACAGTCTTCGCCTTCCGGATCCGCCACCTGCGACACCCAGTGGCTGTGGCTGCCCTTGCGGCCAGGCCGCGTCCGTCTGTGGCTGATGGCCCACACATTCACTCTTTGGCCTCTCTGGGGAGGGCTCGGGGTGGTGGCGCACGCGCTTGCACTTAGTCGCAATGGCATGTGGCGTGGTTGGTATGATGGGCAATGGATGGGATGGTGCGAGCCACCTCCCGTGACGTCAGTGCTGCTCGTGCTGTGGTGCGTCCCCCTACACTTCCATCTGACTTGTGCCATGCTAGACGTTGAGGTTCTATTGCCTGCGTGATATGACCAGGAGGAGCGCGAGGAGACCTCTCACACACCATGCTCCACTGCCATCCCGTGCCCTGTATCGCCTGTGCGGATTGACTATGTTGGGGTTACACCTGGTCGACTGGGGCTGTGTGTGCCTTGTCAGGGGCATGGCGGGCGCACAACAGGATCCAGCTTGTCCACAGAGGGTGGGCTGAGGTGCGCCTGGTACCGCTTTGTACGTGTGCCCGGCTGCTGTGCACACACGTGTTCACTCCCCCGACAGGTGTCCTCTCACAATGCCCAGGGAAGCGGTGGTGTACTGTTCATGACCCCTCCCAACACGGCGTGCTCCAACTTGGCATGTGCGCATCTACCCGTCGCACCCACCCACCTGAGCACTGCGTCCATACGACTTCACACGACACATGTGTGTCTTCCACAGTAGTGCTACTCATTTGCGTTGACATCCAATACCAGTGGACTACATGGTCATGTCACGACTGCCGTGTACTTCACATACTCTCATCCTCTCTCATTCGTACTTGTGAAATGAGTCAGCGGAGACAGTTTTGGTTTCAAACATTATATTGAGTCTTCTGTCCTCTGTGATGCAGTATAGTGGACACTACTGGCAGCGGGATACATGTTGAGGATATACTGAGCATGATTGCAAATGGGATAGGGTGTGGGGTTACATGTGATTGGCTGTTGCATGTGGGATGTGGGCTTCAGAGTGACATCTGCTTGGCCAAGGCTGTGCTAATGTACATTTACGTATAGCTGCGGAGCTGCGGACTTTGACACAGACGGTATACATGTAGCCTACCAGACCGCTTGGCATCATGTGCACAGTCCATCTCAGTTCCATGTGACAGGTTTGCTGCGGTTGTTCCTCATGCACGCGTGCATGTGAGATGACATCAGGGCATGTGCTTGCGTGCATGCAGCGGCGTGCCACTTGTTGTTGCACTGTGGTGGTTACTGGACATGTCACAGTCACTGGGGTCGTGTTGTTGTTGTATGCACTTGTCGTCCATGCAAAGGTCCTGGTATGGGATTCCCGGGGCGGGGGTGGGAGGGGTGCAGCACCCACAGACTCCAGGCGACCTATTCATGTCCACTGAGCGGTGTGTGTGTCCATGGGCGCTGGATCCATGTCGTGTCCTGGTTGTTCGTGCAGTTCCGTCCATGTGGGTGCGATACACAGAGCCCATGCCACTGCCTCCCACGATGCATGCGGTGTTCCTGGATGTGATGGGGAACAGTGTGCATGTCCCGGTCATATCCGATGTCATGGCGATGTCGTTGATGGTGTGGTTACAGTTGCCGGTCGTTTGGTATGGCTGTTGTGGTGGTGACTGGCCAGTCCGTGCGGAAGCTAAGCATGGGTGCGGGGTTGGACATCATAGGTCACTAGGGGAACCTGCGTTGTGGTCCGACGTATTTACAGGTTGTCAGGTATGCGATGCCGTCCAGCAGGGCTTCCATGTCATTGGTGGTGTACATGTTTGCCAGCCAATGAAGCGGATGGTGGCTGTCAAGGTGTTGTTCGTAGGTTGTCCCTTGGAGGACCATGATGGGGCATGCTGGGTGACATTCGATGTAGCTGTTATCGATGATCCGTCGTGTGGAGGCACAGTGGTCCCATTTCAGTGCGGGTGCGATGTTGGCCACATACGCCATGCCCCCATAGGCAGAGCAGGCCCTGTCGTGTGCGTCCAGAGGGAGGAGTAGTGGTAGCAGGTCCGCCTTCAGACATGCCGGGTTGGAGAGGCATATCTCGACGGGATGCTGGTAGGGACACCTCCGACAGTAGAAGACGGGCATGACGCAGCTGAACAATGTGATGCGGTAAGTCAGTCGGTAACTTACGTTCAGCAGGGACAGGAGATCGCATCCCAATGTATGGCACAGGTTGGTTTTGTACAGCTTGAGCTGTTCGGCGTAGTTGGGTAGGTGTGTTGCGGTTGCCATTTCGCAGCGGTTCGTTGAGGTGGCGTGCTCCGGCTGTGTGTGCAGTCTGCAATGTGCACGCTCCGGGGTTGCTGTGAGCTCTGTGTAGTCGTAGGGAGACAGGACTTGTGTTCTGTTGGCTTGTTTGGAGGACACGGGCCCTCTTCCCACATGCTTCTCAGACAGTTCAAGGTCAGTGCTGTGTGACTCCTTCCAATTAACTTGCATGTGGCCGACATGGGGGAGTGTTTTCTTCTTTCTTCCCCGTCCGTTGTGTGCTTCTGTGATATGCGCTATCTGCCCTGTGGTCGGTCTCCTCGGCATGCCTGTGTTGGTCTATTCTTGGACAATGGCTGTATTCACCGGCTTCTGTCGTAGGGCTGTGGTTTCGGAGTTGGAATGGAAGGTCATTCAGTGCTGTCTGCTCTCCCTTGTGTGGGCGGCAGGCTGCCTTTCCGCTCTGCGTTGGGCCTTGTGTGTGAATGTTATTCTTGGGCCACCTGTTGTCGGTCCCCGGGCTCTTTGGTGTTCCGTTTTATATGTCTTGTTCATATGTGCAGGGTGGTATGGGTGTTTCTGTGTGGTACTGGCGTTCCTCTTCCCGAAGGGGCCCTGCTTCTCCTAGTTGGTGTTGCCGCCGCTGTGTGCTACGCCATGTTTGTTACACTGGGGTGTGCCCTGCTGTTGCGTGTCTTCACTGATATGTGTGCGTCGGTTGTGTGGCGTTGGGTGTTGTCCGTGAATTGGGCATTGAGGACATGTCTGTGGCCGGCCTGTCACGTGTCATGTGCGTTCGGGGTGGGGCTGATGTGTGTGCTGCTTGGTTGTGTCCCTGTGTCTGTGTGCGACGCATGCATGGCGCTGCGGTTGGCCTCTGCGTTGTGCGCATGTGTGGCGGCGTCATCGGCGCTTTGGGGCCGTGACTGGGTGGTTGGTTCCTAGTCCCAGGTGGTGTGTACACATGTGTTCTGCGATGTTACGATTTGGCCTGTGTGTCATATGTGGATGCGATGGTGGATGTGTAGTGTACACGCGCTGGTGGGGGGTTGTCCGCTTTTCCGCCCTTGCACTGTGTGCGCTGTTTGCGTGCACTTGTTGTGTGTGTGCCTACCTGCGTCTCCGCGGTACGTTGCGTCCTTGGTGGTGCATCAGCAGGAGCATGGGGAGGCCTGCAGTGCTGGATTCATGCTCGGGGAGCCGCTTCTTCGTTGTCCGTGCTCGGCGTCCGTGTTACCGCTTCGGTTTGTCGTACGGTATCTCTTGGCCGTGGGAGCCGTTTGTTTGCGGCATCGTAATTTATGCGCCGGGCGGGACGTGTTTGGTCGGACGGTGTGTGTCAGTTAGGCTGCGCCGCTACATGTACGGGCGCACTTTGATGGCGGACGGTGTTGCTGGCTTGCCGGCGGTGTTTGGCCTACTTTTCGCATCGTAATTGGGCGGGCGTGTGGACTGCTGAGTGCCGGCGGTAACTGGTGGTTTTTGCATCCGCCAGCACGGCGGTGGTGCTTCCGCCCGCCATCGTAATGTGCCCCTAAAAAACTACAATATTTTTAATGTTTTTAAAATAAATTATACACAACATTAACTAAAACAATACAGAAAAATATTGGATAGCAGAGGGAAAAAAATTACTATTCCCACTCCAATGAGTGCAACAGTAGGGAAAGTGTTGGATAGCGTAGGGGTAAAAATTACTATTCCCACTCCAGAGAGTGCAACAGTAGGGAAAGTGTTGGATAGCGTAGGGGTAAAAATTACTATTCCCACTCCAAAGAGTGCAACAGTAAGGAAAGTGTTGGATAGCGTAGGGGTTATAATTGCTATTCCAACTCCAGAGAGGGCAACAGCAGGGAAAGTGTTAGATAGCATAGGGGTAAAAATTACTATTCCCACTCCAGAGCGTGCAACAGTAGGGAAAGTGTTGGATAGCGTAGGGATAAAAATTACTATTCCCACTCCAAAGAGTGCAACAGTAGGGAAAGTGTTGGATAGCGTAGGGGTTATAATTGCTATTCCAACTCCAGAGAGGGCAACAGTAGGGAAAGTGTTGGATAGCGTAGGGGTAAAAATTACTATTCCCACTCCAGAGAGTGCAACAATAGGGAAAGTGTTGGATAGGGTAGGGGTTAAAAATAACATACTTATGAATTAATTTTTTTTTTAATTAAATAATGATTTATTAATAAATTAACAATAAATTAATAAAAATACCAATAAATAAAAATTAATAATTACTTTAATAACATTAAATTACTTCCCACCCTATTCCCCAATAAACACACAACCCACTCTGCATAAAATTTTACACAATTAATATAATTATCAATTAATCAATTAATAAAAATTGATTACCAATTAATAATTAATTAACAATAAATTAATTATCAATACCAATAAATAATAATTAATAACATTATTTGCCAATTAATAATTAATTAACAATAAATTAATTATCAATACCAATAAATAATAATAAATAATTACTTAATTATAATAAATTACTTCCCACCCTATTCCCCTATAAACACACAACCCGCTCCTAAACTAAATTAACACAATTAATATATTTATCAATTAATTAATACAAATTAATTACCAATTAATAATTAATAAACAATAAATTAATTATCAATACCCAAAAATAAAAATGTATAATTACTTAATTACAATTAAATTACTTCCCACCCTTTTCCCCTATAAACCCACAACCCACTCCAATAATAAATTAATCCAACTAATATAATTATCAATTAATAAAAATTAACTACCAATTAATAATTAATTAACAATTAATTAATTATCAATATCAATAAATAAAAATGTATAATTACTTAATTACAATTAAATTACTTCCCACCCTATTCCCCTATAAACCCACAACCCGCTACGGAACTAAAACGCAAAATTTAATTAAAAATAATTAATAATTCCTAAAAATTATTTTTTAATTTACTATAATTAAATTACTTCCCACCCTATTCCCCTATAAACCCACAACCCGTTATGGTACTAAAACGCAAAATTTACTTTAAAAAAATTACTAACTTCTAAAAATTTGAGGCATATATTTAAAAAAATACAATACTTAACAAAAAATATAGAACACATACATATAAAATACATACTAAAATACATAACACTAATATAAACAACGATATTATTAACAACGATATTTTTGCAAACGATATTACTGACTTCGATATTAACAAAAACGATATTTCTTACCTTCAGGTCGATATTCTGGTCACCGATATTCTTGATGTCGATATTCTGTCCCTACGATATTTAAAACTCGATATTAATGTAGGTCGAAATAAAAAAACTCGATATTTTGTAGGTGCACCGTTAATATTACTAAGGCACAGTGCAATTAAAGCTTTAGTAGAAAATATGCCCAAATCAGATAGGATTATATGGGTAGGAATAATATTGGAGTTATTCTTTTTAGAACTGGCATGAGAGCCAAATAAGGAATGCATTGATAATGGGAAGCTCTTTGAGTCACTAGCTCTGGCTTGACAGGACAGCTGTCACAGGATGTAATGTGATCAATCTAAAAACTTCGCCCATATATCAGCACATATCTGATTGGGCAGAAGTTCTGCGCTTCCACAGAAAAAGTGCTTCCACTTCAGGCAACTGTGATTATTTTTTTATTTATCCAGCTGCATGAGCCAGCAACAGTATGGCTGCCTGAACTTGAACTTTGAGGGGCACCACATGACACTGTATTGCTGTTAAAGTGTCATACATAACTAGTTAATTTACAGTGTCTGTTTTGTTCTGGCACCAGCACAAATGGGAGGAGGGCAGCTCCGGCACCCTTCCCTTCCATCATTAACTTTAGACTTCATAGTACAGTTTTGTGTTTGAGAGTGAGCTAGGATGCCCAATGCTACCCTTTTACATGGATTTTTAGGTCTGCATGACAGTGCTACTGTCGCATGACCGTATATGATTAACAGAAAAGAGCTTTCAGAATACTACTGAGACAGGGGCTCAGACTCTACCTGCATGTTGGTTCCCCTGAGTACAGGGTTTGATTGGGCGAATTTGTGTGCTTTTGTTAAAAAGATTGTATTGAGCTCTTTGGCTTGTGGCAAAGCTTATATTTGATACAGGAGGACTAAGTTGGTTATGGTGGCAAACCAATGATCATTGTTATAGCCCAGCTCTGTTTATGATGAAATGTTATAATAAAGGTACTAGAGCTTACATATTTATTGAGAAAAGCAAATGTTAAAGTCAATAGGCATTTAAGGGTGGATTGTTATTACTATATATTAAAGTCAACAGATAGCTATTTTGTTCCATGGTAACTCACAGATTACCTTAGTTGTCAACAGTTTTGGCGTTGGTTACCCTTGTGACAAATCATAGCTATAGAAGGTTTGCTCTGTAAGAGTCCTTGTTAAGCCTTCCTAGGAAACATAGGCCCTTATTTATCGGGATTTGGCGTGGGGTAGCGCAGCAAGTCACCTTGCTGCGCTGCCCTACGCCATAATGAAAGGGCAGGAATGCACCGTATTTATGCAATGCACTACGATGCATTCCTGTCCTTTCTCCCTGCACTCTCGCCGTTTCAGCTGCCTCGCGCCAATGCAGGCACCCTTGCACCATGGTGGAAAGGTGCCTGTGTTACCGGCAGGATTGTTTTTGTGCAGGATTGTGTTTTTATGCGTGTTGTAGAATGTAGCGCACATAGAAAGAGGATATAATGAGGAGAAAAAAAATATATTTTCCTCCTTACACCTCACCTGAGGAGGCATAGGGATTTGGCGCTTCCCTGGGTTTACATGCGATTGTAAATCTGGTGAAGCGTCAAAATCCATTGGTGTTGGGTGGGAAAACCCACCCAACACCCATGGAACGCCTTCCGGGCACAGAGTGAGGCATTGCAGCGTTTTGCGCTACTAGCCTTACTCCATATCTATGAGGCCATTCAAAGCCATGCATAGTGGCTTTGCGTAGCCTCAAAGATAAGAGTTTGCAATCTGCACTGCTTGAGCATCACAAAAAGTGATGCTCCGGCAGCACAGAGGGCTTGTAAATAGGCCCCAAATTATTTTTCTCAGCCAACTGTAAATTTGTTTTCCTTTCTAATTTTATGACTGTGTGTCTGATGGGTGCCTTATGGAAAAGCTTACACTCAAGGCCAGCGCTGGTTATGGTGACAAGCTTTAGGCCTGATTGGTGCATTAAGAAATGTTATGTCTGATGCCATATGTCTTGTCTGCTTATTATGAAACGTTATGACAAAGGCAGTTGGTCTAGCTTATTAATTGTGAAAAACATTTGTTAAATCCAGTCAGCCTTTAACAGTGTGTTGTTATTACATTGTGTTATAGGCTGTAGACAGGTATAATGCTACATGTTTAGCATGGAGATTAGCATAGCAGGCAAGGGCTTTGGCATTGGCCAGCTACTCTGACAAACCCTGGGGGTTTTCACTGTAATGATTCTTGTTAACCGCTTAACCGCGGCGCGAATTCCGCCGCGGTGCGGCAGTTTAAAAAAGTGGGCGGGGCCGCGTCGGCCAACGGACGTGCGCAGCACTAGCGAGGTAGTGCTCACGACGGCCGTTGGCCGACGGAAGCACGGAAGGGGTTAAGTCCTGCTCAGATGGATTGTTTATTGTTTTGCAAGCTGTGTTTTTCTACATATTTGTAATTTCGTAACTTTATGCATGGAGTTTGCCAGTTTATTTGCATTTGAAAGGGCCAGAGTTGGGTAAGGTGTAAAGCCAGTAGTTAAAGGTAAAGTCTTCATCAGTTCATCGGGAAAAGTCATGCCACATTTCATAGGTTTGATCTGTTTATTATGGAAAATTATGACACAACCAGTAGGCCCTATTGTGAAAAGCATGTGTTAAAGAAAATAGGGCCCAGATATTATTAAGAGTTTGTGTCGCCCTTGCTCCATGCAAGGGGGCGCAGGGCTAAGTAAAATCTAGAATGAGAATTACTAAGCCAATAAGGCCACCTTTCTTGGCCCTGGTGGCTTTGTAAATCTGGAGAAACGCAAGGCAGCATAAATCGCTTCCTTGCGTTACTCTGCATGGCGGGGGTGTTACATGGGTGCAGCTTGGGTGCTCCCACGCATCAACTCATGTAATCTGGAGCATTCCCAGATTTGCAAACACTGATAGATCTGGGAATGCGTCAGAATTGTATACCTTCCCACCAGAGGTGCAACAATGCAAATTATCTTTTTTTCTCCTCATTGGATTGTTTTTCTGCACAAAAGCAATCCTGCCTGTAATGCAGGCACTCTTGCTCCATGGCGCAAGGGTGCGTGTGTTGGCACTAGGCTGCAGATTGTGTGCTATTGCTAGCAGAGAACAGGAATATTCCATATCTTGATAGATATGGTGCATTTTTGCCCTCTCCCTTTCACGCAGTGCAGCACAGCAAGTTGTCTAGCTGTGTTGTGTGATTTTTTTTTAAATCTGGCCCAGGTTCCTAAAGATGGATTATCATTACTACACTGTGCTAAAGCCTGTAGTCAGATACTTTGTTGAATGGAATCTCACACATTACCGCAGTAGGCAAGGGTTTTGTTGTTGGTGAGCCACCTAAAGAAACCATGGGGATAGAAGACATGCACTGCAATAATCCTTCTTAGGCTTTCTTAGGAGAGATAGTATTTTGCTTTGTCAGCTTTCATTTTGTATATATTTGCACTGTTATGATTGTATGCCGGATGGTTGTCTTGTTGAAACCTTACACTTAGTACAGTAAGCTTGAGTTGTTTGTGGTGACAGGTAAATAATGAAGGCTATAGGCCTCATTGTTTATTATGAAAAGTTACAATAAAATAAGTAGGCTGAGCTTATTGATTGTGAAAAGTATATATTAAAGTCAATAGGCATTTAAGGATGAATGGTTATTACTCTGAATTAAAGCCTACGGAATGTTTTTTGTTTCATGGAATCTCACAGATTATCTTTGTAGACAACGGTTGTGATGTTGATTTCCCACTTTGACAAATCATTCTTACACTGTGAGAATCCTGGTCAAGCCCTTTTGAGAGTGATAGTATTTTGCTTTGCCAACTGTAATTTTGCATACACTTGCAACTCTATGACTGTATGCCTGATGATTGCCTTGTGGGAAAGGTTAAGCTCACTACAGTAGGCTTGCGTTGGTTATAGCTTGATTGGGTGCCGGGAAATGTTATGCTAGATGCCATAGCTGTGGCCTTTTTATTATCAAAGGCTAATGCAGAGGTGGTAGCTGGGCTTAATTATTGTGAAAGACAGACGGTAAAGCTGATACGCCTTTAATAGCGGATTGTTATCATAGTATATTACAGGCCTTAGAAAGGTATTTGTTTACATGGAATCTCGCAGATTACTGTAGTAGGCAAGGGTTTTTGTGTTGGTGGCGCACCCGAACAAACCAGGGTGACAGACAATATGCAATGTGCTAATCCTTATTAGGCTCCACTAGTAGGTATTTTATATTGTTTTGACAACCGTATGTTACACATATTTGTATTCTTTTTATGGTATACCTGATGGTTGCCTTGTGGGAAGGCTTATGACCGACACAGTAAGGGGCCGATTCCGATTCGGGCCGGAAAAAATACCGACCGACTCGGTACTGGAATTTAGTCCGACCGACACGTACCCGCGCCGTCCGACCCGGGTAGTACGATGAAATGCATGGGAACCACGACCGACTCGTACGGAACACAAGGCGAACGACCGACCCGGACGGAAACAAGCTATCCGGCCGGGAAACCACGCGAATCGAACCGACCGACACGCATCAGGAAATAACCCGAACGAAACGTACCCGCGAACTCCGACCCGTGCAGTACGATGCAATGGGTGCAAAATCAGACCGATTCGTACGGAGCCCAAGCCGTACGACCGACACGCATACAAAACCCAGCCGAACAAACACAATACTCCGCGACCGACGCGTACGCCGCATATGAAACTAAGCTGAAACACAGCGGGAACGACTCGGAGAGGCGCGCACGAGACAACTGCAACGTCCTACTCGGTCAGAAGAACGACTCCTACATGCACAATAATCACAAATGAAAAAATACAAAAAAAAAGGGCCAAACAAGCAATGACAAAGCCAATAAATACAGGGGGTGAAAAAAATGGAACAAGGACACACCCCCAACTCCACCTACATAAAGCCCACAAATCCCTACCATGATCCTTTGCAAATTCCACTGACCTGCCAGCACAGAACACCATCACACACCAAACACAGACACACACACAGCTCATCCAACACAAAAGCCACACACCATTAGCACCTCAACAAATAGCACCCTCACACACACCCAGCAAAACCTACACACACACACCCTCACTTGCACACACACACACATCAATCACCACCACCACCCATCACCATGCCCCTAAAGAAGAATCCAAAGTTCCTAGATAGTGAATTGGAAGTCATGGTAGACGAGATCCTGAGGGTAGAGCCACAGTTGTTTGGCACATTGGTCCAACAGACCCCCATGTCGCAGAAAACCAAGATGTGGGCGAGGATCGTCGACAGGGTGAACGCACAATCACCATGTTTGCGTACAAAGGAAGAATGGACCACTTGTCCTGTATAACCAGGTTCTCGGTAGCGTATTATAGTCCACTTAAAAACCCTCATATACGTACACAGGGGAAGGCGGTATATCTTGGTTCTCCGCCTTAGTGTACTGTTACAGCATCATCATCGGGTTTTATTGCACATATGCTGTCCTCCACCTGGAGGGAGACCAACTGGTTTGTCAGTAGGGTCCAGAGATGAAAAAGAAGGGCGTGCGTGTGCTCTTTGGAATAGTGCAGTTAAAATTCCCTACAACACAGTGCCAAAGAATATTTAATGTGAAAATTTGTGAAGTGGGAAATTAAAAACAGTGTAGTGCCCCAACAGTCCTTGATTAATTTTGTTTCGTAAATAAAATTAATCAAGGACTGTTGGGGCCCGCAGGACGGGGTTGGCACCTGATCTGAAGAGAGACCAGCCGAAACCGCATTAACGCAAGGCCTTGCACAGAGAGCGCGGCTCTGCAATGAACACACATTAAAGCACTTATGAAAGGTACAGATACGATTGATCTGATCACAATTATTTTGAGTGGTAAGTTGACCACGAATAAAGGAGCCACAATACGCTTTTTTTCCCGGTCCTGACGAAAGCCTATTGAATAGTCACTAGGCTGAAACATGTTGACCACCAGACCATGAAAAGTGCGGCAGATTATTAACACGATCTACTCACGCACTACACTGTTTTTAAGTGGACTATAATACGCTACCGAGAACCTGGTTATACAGGACAAGTGGTCCATTCTCCCCTTGATTTTTTGAGTTAACCACTGGAAGCCGAATGGATCACAGCTTCTTTTTCCCTCACCTTGATTAATTTATATGCGTACAAAGGAAGACATCCAGAACAGGTGGTATGATGTGCGCAGGAGGGTCAGAGACCTACTCAAGAAGGATTACCTCCTGAGCCAGCACACCGGCAGTGGCCCTCCTGCAAAACCAGTATACCTCAGGCCCTGGGAAGAGAAGGTACGGGCCATCCTACCACCAGTGAGCGTATATGGACTAACAGACATCCCAGAGCATGGTGAGTACACAACTAATATACACAATATTGTGTGCTAATACACACACATCACTCTCAAGGGGACAGTCAAACCATGCACCCCTAGCAAATCAACAGCAACCAAAAGATAATCATCCCAAGATGTGTATGTCAGTTAGATAAACACAATACATGCCATCTCATAGTGATATGTAACTGTGTCATGACATGTACAAACCTAACAACAAATAGAGCAAGGCAGTGGCACAAATATAACCAAAAAACACTGCCTGATATTTAGCCACCACTAGAACACCACCTCACAGGGAAGCTCACTTAAAGGAAGGAATTCTGTGTATGCTGGTGAAGTCAGTGTAGCCAATAGCATGATGGGAGTTGTAGTCACAGATACTGCTCACCCTCACAATTAGCCCATCAACACCACTCTGAACCATGCTCACATCACAGGGAGTGGATAAGGACTGACAAGATGGCTGACACTGGCTACTGCTGTGGGGAGCACAAGGCCCTGCTGGCAACTGTGCACCAGCAAACAGCACAACACCACTGCCTGACATCCTGAAAGCCAACTTGCACTCTCTGCAATGCAAGCACGTTGCATGGTGGGATATCTGGCTGGGTGGGAAGGAGAACTCACAGCACTGACCATAGTTACAAGCAGCTCACCTCACACACCCCCTCAACACAAACTCCACATAACCCACCTGGGAGAATGCAATGCCTCACATACCAAATGAAGATCCCACAAAGAACCACCACCCTGGGTAATGCTGTGTGAAGCACAGGGACACTCTTGGGACTTGTAGCCAAACAAACGCGAGGACAACACTGTCAGCCTTCCTGTCAGCACAGGCACACTACCCCACAGGGAAGCAGAGTAAAAAGGAAGGAAGTACGGGCATGCTGGGAAGGGGGTGTAGGCAATAGCATGATGGGAGTTGGAGTCACAGATACTGCTCACCCTCACAATTGGCCCATCAACACCACTCTGAACCATGCTCACATCACAGGGAGTGGATAAGGACTGACAAGATGGCTGACACTGGCTACTGCTGTGGGGAGCACAAGGCCCTGCTGGGAACTGTGCACCAACAAACAGCACAACACCACTGCCTGACATCCTGAAAGCCAACTTGCACTCTCTGCAATGCAAGCACGTTGCATGGTGGGATATCTGGCTGGGTGGGAAGGAGGACTCACAGCACTGACCATAGTTACAAGCAGCTCACCTCACACACCCCCTCAACACAAACTCCACATAACCCACCTGGGAGAATGCAATGCCTCACATACCAAATGAAGATCCCACAAAGAACCACCACCCTGGGTAATGCTGTGTGAAGCACAGGGACACTCTTGGGACTTGTAGCCAAACAAACGCAAGGACAACACTGTCAGCCTTCCTGTCAGCACAGGCACACTACCCCACAGGGAAGCTGAGTCAAAAGAAAGGAAGTACGGGCATGCTGGGAAGGGGGTGTAGGCAATAGCATGATGGGAGTTGGAGTCACAGATACTGCTCACCCTCACAATTGGCCCATCAACACCACTCTGAACCATGCTCACATCACAGGGAGTGGATAAGGACTGACAAGATGGCTGACACTGGCTACTGCTGTGGGGAGCACAAGGCCCTGCTGGGAACTGTGCACCAACAAACAGCACAATACCACTGCCTGACATCCTGAAAGCCAACTTGCACTCTCTGCAATGCAAGCACGTTGCATGGTGGGATATCTGGCTGGGTGGGAAGGAGGACTCACAGCACTGACCATAGTTACAAGCAGCTCACCTCACACACCCCCTCAACACAAACTCCACATAACCCACCTGGGAGAATGCAATGCCTCACATACCAAATGAAGATCCCACAAAGAACCACCACCCTGGGTAATGCTGTGTGAAGCACAGGGACACTCTTGGGACTTGTAGCCAAACAAACGCAAGGACAACACTGTCAGCCTTCCTGTCAGCACAGGCACACTACCCCACAGGGAAGCTGAGTCAAAAGGAAGCAAGTACGGGCATGCTGGGAAGGGGGTGTAGGCAATAGCATGATGGGAGTTGGAGTCACAGATACTGCTCACCCTCACAATTGGCCCATCAACACCACTCTGAACCATGCTCACATCACAGGGAGTGGATAAGGACTGACAAGATGGCTGACACTGGCTACTGCTGTGGGGAGCACAAGGCCCTGCTGGGAACTGTGCACCAACAAACAGCACAACACCACTGAATGACATCCTGAGAGTCAACCTGAACCCACTGCAAGGGTGGCATGCTTCATGGTGGGATAACTGGGCCAGGTGGAGAAGGATGGCCGGATGTCCACCAAATACAACCAATGCTGGCCATGCACACACCTCAACATTCATATTGAAATGCCCCAGGTATGCATGACAATGTGCTACACCAATATCAAACTCTTACTGTGACAACTTAGGACAATGCAATGTACATGCCCGCATCCAGAGGTACAGTCACAACTGTCAGGTGTGTGAACCATTGATGCCTGTAGAAACATTACATACAATGTGTGTCTCTTCCAAATACAGGTGATGATGATGGGGACACAGCAGCAGGCGAGGAGGAGTCCCTGTCCCAGGCTCCGGGGGACACAGAGCTCACTGGTGTGGAACAGCCTCTGCCCTCCTCGGATGGCGAAGACCTACCTGGCACCTCCGGTGTGAGTCATCATGCAGCACCAGCTGGACCAACATCTGCACCCCCTGCACCCACCCCTCCAACAACTGCCAACATACAGACCACCCCCGCCGACACGGACAGACCAAGGACCACCGCTGACAACAGCACAGGGCCCCAGGCCCACCGTGGAGCAACAGATGACAACACCACTAACAACCCCCAAGTGGGCCTCGGGTCACCTGTGCGTGCCACCGCAGGTCCTGCACATGTCGCCAGGGGTGGTGGGAGGGGTGGTAGACATAGGTCGCTGCTTGCAGAGGGGTCTGGACTGCATGATGACCCACAACTGGCACGCATCGCTGATGCGTACCAGGATAGCACCGGAGAGGTCAGACAGGTAGTGGGGATCCTCAAGGACATACAACAGCAGCAGGCTGCCCATCATGCCCGCTTGGACTCCCACATGTACCGTGTGGAGACACACATGTCTCGCATGGAGTCCAAGTGGGACACATTGCAAGAACTCACAGCGGTGCATAGGGACATATTGACATGCCTCCGCCAGATTAGCACCAACATGGCCACACCTCCCTGTGTGCCCACAACATCTGGTGCTGCAACAACTGACACCGCCACAGGGAGGGAGGAGGACCCTGGCGGAGACTCCCCTGCACCGCAGCAGCCTGCACGTGAGGGTCCCCCCCAAAGAAGAGGGGTCGTCCGAGGAAGGAAAACTGAGAGGTTGATGGCCATGTACATCCCCCAGGAAGCCAACACCTGTTCCGGAAATTATCCTTTGTGTGCAAACGTTTCACCCTGTCGAATGCAACAGTACTTTCCCACATGACATGGGGAGTTCAAGTTGGACTAATGTATCATATGACTGTGGACTTCACTCAGGACATTTCTGCTACCAAGACTTCCAACTCATCTGGGAACTTTGGATCCCAATCCCAATGTACAGCACCCACCATCCTGTGCACTATACACACACACATTTCTGTAAATAAAATCACTAGTACACCATACTTGCCACTGTTGTTATTCAAATGTGGATACTGTTATGGTTATGATGTTCTGCCAAATTACACTGTGTATGCTAACTGCTACAGCAAGTACAACACCGTTGTGTGAGTCATGGTGACGTGACACATATGAGAGAGACACACCACTAGGGCTACACAACACAGACACCAGGGCCATTGGACTCATCGCCCACAGTGATGTTGCCAGGAAATACAGTGGAATGCACAGACACCACACCTATTCAGAGTCTGTGTCAACTAGCCCACAGGTGCAGTAAGCAAATGTCAGTCAGATGTGTGACCACAGACAACGCACATCCCAAAGTGAAGCAAGGTTTATTACACATTAGCAACATGTTGTTTCCACTACAAATGCAAGGTTTACCCACGTGGCAGTGGCCACACAGTCAACAAGTGCAGAAGATATGAAGTCCAGGGGTGTGTGGCACATCACTTGTAGGAAACTACTGCTGCCACCCTGAAAGCTGAATCATGGTGTCGGGGGATCCAAGTTGACCAAAGTACACAGTAAGCACCCTGTGAAGGACAGACATGACACACAGTTAAAATCACTGTAGAACAGGACAGTACTGCAATACTCATGCCCAATACATGTCACAAGACAACTACACAAAACTAAGTTAGCATGTCAGAACTGTTGGGGAGTTCAGACTACCTGGAAGGACACATTGCTGCACGCATCCAGTCAAGTAGCACATGGCCACACTCAAACAGCACCAGAGCACCACCCACACATATCATGCAAACTCACGTCATTCACATTACATCTCCCTGGATACTCACATTCAGCTGAAGAAGTTGGTGATGAGCTGTGTACGGACATCACCATCATCATCATCATCATCACTGGCATCGTGGTCCAGGTCAGGATCCTCCACAGGTGGCGGACGTTGGTCATCGTCATCCAGGATGAGAGGCAACTCCTTCCGCACTGCCAGGTTGTGTAGCATGCAGCAGACGATGACAATCTTGCACACCTTTGCTGGGGCATATGGGAGGGCCCCTCCTGTCTTGTCCAGGCAGCGGAAGCGGCTCTTCAGGAGACCAAAGGTCCGCTCTATCACTCTCCTGGTCCGACCATGTGCCTCATTGTAGCGCATCTGGGCTGGTGTCACAGGGTTCCTGAGGGGTGTCAGCAACCACGGCATGTTGGGGTATCCGGAGTCACCTACGGACAGACAAGTGCACATTAGCTGATTTGGAAAAGTGGGTGGAATACTACAGATCAGAACACACACAATGGTACAAAGTCAGTACACACCGACAAGCCAGGCACGCTGGTTCTGCATCTGTGCCATCATCCTCGGGATGCGACTACTCCTCATCACGTAGGCATCGTGTGCTGAACCAGGGAAACGGGCACACACATGTGTGATGCTCATACCTGCTAAACATACCACCAGAGCATTGATCGAATGGTAATGTTTACGGTTCCGGTATGCCTGCTCATGTGCCTGTGGTGGTATCAAAGCCACATGTGTCCCATCAATGGAGCCAATGACATGTGGCATCCTCCCCAGGGCATAGAAGTCACTCTTGACGTCAGTGAGTTGTTGACGTGTAGGGAAATAGATGTACTGTGCTGTGCATGAAAGTATCTTATACTTTTTTAAGACGGTTGCCACGTTATTTTAATTCTTAAACTTGTATTTTAAACTTGTATTACACTTGCACTTTACCTGTCTTTCTCCCTGGCCTCGGTCCGACGCGGCAAGTGCCGTTTGTTCGGAGGGCTTCCGGGAGCAGCAACAACTTCCGGTTGGGGTTAGCGCACTAGTTTTGGCGCCCCCACCACTACTTAGGTCTACCCTGATGCGCACGCGCAGCGGACGCTGGAGTTACCTTCTCTGGGGACGCTGCTAGCTGTGGAGTGCGTGCTTCTAAGCTGTGCTCTGCATGAAAGTATCTTATACTTTTTTAAGACGGTTGCCACGTTATTTTAATTCTTAAACTTGTATTGCACTTGCACTTTACCTGTCTTTCTCCCTGGCCTCGGTCCGACGCGGCAAGTGCCGTTTGTTCGGAGGGCTTCCGGGAGCAGCAACAACTTCCGGTTGGGGTTAGCGCACTAGTTTTGGCGCCCCCACCACTACTTAGGTCTACCCTGATGCGCACGCGCAGCGGACGCGTGCAGCGGGCGCGCCGGCGGCGCGCCAAAGGCAAGCCCGTCTGCGCCCATCCGCGCCAGGAGCGGGCCTAGGGCCCCCCCCCTGGTCCTGCATCTTCAGATTATAAGAAAATAAGCTACTCAGGTATGGAACTTCTAAGTCTACGCCCGGTACCTAATATGGCATTTTCCTGTATGGACCTAGATGTCACTAGTGAGTCTAGTGGACTCTGTATGGCTTGTCCCCATTGTAAATTCATACCTTGTCTGCTATCTAACCCGAATGTTTCTAAAGCACATTCCCCCTTTCTTGACAGTGGAAATATCGCCGCAGCACTTATAAACGCGCGATCATTAGGGAAACATAAATATGAGATTGCAGACTTGATAATTGATCATAATCTTGATATTCTCTTTATAACTGAGACCTGGACAGACCCGTCATCAGGACCTGATCTTAACGCGGCCACCCCAGAAGGCTATATAGCCGTAAGACAAGATAGAACAAAAAAAAAAGGTGGTGGGCTGGCAATAATTCATCGCAGCAATCTTACAACAAAAATTGATTATATTCCATCTTTGACCTGTGAAGCAACATACTTTTCTATCCATCTTACCCCTTCTCAAATCTTTAAAGGCATTTTACTCTACCGTCCACCTGGACCTAGAACAGAGTTTCTCTCCACACTAAGTACTCTGGTAGAATCTATAGCAGCCGAACCTACCCTCACGATTTTGGGGGATTTTAATTTTCATTTAGAAAATCATCTTGATAATGACACTAATACACTGCTCTCTGACTTGGAAGCGATCGGTTTATTACAGCAAGTCTCAAACCCTACGCATATAGCTGCCCACACTTTAGATGGCCTATTTTCGAACTCTAAAGCTATTCTTTTAAACCGAATTTTACCTTTAGTATGGACTGACCATTATGCGGTTTTTTTTAACATTCATATCCATACTAAGCCTTCGCCTAACACTTTAATAAATAAGCCGGTTGTAATAAAAGCCTGGAAGAGTATAGATCACCAGCAACTTAAGACGCATTTAAGCTCTACCCTCCCAGTTGTTTCCACAGACCCTAATCTTGCTTCAGTAAATTATACCAATTGGCTGCTCAATGCAATCAATTTGCTGGTGCCAAACAAAACCTTTTAAAAAAATCGGCTTTTGCCGTCAGCCCCTTGGTTCTCTGAACTCCTCAGAGAACAGAAAAAATTGTGTAGAAATCGTGAAAGAAAATGGCGCAAATCTTATAACTGTCAGGAGAAACTTTTATATAAAGAAGAGCTTAGCAAATATAAATTACTAATTATGCAGGAAAAAAGTAAATACTTTACCGCTCAGATTGAATCTGCGCAAGACTCTAATAAACAGCTTTACCAAGTAGTTGCCAAACTGTCAGGACAAACATCCTGTTCTTTAGCCCCCTCACAGTCTTTATGTGACTCTTTGGCGAACTACTTTTTTGAAAAAGTAAATGATGTTTATTCTAATTTTGCATCCAAGGCCAATACTACTAACCAGTCCTTAGCAAGGAACACTACTGAATTTTCCTTGCTACAATTTGATAACACTACACCTGATCAGATTGCAACCCTAATCTCTTCCGTAAAATCAGGCTCTGCTACTGACCCTTGTCCTCCGGCTGTACTTTCTTTAGTCACAGAATATGTGGCACCTGTTCTATCTAGCATTTGTAATACTATGTTTGCCTCAGGCATATACCCTACGGACTGGAAGAAAACTATTATAAAACCATTGTTAAAAAGGTAAACTTAGACCCTAATGACACAAAAAATTATAGGCCAATTGCCAGCTTGCCTCTTCCAGCTAAAATATTTGAAAAGGTGATGAATATTCAACTTTCTAAGTATCTTGAAGATCATCATCTGTTAGACGACACTCAATTTTGTTTTCGCAAAGGCCATGGAACAGAAACCGCACTCATTAAGGCAGCTGAAGATATTAGAATCATTTTGGATCAAAGAGGCACAGCGGTTCTTGTATTGTTGGATCTCTCAGCAGCTTTTGACACGGTCGATCATACCATTTTGATCGACCGTGTCACTAAAATGGGTATCCAACACAATGCAAGAGCACTGTTGACTTCCTTTCTCACCAACCGGACTCAGTCGGTAAACTTTGGCACCTTCCAGTCTGCCCAATTGGCCCTCCCATGTGGTGTCCTACAAGGATCATCCCTAAGTCCGACACTATTTAATATCTATGTGTCGGACTTAGCTAGAGTAATCAAGTCTCATGGGATGGGCCTTACATCGTATGCCGACGATACGCAACTGGTGTTGACTATACATAATGATGGTGAAAAGGTAGCAGCCAACTTTCAAAAAGGCATGCTTGCAATTAGTAGCTGGATGTCCAGCAATTGCCTCAAATTGAACTCTGATAAAACAGAGGTTATGACATTTGGCAAGCTATCTCCTATTTGGCCCTCCTCTTGGTGGCCTGTCTCACTGGGTTCCCTCCCACTCCCAGTTACCAGGGTTAGGAACCTGGGCGTCATATTCGATGACAAATTGACTTTTTTGCCTCATGCTAACTCAGTGGTCTCAGCTTCATTCCACAAGTTACGTATGATAAAAAAGATTTTACCATTTTTGCCGTTGACTGCAGGGAAAACTTTGGTTAGTACATTAGTTATGTCTACTATTGATTATTGCAACGGGCTTCTTGTAAATGCCCCCAAAAAAGTCGTTCATAAGCTACAGTCAGTCCAAAACGCAGCCGCCAGGATGCTATCAGGAACCCCTAAATATAAGCCAATTTCTCATGTCATTCGGAACTATCACTGGCTATGTGTGAAGAATCGTATAAAGTTCAAGGCCTTGTGTATTGCCTATAAAGCCTTTCGTAAAACAGGACCTCAGTTTCTAATCAGGGAGCTAGCAGTTTACGTTCCGGGCCGAGCCCTTCGCTCATCCACTGCTTTTCTGCTTAGGGTCCCTCGCACTAAAACAGCCTCATGGGGCGATAAACGTTTTATAGTCGCCACTGCAAAACTTTGGAATTCTCTTCCACTAAAGATTAGATCTTCCCAATCTTTGCTAACCTTTAGGAAAATGACAAAGACCTGGCTGTTTAATAAGTAAGTTTCTCCAATATATGGTATCCGCCTGCTGTCCTTAGCGCCGAGACACCCATGGGTAATTGAGCGCTTTACAAATCTCATAAATAAATAAATAAATAAATACTGGTTCAGGCATCTCAACATTGCCTCCAAAACATTGCGTAGCACACGGCTGAACATAGTCTGTGACATCCCACCGGCAGTCGCAACAGTGTGTGGAAAGGTACCGGTGGCAAAGAAGTGTAGGGCTGCCATTACCTTCACCTTGGGGGTCAGCGCCGTAGGGTACGTCCGGCCAGGTTGCAAATGTGGTGCCAAGCGCACTGCCAAATCCTCAATCAGCTGCCTGGTGAAGCGGTACCGTCGGATGCTGTCACGTTCCACCATCGTTGCCAGGTCAGGGAATGGTCTTTGGACAGCTGGAGCCCTGCAGTGCATAGGTTGAAGGAAAAAAGATTGTCAGTCACCCCACATATGTGCCATTCACCTTACACAATTTCACATGATACATCATTACGTGACACAAGTACTTGTGTGTGCCGTTCCGTCGGACATAACTCGCACCTACATGGCCATCATCTAACTTCTCAGTACAACATGTGTGCACAACAGGTACCAGGTTGTGCTATGGGAAACCATTAGGCTGTGTCACAGTACCCATTTACTGCTGTCACGTTCCACACATACACCACAGTGACATGTCTGGACAGATGCACCACAGGCATCACAGCTCATTGACAGGTAGGTTCCCAGTGACCCTGTCTTGCCACATGGACACTGGCATGACATGGCGTATCATGTATACGTCAGAAAAACAAACATGACTCCCACAGGTAGTGGCCCCTGTCCCATCCGCAGGACAGACATGGACGCCAGTGACGCACAACATCAAAGTCCATGCACAAACAACGTTGATGTGGAGACTGTCTCCCATCGTGCACATGGAATCAGAGACATCGGAAACACAACATGCACACAGACTGTGGAGGGACATTACTATTGTGGCAATGGGTCATCCTGTGACGTAGATGTCTTCCCACATGGGACTCTGGAGGTATGTGACATGTCATACACATACACAACCTGGAAATGTGACCATGCCACATGCTCCAAAATGAACTGTTGCACATCACAGTGGTCATGTGCACAACACACAAAGGACCCTGTCCCCATGAACACATGCACAGCCTGGGTGTGGCTGCCCACAAGTGCCACCACAGAAACCACATGTTAACCCCATACACAGAGAAGGAAATGCAGCCTTACATGCCTTAGGAAACAGTGTGGACTGGGTGTGGTGTTGTAGGTGTGCCCCATGGTCTCTGGCAGGTATATGTGGCTGGCATACGTTCACCAGTGACAAGCATGGTGACATATGCGACTGACCTGTACAGGGACGCGTTGTACAGCAATGGACCGATCGGTGTGCCCGGCCGGCCCATTGCATGTGTTGTGAGCGGGTACGCGTTGTACAGCAATGGACAGATCGGTCTGCCCGGCCGGCCCATTGCATCTGTTGGGAGCGGGTACGCGTTGTATCCCGAAATACGCGTTGTACAGCAATGGACCAATCGGTGTGCCCGGCCGGCCCATTGCATGTGTTGTGAGCGGGTACGCGTTGTACAGCAATGGACCGATCGGTCTGCCCGGCCGGCCCATTGCATGTGTTGTGAGCGGGTACGCGTTGTACAGCAATGGACGGATCGGGTGCCCGGCCGGCCCATTGCATCTCTTGGGAGCGGGTACGCGTTGTACAGCAATGGACCGATCGGTGTGCCCGGCCAGCCCATTGCATGTGTTGTGAGCGGGTACGCGTTGTACAGCAATGGACCGATCGGTGTGCCCTGCCGGCCCATTGCATGTGTTGTGAGTGGGTACGCGTTGTACAGCAATGGACCGATCGGTGTGCCCGGCCGGCCCATTGCATGTGTTGTGAGCGGGTACGCGTTGTACAGCAATGGACCGATCGGTGTGCCCGGCTGGCCCATTGTATGTGTTGTGAGTGGGTACACGTTGTATCCCGAAATACTCGTTGTACAGCAATGGACCGATCGGTGTGCCCGGCCGGCCCATTGCATGTGTTGTGAGCGGGTACGCGTTGTACAGCAATGGACCGATCGGTATGCCCGGCCGGCCCATTGCATGTGTTGTGAGCGGGTACGCGTTGTACAGCAATGGACCGATCGGTGTGCCCCGCCGGCCCATTGCATGTGTTGTGAGCGGGTACGCGTTGTATCCCGAAATACGCGTTGTACAGCAATGGACCGATCGGTGTGCCCGGCCGGCCCATTGCATGTGTTGTGAGCGGGTACGCGTTGTATCCCGAAATACGCGTTGTACAGCAATGGACCGATCGGTGTGCCCGGCCGGCCCATTGCATGTGTTGTGAGCGGGTACGCGTTGTATCCCGAAATACGCGTTGTACAGCAATGGACCGATCGGTGTGCACGCATTGGCTGGGGCCTGGCATGGCAACGGATGCGTTTTCGAAGCTCCAACGAGTCTGATGCAGTGAATTCAGTTGGCCAGCCACAACAATGTTGCAAAATCATGGGTGTCATGAAGTTGAAGATTTGAAGGATGCTGTGGGCGTGTATTAGTGCTGCTATTCCATGGATTGGTCAGATTCAGAAGATGCAAACGACTTGGACCTATCACTTTGGACACATGGGACAGTATCTGCCTCTGCAGCACACATATAATGCTGGCTGTTCCCCTGAGAGCTCACTTGCCTGCACTACATGCTCCAGGACGACATCTGCCACCAACACTGCTGCTGTTTCTGCATCCTCTGGCTACTGCAATGGCACGTACTGTGGAGAGAGCCCCAGCCTTCAGCCTTGAGGAGAACCAGGCCCTGCTGGACAGCCTCCTTCCACAGTACAGCAAGCTGTATGGGAAACCAGGGGAGCAGGTGAGTGTGCTGTCCACTGCCTTACTAATTGTGCATGTTGTCTGACTAGCAGGACTTACAGTGTGCACACCACTGGCTAGCATGCTCACTGAGTATTTGTCACACCCCAAAGTGTGTAGTTACATGCACTGAACTGGTACAGTGCAGTAACAGTGCATTCCAACTAGGTTTACTTCCCATGCAATGATACCATATAGGACTGCTGGCAAACTGTTCATAGCCATTGTTGCACTGCCTGTGTACATCATATGTCCCTGTGATTGAGACATGTATATCCAACTGTGTGATGCACGTATATGTTGCATGTGTAGTAATGGCCTTTTCACTTTGTCATCCTCACAGGTTGATGCCCACCAGAAGCAGGAAATCTGGCTGACCATCGCCCGGGAAGTAAGATCCGTGGGGGTCTACAGGCGCAGGATCCGCAACTGCCAGAAGAGGTGGCAGGACCTTCGGGGCTGGACCCGGAGGATCGCAAGGGTCCAGCTGAAGCTGTCGCCTCCTCGCAGGAGGGGTGGACACCGGACCCTGACCCCCCACATGCACCGGATCCTGGCGGTGGTCTTCCCTGACCTGGATGGGCAGCTGAAGGGCAGACATCAGCAAGGAGGGGGTGAGTCCATGACTGCACTGTGCACTTTGTCTGACATGCTATGTGCCCTCCTCTGGCATGGTTAAACTTCCACAGTACATCAGTCATGTGGTCCAGGACCCATGTCCCTCATTTGTGACATGCCCACTTCTCCTCTGATACGCATATGTGTGGCCCTTAAAGTCAGGAAATTGTATCATTTGGGGACTGTGTCATTGCATTTAGCTTTGCTCAAGGTGGGGGACAGCATTTGTTCCTGTGACTATGTTGTGCGACTCGTGGGTGGGTCAATTGCTTACACAATGCCTAAGTTCTGACATGTAATCTGGGTGTAACGTTGATATGTGGTCCACTTGCTGATCTGAATCACCACATGTCCCTGTGGAATTTGGCACACACCCATGCTGCTGGTGGGAACAATGTTTGGGCCTCAGGAGTATATGTATCAAGTGTGTCACACATGCTTAGCCACCTGCCTACTGTCCAGGACTCATCCCTCTTACAGGTGGATCTGGACAGTCATGCCTACTCCAGGGCATACAATACACTCTGTACTCCCACTCCCGTGTATCATCTGGCATGTTGTGATCAGTGAAATGTACCCTCAGGTGTCTGCCTCTGTCTCATTGTGCTGTGTCTTCGTTGTCAGGACTACTGGTATGTTTATCGGTTAGGGCTCAGCATGCCATCGGAGACGTGACCATGATAGACGATACTTCTGTGACTTATAGGTGTCTGATCACTTGACTGTGCACACAGGTGTTTGCGACTGTGACTTTCAGGCAGCTGTCTTTCATTCACAGCACACTGTGAGGTGCTCATGTTCAGAGAGTTGTGTTTCATGTCCCCCATATGTCCAGTTGGTATGACGTGGACAAATAGTAGTACAGATGATGTGGTTTTTGGGGGATGGACATGTGCACTTGTCAGTCACATAACTTGCATTCCCCATGCCCTCGGATTGTGACACAGTGCAGACTGTTGTTGGCTGGCTGCCATGGCCATGTGACTGGAGACAGTAATGTATGACTTTGCACGCATTCCTGTGTCATGGCATTAAACTTCCTGAGACTGATCCTGCAGGGGAGTGACATGTGCAACATGCACCCCATTGTGGCATTGACTATCCGGACATGGGTGCATCATGGTGTCTGGTGCTGGTATGCATCACATGCATTTCTATTTAGACTCTGGCCATCCCTTTCATCCGGACACCTGCACTGACTCAGTGGCAAGAGATGTGATGTGTGCATGTTCACATACTTCACTGTGTTCCCTGCAATGTCCAACAACTGTGTAGGTGGTGCATGTGTCCACACTGGGGTCTTACCATCAGACAGGCACCAGACAGATGGGTGCAAGGGCAGGAGGGGTGTGAGTCCCATGGTTGACCATCAGACTGACAATTGGCTTCCCGAATCTGTGTGAGGACTTTAGGCAATGTTCAACTAAGGATGTCAGGGCTTGCTCTGTGATGTGCTGTACTTACTGTGGTGTGTGCGGTCAGTGCAGGTGACTGATGTTTGTCTGTTTCCCTAATTGTTTGCAGATACATCCACGGCCACAGGAGGGGACAGCTCCACGGACCAGGAGGAGCAGCGGAGCCAGACTGGGTCAGCATCCGACGAGTGGTCAGAGGGACCCAGTGGCACGGAGGGCGAGGGGAGCCACACCGAGGAGTCCTCAGCACCATCCACCTCAGCTGAGGACCAAAGCAGCTCGGAGGATGACTCCCTCAGCAGCCACCAAAGGCCAGCTAGTCTGTCTGGCCCCGCCACCACCACCACCACCACCGCCCTCCCATTGGCTCCCATTCCTGAGGTCCGTGGAGGCCACCGTGCTCTGGAGCGTGTCTCCTTCGTGCCAGGCACCGCACCCCCTGCCCCTGTGTCCCCTGCTGCCCTGAGTGAGGAGTCTGTGTACCTCCTTTGGCAGCTCCATGTAGGGCAGACAGCAATGCTGAGTGTCCTCCATGCACACACCACTCTGTTGACACAGCTGGTGTCGTTCATGGAGGGCATCTCGACGGGTATGTCTGCCCTACAGAGGAGCAATAAGTCCATGGACTCCTCCCTGACGGCAGCAGTGTCCCTCCTCCAACAGTCCCTCACCCCTCCCACCTCTGCCCCATCCACACTTCCTGCCACCCTACCTGTCCAAAGCACATGCACAACTGCACAATCACCCAAGCACACAGACACGAGCAGCACAGACACACCCAAGAGAAAGGCAAGACGTGCACACAAGCATCCTCAGGGGACTGATACCACACACACAGGGATGGGGAACAGACACACACACAGGCATCCACAGTCACTCCGCAGTCCTCCAAATCCTCTCCCTCCAAGACCCCTTCCCTTGCTTCACCTGCTACCCCACCTACACAGCAGATCTTCCTGTGTGACCTCGGCCTCTTCCCTCCAATCCTGCTGATCCAGCATACCGGGGAAGAGGAAGTCCACCCACACAGAGGGAGTGCCCCTCGCCCCGGACACCCTCCCCCAGGTGCAGGTAGACACAGGACCCCATTCGGAAGTCCCCCGGACCAGGAAGAGCAAGACCCCACCACCACCACCACGCAGCTCCACCACCCAGTCTCTCTCCTCCATCCCACAGGCCACCACTCCACAGGTTCCCCCGCCACACCCTGCCCCAGGTTCCCCCACACACCGATACCGCATCCCCAGACTGCTTAGGCCCTCCCCCTGCCACTTGCTCTTCCACCCCCAACCCAGACGCTCTGCCTGTTAGTGCCACTGGTGTGGAGACCGGGTCCCCCCTCTGTCCTGCCCACCTCATCTGCCCCCCTTCCACTCCCTTGGAGTCATGCACTGCAGTGGAGTCCACAACCACCCCATCTGACTCGGGCACTGCAGTGGGGACCCAGTCCACTACATCAGACCAGCCCACTGCAGTGGTTGCAGCACCCACACCAACTGACTTGTGTACCACAGTGGTGCTGGCCTCCCCTGAGTCAGACACCTCCACTGCAGTTGCCGGTGACACTCCTGCACCCACCACCGCTTCACTGCCTCCTTCTGCCATCCCCTGATCCTGTCCCTGCGGTGCCTGGCCTGCCCCTTGTATGCCCCTCCAAGGGGGATGTCCCCTGTCCGTACAAGTGCAGGCAAGCAATGGGTGACCAGTTGTCACTTATCACCCTGTTGGGACTGTGATTTTGGACTGGCCATTGGCCTTAGTTTCTTTGGGACTTCAGAGTTTTCCTTGCCATTTGCTGAATAAAGCCTCTTTTTGTTTAATTGTGGCTTTTCTTTTGATGTACATGATGTGGATGAGTAGCATCCTGCATTTGCAGTTGTAATAGTGTTCATATCAGGACAATGAAGTGTTGCTGTGATGGACTCCATGTGGTCCATGGGATATGTGTCCTGTTGTAGTCTGGATCTATGGCATCCTTTGCTGCAGTCTGAGGGTGTAATATTCAGCATTTGACCCAGGGATGTACATTTTGCATTTGTAAATGAACATCTTTGTCTTACACTGATGCACATCTGGTGGGCTTACCACTGTTCAATGTTCCGATTTCCCTGACTGTGTGCCCAGCTCCACTGGACATGCAGTTTTGCACATCAATGTCGAAGGACTCATCTGTGTATACAGTGCAACTTGCTTGACACGTGTTTTGTGTGTATGCAGATGACTGAGGTGACACTCCCGTACCCAGGCTGATGTGAGCAGAGCCTTCTGTGTGTTGTGGTTGTTGACTCACTGACGGAGTGTTCTGCTGACATGTTTGGGTCGTGCACAGACAAGGTTTGGCACAGCGGACCTTCCACAGGAGTGGAGTGCCCTCATGGCAGTGTGTAATCCCGTGACATTGCGTGGGACTGTGTTGTGTGTTGTGTAAGCATGTCTGTACGTGTTCCCTTCCCTTTTCCTACACAGGCTGTGTCCCTAGGGATGTTCCTGTTTGTGATGCTTGCTGAGTTGTTCTGTGTTCATCCAGCATCTTGGACCTGGTTTCTCCGTGATGTGGGTGCATGGCAAACTAATGTTCATGAGGTTGTCATACCAGGTTGTCTTTGTTGTCAGGGCTGGGGATGTGGGCAAACGAAGATGGGACACATTCAGGATTCCCCTTGGCACTTGTTGTTTACACAAGTCATGTGATTTTCAGTTTGTGGTAGCTTTCAGTGATTGTGACACGTTGTGTGTGTGACTGCTGCCACTCCTCAGGGTCAGAGCTGCAATGTTGGAAGTTGTGTACGTGTGTTCTTCGTGTGTCACCTTGGCTTCTTCGTTGGTGTGTGACTATGGCCAGGATCCCATTGATTGCGGTGGATTTCACATCATGCCCATCTACGGCATACTGTGCTGTGTGTCAGACATTCACGAGTCTTGTTGACTGGCCATGTATGATGGGTTTCTGCACCTTAGCTCCCACCACCACCCCTGGTATTGTCATGGGTGCATGTCCAATGTCACCAGTCCATGTGAGCTTCACTGCTGCACATTGGTGGAGATCAGGGTGTGTGGTGTTGAGTGTGTGCAAAAGTGAGTTGTTGCACGGCTAGACCCCTACCTCCATATTGGCCTTGGCTGGCAGGCCGTGCTGATTGATTGGAGCTTGTGTAGGTGTGATGGTAGTTTGTTGCTCAGGACACATGGCTGTGGTTCACAGTGTGAACGACATCTACCTTTGTCATCACAGTGGGATTATCATGCAGGCTATTGTCAGCACAATGTGGGGTCCCTGGGGGTAGTGCTGTGGTGGGTCTGTCTCTTGCTGTGTTAGTTGCTGTTCCTACAAGCTTGTGTGACATGTGTAATTTGGGCTCCCTCTCATCTAACAATGCCTGATTGCCCACATAGGGGTATCCGATCCATGAGTAACTTATGTATGGCACTGTATACACATCTGTGTGGTTGGAATTCAGGCCTCCTCATGTGTTGTGCGGTTGCCTGGGGACACTGGCACACCCCCATCACCTGTTGTGTTTGATATGCAGTGTGAGTCTGCCTGTTTGTGTTTGTGCCTTTGCACCACTGCATTGGCATATCTTGAGTGTGCCATTGGCTGTATGTTGTTTGGTGGCTTTCCCCTGCTGTCCCTGGGACTCCTAGGTCATCAGTCAGCACAATAATCATGGTTTGTATGTCCCATTGATGCCATGGTATGGTATTTGTTCATCTGACATCTACAGTCTCCACAGGATATCTACATTTGTGTGTCCATTGGTGCAGATATGTGGGTCAGCATTATGATGGTCACTTCTGTCATTGGGTTATTTGTGAATGTTGACAATGTGGGCCCCCATGGGTGATGTTTGTATGCACATGGCCAAAACGATGTTTCAGTGACACTGCACTGTTTGCCTCGACCAATCTATGTTGCTATGGGACACAAGCACTACTATGCCACTGATGTGTTTGTTGTTGTGTGACCAGGATTCATCCATGCAGTTTGACTTTGGCAGCTTTTACCATGACTACACTTCCCTTTTGGTCACTGTGGTGATGGGGCTTTAGGCCCCATTGCCACACTGTTCAAATTACTGTTCAAAATGTGCATCAACTATGGACACCACACTTCCCTTTTGGTCACTGTGGTGATGGGGCTTTGGGCCCCATTGCCACACTGTTCAAAATGTGCATCAGCTATGGACACCACACTTCCCTTTTGGTCACTGTGGTGATGGGGCTTTAGGCCCCATTGCCACACTGTTCAAAATGTGCATCAGCTATGGACACCACACTTCCTTTTTGGTCACTGTGGTGATGGGGCTTTAGGCCCCATTGCCACACTGTTCAAAATGTGCATCAGCTATGGACACCACACTTCCCTTTTGGTCACTGTGGTGATGGGGCTTTAGGCCACATTGCCACACTGTTCAAAATGTGCATCAGCTATGGACACCACACTTCCCTTTTGGTCACTGTGGTGATGGGGCTTTAGGCCCCATTGCCACATTGTTCAAAATGTGCATAAACTATGGACACCACACTTCCCTTTTGGTCACTGTGGTGATGGGGCTTTAGGCCCCATTGCCACACTGTTCAAAATGTGCATCAGCTATGGATAGCACACTTACCTTTTGGTCACTGTGGTGATGGGGTGTTCGAGCCCATTGCCACAGTGGCCATGGTCTGCTTGCATTGTGGAGGCCACACACATTTATGTGTGACACATGTGCTAGGGGGTCACATTGTATGTTCAATGTCATGTTCAGTGTTGTAGGCATTTGACACAGACTACACACACTTGTCATGGTGTTGGGGGGATGTAATTTTCTGTCATTCCTTATGTGGGAGTATGCTAGTTGTGTCATGCATTACCCGTCCTATGAGTAGGGGTGGTGTTAGTGGTAGGCATCCATCCCCCATGAGTGGGGATGGTAGTAGTGACAGGCATCCAGGCCCCCATGAGTAGTGGTGGTGGTAGTGGTAGGCATCCATCCCCCCATGAGTGGGGATGGTAGTAGTGACAGGCATCCAGGCCCCCCTGAGTAGGTGTGGTGGTAGGCATCCAGCCCCCCCTGAGTAGTGATGGTGGTAGTGGGAGGCATCCATCCCCCCATGAGTGGGGATGGTAGTAGTGACAGGCATCCAGGCACCCATGAGTAGGGGTGGTGGTAGTGGTAGGCATCCAGCCCCCCCTGAGTAGTGGTGGTGGTAGTGGTAGGCATCCATCCCCCATGAGTGGGGATGGTAGTAGTGACAGGCATCCAGCCCCCCCTGAGTAGTGATGGTGGTAGTGGTAGGCATCCATCCCCCCATGAGTGGGGATGGTAGTAGTGACAGGCATCCAGGCACCCATGAGTACGGTGGTGGTAGTGGTAGGCATCCAGCCCCCCTGAGTAGTGGTGGTGGTAGTGGTAGGCATCCATCCCCCATGAGTGGGGATGGTAGTAGTGACAGGCATCCAGCCCCCCTGAGTAGGGGTGGTGGTGGTGGCAGGCATCTAGCCCCCCTGAGTGGGGGTGGTGTTAGTGGTAGGCATCCATCCCCCATGAGTGGGGATGGTAGTAGTGACAGGCATCCAGGCACCCATGAGTAGTGGTGGTGGTAGTGGTAGGCATCCATCCCCCATGAGTGCGGATGGTAGTAGTGACAGGCATCCAGCCCCCTGAGTAGGGGTGGTGGTGGTGGCAGGCATCTAGCCCCCTGAGTGGGGGTGGTGGTAGTGGTAGGCATCCATCCCCCATGAGTGGGGATGGTAGTAGTGACAGGCATCCAGGCCCCCTGAGTAGGGGTGGTGGTAGTGGTAGGCATCCAGCCCCCCTGAGTAGTGATGGTGGTAGTGGTAGGCATCCATCCCCCATGAGTGGGGATGGTAGTAGTGACAGGCATCCAGGCACCCATGAGTAGGGGTGGTGGTAGTGGTAGGCATCCAGCCCCCCTGAGTAGTGGTGGTGGTAGTGGTAGGCATCCATCCCCCCATGAGTGGGGATGGTAGTAGTGACAGGCATCCAGCCCCCCCTGAGTAGGGGTGGTGGTGGTGGCAGGCATCTAGCCCCCCCTGAGTGGGGGTGGTGTTAGTGACAGGCATCCATCCCCCCATGAGTGGGGATGGTAGTAGTGACAGGCATCCAGGCACCCATGAGTGGTGGTGGTGGTAGTGGTAGGCATCCATCCCCCCATGAGTGGGGATGGTAGTAGTGACAGGCACCCAGCCCCCTGAGTAGGGGTGGTGGTGGTGGCAGGCATCTAGCCCCCCTGAGTGGGGGTGGTGTTAGTGGTTGCCATCCATCCCCCATGCGTGGGGATGGTAGTAGTGACAGGCATCCAGGCACCCATGAGTAGTGGTGCTGGTAGTGGTAGGCATCCATTCCCACATGAGTGGGGATGGTAGTAGTGACAGGCATCCAGCCCCCCCTGAGTAGGGGTGGTGGTGGTGGCAGGCATCCATTCCCACATGAGTGGGGATGGTAGTAGTGACAGGCATCCAGCCCCCCCTGAGTAGGGGTGGTGGTGGTGGCAGGCATCTAGCCCCCCCTGAGTGGGGGTGGTGTTAGTGGTAGGCATCCATACCCCCATGAGTGGGGATGGTAGTAGTGACAGGCATCCAGGCCCCCCTGAGTAGGGGTGGTGGTAGTGGTAGGCATCCAGCCCCCCCTGAGTAGTGATGGTGGTAGTGGTAGGCATCCATCCCCCCATGAGTGGGGATGGTAGTAGTGACAGGCATCCAGGCACCCATGAGTAGGGTTGGTGGTAGGCATCCATCCCCCTATGGGTGTGTATGGCATTGGTGTTGGCCATCCCACTCCTATGGTTCTGCTGTTGCTAGTGTACGTTATTTGTGCATCTCTATGTGTGTGTGACATATTTCGGGTACGTGTAGTTTGTTTGTATTGTTGGTGTTTGACTTACCGTCTGCGCCGTACGCGTCCGTGCCGGTCCCGGTAATAGATGTAGAGTATAGGTAGGACCTGCGCAATGGGATTCATGCTTGGATCGTCTCGTTCGGGTTTCTCGTGTCTTCGACTCGTACTCGTCGCTGGCTTGTTCGTCTCGTAGCCGTGGATCGTCTTGTGGCTCGAAACGGAGCTTATGTACGGCTCGCCCAGATGCTCAAACGTGCCGGACGTAGCGACGAGTTCGGCGCATACGGATTGCGCATCGTACTAGTCCGGCCGGAAGGTGCTGTGTATTTGCTTCCGTGCGGCTCGATTCGGCGTTCATGGATCCGGCTCGGGCGGGGAACAGGAGCTGGATTGGGTGAGTACGGCTCGCTCGGAAACTGGGTTGTTATATGCATCGTACTTGTTCGTCCGGACGAGTGTAAGAATCGGTCGGGAAACACGCATTCGGCTTGTATTTTTTCCGGACGAATACTGTTAGGTGCCCTATCGGCCGAGATCGGAATCGACCCCACGGTCTGAATTGGTTATTGTGACAGGCCAATGATAAAGGTGATAAACCTAATTGTTTATAATTAAACGTTACAAAAAAGGGCAGCAGCCCTGTCATACTGATTGTGAAAAGCATATGTTAATATCAATAGACATTTGGGTAGATTGTTGTTACTCTATATTAATACCTACAGATAGGTATTAACATAGTAGGCAAGGGTTTTGGTGCTGGTTACCCTCTCTTACAAGCCATGTGGAAAGAAAATTTGCTAGAATCTCTGTTAAGTCCTTTTGGGAGAGGTAGTATTTTGCTTTGCCACTGTAAATTTATATACTATTTAATTTTCTTACTCTATGTCTGATGGTTTCATTGTGGGAAAACTTAAGCTCCGTACAAGAAGGCTGAGTTGGTCATGGTGACAAGCCTATGATAATGGCTAGAAGCCTGATTGTTTCACTAGGAAACACATATTTACGATATCATACGTCTGATATATGTATTATGAAAAGTTATGATGAAGCCCTGACATATTTATTGTGAAAAGCATGTTAAGCCAAAAGATATTTAAGGGCGGATTGTTATTTCTCTATATTAAAGTCTACAGATAGGTATTTTGTAACATGAAATGTCACAGATTACCTTTGTAGGGAAGAGGTTTGGTGCTGGTTATCACCTCTAACAAGTCCTAGGGGTAGAAGATTTGCAGTGTAATAATTCTGGTTAGAATCTCTTATTACCTGTATGACAGGATCTTGTAATGAATTAATAATTAAATAATACATACATTTATACATATAAATATATATATTCATACAGATACATAGAGGGGCTGTGGGTCAGCTCTTTCCTGCCATTGGTCTGTCTCGGTGTCATTTACACTCAGATTTCATCCTGATCAGCATGCTGTATTGGGTATTGGTGCAGTCCACATCAGTCACTGGCTCCCTTGCCCTGAGAATGACGGGATTTTCTGATCACATGTGAGAAGTTGGCCTGGTATATGCTGTTCACTAATTAAAGTGGACACCTTGCACCAGAACAATTCGACTCTTATGGTAGATAGGTTTAAGACAACCTTTATAGAAAGCTATCCTAGTGGTGGCTGTGAAGAGCAGCCTTCAGGCTAGGTCTTGAAGGAATGTAAAGCAGCTTGTTTTACCACACAATCTCTTGAATCACCAAATGAAAAGACACCACACAGGTATATATATCAAATATATATGTATTTATTAATAAACACTCTCTACTAATCTCTTTATGAGATTAGAAGTCAGGAACATATATACAAGTCAAATGTTATCAAAATAAGTTTAGCACAATCGAATATCACAATCTTAGTTTGCCTAGACCTAGGTCTAGGGCATCTAGAATCGAGGGACCCCCAAGAACCACCCCAGGTAGTTGTAGGAGACCCACAGGGGACGGACGCGGTGTCCTGGCACCGGTGCGAGTCCTGTACGAGTCTATGCGGACAGACGCGATTGAGATTTCAATGTTAAAGGTCCCTTGCGTGTTCGAGGCGAACACACCGATCGGTCCTTGTACGAGTCGAAGGACGCGGTTACAGATAGAGTTGCAAGGGAGATGGACGCGCTGTGTCTAACACAGACGCGAACCTTGTGCGAGTCAGTGCAATGGAGGTCTCGATGTTACAGGCCCCTTGTGTGTTCGAGGCGAACACCGATCGGACTCAGTACGAGTCGAAGGACACAGTTCTAGGTAGTGTTACAAAGGAGATGGACGCGGTGTGTCTAACACAGACGCGAACCCTGTACGAGTCAGCGCAATTGTCGCACTTAGAAAATAAGAGTTTTAGGGCACTTCGAGGGAAGCTACAAGCAAGTCACTTACAGGGTAAGTAGTTCTAGGGCCCACACCCACAGGAGCACCGTAGTGCTGAAGTTACCTCACCCAGGGGAGCCGGGTGCATAGGTGTTCTTTGGTGTCGGGTTGCGGCGTCGTTTTCAATGGGAGCCAGTGAAGACTTGCTGCTTGCGGCGACAGGAGAAGTGTCCGGAGGAATCCAAGCCTGGATTCAGAAGATGGAAGACCTGAAAGCAGAGGGGACAGTGTTCAAAGTCACTTGGCAGTGACTCGGGGCAAGGAAGATGGATGCCCACCGTCGTCGCAAGATTCAGGTCGTTCACGGGTGCCTTGACTCTTCAGCCACGAGGTCCAGGAGGCGTCGACGACGACCAGGGGCTGGATTCGGCATGTCCCACGATGTCTGCAGCTTACTGCAGTGTCGGCAACTCGATCAGAGCCAATAAGCCTTGGTAACAGCAAGTCTCGGGGAAAGTGTGAAGAGGCAATGGCGCAGATCAGCAAGGTCTGGGGGACTCACCCAGCAAGGGTAAGTCAGGGCAGGCTTGGAGCAACCAGGGGAGCCCTTTGGTTTCTTTAGAAAGTCTTCTGAGGACCCACAAGCCGGCTGGCAAGGGATCGCGAAGACGCCTTGGGAGGATTCGCTCACAGGGGCCCACGGTCACTCGGGACATGGTAGGCCTCTGATCTTTGGAGGGATTTTTGCTGGAGGCTAGGACCACACGTGGTCCAAAGCACAAGTTCGTGGAACGTTGTGAAGGGGTTGCACTCGACAATAGTGCACGGTACCCAGGGGTCACGGTTCCTCGTCACTCTTGGGGTCCACTGGCCTCAGCTTCACTGGGGACTCACGATGGCCTTTGAGTAGTCAGGAAATCTACTTCTTGGGCTGCAGGGACTTCGGACTCCGGCGGGAGCGGCGTAGTTTGCGACTGTCGTTTGTAGTTTTCGGTGCCTGCCAAGCAGGGGAGTCACTCCTTGACTCCAAGGGAGATTCTTCAGTCTTCCAAAGGTAGTGGAACGTCGAAGGTCCGGGATTCGTCTTCAGAGCGTCATCCAGGGAAATCTAGGGTGCAATGCACAGGTTCCCCCTCTTATACTAAAAGAAAGGGAGGGACTGGCTCTATGACCCTACCTATGGGAGGGTCAGGGGAGTGGGCGGCTACACCCACTTCCCTTTGTCCAGTTTCGCGCCAGAGCAGGGGCAGGTAGCCCTTGAGCCGGTTTGAACTGGGGTATGCACAGAGGAGCCTTCTGCTCCCCCAGTGCAGGACTTCAAAGCACTCTAAGAGTGCACCCACCCAGCCCCAATACACTAAACCCTGTCTGGGAGGTGGTCACACCCCTTGGGACAGGATATCTATTGTTGGGCTTCCTCCACTGCGAGTGTTGGTCATCAGCAGGAGGGCAGCCCAGTGTCTGTGACTGGTGGCATCCATTTTGTGATGCCAGGGCTCTGCAGGGTTCTACCACGTTTCCACAGTAGGTACATGTCTATCCCTCTAGAAGGGTGGAATGCTACCCCCGCCGCCAGGACTGGCGGGGGGGTAGTATTCCAAGATGTTTGACACCAAACACGACATGTTTCGATGCAGCCATTCCAAAGTTAGCATTCTACCGCGAGGATATAATGCACTTAAAAGTATATGGTTTAACCGCATCCACAAACAGCGCCAGAGAATGGACTCTGAGAGCTGCAGAGGTGCCCTGCTCAGGCAGAGGCACCCCCTCACATAGAAGCCAAGCACCCTGCCCTCAGGATTGATAGGGCCTGCCTTAGGCGTGACTGATAGGTTTATATGTGTGTGTAGGAGAGATATAGGGAACCTATATCTCAGTGAGGAGTGCTAGCACCACCTCACCCAGGCTGCAGTAGCAGGCCTGTGGTGTCAGATTTAGTCTGCTTCCCAGGGGTGGCATAATACATGCTGCAGCCCCTGGTAGGCCTGTGAAGTACCTATGCCCTTAGTACCTAAGGTACCATATACTAGGGACTCATAAGGTACCACCGTATCCAATCACTAGTGCACCTAGAGTGCACTCCAAGTCGTTTAGAGAGAACAGAGAGGCTGGGGCCCTGATTAGCAGGGTCCCAGCCAGACTATAGCCAGAAACCAGTGTAAACATCAGGAAAAAAGTGGGGGCAACATAAGAGGCAGATCCTACTCTCCTACACA
The DNA here is from genome assembly GCA_963921515.1 of Calotriton arnoldi. Classification (NCBI taxonomy): domain Eukaryota; kingdom Metazoa; phylum Chordata; class Amphibia; order Caudata; family Salamandridae; genus Calotriton; species Calotriton arnoldi. The sequence goes on from CAWUFW010001798.1 coordinate 1,282,183, forward strand.
ACCCCCCAAACGCAGGAACACTAAACTAACCTTGACCAGTTGAGTCTTCGTGTTCAAAGTGGAAATACCTTGAGAGTCCATCTGCATTGGCATGTTGGGTCCCAGGTCTATGTTCCACTGTATAGTCCATCCCCTGTAGGGAAATGGACCACCTCAAAAGTTTTGGGTTTTCACCTTTCATCTGTTTAAGCCATAGGAGGGGCTTGTGGTCAGTCTGAACTATGAAGTGAGTGCCAAACAAGTATGGCCTCAGCTTCTTCAGGGCCCACACCACAGCAAAGGCCTCCTCTCTATAGCTGACCAATGTTTCTCTCTAGGGGTCAGCCTTCTGCTAATAAAAGCTACTGGCTGGTCTTGACCTTCATCATTCAGTTGAGACAGTACAGCTCCCACACCCAGCTCAGAAGCATCTGTTTGGACAATGAACTTTTTGGTGTAGTCTGGACTCTGTAAGATGGGGGCAGTGCACATGGCCTGCTTTAGGTCTTCAAATGCCTTCTGACATCTAGCTGTCCACTGAACCTTTTTTGGCATTTTCTTTGAGGTCAGATCATTCAAGGGGGTCACTATAGATCCATATCCCTTGACAAACCTCCTATAGTACCCAGTCAGGCCTAAGAAGGCTCTCACCTGTGTCTGGGTGGTTGGAGCAACCCATTCCATTATGGTTTGGATTTTGCTCTGTAAAGGCTGAACCTGGCCTCCACCCACAAGGTGGCCCAGGTATACAACCTGACTCTGCCCTATCTGGCACTTAGTGGCCTTGATAGTGAGGCCTGCTTTCTGCAGGGCCTCCAAAACATTCCTGAGGTGGACCAGGTGATCCTGCCAGGAGGAACTAAAGACAGCAATATCATCTAGATAAGCTGAGCAATAAGTTTCCATCCCTGTCAGAACTTTATTCACCAACCTCTGAAAAGTGGCAGGTGCATTTTTCAATCCAAAGGGCATCACCACAAAGTGGTAGTAGCCCACCAGGGGTCGAAAATGGTGTTTTGGCTTTTGCATCATCAGCTAACCTGATCTGCCAGTAGCCAGCTGTCAGGTCAGACGTGCTTAGATACTTGGCTGAGGCCAAAGTATCAATCAGCTCATCTACCCTTGGTATGGGATAGGCATCAGTCCTAGTGACTGCATTGAGGCCTCTGTAGTCTACACAAAACCTCATTTCTTTCTTACCACCCTGGGTATGAGGCTTGGGTACCAGGACTACTGGGCTAGCCCAAGGGCTATCTGAAGGCTCAATTACACCTAGCTCCAACATTTTCTGGACTTCAGTCCTGATACAGTCCCTGACATGGTCAAGTTGCCTTTAGATTTTATTCTTGACAGGAAGACTGTCTCCAGTGTCCACCTCATGGGTGCACCAGGAAGTCTGACTAGGGGTCAGGCTAAACATATGTCTATACTGTTGCAGAACTTGTCTGCACTCAGTTTGCTGATGGTCAGTGAGGCTGCTTGCCAAAGCAACACCATCTACTGACCCATCATCAGGGTTCTGAGAGAGCAGGTCAGGGAGAGGGTCACTCTCCTCCTCCTGTTCCTCATCAGTTGCCATGAGCAAGCCCATGTCAGCCCTGTCAACATATGGCTTTAATCGGTTGACATGGAGCACCCTCAGGGGGCTCCTGGGAGTTCCAAGATTCACCAGGTAGGTGACGTCTCCCTTCTGTTCAACTATTGTATGGGGGCCACTCCACTTGTCCTGGAGGGCTGCTGGGGCCACAGGCTCCAATACCCACACCTTCTGTCCTGGCTGGTATACAGTCAGTACAGCCTTTTGGTCATGCCAAGCTTTTTGTAATTCTTGGCTGTCCTCCAGGTTTTTGGTTGCCTTTTTCATGTACTCAGCCATCCGGGAGCGGAGACCAAGTACATAGTCCATCACATCTTGTTTGGGGGCTTGAGAGGTAACTCCCAGCCCTCTTTACCAAACACAATGGACCTCTCACAGGATGCCCAAACAGAAGCTCAAATGGGCTGTAGCCAACCCCCTTCTGTGGGACCTCTCTGTATGCAAACAACAAGCAAGGAAGAAGAAGGTCCCATTTCTGCCTAAGCTTCTCTGGGAGTCCTTTAATCATTCCTTTCAAGGTTTTGTTGAAGCGTTCAACTAAACCATTGCATTGTGGGTGATAGGGGTGGTGAACTTATAAGTTACACCACACTCCTTCCACATTGCTTTCAGATATCCTGACATGAAGTTGGTACCTCTGTCAGAAATGACCTCCTTTGGAAAACCCACTCTGGAGAAAACTCCAATGAGGGCTCTTGCCACCACAGGGGCTGTGGTGGTCCTCAGGGGAATTGCTTCTGGGTACCTGGTGGCATGATCCACTACCACCAGGATAAACCTGTGCCCAGATGCAGTTTGAGGGTCAAGGGGCCCAACAATGTCAATCCTACCCTTTCAAAGGGTACCCCCACCACAGGTAGCGGTATCAGGGGGGCCTTTGTTGTGCCACCTGCCTTACCACTGGCTTGGCATGTGACAAAACTCCTTTGTGTCCTCTGACATATGTGGCCAATGAAAATGTGGGACAAGCCTGTCCCAGGTCTTGTTTTGGCCCAAGTGACCTGCCAAAGGGATATCATGTGCTAGGGTCAAGAGGAACCCCCTAAACTTCTGAGGTATTACCATCTTCCTGGTGGCTCCAGGGGCTGGATCTCTACCCTCAGAATATAGGAGTCCCTCATCCCAATAAACTTTATGGGACCCACTAGCACTCCCAGCAGCCTCAGCAGCAGCCTGCTGTCTGAGGGGTTCAAGAGAGGGGCAGCACTGTTGCTCCTTACTCAGATCTTCCCTAGAAGGGCCCCCTGCCCCCAAGAACTCAACCTGATCAGGCTCAAGTCCCTCTGGGGCAGTTCCTTCTTCAGGATCTGCTTCACCTCCCTCTGGGGGTGAATCTGAGATCTGAGACAGAGGGGAAGGCACTGCCTTTACCCTACTGCTCCTCCTCTTGGGAAGCATCTGGTCCATTGTTCCAGGATCCAGAGCTGGTTCAGTGTTATGCATTCTTGCTTGTGACCTGGTCACAGCAAATACCTCTGCAGGGATGCCCAACATCTCAGCATGAGTCCATAACTCTACTTCAGACCAGGCTGAAGTCTCTAGATCATTGCCCAATAGACATTCGACAGGGAGGTCTGCACTGACTACAACCTTCTTGAGGCCAGTTACCCCTCCCCAGGAGAAATTCACAACTGCCAGACTATGGTTGGTCCTGACATTGCTTTCATTGGTCACCTGGTACATTTCGCCCAGGATGATCTGTCCAGGGTCCACAAGATCCTCTGCCACCATGGTGACACTAGCACCTGTGTCCCTAAATGCCAAAGCCTGATTGCCATTTATTACAGGCTGCTGTTTGTATTTGCCCAGATTACTGGGGCTTACTAGGAAGGACATATTAAGGTCTCCCTCACAAATCAGCATTGCCTGAGTGGGCACTCTGACTAGGTCAGAGTCCACTTCAGAACCAAGGGGCAACCCTACTACACCCTTATTCTGTGTACCACCTCCACCAGTAGCTGAACTAGGGGGAACAGTTGCCTTAGGGGCAGGAGTGGTGGTGGTTTGCTCTTTGGACTTGTTACAATCAGAAGTCCAGTGCCCTTTCTGTTTACAGAATTTGCACCAGGGCTTCTTTTGGCCTTTTCCCTTGTTGGATTGTGACTCCCCACCAGATGCAGATTTTTGGGGCCCTTGTGAAGACTTCTGGTCTTTTGACTTATCCCCACCTTTCTCAGAGCCCTTAGGATCTTGCTTCTTGGTGTCACCCCCTTGGTTCTGGGGTTTCTGCCTCACCCTGGTTCTGACCCATTTGTCTGCCTTCTTTCCCAATTCTTGGGGAGAGGTCAGATCTGAGTCCACCAGGTATTAATGCACCAACTGGTTCTGGCAATTATTAAGGATCTGTTCTCTCATCATCAGATTATACAATCCCTTGAAATCAGTAACCCTACTGCCAACCAGCCAACCCTCCAGAGCCTTGGTTGCACAATCAACAAAGTCAGTCCAGTCCTGAGTCTGTGCCTTCTGGGTGTCTCTGAACTTCAACCTGTACTGCTCAGTGGTTAAGTGGTTAAGCCAAACCCATCTATCAGTGCACTCTTCAGGACTTCATAATCATCAGCATCCTCTTCTCTAACAGTGAGGAGCTTGTCTCTACCTTTGTCTGAAAAGGAGAGCCACAAGATTGCTGCCCACTGCTTTTGAGGGACCTGCTGTACTCTACAGGCCCTCTCCATAGCAGTTATCCACTTGTGGATATCATCCCCACTCTGGTAGGGAGGAACAACCTTGCTCAGGTTCCTATGGTCTGGAATAGATTCTCTGCCTCTAGGGACACTGTTGCTGCCACCAAGGGGTTCTAACCCCTCTCTTCTAGAAGCTCTCTGGATCTCCAGGGCTTCTCTATCCAGTGCCAACTGCTTGGTTCTGAGGGCAACTCTTGCTTCCTCATACTGCAGCAGTTTGCACATTCTTTCAGAGGAGGTCTCTCTTATGGGAAAGTATGAGTTCCTCTGGTGGACAAATTCTCTGCCAGAGTGATAAGAGTGGTCAGATTCCCTGGAAGGGGACCTATGCCTCTCCTCCACTCTGTCAGCTCTCTTAGGGAGAATTCCTCTGTCCTTTTCAGGCCCCTTGGAGCCTAGCCCTTCAATCACAGAGTCTTGGTCATTCTGATTTTCATCATCTGACCCAGATACTGTAATTGACCCACCCCCTGATTCAGACCCATTAGCTCCTAGAGCCAATCTAAGATCATCTGCTGTCAGCAGTTCTATCAGGTGTAGTGTGGAGGGACTCTGTCCTAGCTTCAGGTGTCTTTCAACACACATGGCTCTCAAGTCAGAGAAAGCCATGTCCTTATACTGAGGCTGAGTGGATCCACTGGTTCCACCCTTTAAGGACATTCTAGTGTTGTGCAGTGTTGTACTACCTACACTAGTTTGTGGCCTACTGATACTAGCTTGAGCTGTAGAAAGGGTGTGCTATCCCTTGGCACACAGCTCTAAGTTCAGTAGAACTTATTGATACTAACCTTGACTTTATATGTACCTTGAGTACCTATGGTGGTTTTCAGTTAGTAATTCAAATAGAGATTTTCTGGTAAAACAATAGCAAGCTGGAATCCCACACGCTGCCACCAATGTGAGAAGTTGGCCTGGTATATGCTGTTCACTAATTAAAGTGGACACCTTGCACCAGAACAATTCGACTCTTATGGTAGATAGGTTTAAGACAACCTTTATAGAAAGCTATCCTAGTGGTAGCTGTGGAGAGCAGCCTTCAGGCTAAGTCTTGAAGGAATGTAAAGCAGCTTGTTTTACCACACAATCTCTTGAATCACCAAATGAAAAGACACCACACAGGTATATATATCAAATATATATGTATTTATTAATAAACACTCTCTACTAATCTCTTTATGAGATTAGAAGTCAGGAACATATGTACAAGTCAAATGTTATCAAAATAAGTTTAGCACAATCGAATATCACAATCTTAGTTTGCCTAGACCTAGGTCTAGGGCATCTAGAATCGAGGGACCCCCAAGAACCACCCCAGGTAGTTGTAGGAGACCCACAGGGGACGGACGCGGTGTCCTGGCACCGGTGCGAGTCCTGTACGAGTCTATGCGAACAGACGCGATTGAGATTTCAATGTTAAAGGTCCCTTGCGTGTTCGAGGCGAACACACCGATCGGTCCTTGTACGAGTCGAAGGACGCGGTTACAGATAGAGTTGCAAGGGAGATGGACGCGCTGTGTCTAACACAGACGCGAACCTTGTGCGAGTCAGTGCAATGGAGGTCTCGATGTTACAGGCCCCTTGTGTGTTCGAGGCGAACACCGATCGGACTCAGTACGAGTCGAAGGACACAGTTCTAGGTAGTGTTACAAAGGAGATGGACGCGGTGTGTCTAACACAGACGCGAACCCTGTACGAGTCAGCGCAATTGTCACACTTAGAACATAAGAGTTTTAGGGCACTTCAAGGGAAGCTACAAGCAAGTCACTTACAGGGTAAGTAGTTCTAGGGCCCACACCCACAGGAGCACCGTAGTGCTGAAGTTACCTCACCCAGGGGAGCCGGGTGCATAGGTGTTCTTTGGTGTCGGGTCGCGGCGTGGTTTCAATGGGAGCCAGTGAAGACTTGCTGCTTGCGGCGACAGGAGAAGTGTCCGGAGGAATCCAAGCCTGGATTCAGAAGATGGAAGACCTGAAAGCAGAGGGGACAGTGTTCAAAGTCACTTGGCAGTGACTCGGGGCAAGGAAGATGGATGCTCACCGTCATCGCAAGATTCAGGTCGTTCGCGGGTGCCGTGACTCTTCAGCCACGAGGTCCAGGAGGCGTCGACGATGACCAGGGGCTGGATTCGGCGTGTCCCACAATGTCTGCAGCTTACTGCGGTGTCGGCAACTCGATCGAAGCCAATAAGCCTTGGTAACAGCAAGTCTTGGGGAAAGTGTGAAGAGGCAATGGCACAGACCAGCAAGGTCTGGGGGACTCACCCAGCAAGGGTAAGTCAGGGCAGGCCTGGAGCAATCAGGGGAGCCCTTTGGTTTCTTTAGAAAGTCTTCTGGGGACCCACAAGCTGGCTGGCAAGGGATCGCGAAGATGCCTCGGGAGGATTCGCTCACAGGGGCCCACGGTCACTCGGGACGTGGTAGGCCTCTGATCTTCGGAGGGATTCCTGCTGGAGGCTAGGACCACATGTGGTCCAAAGCACAAGTTCGTGAAACGTTGTGAAGGGGTTACACTCGACAATAGTGCATGGTACCCACGGGTCGCGGTTCCTCGTCACTCTTGGGGTCCACTGGCCTCAGCTTCGCTGGGGACTCACGATGGCCTTTGAGAAGTCTGGAAATCTACTTCTTGGGCTGCAGGGACTTCGGACTCCGGCGGGAGCGGCGTAGTTTGTGACTGTTGTTTGTAGTTTTAGGTGCCTGCCAAGCAGGGGAGTCACTCCTTGACTCCAAGGGAGATTCTTCAGTCTTCCAAAGGTAGTGGAACGTCGAAGGTCCGGGATTCGTCTTCAGAGCGTCATCCAGGGAAATCTAGGGTGCAATGCACAGGTTCCCCCTCTTATACTAAAAGAAAGGGAGGGACTAGCTCTATGACCCTACCTATGGGAGGGTCAGGGGAGTGGGCGGCTACACCCACTTCCCTTTGTCCAGTTTCGCGCCAGAGCAGGGGCAGGTAGCCCCTGAGCCGGTTTGAACTGGGGTATGCACAGAGGAGCCTTCTGCTCCCCCAGTGCAGGACTTTAAAGCACTCTAAGAGTGCACCCACCCAGCCCCAATACACTAAACCCTATCTGGGAGGTGGTCACACCCCCTTGGGACAGGATATCTATTGTTGGGCTTCCTCCACTGCGAGTGTTGGTCATCAGCAGGAGGGCAGCCCAGTGTCTGTGACTGGTGGCATCCATTTTGTGATGCCAGGGCTCTGCAGGATTCTACCGCGTTTCCACAGTAGGTACATGTCTATCCCTCTAGAAGGGTGGAATGCTACCCCCGCCGCCGCCGCCAGGATTGATAGGGCCTGCCTTAGGGGTGACTGATAGGTTTATATGTGTGTGTAGGAGAGATATAGGGAACCTATATCTCAGTGAGGAGTGCTCCACCTCACCCAGGCTGCAGTAGCAGGCCTGTGGTGTCAGATTTAGTCTGCTTCCCAGGGGTGGCATAATACATGCTGCAGCCCCTGGTAGGCCTGTGAAGTACCTATGCCCTTAGTACCTAAGGTACCATATACTAGGGACTCATAAGGTACCACAGTATCCAATCACTAGTGCTCCTAGAGTGCACTCCAAGTCGTTTAGAGAGAACAGAGAGGCTGGGGCCCTGATTAGCAGGGTCCCAGCCAGACTATAGCCAGAAACCAGTGTAAACATCAGAAAAAAAAGTGGGGGCAACATAAGAGGCAGATCCTACTCTCCTACACATGTGTACATCCACCTAAAAATGAGGGTGTTTCAATGTGAGGGTTGGTTGGCCAGTCCTTTTTTTAAATTTTCTCTTTTATAGTTGCCCTTTCATTTCTTTGCCTCTCCTGTTTCTTAGGAGGATAGTACAGCTTTCCAGGTGGTGCTAACCGGTCGCTTACTTGCCTATCATTTCATTTGCAGTGCATCACATCCCACGTGTCCTCATCCTCTAAATCAGCAGACACTTTGGAAGGCTATTGCCATTGTGTATCCTATTTTATCATTCCAAGATGGCCAACATGTTGTTTCTAAATGTGGTGGCTAAGCTGAAACTTTACTATTGGAGATAGAGTATTTGCAATTCCTAGGCAAGAAGGACACCTGCTGGTATGTTTAGTTTAGTTACTTCAAGCATGAGCCCACTGCGTGTAGATGACAGCATGTTTTCTTTTTTTCTACTTGTATTCCTTTCATTTAATTTGAATATTTTGTTGAATTTGTGTACATTTTATTGAGGTTGTGTCAGATGGTGAATGCAAGAATGAGTCAGTGGATGGATGAATGGTTGCACGAGAGCAAATATGAGTGACAGAGTGCATATATGATGTATTATGGAGTCCCTAAGCCCATTAATGACAATAAAGGCACTGTCATTCATAAGCCAGAGCTGTTGCCATTGCCAATGCCTATTTTTTGAGAGCTAACAGGAATATCACTGGGGCGTGGCCAAGGCGCCGGCCGTAATGGACACGTGGAGTTGAAGCTCCGTCGGCATCCTCGCAAATCCGAGCCCCTGAGGGCTTGAAAAGCACCCATCCCAGCATATGAACCCAACAATTACTCTCCCGTTTGTGGTCCCTTGGTTGCGAAGGGGAGAGAAACGCCAGAACTGGATGGGCCCGAATGGAGAGAGGAGGCCGCCTCAAGGCCTAGTCCAGGCCAAGATCAACACCTCCTGGGCATGCTGTAGAAGAGGGCGGATCGGCTGGAAGCCAGAAGCATGACCTGAAAGGGGCGGACCGCATCGACGACTAAATGGGCGCCGCTGACTGCGGGGCGGCGGTTGCAGGCCTGTGCGGAGACCTGCCGGGAGGCGCGACGCCAGTAGCTGTGTGGTTACAAGGAAGAACGGAGATCGACCACGTGCAGCAGTATTTGCAAGAAAGGTAGGGGCAGCTGGTGCTGACCTCCCGGGGGCCCGGCGGAGGCAGAGTATGCAGGCCGGCCTCAGCCCCATCTGTGGGCTCGCGGGGCCTGGCTAGCCACCATGCTGCATACTCCTCTGGCTACACCTACCTCCCACTCTGCTGCGAACTCCATTATGCCAGGGCGGCAGCCCTATATGTGCTGACCTCTACCCGCAAACCGCAGCCAGACCACTGCGATAAAGGCCACCGGTGAGACAAAGAGCTTCGGAGCCCACGCTGCTGCTGCAGGGACTGTGACCTGGAGGTAGCTCCCCACCTCCCCCGGAGACAAAGAAATAGTCTGGGCCTGGTGGCTGACCCCCCCCCCCCACTGCGTAGACTGGTGCCCCTACCCGCCCTCCATGGAATTGCACATCAGAGGAAATACAGCAGCTCTCGTTGCACGATTTTAGACGGAATTGGAACACAGCGGTGGGGAACCGCTGTCCGAGGAACCGCCTACCGATCGGACAGCAGGGGGGCCCGTATCCAGGTGCGGGTGGACATGGCACGTAGGGATCCCAAGCAACGCAAGCTGCCCTTCGATGCGGTAAAAGGCAAAACTTTGGCACTAAATAATGACACAGCTGAAGATCTGACAGCAGGAGCGGGAGGGGAAACGTTGTCATCAAGCACAGAAGCGCTCATGGTAGAGTTGCACAATGGCTTCAAAGTGCTTGACGGAAGATTCGATGCGCTAGATAAAAGGCTGGACAAAATGAAAGAGCGCACACATAGCCACGAGAATAGACTCAACACTGCAGAGGGCAGAGTGTCGGATTTGGAGGGTAGGGCGGTCCAAACTGAAAAGAGACTGGACAGACTTGAGAAACAGGTCAAAACACTTGCCATGAAGAGTGAGGATTTGGAGGCGATGAGCAGAAGAAACAACCTACGCATTCTGGGGGCGCCAGAGTCTACGAATACCGGGCGTATGAACCAATTGGGTGAACGGCTATTGGTGGATTTTTCTGGCGAGGAATCCTTCACATCCACATTCGTAGTGGAGCGGGCCCATCGGGCACTTGGGCTGCGTCCTAACCCTGATTGCCCTCCATGGCCAATAATTGCAAGACTATTGAATTTTAGAGATCGGGACGCTGCCTTGAGGCTGGCAAGCTAGAAGGGCCCCCTGAACTGGCAAGACTCCGCCCTATCCATATTCCCAGACTTTACTATCCTCGTTCAGGAGGCCCGCCGCAAATACATGGGTGTGAAGGCCACATTACAAAATCTCAGCCTATGCTATGACAGGCTGTAGCCGGCCCGGCCCGGCTACTGGTAAATGTCAATGGAAAAGTGTGAATTTTTGAAAACCCCATAGAAGTACAAAGCTTTTGCAAAACCTCTTCTGAGACTCAGAAGAACCTCCGTCGGGGGTCGCCTGGGGGATCGAAGCCAGACGTCCACTCCAGTGCCAGTATGGACCTTTTCCCGTCTGGCTGAATGCAATATAAGTGAAGACTCCCGCCGGAGTGAATAGCAAGGCATTGCATGTATGTGAATAGGGCTGATTTAGATTGCAGTGTTGGGTGCAGTATGCTGGGGCAAAGCTGTAGTTAAACTTGTTCATGTTTATCTCCTACAGGATGTGGGGGGGGTTGACGTGGCATTGCCACCCCCTCCTACCACAGTGATGTTCACTTTGCAGCTATCTGGTAGCCATGATTGGCCATGGGAAGTTCTACAATTGCTGTTTTAGATGTTTGAGGGATGTGCTTGGCGGGCAGCCGCCCAGCATGGGAGGGGGGAATGTTAGGATGTTTTTTTCTATGTGGTGTACAGTTATTTGACCCTCTCTGTGTACAACAATTCCAGATATTCTCCTGCACTAGACCGCAGAAAACATGCACAATATATAGCAATGTAGGCTAATGTTCAAGCTTATTCAGACATCGCGTTCATGTCCTGGAACATCATGGGCTTAAATAATCTGCGTAAATATAGGTAGGTGTAACAATATGTGCGTAGACACTCGATAGATATAGTATTTCTGCAAGAAACACATTTAACACCCACTTACCTGCCTTCATTTGCCTCCGCATGGGGAACCCACTGTTTTTTCTCCAACTACAGGTCCTACTCACAGGGGGTATCTATTCTGATATGCAAGTCCCTGCCTTTTCAGCACTTATTCACAACTGCAGACACGGGGGTTGCTACCTGTAAGTACTAGGGCTGCTCTTGGGACAACGCATACTGTTAGTTAATGTATACTCCCCAAAAGTGGACAATCCTGAATTCTATCATAATTTACAAACACAGATAGATTTGGTTGACACTGAACATATTTTACTGGGGGGTGACCTTAACATCCTTCTAGATCCAACATTAGAAAGCACAGTGACAGCCCCACTTAATAAGCCCCGATCCCGCATTGTGCTACTGGAAATGTGTGAGACATATGCGCTGCACGATGCATGGCGCCAGAAGCACCCACACGAACAAGCTTATACACACCACACGACACGATATAACACATGGTAACGACTAGACTATTTGCTATTGCCACGAACCGTGATCCCATGGCTCCAGAATATTAAGCACTTACCCCTGAACACTGTCAGGCCACTCTCCGGTGACCCTGACTGTGCGAATACCTGGGGCAGGGGGTGTCGAACGACAGTGGTGATTCCCTGCAATGACGCTACTCGATACAGTGTTTAAGGAGGAACTTAGGAAAGCAATAATTTAATATTTTGAAAATAATGAGGGATCGGTATAGCCGCAGGCTACTCTATGGGAGGCCTTCAAGGCATACATGAGGGGGATATGCATCGCCAAATGTACAGGGATATTGAAAGACCTCCGACGAACACTGTCCAGGTTGGAGGATGTCTTACTAATGCTAGACCACATTCAGGCCACTGGGGAAGCTCCAGACTATCTGTCTAGAAGAGCGACCTTGATGACGGAGTATCAGGAATCGGCAGAAAGTGAAGCTCACTTTCTGGGTAAATATGCAAAATCCAGGAGATATGGAGAGGGAGAGACGCCAGGGCGCACGTTGGCTCGACTGCTGCAGCCACCACGTGGACAATCCTAGTTACCGGGATTGCAGGGTCCAAATGACGAGTACATAACTGACACACCTGGAATTAAGCAAAAATTGCTGCTTTACTATGCTGACATGTATTCAATGAAACAGGTGGAGGGCACTAGTGTAATTACCAACTATTTAGAGGAGATAGCGATGGTATAGCTCATAACAGCGCAACAACAATTTGTAAGTGAGCCATTCACTACCGAAGAGCTCACGCTGGTTATAAATGCAATGGATGGCAATAACGCCCTGGGCCTAGATGGGTTCACTGGAGCCTTTGATAAGGCATACAAGGACCTCCTGGCGTCACATTTGCTGTAGGTGTTTGCGGAAGTATTGAAGGAAGGAGTCCCCCCACACTATGGGAAGTTGTTATACTACTCCCCAAACCGGAAAAGCTCCCAATGCTTTGTGGCTCATATAGGCCACTATCCTTGCTAAACTTTGATACCAATATCTTGGCCAAAATGGTGGCGACTCGTCTGGCGCTACTACTGGGGCAGATTATATCAACGGCGCAGTCGGGCTTTGTCCCGCATAGGTCCACTGCACTAAATCTCTGGATGTTCTTTGCAGT